>JAIFKI010000021.1:16414525-17164525 GCA_025389145.1 Misgurnus mizolepis | reverse complement strand
ACATAGTAATGAATAGAGGAAGAAAGAGAGAGAGAAAAGGAAAGGGGCGAGCCTAAAAAGTGGAGGCAGCGGCTCATGAAATAAATTGGCCCAATTACAATAAAGTGTGGCTCTTGGTCAGCGCTCGGTCCTAGCAGTTCATCTTTATTACAATCTGTTAATGAAAATCAATCCACCTCCTGATAGACTCTTATCTCCACGGCCTCTGAGCGCCGCACACACGGGAAGATAATAAATTAGGGTAATATTGCCTTTGATGAGGGAGTGAATTGCAAATTATCATAACTTTCTAAGATTTATGATATAGATGCCTAATTTTCAAGCTTGGTTTTCCCAGGCTTGGAGGTATAGAGGGGCCATTTGTTAAAAAGTTCTGTAGCACAGATGCGTTAACAAATACACAGTCAATGTGCATGCAGGATTTTGTAGTTTTGTAGGCTAACCTGGAAGTTAGCGGGACACTGGTCCCCCAAAAAAACATTAATTTTCGCCATAGACTTTTGAATTATTAAAAGTATAGCTCTCTGTTTAACAAAAGTTTAAGAATCTTACACATTTTGTCTAATAGGTTATTCTTCAAAGGTGAATACAAATTTTATGAAATTTGAAGTGTAAATGTATTTACTAAAAATATAAAAAGCAGAATTTTAACTTTTAAACACATTAATCTGAAGATTAACTATAAGACTATAAAAAGGTAAGAAAGAAATTATTACTTTAAGAACACTTAAATGAAAGGTAAGATTCTGAGGGGAACCAAAAATGGCACTACTGTGTACCCTTTTAAAGAGTCAATATTTTGATATATTTTAAGTATATACTGTGTGAAAAATAGTAAAGACAACTATGACAACATAAAATGGCACTCACAAAGTCACTTTGCTATATTGTATTATATTTATCAAGAAATAATGTAGCAATTTAAATTACATTGTAGACATTTAATGTGAGTTTAAGGTTGATTTAAGGTGCTTTTGGCCACAACGTAAAGCCTGAAGGTAAACCTCACACCGAGTCATCCCAAGGGTAACACTTTTTAGTCCATATCCTGTAATTTTCTACTATAGCCGTAACCTTTTATTTGCATCTGCAAGATATTAAAAACCTGCTTTTATAACCCAACAACAGTAGCTTTAAACTATGCCAAAGTAGCTATACTTGTTAACATTAATCAATTTAATGAAATGGTAACGTTTTACATTACGGTTGTATTAGTTGATGCATTAGCTAACATAAACTAACAATGAACAATACTTCTACACCATTAAATAATCTTTGTTAATGTTAATGCCAGTACAGTTGTACACTGCAAAAAATGATTTTCAAGAAAAAAATTCTTAGTATTTTTGTCTTGTTTTCAGAAAAATATCTAAAAATTCTTAAATTAAGATGTTTTTTCTTGATAAGCAAAACGACCCAAGAAAATAATTCTAGTTTTTACACAAAAAAATATCAAATTTAAGTGATTTTGTGCATAAAACGAGCAAAAAAATCTGCCAATGGGGTAAGCAAAAAAATCTTGAACATTTTTCTTAAACACTAAATTCAAGACAAATTCAATAAAAATTCGCTTACTCCATTATCAGATTTTTTAGCTTGTTTTATGCACAAAATCACTTAAATTTGATATTTTTGGTATAAAAACTAGACTTATTTTCTTGGGTCGTTTTGCTCATCAAGAAAAAGCATCTTAGTTAAGGAATTTTTAGATATTTTTACTGAAGACAAGACACAAATACTAAGAATTTTTTTTCTTGAAAATATTTTTTTGCAGTGTAATAACTAACGTTTGATTTTAAAAATGCTAGAAGTTAACATGAAAATGCAAAGATTAACTTAATAAATCCTGTAGAAGAATTCTTCATTGTTAGTTTATGTTCGCTAATGCATTAACTAAAATATTGTAGTGTTACAAAAAAAAAAGAAATAAAAACTTTTTTTCCCAAAAAATGCTTACAGTATTCAGCCAGACTGTAAACGTTAATGGTGCTGAAACACACAGATGTTTCTAATTAATTCATTAAAAAAGCATTCGTTTTAAGAGAGCCATCCATCTACCAATTTATCACTCAAGGTGCGGACATCTCCCATGCCATCTATTTATCTTGCACGATTAATGTCAAATGAATGTATCTGGAGTGAATATTAATCACTCTTTAGTCTTTATTTTAATTCATTAGCTCAATAATTGTCCTTGTTTATTAGATCAAAGTGAACAAAGAACAAAGTGGATTGTTTGTTTATAGACCCCATTACATACCTTAAACAGACCAGGTCTATGAAGAGACTGCAATATAATCGTTACTAATTCAAGTGCATTATAGAGAGAAGGGGAAGAAATGTTAGAGCTACAAAATGCATTAAAGGTGCCAAAGAATGCATTGAAATAATGTTAAATTTGATATCTACATAGAAGGTATGTAACTTTATTAAGTGCAAAAATTATTTATTATAACACTAGGATTTGTCCTTTGAATGAAATGGTCTATGTTGCCCTATTTGGAAGGGTCATGAATAATAATGTTCATGTCAGTAGCTCACATTAGTAAACAGACCTTGTATATTTGAGCCTATATCAGAAGAAAATACAGATTTTGAGGAACAACTAATTGTTTGGAGATTGTTAATGGACGTTTCTGAGTGGTAAGTTTGTGTTTTTGTCAGTATGGACCTGCAAAAAGTAACTGTAACGTCAATAGTAGATATTCAGCCTAAATGCTAGCATATAGCATTAATTAGCAGTCACAACTTTGTTTTTAGCATTTTAACAACTTTATAATTAATTTAATGTGTAATTTAATGTTGGGGCAAACAAACGCATTTGAGGCGCACAACATGTCATTCCCATGTACAAAGGTCTTATTATTCATCTATGCCCAACTAAATACAGTTTTATAATCTATGGCACCTTTAAATACGTAAGATAAGAATCATATAGCTGTCAGTATGTCCACTACTGGGCTGCGTTACTGTCCAAAATCATTTCTGACAGATTTCCCACCTTTTTCTTCTCACATTGGGGGCGGCATTAAATCAGAGAGTGATGGAGTGCCTAGGGGCGCGAAATAGAAGAAAAGTGCAGCCCTGGTAAACGCTTAGTTTAGTATGATGAATGCGCTTAAACTGACAACGTTTAATGTTTCAGTCACATTTTAGCATTTTAATTTGTGAAATTGTTCGTAGTATTCGCAAATGTCGATATGGTTTTAGCGGGAACAACATAAACAAACAAACATAAAAATACCAAACGTAACTTCCGGGAGAGTTACGCAAAGAATCAATAACAACCTTCTACGCTGTAGAAAAAAATGCAGCATGAAGTAAAACATCTTGGTTTTGCAAGTTAATTCAACCTACTATTATAAGTTTATATAACTTATAAAATCAAATTAAAGTTGTTTAACTTAATTTTTTAAGTTAAAGTAACATAAAAATATGTTGATTTGACAAAAAATGCTGCATCAAAAAAAAAATCTTTGTATTTTTGTCTTGTTTTCAGTAAAAATATCTAAAAATTCTTAAATTAAGATGCTTTTTCTTGATGAGCAAAACGACCTACGGAAATAAGTCTAGTTTTAGACCAAAAATATCAAATTCAAGGGATTTTGTGCATAAAACAAGCAAAAAAAAAATCTGCCAATGGGGTAAGCAAAAAATCTTGAACCTTTTTCTTAAACACTAAATTTAAGAAAAATGTGCTTACCCCATTGGCAGATTTTTTTGCTTGTTTTATGCACAAAATAACTTAAATTTTATATTTTTGGTCTAAAAACTAGACTTAATTCTTGGTTCGTTTTGCTCATTAAGAAAAAGCATCTTAATTTAAGAATTTTTAGATATTTTTACTGAAAACAAGACAAAAATACTTCAAAATGTTTTTATTGAAAATAATTTTTTGCAGTGTGTAGAGTAGATTATTTCTGATAACAAGCAAAATAAATAACATGGAAATTACTTTAGTTCAAATCATGACTAGGGCGTTATTTAATTAGCAATATAATAATATGGATCCTAATGCTTATCTGGATAATATTGTGATAATAGTTGTTACGTACTTTATATTTTGAGAAGTATCGTAAAGGCACAATTATAAAACAATATTTTTTCTTGAAAATGTCTCATAAAAATAATTGATGTAAACTTATATTTGAGTTTTAGATGATTTACTCAATTTTACTCTACACCTGCAAAAATGTGGTAGGCGGCGCCAAATACACAAACAAGTTCCCCACCAGTAAGGCAGACTTCTACTGCTAATGAAATATTAATAAGATACGTTTTGTTTTGTTTTTACAATGAGATGGACAAACTAGGCTAACTGTTATTAAATCCACCAGATGGACTGCAGGTTATATATGGTACTATATGCCATATGAAAAGTATTAAAGAATGGGAAAAATATTTTCAAAGTAATGCATTTTACTTATAAAAGACAAGAGTTGGTCTTCAAAAAGCATTTTTCCAAAAGATACACTTTGAAAGGGGTGAGGGGGGCCGTCTTAAATTGCAAACGTAACTCTCTTAAACTACAGTGCCCTCTATAGTACGACACGAGTTAAGACATAACTAAAGCAGCCACATACAGTCACAACTCTTTTTTTTTTAATATGGAAAACATCAGATTATACAATACAGCACATATTAGTTATGTCTTAAACAAACTATAAAAACATCTAGCTAAGTGAAACAGCTTCAAAACATCAACTTTAAAACATTATCATCATCTATACACAGGTGAATGTACACATTATAAAACATATATACACTCTTTCAATATATTATTATATAAAGAATTTGTTTTGTTTTCTTTCAACCGTAATAGGCAGAGCAGCTCGAAGAGGTCCGACGTGATTTATGTATGGATATTAGCAACCAAGACCTAAAAAAATACATGCATAGGTAGCATTTCAGGCAGTTGTTGGATCCTGTGAAGACGACGTATATTTTCAGGGTTTTATACCTCCTCCTGTATGTGTGAAGTGCACCTTTACTGTAAGATGTGTAATGCATGCGTTACGATAATAAGCCACCTCTCACTGTCTCTTATTAATACTTCTTTTAATGAGGATCTCCTTTCTGGTGAGACTTTAATCTGTGATAATCTAAATGATATGCAGATTAGCTGCCTTCATCTTTTCCAGATTAGAGAGCCACAGTTGATTTCACATTCAGAAAGCCTGGAGTGTTTTGCCATTATTCCGCTCTGGAGAACAAAACTGAATATGTTTATAAATGGCAGAACGAGGATTAAGGGTCTGTTTTCACTTAGCACGTAAGTGCTGGTTTCAGTTTTTTCACTAGTTTGAAGTCAGTTCGTGCATGAAACTTTAAACAAGGTTAATTTCCAATTTGAAAAAACAGTCCGGCTGGTGCCTAGACCAACAGCAAAAGAAGTAGCAAAGCCGCATAAACGGATGGCGTAACGACTGCTCCTCTGTTATAAAGGTGTGGAGTCCTGGGTGAGCTCTGTTTTAGAGTGCTGGGTGGAAGTGCCTTAAGATCCTCCAGGGCCCCGTACGCAGCCATGGAGAACTCCGGGTCTCCTGTGGTGAGAAGGTCAAAGACGCACGATTGAAAGTAAACGTCCTCTACTTGCAGCATCTCTCGACACTTGGTGGTGGCACGTTCCAGCATGTCCACGTGCGACGAGAGGCCCGGCTGCAGCTCGCCGCCGTCCTCCTCGCCGAACCAGCCGCCTGTGAGCCGCGGCGGACGGAGACTCTGTTGGCGGTTGAGCACGTGGGCCTTGATGACCTCGTTGCGCGGACAGCCGTGGAGGCACAGCTGCAGGCCGCCGTTTTCCTCCGCTAAGTCCTCTGGCATGCGGATGGCAAAAGTCAAGTAGCGGCCCACCTGGCGAACGATGATGGACGTGCCCAGGTATCGAGCGTGGATCTTCACCTGCCGGATACCTAGACCGCCGCTGCCCTCCACGATCCACAGACTGTCTCCTTTCCCGCCGCTGCGTGTGCCATCCTGGAACGCCGACGGCAGGTCCTCCGTGGTGGCTTGGTAAACCTTTTGCTCGGTGCAGTCATGGTAGGACTTGAAGATGACCGTTATCTACAAGGGAGATCAAAGGGAACCGGTGAGTAATCTCTCTTACAACAGCACTATGTTTTTGTGTGGTCTGGTTGTCGCCAACTTAACCAGCACCAGGATATTATGTCAGTCGGTCACATGTAGTGTATGTGTTATTAGTCTTAGCAGTGCAAACGTCATGGGTTTGATTCCAAGGGAACACACATACTGATATAATGCATACCATGTATGTCGCTTTGGATAAAACCGTGTGTAAATGTAAATGGTTGTTTTATTGGACAGCAGGGGAATAAATTGTACTTTGCAACATTCAACACTGCATAATTTTTTACATTTAAGCATTTGACAGATGCGACTTACAGTGCATTCATAGTACATTTTATTCATTCGAGTTCCCTGGGAATCAAACCCATGACATTTGTGCTGTTAACGCAATCTCCAGTCGACCGATTGAGCTACTACAAGACACAAAAATACCGTAAAATGTCTATAATATGTTAAAAAGCCAATAATACAAATGAAACCGAACATGAAGGGTAAAATGTTTAAGAGCTTAACAGAAGTGCTAGTGCAGAAAGCCTTCAGCTTGAACTCAGAGCAAATACCATAATTAACCACATGGTGGCAGTAGAAGAACAGTAAAACAAAGAGACAACTTGGGGTCTATTAGTATTTAACCCCTTCAGACCTGATTTTTCAGGTGTTTAATCAGTGTGCCTTATTTTGATTGGTTGATCAGCGTTTTTATTGGTTCTGAACAGGGTCTGAAGGGGTTAAACTGAACTAAGGCCATGACATTTAGTCCAATATATTCCAGATCGTACATTTTTGTCCACTTTTTTAATCAATTTATAGATTATTCTTTTTCAATAAGATTTGAAAAATATGAATTAGTGCTGGGCAAATATTAATCGCGATTAATCGCATATAAAATAACAGTGATTTTTGGCATAATATATGAGGCTGTGCTGTGTGTAATTATTATGTATATGCTTTTGGACTTTCTTTTTGGATTAAATTGCTGGTCGATAAAAAACATCTGTCATTTCAGTTATCAATTCAGTCACTGTCAACCTGACCTGTTTTAACATAATATCCTAATGCTTGTTATCTTCCTACTTACTGTCTATAACCAGACTCTCAAAAAAAAAAGGTACAACAAGGTACAAAACTTGTCACTGGGGTGGTACCTTTTGAAAAAAGTACACCTTTGTACCTAAAAGGTGCATATCGGTATCTCAAAAGTAAAAATTGGTACCTTAGAGGTAGTGCTGGGCAAATATTAATCGCATGCAAAAAAAGTGATTATTGCCATAATATATGAGTGTGTGCTGTGTATGTATATATAAATACACACACATTCATGTATGTATTTAAGAAACATTTATATGTGTATATATATATATATATATATATATATATATATATATATATTTATTTATATGTTTTATATATATATATATATATATATATATATAAATAAATAAAATCTGAAATGAATATATGTATGTGTGTGTGGTTAAATATACATAATAATTACACACAGTACACACACATATATTATGCAAAAAAATCACTTTTATTTTGTATGCGACTAATCGTATTAATCTTTGCCCAGCACTACTTTAGAGGTACATATTGGTACCTCAAATGTACACATCTGTACCTAAATGGTACATATTTGGAACTTTTTAAAAGGTACCATCTCACTTTGTACCTTTTTTCTGAGAGTATAATAACTTTTTTCCTTATTTGCCTTCCCTACTTTGTTAAAATCTTTTATTCTTTTTTGGACCCGAATTGTAGCCATGGTTCAACACTCCAATTCAACTTCCTTTAATAGAAGACAAAAAATGTCCCCTAATGACATCATTGTGTGGTCTAACTGTCTGTCTAGTTCAAGTTTTTGGTTTGAATAGTTTCCTTTGACTGTGTGAAGGGACACAAGGCGTTTTCTTGTCCCTGTTATTTTATTTTATTTATTATTATCGTTGATTTTCGGTTTTTGTTTGTTTTGCTTTGCACATATTAAATCAAATATCTGCTGTTGTTTGAGCACTAAGCAGGTGTGCTATCAATTATTGTCAATATATTCTCTTCTTGGTCACATTTCCACAATTTGTAATATGAAAACTGTGGGTTTTTAGGTAAATATTGACCACCACTGTACAGACACCATATTAATCACCTGCATTGGTTTCGGTTTTTCACGACTTTTTTCTAAATCTCATCAATAAACTTGATGTATGTAAAAAAAATGTATTGAACAACACACATCGCTGATAAAACCAGTAGGCCTGCACCCTTGACATTTATTGAATTAAAAACTAGGTCACCTTTACACTAAAACACAAATTACCCGACTCACCTTATTGGTCGCTGTAGCACTTGACCCTTCAACAACCGGTACGTTTGTGACTTGAACCGAAAGGTATCTGTTGTGGATAAGTGGCCAAGCCCCCTCCACCCTACATGTCTGAAACTCATCCCGAAACGTCCGCAAGTGAGGATCCCCGAATAATCCACAATGTCCGTACTTTTTCTGCTGTGCTGCTGGGCCCAAGGCGAGCACCCGACTTTCGTAGTTACAGACGTCCACCACGGGCGGCCTTGAAGTGCTAGGTGCTTTGGCCGGAGATGTCGGGCCATCGCTGGAGCAGTTATGTTGTGCAAACAGCTCTTTTATACGAAATACGGCAGAGTGGTACACCAGGTCCCCTCTGCAGCTGCGAGCAGTCCGACGGGTACACAAGGAGTAGGCCCTTAGTGCGGTGCAGTACTCCACATCTGGATGCACCTCCTCTTGCAGGCCACCGGAGGGTGAAAACGTAGCCACATACTCTGCATTACACCGCTGAATACGACATGACTGGCAGAACACTGTGGAGAATCAAAGAGCGTTAGATGTAACGTTATGCCAGCATGAGCGAGATGCATGAAAAACTTGGTGTGAAAGTATTTGGTGGTGGTTTGATGATCATAATAAACGATCTCAGATCAATAGCTAATAATCTGTACCTCTCAACACATATTGCATTTAGTTGCACATGACACAGCTGAGGGAAATAAAAGGAGAAAATGCAATTCAAGTGCTATTTTAATCCAAGCTATGTTCTTGTTTACATTAAACAGTATTATGGTTACGTTTCAACAAGGGTGTAAAAATGACTGCTTAATAATAACGTTGTACTTTCAGTATGTAGGGGCTCTGTTAGTTTTATGCCCTAACATTTTATATGTCAACTTTAAAATGCTTTACATTTTGGCCCAACAATAACAAACATGATGGAATTTGGGCATAGGCGAATTAACCATATGGGCAATTGGGCGAGTGCCCAGGGGCACCAACTGAAACCAGCAAAATAAAATAAAAACACAGATCACAGGTTAAACCTTTAAAAAACGCGAGGCGGACCACACTAAGTTTATCAACAGTGCACTGCGTTTTTTATGTTGCTAGGCAACCACCAAATCAGATACTGAGGGCACATAAACAGTGCGCAAAACCCTCACTGTCCATATAAAAATTTGAAAAAAGGCGCTTCTCGCTGCCATAAACGCGTTCTGCGTGATTGATAACAATGTCATGTTTTTCTGCACTTTCCATGCTATTTGAACTGGTTGGGGACAATATATCTCATAAAGAAAGTGGATTCTTGCGTGATCAATTGTGAGTATGTGGGTGGTAGGGCACCTGTAAGGGGCAGTGGGTGGTGGGGCACCCCAGGGACACCACAAGGTCTTAATATGCATATTTGGGTTGTATAAGTAAATAATAAAAATCCCACTGCAAAAACATGGTAACCGAAAACCAAATAGCTGAGCATGACTCTGGATTTTTAATAATTTTTATTGTGCTCCGTTTCTATTTCTATTATAATATACAACAATGTAATATGATGCAAATCAAACTGATCAAATTGTTACAGTAAGTTCAACTTTTAGCTGCAGAAGTTATAACTATTTATAATAAGTCAGCATAGCATTTAAATACACCATCTGTAGACCCCTGTCATATCCCATAAGAAAAAATACTGTTAGATTACTATAGTATGTACTATAGTAAACAACAGTAAAATTCATAGGAAAAATATTTAACTATGCCCCTTACTTTAGTATACTACAGTATTGATCTGTATTTACAGTACAGTTTATCAATTTACTATAATTTATCAAGTTACTACAGAATATTATAGTAAGTTAAATTGTATAGTAAAATACTGTTTATTTCTGTTTACTATAGTAAATATTAAAGTATACTACAGTATTTTTGATGTGGGATTTAACTTCAACCCTGACAACACAATATGTGATACTGATACCGTTATATTTCATAATAAAAAATCATTCACATAATTCAACTTAATTTATACTATAAATAAATTATTTTTAAGTAACTGTAACACATAACCATAAATCGTTAAAGTTACTAAACAGCACTTTCCTACATTTATAAAACAAGATAAAAAACAATCTTAAGTTGAGTTGTTTTTAATACAATTAACTTACGTTATAACTACGCAACGTAACGACACAACACCCAAGCACGCGACAATCGAGAAACTCTGTTAACCGATATTTAACAAGTAACGTTTCGCTTTTAAATTAAACGACAGTTTTACCCTTTAACAAAACAAATCGTGACTTCTTAAGTAAACAGCTACGAACAACGACATGTTAATAGCTAGCCAAGTTAGCGAAGGTTTTGGCAAAATACTAAAAAAAACCAAAATGCGACTAAACTAGGTAAGTTTGGTAAAAGATAAGTACATTATGAAAATATGACTCAAATCACGACTGAAGGTTTGCTTAAAAACTATTTTAACGATGCAGAGTTTAAAATGCACTGGTTTCAGTCTTTTCGTAAACACTGCTGTGATTTGCTAGCGAGTTAGCAGCGCAACTGTTCTGAGGCGACGTTCACACACTCAAGTTAGTAACTTAGTTGTGTGGCGTTAACCCTGGCCTACTGAAATAAAATGCGTATTATTTGGGGGGTTACATGTTAATAACAGGTCGATTAAAGTTTACACACCGTTGTGATTTTCCTGCAAAGTGGATTTTATGGTTCTCCAAAGTGCGCTGGAAAGTTTTTCCAAGCGCCTCCGGGATGTAAGCATGCGTACAAAGAGCGATTATTAGATGAAGTTATTTACCTGGTCGGAGTAACAAGCACATAGAGAGCACCAAAAGACAAATCCAGTCCCAAAGCTGCCGCTTAGCCGGGTTGAGAGTGCCGCTTCTCCCCATGCCAATCCATTCAGTTTGATTGAAGTTCTCCAACTGCTGCTCGACGGCGTTGAGGCTGCGAGAAATCGGACAAGTTTTTCATTCCCGTCCCCAGCCACTGTCAAGGAAAACTGAAAACCATCGCATGGGAGGAGCCTGTGGTCTCTAGCCCTTTCCCATGAATGTGCTCAGTCACGTCTTTTGTGAGTAATGCAGTGCTAAAGTATGCATATGAAAGAACAGACGATCGTATAACGGTCCAGTCTGTACAATAGAGTTTGTTTAGTTTGTATATGTAGGTATTACGCCTGTTGTAGTAGAAGCAATAAAGAGTTAACTTTAAATTAATTCACACAATATTTTTTTGTGCTGCTGCTGCTACTACTATTACTACTACCAATAGTAATAATAACAATAAATTAACAACAGTTGTTATTACTGTTAATAATATATTGTTATTGTTATTTATATACAGTGGGGCCGATAACTTTGAGGGGCGCAAATTCAAAATATGTGTTCGGAGTGTTGTGTGTTGCTCATCATGTCAAAATATGTCTTCGTTGCATCATGTGAACCATATGCATCATGCGTCATGTCACGCATGCGTCATGAAGCATCTGCAGCAGACGCGTATTTTGACATAACATGTGATGCCCATAAGTTCACATGGTGCACCGAACACACATTTTGACATGACGAGCCACACACATGACAAGCTAAATACATGTATTGACGAGCTTCGCATTGTGCACCCTCAAAAAAAGTCACCGGCCACCACTGTTTATATTATTATCAGGGTATTAGTTCCAAAGGAGGATGTGGAAGGTATGCCACCAGTAATCAAAACTAGTAATTTCAATCCCCATCACCCCATTCTCAATATAAATACAGTGATTAATGAGAAAGCGAACAGTTAACAGATAACCTAGCCTAATGTTCACACCATATGTTAAGTTAACATGTTAAGTAAGCAGTAAGGTACGAGAGGATGTGCTGTCTCTTGGAATAAGTCCATAACTTATTTACAATACAGCTAGCCTACAAATACTATATAATTTAAGTGAATTTGTGCAAGCAAAATTTTTTATCAGATATTTTTACATGTTTTTCAGTTTACATTTAGTTAAACTGTATTTTTTTGTCTATAAACTAGACTTACTTTCTTAGGTAATTTTGCTCATCATGAAAAAACATATTAATTTAAGAATTTTTAGATATTTCTACTGAAAACAAGACAAAAATACTAAGAAAGTCATTTTTTGCATTGTTATTTTATTCTTATAAGTAGTGCAGTAGTAATAGTTGACGTTTATGCTAATTAGCTATTCATTTTTATTAATTTGATATTTTTTATTTAATTTATTGCCAAATGTAAATATTGCAAATAAAGACGTCTTTGTCCTATGCATGAAGTGATACAAGTTTTTAAAGAAATCTATTTTGTCCATCAACTGCATTTATTTGAACAGCTGACAGTCTGCAGACCCCATTTTGTTATGCAGCAAGTATGAGAAAAATTTAAGTAATGAGAATAGCTCAGCCCAGCTAGATGGTTTACCTTTATGGTGGGCTTCAGCACTGTCCTGTTCTGTCTAATTTAATTTGTTTGTTGAACTACTTTTAGTTTGTTTACAGTTCAGTCATGTTAGCGATAGGATATAAGGTTATAACAACAGTGAATGTTGTACAGCAACAAGCATACAAATCGAAATATAGTGCTTATCAGCTCACCATTTGGACCGGTTTCGAGGATCCATTGAGTCTGCAACCTATGAGTAAAAACAAACCATAAAACATTTATTTAAATAGTTTAGTTACATATATAAAATTGTATATATTAGTTTAAATACATTCATATTTATAATAAATATTTATCTCATAAACATTCATCAATCTCAGAAATGACAATTGGACAATTTTTAATTAAGCAAATAAAGTTTCTATTTAAGAAATAACTTAAGTTTAAAGTTATTTTTAAGCAACTTTTCATAAGTCTTAGTAATACTGTGGACATCGTATGTATTACATACATCGTCTTCTTATATCATCATTTTGGTTGATTTATCACTTGAAGTTTAACTTGTAACCGCATTTCAAAAATAAAACCTGTGTTACTGCAGTCACTGGCGATGTTAATCACCCCCAAAAAAATAATTTTGGAATTGCTGGATACACCCATAAAATGGTTCCTCTATCAGACCAATAGGAGTATTGATACTACAGAGGCATCATTCACAATCTGGCCTCCAAAGCAAACCTCATTCACTCAGGTGCACAGATGAGTGAACCCTTACAAGCATCTCATGCCAGCAGACGGCTTGACAAGGCAGATGGGCGGAGAAAGGGCCCTTTCTTTCCCTCGCATTTGTGAGCATATTACATTGCATGACCCAGCGAATATACATATTCCTTCCCTCAAAACAAGGGAGCGAGTCAATTACAGAGATGAATCAGGAGAAGAAGGGGGGAAGGAGAAAGAGAAAAGAACGGAAAAGGGAAGGACAAGCCTGCACATTTTTCCTGACACTGAGTCACTTGTTCTTGTACAATAGCGGAATGAGGTCAGTCCGGTAAAATTAGCCATCCGCTTCATGGCTGGACTGAATGCCAGGCCAGTGAGAGTCTCCATTTGAGAAATCAGAAAAATTAAAAGAACTTGGAAGAAAGGCACAAACTTCTACTTAAGGTTAACTAAGGACAAGACTAGATATGGACGTGATGAACCTCCATTGACCAGTACGCACTGCCTAAAAAACCTTAAAACTAAAGTGTGAAGTTTTGGCACATCACCAAACGGAAATAAGAGTTGTTTTTAAACAGGTGACTCTGACACTCCCCCATCTGCCATTTGTCAGCCAAACATATAGTCCCACCCCAAAGTCACACTGTTGGTTGAGACAATATTGCTGCGATGGCCTAGTAGTCGGATGGTCAAACAAACAATGTTTTGATAGCGCCACAGTGTTTGCACTTTCAATCCACAAATGGCTTTCTCTGCGTATGAAAGGCGAAGAATGTTTGTACGAGTGGCGAGACTGGGCCAAACATAACAACGTTGGTGTGAGTTTGGGGCAGGACTGTCTGTTTGGCCGACTGATAGTGGGAGTGTTTTAAAATTTGTTTAACTTTTACATTTCACAATTTCAAAACTATATCAGCTTTAAGAAAACAATACCGTAACATTTAATTGCGCAATAAATTCGCAGTGGACGTAAGAGTGAAAGGCAGAGAACTGACAGAAGGAGAGAAAGAAAGCTGGGGGGGGGAGAGAAAGAGGAAGAGGGATTGGGTTTCTACTGACTGTATGTCTGGCCAGTTCCATATGGTCCTCATTAAGGTGCTCACTCTGTGGGAGCAGCGCCACACCGTGCTGCTTGTTTTTGCTATTAGGCCCATCACATTCTGGTGTGGACTAGAACATTGAGCCGCTGATGGGCCCAGCTCAATAGTACTGAAATGATTTTGCTTCAGGACACAGATTTTACATCAGACATCGATTTGCGACCCAACACAGCACACGTTGCTTACACTGTGGTTTAACAAACGCTATTAGTTTCCGGTGACAGGCTGCTTTAATTTGTCTGTCCACATGAAAAGCGATGTGGTGCAATAATAGAGCATTTTGCAAGATGTAAACAACACTGGTCCAGAAGCACTTCATGTTTCAGTTTTTTAACACTACATAAACGTTGGGATAAAATACAACCAATAGAACATATAGAACTGTATTAAAAAGTTAAACAAACATCTTGATATATGTGAAATAAAGAAAATAATTACAAACTGAAACAGGAAGTGTTTCTGGAACAGTGTTGTTTAGATATTGCAAAATGGTCTATAGCCAGTCGGAACAAATAAGATTTTTACTATGCAACAGTTGCATATGGAATTGGATTATAAAAATACCAATCTGATGGTGATTTCGTATGAATTCGTACGATGCGAATATGACAAAATGTACAATTAATCTGAAAAAAGAAAAAAAATCTAGTTGCGATTGTCGTCTTTTCCATATTGTGATGTATATCCAGGTGACACGGTATCTGAAATGGGAAAAAAAAGTAGGGCCATTGAGAACTGTTTGGATCGTTGGAAGTCGGGCCATTTTGCTAATCGCCGCAATCTTTTCCCATGCAGATTCAAAAAACAAGTCTCCAATAGCCCCGCCCTCACGTCATTTCTCGAGACAGGAAGTAAAGAGAGAGGTCATTTCGAGGAACTTTTTTGATTAAAGCTCCATAACAGAAGCTGTTTCTGCATATCTAATGTTAATATGGAGTCCTTATAGAGTAGTATTACATCTTCCATATCCCTGAAGAGTCTTTAGTTTTATCATATTTATTAAAGATCAGCTTTACCGATTCTTTCTGATACTGACAAAAAATTCAGAAGGAGGAGTTACGAGCTGCGGGAGGAGTGAGTCATGAGTCATGCGAGACTTTATACAACACTTGATAACTTATGATTTACTATATTTTCGTGTCTTTTATATAATATGTACTTACGCGCCTATTTCCAACATAACACAGAAGTCTTACCGCATCCAATCCATGACCCGGTTAAGACTTTTCAATGAAATCCAGCGCATCAAACACACACGCAAAACGCCGCTGCTAAACAAACTATATCCCTTGTTTCCATAAGGCTGGCTTACTTCTCCTAACATCCAAAAACCAACACAGTCTCACACCCATGGCGTCAATATTTGACGACACTTGACCATGCGTCAATATGTTGACGCGGAGGGTATACCTTTCGCGTCACTTTTTGACGAACTGGGGACTTCAATACTATTAGGTACGCGAAATTAAACAGTTGTCAACTGACATTGGGGTTAGGGATAGGTTTGGGTAGGGATGTCATTATGTAAATCTAACCCTAAACCGACGCGAAAATGGTAGAAAATGGTAAGAAAATAGGAAAGAGAATTTCGCGTACCTGATAGTATTGAAGTCCCCAGTTCGTCAAAAAGTGACGAGAAAGGTATACCCTCCGCGTCAACATATTGACGCATGGTCAAGTGTCGTCAAATATTGACGCCATGGGGTGAGACTGGGTTGCAAAAACACACTTCTTCTTTTGTGCCATTGTTGAGTTTTGATATAAAACAAAGCTGTCACTTGAAGTGATGTCTGTGACTTATGCTGCGTTCACACCAGCCACGGTAGAGGCGTCAAGCGTGAGTGATTTCAATGTTAAGTCAATGTAAAGATGCATTGATGCGCGTCTGCAGGTCTCGCGGCGCGGTAGACGCAATTCCGCCTCATTTGTGCGTCTAGTCGTGAATTGAGCGTTGCCGCAGGAAACACGCAAGTTGCAATATTTGGCGGAAAAACGTGTCGCGTTAACCAATTGGGAGCTTGCTCTAGTAGTGAAGTTATTACAGAAATCAGTCGTAGAAGCCCCTCCCATGACGAGAATTTTCACGTGAATGTCTCGATAACTAGAATTTCATGCACGTCTTTTACGCGTGAATGAAGCGAGTAAACTCAAAATGTTCAAGCGGTAAACTAGACGCAGTAAACGCAAATTTGATGCCACGGTTAGCCTCCTCGGTTCTTGCTCTCACGGTGATTGACGTGTGGGCGTGGTTTTCCGGGGGAAGTGCCCATAAAAATAAATGATATGTAAGGCTTACCCCTGATACGTAAGCTGGACCCGTAATCGAAAAAACTTTCCGAAACTTGTACGAACCCTGGCGAAGTTCATTCGACACAGAAACACTCGTGTGACACGTCCAACTGCTTCTTGACACTTTCCTATGTTTAGGATGAGGAAACCAACTCTTAAACTGCGTAATACATCAAATGCATGAAATACCGTTGCCCCCCCCCCTTAGAGATTATAAGGGCGCACATTAAAAAGTTTTTTTATAATAAACACTACAATATTACATAAAAAAAGTTTTAAAGGTGTAGATTTTTAGTGACATCTAGGCGTTACAGATTGTGAATTGCAACGAACGGCTCAGTCCACAGCTTACCCCTCCCTTTTGAAATGCATAGAGAAGCTACGATAGCAGACATGTCGTCATCTGAGACAACGTAGTGACAAAACGCGCTCTATAGTACAGTTTGTCTGTTTAGGGCTACTTTAGATACATGACCGTGACTTCCATGTAAGGGGACCCATGGTGTATGTAGATTAAAACGTCTCATTCTAAGGTAACAAAAGCAATACAGTTCATTTTGCAAGGTCTTTATACACCACTGATAATATAGTTATGTATATTATATTGCATTTCTTTGAAAATTTCATGGTGTCAACAAAACATACATTTTCCTCTTATTTGTAATTATGCATAATTTTATAGTTATATGGACTTTATTATTTGCATTTAACACTGTTTTTCACACGACTCTATCAAAACAGACCTGCAACGGTGAACCAGCAGTCCAGCTATCTTCTGCAGTTTTGCGTCAAAGCAGCTGTGAAAAATGAGGACATAAATGTGCTTAACCCCTTCACAGAGGTAAATATAACTTTTCTCAGTAGTGCATTTGTGAGACACAGATGTGAAATCTGCTTGGCTGGTGACAGAGACTTGGTGCTCAGAGCAATTATCATAGATAACAGAGACAGAAGTGTGTGCCTATAAGAGGCTGCCACTGATCGTATCTCTACTGAAGGATCCCACTTAGCCGCCTTGATTGATGCCCGACTGAACTTTACGGGGGTGGGAAAAGAGAGGTCTTTGTCGCCCTGAGTGGCTTGCTTTCTTCCTAAGAGTGGTTAGGTATTAATTTATAATGACTGAGCTTAAGGCACATTTAATTAAGATGGAAAAATCGAGTTAAGTTTTCCGTTCCTGGAGAGAATTTCTGTATAGTCATATTGTTGGGCTTAATAGACTGAAAACACAGAAGCGTTTACACCTAACTTTAGGTGCGAGCATTATCTGCTTCCCCCAGGTTATTTGACTGGAAACACAAATTCCCTTTTCTTTCTTACTCCTCACTTCGGGCTGTTTCCTTCTACTCAGATGATGTTGACATAGCGTCAAGCTCTGTCTTTTAAAAAAAAGATAAACACACAAGTAACCTTAGATTCAGGGTCATGAGGTCTTCTCAGCTTGGTGAAGGAAGATAGCGGAAGCAAACAAAAGCAGAATGAGAAGGAGCCTTAGATCACTTCTCTAAGAAAGGCTTAAAGTTTAAACAAGGATCAGGTTTGAGCTGCTTCCATCCAGATGCAAATAGATGAATTTGCTGTTGACCTTAAAGCGTAACTAAACCCCTGGTCAGAGCCTGACTCCACCCACTGCAATATTTGAAAAATGCAAGAAAAGTGGGCAGATCCCAACGGAGATAGAGGGGACGAACTAAGTGTGTGGTGAGATCGTAACAAGGGTGTGGTGAGCTTGAACCTGCTTACGTCACGAGTCATTTCTTGGACCCAACATCCAATAGGAAAATTCAACTGCAGTAGCCACCGTTCAACCTCAAGAGGGCAGCACTCAGACGTTTTTACACCATATATTGTAGTATTGAAACACTTTATATCCAAATGTCAAAAAACTTACTAAAATCAATGAACAGCACTAATAAAGCATCATTCTTACAGATCATTAACTAAAAAAAGTTGGTTTGGGGTTTAGTTACTCTTTAAGGTTTCCACAAAATTTTCTTTTCTGGAATTGTATAACTATTGTCAAAATGTCACATTTATATGTGCATTTATTCATTTAGCAGAAAGTTAAATCCAAGGCGATTGACAAATGGGAAATCAAAAAAATATATACAAATTTTTAATTAAATAAATGTAATAACATGACAATAAAGAAAAAAGAAGTTGTACTGATTAGACTAAAATAACAGCTGAAATCAGCAACATTGGTCGGTCCTAAAAAAAAAATGTATTCCCCTATTAAGTTTAAATAATACAGAAGAAACGATTGTCTTATTTTCCCCGACTTGACATATATCCGAGTGAAACGGCTTAAAGGAAAACACCATTGTTTTTTAAAAATATTTTACTATGTTCTTACGAATTAATACATACCTATCTTTTTTCAATGCGTGCACTTAATCCTTGTACAGCGTGTCGTGAATGTGTTAGCATTTAGCCTAGCCCCATTCATTCCTATGGCTCCAAACAGGGATGAATTTAGCAGCAATCAATCACTTCCATGTTTTCCCTATTTAAAGACTGTTACATGAGTATTTACACGAGTAAGTATGGTGGCACAAAATAAAACTTTTGTTTGGAGCCATAGCAATGAATGGGGCTAGGCTAAATGCTAACACATTTACGAAGCGCTGTACAAAGATTAAAAGTGCACACATTGAAAAAAGATAGGTATGTATTAATTCATCAAGTTGAGGTAAGAACATAATAAAATATTGAAAAATGGTGGTGTTTTCCTTTAAGAAATGAAAAAAAAAGCTAGGGCAGGACTCGTCCATTGAGAATTGCTTAGTTTTTAATTTCAATTTCATTGTGACTTTAAAAGGATAGTTCAACCTTTTACTCATCCTCATGTTATTCTAAACCAGTTTGAGTTTATTTTGATTAAATGTGCACAGTTGATGGTACCCGTTACTTCCACAGTATTTTTTTTCCTATTATGGAAGTCTATGGGTACCGTCAACTGTGTTTTTTCGATCAATTATCAAAATATCGTAATTTGCTTACAACTGAATAAAGAAAGTCATACAGGTTTACAACAACATGAGGGTGAGTAAATTAGGACAGTTTTCAATTTGGGTGAACTATCCCTTTAAAATAGTATCTCAAAATTTGGCTCAAGCAGACAGTGTAATAGCTGATGTTAGAAAGAAAGAATGAAGGAGAAAATCTATAAAAACTCATAAAGTCCTCGCTCTCGCTCTCTCTCTTTCTCTCCTACAACACCTGCTCAGAGTCTCATTTCAAACCTCTCAGCTGTGGGAGCTTACTATGACCAAATAAATCTGTTGAATCAAACCCAACTCCCACTTCCAGACCTCAAGGTCCAGCCCAAAACTCAATACAAGAGAACACAATACATCCTATAGATTGCAATATAGCCCATATTGCTCCAAGCTCGCTATTCATCTTTTGTAAGTTATTGGTCTCTTTACCAATATCCGCTGCATTTAATTTCAGATAAAGTTTCAGCTTCCTTTCATTCGATGACTTTTGGGCTCCTCCTCCGGTTCTCAGCTGAACAAAAGTTCCCAAGCTCAAGAATGGAGAAAATGCTTTTCAGTGCCCCATTCCTGTATACATACCACTAGATATCACAAAAATGTTAATTGTAATGTAAGGTAAAATCTTTATATTCAAGTTTTTAATTTCCCTAATTCGTGCCTAAATAAGACATTTTTTTTAAAGGGGACTTTTCACAAGACTTTTTTAAGATGTTAAATAAAACTTTGGTGTCCCCAGAGAACGTATGTTAAGTTTTTGTTCAAAATGCCATATAGATAATTTATTATAACATGTTAAAATTGCCACTTTGTGTGAGCAAAAATGTGCCGTTTTTGGGGGTGTCCTGCACTAAATGGCAGTGCCGTGGTTGGTTAGTGCAGATTAAGGGGCAGTATTATCCCCTTCTGACATCACAAAGGGAGCCAAAAATTACCTATGTTTTCACATGCTTGCAGAGAATGGTTTACCAAAACTAAGTTACTTGGTTGATCTTTTTCACATTTTCTAGGTTGATAAAAGCACTGGGGACCCAATTATAGCACTTAAACATAGAAAAAGTCAGATTTTCATCATATGTCCTCTTTAAATGTTAGTATTACTGTAGCTCAGTTGGTGCATTAGCAGTGCAAAGGTCACATGTTCGATTCCCAGGAAAAACACATAATGATAATAAATAAATGAACTAGAACTCATATGCAAAAACCCTGCAAAATGCGTCTGACATCCGCTCTTAACCAGCAAAGCAGTATTTCTGAATGCCCTGAGGCCGGGATTTGAAGTGATAGTATTTGATGAATGTATAATACATGCCAAGAGTATTCGGTTAATATCATTATCATATTTTTGACGGAGGTTACATTTAGCGGCTTTAAATTATTGAATTTGTGATAATAACATCATGGATGTTTGTTGTATCTGAATTAAATTCATTATTGGTGTAAAATCTATAAAGCAGTGAAGATGCACAGAATTTGTCCTACTGTCAGTAAAATTGTCAAAATATGTAGCTGTTTCTGGGTCTGTACCCTTTTGAAAAGTACAGCTTTGCACCTTAAGAGTTCATACTAGTACATCAAACGTACATATTGGTACCAAATGTATACATAAGACTTTTTTAAATGGTACTGCCCCAGTGAGAGCTGGGGTACATATTTAAAAAAAAAAATTCTAACAGTGTACTTCAATATTTGACACTGACATGTTCACTACAAAAAATAACTGTATAGTTTTTCCTTTGATAAAATCAAATATGTACAATAGAGACACAATTTCACTTCTGCATCCGCAAAACAGCAACTAGGTTTACTATAGTATAACAGTAGTAGTAAGCAACAGTTCACATTAAGAGTCAGTATCAAGTTACTGTACATGAGTAATGGCATTGCTAGACTCACACCGAACGACAGAAAGATGAAATGGAGCTTACCTCTGATTTTTGTGACTGATATTCATGTGAAATAGACGTGCGAAACAGCATTTCACTAGAAGTCGTCTGTTAACCCCTGTTCCCTAGCTGACTCTACCAGACAACTGTGTCCAGCTTTGCTTGACAAAGGGAGATAGCTGTGAATTAAAGCGCATGACAACAGCTGTCTTTTTAAAGAATCGGCACTTTGATTAGGGCCGGTTTGTAGTTAAGCAATGTTCTCTAGTTCCTACATATCAGGGAAGGGCGGGTAGGAAAAAGATACAAAATACATAACATTCACTCAAACACACACACACACATACATATATTAATACACATTAAGAAGCTTTGACAACATATGTTGTCTATGGCTAGTGTCACTTTATTTTATAGTGGTCAGTTACACTGTGCACTGTACGGTAAGGCAATGATATTATAGCCGGTGTAGTAAACGTCCCCTAAATGTATTTAAGCGATATCTGGACATGGCAGTGGTGGCCGGTGACTTCTTTTTTCGAGGGCGCTCGATTCTGCAAAGTTTGTAACAACGTAATTTCAAAATATGTGTTTGGCGCGTCGAGTGAACCTATGTGCTTCAAGTGTCTTGTCAAAATAAGTGCCTGCTGCAGACGTGTCTAAAGGGTTTATGATAAAAGAGACGCTCGCGGTTGCCAGATACTCATGCGTAATCAGAGTTTACTGTTAAGGGAGTGTCTTGCGTGTATTTTGTGAATGTGAGCATCAGTGGCGGCCGGTGACTTCTTTTTTGAGGGCGCACGATGCGAAGTTCGTCACAACATATATGTAGGCCGTCATGTGTGTAGTTCGTAATTTCAAAATATGTGTTCTGCGCTTTGAGAGATCGTGTGTGCATCACATGTCTTGCCAAAATAAGTGCCTGCTGCAGATGCGTCTAAAGGGTTTATGATAAAAGAGATGCTTGCATAATCTCATGCGTAATCAGAGTTCAATGTTAAGGGAGTGTCTTGCGTGTATTTTGTAAAAGTAAGCGTCTCTTTTATCATAAACGGTTTTGACACAGGCACTTATTTTGACAAAACACGTGATGAACACAGGATCTCTCGACACGCAGGACACATATTTTGAAAAAGGG
This sequence comes from Misgurnus mizolepis, assembly GCA_025389145.1. Lineage (NCBI taxonomy): Eukaryota > Metazoa > Chordata > Actinopteri > Cypriniformes > Cobitidae > Misgurnus > Misgurnus mizolepis. The sequence continues at coordinate 17,141,600 of JAIFKI010000021.1, read as the reverse complement.
GAACCACACATGATAATCCGAACACTTATTTTGAATTAGCGCATCTTTGGTTGAGGAGTCACGAGCCGCCACTGGTGAGCATGTCTTTTATCATAAACGTTTTTTTATGCGTGTGCAGCAGGCCTTATTTTAACAAAACACGTGATGCACATTGTTCAGATGATGCAACAAACACATATTTTGAAAACACAAGGAACACACATGACAATCCGAACATTTATTTTAAATATGCGCCCCTCGAGTCACGAGCCGCCACAGTGACATGGTACACTTATACCGTCCGCTAAAATCTTCATGATGCCAATTAGAAAGTTAAAAAGTTTAAAGGTGCAGTGTGTAATTTTTAGAAGGATCTCTTGACAGAAATGCAATATAATATATAAAACTTTATTATCAGGGGGTATAAAGATCTTTCGTAATGAACCATTATGTGTTTATTACCTTAGAATGAGATGTTTTTATCTACATACACCGAGGATCGATTATTTTTTCGATTAATCGAATAGTCTAATGATTTTTTTATACATATAATTCCCCAACAAATAATAAATGTAACATCTGCCATTAACGCTAACATTTTATTTAAGCATTTTCTTAATTAAACAAACACACAAACCAAAATTTTCAACATGAAAAATAAAGTGGCAGTGCCACTTTAAAAGAGGCATTATTCACCTTAAACAATAAAATAGGCATATATTAATATTTTAAACATTAGTTTATGATTAGTACATGCATTAACTCAGCATTAGTTCAGACTGAAGTAAAAATAAGTTCATTGTGATTCATGAACCCTTATATAAGATGTAATGGTTATATTATTACTGTTAATATTATTACTATTAGTAGTACTGCATTCTCATTTAACTTTAACATTTAACTTTTCTTAAGTTCCGGGTAAAAAACAAGTTCAGTTAGTATGATCTTCTAATATTTTATAAACAGTGTTTACGCCGCTGTTACTTTAAATAAACGCATGTCAGGAATACCTTACAAGACGAGCTTCTGTAATATCTGCGCACATATTCGCAAAAAAGACGTTCATTGGGAACTCCGCACTGCCAGCTGGCTTTCAGTGCACGCGGGCACATGCCTATCAGTTCTCAATGTGACGGTAACTTATTATTTCATAACTTCTTAATATAAAAACATGTCCTGCTCTTTATTTACTGTTTCAACATACTCCCCAGAAGCGATGCAATGTCGCGTCTGTCAGGCGTCTCGCAGCTCGTATTAAACGAAGATGTAAACGCAGCTGTATTAAGCACAATATGCATTGATTCTATTGTTGTATAAAAACTTACTGTAATAGTTCAAATTCTTACGCTGACATCTCGTCATTTTGAGGTCGGAGAGCCCCAGGTTTTCTTCTTTTAAGATGATCATACACAGGTGTTGCGCTGCTGTGGTATGCCATTTCAGTTTTACACAGTATGTGTTTTATTTGGTCTCTGCTTAAAGTATTCCCACACTTTTGATCGCGTTCTGTCTGTTTGGTATAACACTTGTATCACCCGGTCGGAGCTGAAGCCCGCCTTCATTTCAAAATGTAAACAGTGCGACGCATCGACGCATTTCCGGCAAATCGACGTAATTACGTAATCGACTACGTCGACGCGTCGTTCCAGCCCTAGCCGCCATGTTTTTACAGAAGCTCTTAACGGACAAACTTTTTTACTAAGTTGTTCTTGGCGATGACATGTTTGTCCAGTTCCGGCTACCGTAGCTTCTCTATGTGTTTCAAAAGCGAGGGGTGAGCAGTGGACTGATCCTTTGGTTGCAATTCGCAACCTCACCACTAGATGCCACTAAAATGTACACACTGCACCTTTAACACGCATTATTAGTTATTAAAGTCATTACTAAAATTAAAATTTTTTGGTATTTTGTTACTATAGTTCTTACATTTTACATTTTTTTGTGTATTTCATACTATCACAAAAAATGGTCAAGAAACGGTCCCTAGCTGTCACTGGGGCAGTGCCCTTTAAAACAGTCCTAACATTTAGGTACAGATATGTATACATTTGGTACCAATATGTACCTCTGAGGTACTAATATGCACTCATTCGGTGCAAAGGTGCACATTTTGAAAGGGCACCACCCTAGTGAAAGCATGGCACAATTTTGGGACCATTTTCTGCTTTTGATAAGTAAATGTACATTAAAATCAGTTATTTGACTTGCATTTTATACTTTTTCCATTTTTGTAATAATCACATCTGTCTTATAATACCCACATCTAATGTGGTGCAATAAACAAAATTACAACTGTTTAAACCATGGTAAAACTGCACACCCCTCAAAATTTTTCAAGCCCCTTGAAGCTTTTAAAGCGTGCAAATTCTACTTTGTTTCTGTCGAATATTTTTGTGCAAGCAGCTGTTCATATGGACAGCTGCCTTAGCCATCCATTCAAATAGCGCAGTGATTACAATTGAATCCAGTGTTGTCTTTGACTTGATCCATTGCTGTTTCAACAAGTAATCTTTGGTCTCATGGTCTAACGCGCACGCTCGTGATCACGTACATGTGAACGGGCGCGACCGTTCTTGCACCCTTTGAGTTTAATGTCCAAATATGATGCATGAACATAACATCATAAGCATATTTTTAAAGACAAACTGCACCAGCATGGCACCATTGGATTTGGTATGTTATTAGACAGTGAACCCGCCAGGAGCTACATAATCTCTCCCTCATTGTTGCATTTTTTCTTTATCTATCTAACTGAGAAGAATGCCACCAAAGAGCTAAACGGCTTTCGGCGGCGACAGCCCAGGATTGTGTCGATCTCCATGTGTCCTATGTACGATAAACCTGAACACATGCATGTAGCATCAGCGCAAACATATTCGCGCATGTATTCACGTGCACCCCCCCCCCAGCTGTTCCTTGCCCTCTCTGCATGCAGCAGGTGTAAGGCCGGACCTTGAGTGGGAGTGGGCGAGACTTTTTTGGAGAACAGATTTGCTATTGTTACAGTTATGCGCTCCATCCCACGATGTGACTGGAAAATTGTATCATGTTCTGCTTTGTGTAATGCAAGCGCACAGCTGCAGAGCAAAGCATTCTAGTTAATTCCTTATATGTCTCTTCTGGTTTGTGGAGAGCCCCTTGGGGTGCGTCCAGCGATTGCTTTCCGGGGGTTGTTGAATTTTGCACTAGTTTAAATATTAGTAAAGCAGATACATTTAAAGTTTATCAGCATTCATTCCACAGTAGTGGATCCTACTTTCCATAGACGTCTTATCCAGTGCCGAAGCAGGAATAGCACTCATATAATATCTGATATTGTGTTTCAAAGTCAAACGATACCTAGAACTGTTATTAGCCTCATATTTCCACACAACTATTAAAACGGCTTGGCAGAGTTTCGATTCAAACTCTATTATAGATTTGACATTGAGTGATACACAGAATGGCCTTACTTGTTGGACTTCGATTCACATTATCAGCATGGGAATATAGACTTATATTACTTATATTACAGCCTTTTCATTGCATTAGTTTATAGAGATATACAAAAACCTCAATACCTAACCGTCTGCAAAGATCCAAATTCGTGTCTGTGTTGCGTTCCGTGCAGTAATGTCTAACGTATGACTCTGACTTGGTGTAATAAAAATCCATATTAACAAATCCACAATGGGATCATCCAAGCTAAAGCAGATGTGACACGAACTAAACCGATTTGGAAAATAGACCCACAGCACCTGTTATTATTTAAAAAACAATGGACGTGCAAAAATTAGGGAAAACATAGCGGTGGTGACATCATGGTTTTGAAAGTGGGCTATCGGGTGGGAGGGATTTTTGGTGGGGTCTGTTAGGGGCTCTGCAGGAAACCGAGAAAGCAGGAATTTGAGCTCAGTGGCAATGATCGAAAGATTTAACCAAACAATCTAAAGCTGGAAGTGACCGCCGTATCAGCCTCTCTGGCTCCTGGTGTTATTAGACAAGAGATTAAACGAAAATGTATTTGTGGAGCTTCTCACTGGTGCATTGAAATATGTCTCACTTCTCCAAATGATGCCTCGTTTTGCGTATTAGTGCATGTTATTTCAATGAATGATATACAGTTTCATTCATTATTATTATTATTATCAAGGTTTTTGGGGGTTATCGCATGCTTTAATGCATTAGATTTGTCACTCATCATTAGGCTTTGACACATGCTAAGGAATGGGTATGGATGGAGGGTTATATTGTTTTCAAAACTTTTTGGCTCTGCCCAACTGAATTTTTATTTCTTGATAATAGCACTCTCTTAAAGGGACACTCCACTTTTTTGAAAATATGCTCATTTTCCAGCTCCCCTAGAGTTAAACATTTGATTTTTACCGTTTTGGAATCCATTCAGCTGATCTCCGGGTCTGGCGGTACCGCTTTTAGGATAGCTTAGCATAATCCATTGAATCAGATTAGACCATTAGCATCAGGCTCAAAAATGACCAAAGAGTTTCGATATTTTTCCCATTTAAAACTTGACTCTTCTGTAGTTCCATCGTGTACTAAGATGGACAGAAAATTTAAAGTTGCGATATACTACGCAGCCATGGTACGGCAGCAAAGTCCTTGATTATTACGCCGAAATGAGAGTATAGTTTATAGCCATATCGGCCTAGAAAATCGCAACTTTTAATTTTCCATCGTCTTAGTACACTATGTAACTACAGAAGAGTTTTAAATAGGAAAACTCTGGTTATTTTTGAGCGCGATGCTAATGGTCTAATCAGAGTCAATGGATTATGCTAAGCTATGCTAAAAGTGGTACCGCCAGACCCCGAGATCGGCTGAATGGATTCCAAAACGGTAAAAATCAAATGTTTGCATTTAATTTGGAACACTTTGACCTCTGCGCGCAGTAACATCATTGCTCCTGAGTCCTGACTACTTCCCCTCTTGCTCAAACTTCCGTCAATATTACTGCTTCTGAGGTCGAAGTGCTGCAAACTAAGTGCTCTTCCGCCATATAATATAGTTCTCATTTTTTATCCGCTTAAAAATCACCACATTTTATTTTGTGCCACCAAACTTACTCGTGTAACTACTCATGTAACAGTCTTTAAATAAAGAAAACCATGGAAGTGTTCGGTGGCTTTTAAATTCATCCTAAGGAATGTTTGGATCCTAAGGAATGAATGGGGCTAGGATAAATGCTAACACATTCACAACGCGCTGTACAAAGATTAAGTGCATGCATTGAAAAAAGATAGGTATGTATTAATTTGTCTAAGTTGAGGTAAGAACATAGTAAAATATTGAAAAACTGTGGTGTTTTCCTTTAAAAAAGCAAAAAGCAAGTTTCACTTAGAGTCATCAAACTTAAATTCATATTTCTAGATGCACAATGTGGCAATGAATCCAGGGTGGTTAAGCTTGGGATCGCAATATACTTTACATTTTAACTTCTTGGAGTCCTGCGAAAGGCCATGTTATGTCACAGTAAGGGATGAAGTATAATGTACCACCACATAAGTTGTAGTGGTTAGGTCGTTTCTTTAATTACTCGAACGAAGAGTCTATCAAATTTAAACTTTCTCCATGGAAACTTCAGAAACCCTGCACCACAGCTATTAAGCATCTTTGTTTAATTCCAACTGCACTTAAAAAGCAATTATCTATGTGTAAGGGTAGTTTATTGTTGGGAGCTTCACAGGACCACAAAAAAATAAGCAATCGAGCACATTCAGTCAATCAGCAGCAGTCAGCCTAATACCCGATGGACCATGCGGAGCCTTCTGAACCCCCAACGTAGAGCTTTTGAAGAAGGCAACTAATCATTTGTGTATGGGCCCATGTGGTGCCAAATGCATGCGAGAAAATTTATCTTCACATCTTTTATCTTCTCCGTTTACAGCTGGCGGATTTGGAGACCCTTTGAAATGTGCTGTCATGGTGCTACATTCATCTCCCAAGTTCACAATTAAATCCAACGCTTGCAGGCTGAGGAGAACGATCAGTGAGGAACGCTCAATGTGAGACATCTGCGAGCATCACGCCGACGAGCCGCAATGCCCCCCACCCTGCGCCGAATGGTGTAAGCGAACATCTTTTTCTTCTTCAGGGCAGGGGGAAAGTATGGCAATGAGCTGTGGAGGAAGGTGGGGCTTTGAATTCTGCAAAGGGAGCCTTTCTGCCAAGATCACAACCAGATGTTTCAAAAGCGTCCAAACAGGAACGAGTGCATGTCTGCAATTTCCAGCAATTTGTCAGATTTAAGGGTTCACCCCCATACCACCTGATAGACAAATAAAATCCCCCTCTGCGCTCATGTAATAATTTGAAACACGCGGGCACCCCCCCTGTGGCACTGTCTCTCGTTCGGTGACAAGACAGGCCCCCAACGAATATCTAACTGCAGACTTGCGATTCTGCGTAATCTGAAACGCATCCAAAATGTTCATCAGTCCCCGGTTTTGTGTCTCTTCGGAGCCAAGATGTTGAAATCCATTCAGCATTCGCACTCTTTAAATCCATCACGCAGCACATTCCTAAAAAAAAGCCTTGAACCAAAACAAACATGTGAATAAATAAACATGAGCGACAGCCAGTTAATCCCTCTGATGGCACGTCGTAAATCCAGCCTCAATTTTTTGTCTTTGAAAGGATTTTTGACACACACACACACACTATTCAATTGCTTATATAATCATTCCACAGTAATATTTTCAAGAAATATAGTCTGTATTGTGCACACTTTCAGAAAATGGGCAAAAAGCTGTCATTAGGGTGGTCTTTTTTCAAAAAATACACCTAATGGGTGCCTCAAAGATACAAATTGGTAAATTACCTAAATGGTACATATTAAGATCTTTTTAAAGCGTACCGTCCCAGTGACAGCTTTTCTACCTTTATTTCTGACAGTGTATAGTAATGCTCATATTGTAAAGTAAAAAATGTGTACCATTTACTATTAGACACTGGCCTTTGGGTTGCTTTTTCAAAAGCATTCATAAGATTGGTAATTCACTATATTAAAATAATAAATAAATAAAGGTACAAAATCCGTCACTAGGGTGATAACCGTTTAAATAGTACACATTTGTGGGCTACCTTAAAGGAAAACACCACAGTTTTTAAATATTTTCCTATGTTCTTACCTCAGCTTAGACAAATTAATACATACCTATCTTTTATCAATGCGTGCACTTCATCTTTGCACAACGCGTTGTGAATGTGTTAGCATTTAGCCTAGCCCCATTCATTCCTTAGGATCCAAACAGAGATGAATTTAGAAGCCACCAAACTCTTCAATGTGTTCCCTATTTAAAGACTGTTACATGAGAAGTAACACGAGTAAGTATGGTGGCACAAAATAAAACGTGGTGATTTTTTAAGCAGATAAAAAATGGGAACTATATTGTATGGCGGAGGAGCACTTAGTTTGCACCACTTTGACCTTCGATGTGCAGTAACTCCTGACTACTCCCCCTCTCGTTCAAACTTCCATCAATATTACTGTGCCCGAGGTCGAAGTGTTGCAAACTAATCGTGCTTTTCCATTGCATAGCACCCCACGATTTGGTTTGGGTCCGCTCACTTTTGTAGTATGTAGTACCCAATATTTTTATTTTAGTACCACCTTGGTCAATGTTCCAAGCGCCCCAAGCTGATACCAAAACATGACGCGAAAACACTGTAGATTGGTCTGAGAGAATCTTCACTACCAGCGTCATCGCAAAATGTAAAAGATTAGCTTTAACGTTAGTGCTATCTTGCGGGTCTCGAGCAAACATGTTGTCATCTATGCTCTGCTTTAAGTTCCCAAACTACCTTTTAGTGATGAAAAAGACCACAGGTTGAGAATCAGGACCACCATACCAATTTTTTTTCAGACTTGCAGTTTGTGTGCACATTCGTGTTTGTACAGAAAAAGTCATGTGAGACAGAGGTAGTGATCAACGCGATGTTCAAACATCTATTTCTTGTAGTCAATTTTTATTTTGTGCCGGACTGAGAAATAAATAAATGTATGGGAAGGAAAAAACGACAATCTCACTTGTATGATGTAACAGCAGTAGGCAGCGCAAATATAACAACTATAATCCCTCCCACTGCGAAGTGATACTAAACTCGATGGAAAAGCGAACCAAGCCAAACTGAAGTGAGCTGACCCGACCTGGCTTAAACCAAACTGTGGGGTACTATGCAATGGAAAAGTGCCATAAGTGCTCTTGGAAGTGTTTGGTGGCTGCTAAATTCATCCCTGTTTGGATCCTAAGGAATGAATGGGGCTAGGCTAAATGCTAACACGTTCACGACGCACTGTACAAAGATAATTGTACGCATTGAAAAAGATAGGTATGTATTAATTAGTCTAAGTTGAGGTAAGAACATAGTAAAATATTGAAAATGGTGGCGTTTTCCTTTAAGAGTGCATATCAGTACCTCATTGGTTCCTTAGATGATACATATAAGGACTTTTTTAATAGGGTACTACAAAAGTGCTCTCCCTTTTTAATCTCACTGCTATCTAGGAGAAACATCTGAGACTAAGGGACTTCCTTATACTTTTGTTCTTAGACATGCATAGGCAAGCTTTGTATCCCAAAGACAAGAGATCTTGTGTCCAGAGATGCTGGCTAACCATGACTTCATAAATGTGTGTGGTCATTTGTCCGTGTGTATGTGTGGGTGCTTGCTGGGCAAAACATGAAGAACATTCATTTTGTTTGCATAGGCAGCATACCACTGTGTCCATGAGGATTGAGAGCAGCTGACTGGTACCATCTGCGGCGTAAGCCTCTCGCCACCCACTGTTGCTTCAAGGCCCCATCTAATTGCCCCATAGGGGCTGGGGGATTGCCCACTGATTCCATTGGCCATTCACCACCTCACCAAACCGTGCCGAATCGTTTTGCTTTCAAGGCTGTTGTCATTACCGCAACAGCAAACAAATTCTAATTTAGAGTCGTATGTATCAATAGCGGTTTTCCTGAATCATTCAGTGAAATGGTTGTCTCTCAGTTTGTTTTCCTGTGGGTTCGCTTCCCACGCGCTGGCTGACAGATATTTATCAGCGCCGTCAATCCAAAACCATCTCATATTTTATGCTCCGGGCAGAGGTGGACATATGGACATATTGTGGGCAGGTTATGTCCATTTAGGCTGTGAATGGTCATTAGTATGGTAACTGTAGTCATTTTTTACAGATAAACACACTGCGTGAAACCGAACCCAAAAACCCTGAAAATGTTATTGCTCTGAGGTTTCATGTGTGCATGTTTATGCCATTATGTGGATTATTTTTATGTTCTTTGAGGAAAATTTTATTGCTCAGTAGTTGCTCTTTCATTGCTCGGGAGATTTTAAAGTATCACCTTTTTGCAGACATCCAAATACAACAGCAAGACACATAATAATAAAATGAAAGAGCAAAATATAAACACTTAAAAACATAAAATAGAAAAAGATGTAACTAGACTTTTGTTGCAAAATGTTTACTTTTATAATGTAGCTCAGTTGATGTGGTCTTTGATAAATTTAATCTGATCATTTTTATACTTGAAAGCTTTAGAACAGATAAACATGGCATTTGGTCATTTTTCCTTTTGGGTTGACCTGAAATTGGACATATAAACGTGTGTTGCTCTGTCCTGAGCAGTAACATATTGGCATGTAATTTCGCGATGATTCATCTTATTAGCAACACAACCGCCACGTCTGTATTAGCTTCCCAGCCTCCGCCTCTCAGTCTGAATAGTGTAGCACACAGGCCAGCACCTATAAAGAGAGGCTATGATTACTAATAACAGTTAATTAGGCTTGTCAGAGTTTCTCTGTGAAACAGGAAGTGGGAGGAGTCAGTAACAAAAGACCCACTATGGATGAAGTCTTTACGGCTCTTTTACTGGATGTTTGCTTCTTTGGATTGCATCACTTTCTCTTTTTGACTGACCGAGAATAGAAATGTATTTTATTATATACATACTACTATTTAAAAGTTTAGGGTCACTTTATTAAAAATTTTTTTCATGTTCGTAAAACCTTTTTAATCTGAAGGTGTATACATTACTTTTGAAATAGTTTTTGTATACAATTTTAAAGGAACAGTGTGTAAGAAATTTATATCAATTAATTATAAAATGGCCCTGATATGTCACTAGACATTAAGAATTAATTTTCATTTCAAATATTTATATCACTGACATCAGTGGCCTGGCAAGGATATTGTCATTTAAAAAGTGAAGTTGCAGCCCACATCTGATGTTTATGTTGTCATTTTGCGTATTGGCCACTAGTTGTGTGATTGCAGTACCAGTTTTATCCACAAGGTTTGTGATTGCAATACCAGTTTTGGCCACAATCCTACATACTGTTCCTTTAACATATGTGCCAATTTTTATATATTTAAAACTGAAGACTTATGGTGTGAGTTTAATTATTTGTGCGAGTAGATTACATACAAAGTCAGTGCAAAATAGACTCAGATTCAAGCTGGGCGACGCAATTGCTCTAAACGTGCGATATTCGCCTCAATCCCGTCTTTCATGCAAGTTAAAACATTTCAGCTAGTGCATCAAATTCGCATGACGCGCTGTCAGTAGTCCCTTTCACACATACAGTCTTTACTGGTAATTTACTGGTAAATTGCAGTTAACATGTCATGTGTGAACAGAACCTTTCCGGTAAATCAGTGCTCCCAATTTACCAGTAAGACTGGTTGTAAGATTAATGGTAATTTGCCGGTAAGCGCTGTGTGTGAACGAAAAATATAGCATTACCGGCATTTAGATGACGTCAGACCGCGCTGACAGATCGGGCGGGCTAATCAGAAAGTTTTTTATACAGGTGACGCGGTTTCCCCCAGACTGTTTACGGACGTTTCGACACACATGTTGCTTAAAAGTCGAGCACACCTGAAGTTAACATCCACATTTCTTCACCAAAGTTGTTTAAAACAGCTTACCATCTAATTGCCAAATTGCCGACGTCCTTAGCACACCATCTGTGAAGCCTAATGTGCAAACGCGCAGGTTCCGTTTGACGCCGCCTAACGCAATGTTGTTTGGTCACGAGCAACTTCGCGACCGTTTGCCACAGATGTGAAAACAACAAAATACGGACCGTGGATATTAAGTCATAACCCGCCGTTTACAAATACGACACGGACGGAGCTCGCCGGCCGCGCGCCACAGGTAACTTCCGCTTTCTCTCCGAATTTACTGGTATTTTGATACTGATGTGTGAATGATGTCTTACTGGTAAAAAGACGGAATGTCACTGCATGTGTGAACAGCACATTTTTGTATTTACTGGTAAATTCATTCTGGTAAATTCATGGTAATTTACCAGAATTACTGTGTGAAAGAGGCTAATGAAGAGCTTATTGACGCATCCGGTTTGACATCCAGTATTAGAAAATAGAGGAGAGCATTGTTTTTATTTACTTGAGTGACTCCAAAAACAAGTAATCCCAGGGGTAATGTAATGCGCATTTTCGGTTCGCTTTTGATGAGCACACATGCTGTAAAAAATAATATCATATCAACATATTTTTTGTTACTTTAACTTAACAAATTAATTTGAACAATTTCAAGTTGTTTTTCTAATTGATTTCAATATATCACAGTCAAAACTTAAAAAAGGAGGTTGAATTGACCTGCAAACAAAAATGTGGGGTTATTTTCAGCGCTGGTTTGTAATTTAACCCATGCTGGGTTGTTTCAACCCAAATTTCTGGGTTGTTTTTACTCATTGTTCGGTCAAATATAAACACTTTCTGGGTTAATTTCAACTCAGCTGCTGGGCTCGTCCCTTTTTGACCCAACGCTGGGTTGAAAATAACCCGGCATTTTTTTTTATTGTAATTAAGTTGTTTAAACTTTTTTGCATCTTTAGACCAAATTCAGAGAAATTAGCCTTAAAAGCACAGAATAGATAGAAAAACTTCAATATTGTTGCATCTCAATGTGAGACCTCAATAAAATGATTAATAAAATGCCAAGACATTTTTGTCAAATCTAGGCATAGGGTGGCAACTTTTAAGATGCTAAACTATAGCATTGCTTTATCACTACAAAAAACAACTTTCTTAATTTGTATTTTTGTCGTTTTTTCAATACAAATATCTACAAATTCTTAAATCAAGATGTATTTTCTTGATGAGCAAAATGACCCGAAAAAGTCTAGTTTGAGACCAAAAATATACAATTTAAGTGAATTTGTGCTTAGAACAAGCAAAAAAATCTGCCAATGGGGTAAAAATCGAATTTTTCTTGAATTAAGTGTTTAAGAAAAAAGTAAACTGATTTCAAAAACAATTTCTCACCCCAGTGACAGATTTTTTGGCTTGTTTTAATCAGCCCAGTCTCACGAAATTTTGTGCTATACTCACGTAACTTTTTGATTCTTTTTTCGTGATACAGTGTATGGTCACGAATTTCTGCGTTTTTTCGTGATCGTATAGCGAATTTCTGTTTACGTGTCATTGTCACGTATTGGTTACTCAACTGTTTTGTCCTATTTTCTTACCATTGTCACTTCAGTTTAGGGTTAGATTTACATAAAATGACATCCTTACACAAACTCAACTCTAACCCTAACGCCAGGCAACAATGGTTTGAAAATAGGAAAAAGCAGTTGAGTAACCTATACGTGACAGTGACACGTAAACAGAAATTTGTGATATGATCACGAAAAAAGGCGGAAATTCGTGACAATATTACAGAAAAAGTTAAGTGACTATATCACGAAATTTCGTGAGACTGGGTAGTTTTAATACAATTTAATGCGCACACACACACACACACATACACACAGGTAATTTTACTCATCAATAAAATACATCCTGATTTAAGAATTTTTTGATATTTGTACTGAAAACAAGGCAAAAATACTAAGTAAGAAAGTCATTTTTTGCAGTGATAAAGTGTATATACAGTATATGTTCTCATAAATCAGAATGATATAGATTATACAGTACATTGTCCACCTTTCTGTACCCAGCTGGTCTGTTATTGTTTCCCAGCCTTGTTTGACCTGGGTATCACCACAGTCCCATTAATAACTTTTCAAAATACTTCAAAACAAACAATAGATTAAATTGACTAGTCATGATGAAGGCAATATAATCTATAATTTCGATTGCTATATAATTTTAATAAAACAACCTCGTACAACCAGCTTAGATGCTTTAGTTTTGGAATTTAAATTTTATATGAATATTACTACTAGTGTAGTTTATTCACAGCCAGTAATACGTTTACAGCTGATCTGAGCTCTGCTGTAAAGAAGTGCTTTTAAAGCAGCTCCACACACAGAAGAGATTGGCTGGGAAGTCATGAGGCTGTATGTGTTAGTAATTTAAAGTTGTGGGGGTCTAACTCCCACAATGCACTGGCAAATTCCTTTAACATATGGCAAGTCAGGAAAGAGGTGGTTGACCTCTGGCCTCCCAAGGGTCTCTTGAGACGGCCTGCTCAGGCTGCATAAGAGATCTAGCATGAATGTGCACTGGAATAACAATTACTTTCCATCTTCTTACCTTTCCCCTAAAATCTTACTCGATGTCTTTGTGGCTCTTACAAAGAAAGATCTTTCTCTGGCTCTTTGTAGTCCCCGTGCAGTTTTCCGCACATTTGCTTTCTGGTACGATACATCATTTCAACACATGTGATCCATTAAGGTGAAGCCGAGAGAAAGCACAGGAAACAATCTTTCTGAAAACGTGTTACCCTCGTTTCAACTGTTTCCAGAGGCTGAGAATCTCCCCTGCCCTCCCCCCCATTTCATGATTTTGAGCTTTTAAAAAAACACAGCAGTTCGGATGTTGAAAATGGCAGTCATGGATGAATGCATTCTGATTTGATTTTGATTATAAACAAATCAGGCGTCTAATGATTTCATGTTGATTCGTGATTTATATTTTTTCGAATCTTTTGTGGTCCCGGACATTCATTGTTATAGACCTTCGGCCAATTATATTTTTTATGATCCAAATAAGGCTATATCCACACGAAGCCGGTGCATTCCCTATCCGATCATTTTTTTCCCTTGCTCTAAAAAAATAATCCGTAAACACGAAACCACTGAAACCGACTGAAAGCGGTGTAGTATATATGCCGGACCAGTATGGGGCGCTGTAATTCTGCCACAGATATACACTATACACGGAGAAGAAGACTTTGAGCATGCGCATAGCCAACGTATGGTGTTGTCCATTATCGCTTGTTGGTCACCACAATTGCATAGAAGCAATAGATTTTGCTGTAATAAAGCTAGTAGGCTTTAGTAGCTTCTGTAGCACGAACACAATCATGTAATCCGCCGTTATTGTTGTTGCTGTTACGTGTGACGCTTCCGACACGTGATGTGATGACGTTTTCGCTTCACAAAATATACGGATTGGCTGTACAGACGGAACCGCGAGGGTGTCGGTTTCAGATTTATCCACTTTAGGACCCGGTTTCAAAAAATAGCGGATTCAGTCTCCCAAAACGCCGGATCCGTGTGGATGAAACGCCAATACGATAACAAATTTATGCGTATGCAGTGATACGCGTCTCCGTGTGGACAGCCCCTAAGACTTTATAAGATTTTGAATCAGGTCAACCATTGCGCTTTTACTCGCAAACCACATGGGACAAATGGGGTGAGTAGTTTCAAAGTATAAATCTTGTTCTTGGTCATTTGATACTACCCACCTTAGGGCGAATTTAATATGCAAGCAATTTACAGGTAGCCTAGTAGTACATTTTTCTACAAATATCTCAGATATTGGGTCATTTAAGAAATATAAAGATGTTAAAACAAATGATACAAATGCAGTATAATACAAAATACAAAAATACAGATTTTTATAATTTGGAGTTATAATAGGACAATTTAAGAAAATGTTTTACAAGCATAGCTTACCAAAAACAAACTGGTGTGCATCTTGAAACAAAACAATGACACTGATATATGCTAAGATATGTCAGAGCAAGATGCTTTTTTAATTAAGGCAGATCAAACATGCATTTTAGTTAGGGCTTGGTGTCGATTCAGATGTTCCAGATCGATTTGATTTCGATTCACAAGCTATCGGTTCGATTTCAATTCTCTGTCTGATTTTTGATTCCAATATTAGAATATAGACTGAATGAATGAATGGCAGGCTCGCCTCTTGCTCCTTGGTAACATTGTGCAAGGCAAATAAAAGGGTGATATCTAGTGAAGAAGACTACTAATTAGATTAACGTTAATGTTACGTTCAATGTTTGCGGAAATAAAATTATAAAAATCAATTTGTGGCCTGTGAGAATCGATTTTGAATCAACCACGGGAAAAAAAACTATTAATCGAAAAATCGCCTAATTTTAGTCTGGGACAAGTTTAAACCCTGTCCAGGAAACCACTCCTAAAAGTAAAAGTTGGATTAAATAAAAAATACTTTAATTTGTAACACCTTACACACTTTAAGTGATTTTTCTTTGTTGGCAAAGCCAACGCTATCTCACGAGAATTCGTAAATATTTAACGAGTTGGCTAATTCGTATTAATTCATACGACCACATTCGTAAGTTTTGGTACGATTTGCCTTGACCTCTGTGACGTTGGGGTTAGGGGCGGGGTAAGGGGTTTGTTTCATTGTTGTTATTTTCATGAGAATCGTTTGATTTTGCACGATTCACTTCGTATGAATTTATATGAATTAGCCAACTCGTAAAATATGTACGATTTCACGTGAGATCAGGCTGGCAAAGCCTAAATTTTTTTGGTGTTACCAATTGAAGTAATTTTTTTTTTTAAGTAGATCCAACTTTCACATTTTAACATGTGCTTCATGTAAATATTGAAGACCTCAGGTGTTAATGTGAATTTGTACAATTTCATATTTTTGTTTTAGTACAATCTGCTTTGGCCCCACCGATGTTGGGTTTAGGGGCATGGCTTTATTAATGTTTTTTCTAATAATCATACATTTTGTACAATTCACTTCACACAAAGTCCCTTTTAAGGGATAGTTCACCCAAAAATTAAAATAATGTCATTAATGATTCACCCTCATGTCGTTCCAAACAAAGACCTCCGTTCATCTTCGGAACACAGTTTAACTCTTTCACCGCCAGCATTTTAAAAAAAAGTTGCCAGCCAGCGGCAGCATTTTTCATGATTTTCACAAAAGTTTAATGTCTTCCAGAAAATGTTCTTCTTCAAATATATAAACATACAATATACCAAATGAAAGAACAGATGCTTCAAACAAAAAAAAACTTTTCATCCTACCTTCAGTAGTTCTTTTGTAATCAGCTTTTGAATATGGGTAGGTTTCTGCAAAAACACTACATTTTGAGCAAAAAGCAGAGATAATTCCATTTTTGTGACAGACTTTTCATAGAGATCCCATTCAGAGCGATCTTTAAAACAGACACGGACATGCATCAGCTTGCCATAGGGCAATACTTCCGGGTTTAAAAAGTTGCGGAAGAGCGCCACCTAGTGGATAATAGCGTTATTGCGGAAAGACAGAAAAACTCGTCATTGGCGGGGAAGCGTTTTCTCTTGATTGACGAGATATCTCGTCAATGGCGGTGAAAGAGTTAAGATGTTTTAGTTTTAGTCCAAGAGCTTGTTGACCCTTCATTGAAAATCTACGTACGGTATACTGTCCATGTCCAGAAAGGTATTAAAAACATCATCAAAGTAGTCCATGTGACATCAGTGGGTCAGTTAGAATATGTTGAAGCATCGAAAATACATTTTGGTCCAAAAATAACAAAAATAACGACTTTATTCAGCATTGTCTTCTCTTTCGCGTCTGTTGTGAACAGCGTGCAGGAGACTAAAGTCACGTGACTGCAGTGACACGGATGACGTGTTATCCTCAGACATGTTTGCGAAGTTTTTTTTCAAACTTTACAGCATGCGTTTTCCTCAGGCTGTTGACGAAGCCCAGGCACACACAAAAAAAACAGCTGGGGCGCACCAGATAACACAACAGCTGGATCGTACGTCATCCGCGTCACTGCAGTCACGTGACTTTAGTCTCGTGCATGCGCTGCACAACAGAAGAGAAGACAATGCTGAATAAAGTCGTAATTTTTGTTATTTTTGGACCAAAGTGTATTTTGGATACTTCAACACATTCTAACTGACCCACTGATGTCACATGGACTTCTTTGATGATGTTTTTATTAACTTTCTGGACATGGACAGTATACTGTACATATATTTTCAATAAAGGGTCAACAAGCTCTCGGACTAAATATAAAACATCTTTACCTGTGTTCCGAAAATGAACGGAGGTCTTACGAGTTTGGAACGACATGGCGGTGAGTCTTAATGACATTATTTTCATTTTTGGGTGAACTATCCCTTTAAGGGAGTCGCACCACTTGGTGGCCATGTTCGCAATGCCTCTCGGCAGTTATTTCAGTCATACAAGACTAAAGTCATATATATACTATTCAATTAAACTTGGATAGTGAAAGATATTTCTTAAATCACAATTAAGCAACATTTTTGACTAATTATTACTTGATATCAAATGTACCAAAACTTTTGTTTCTTAAACTCAAATTGTGTCATTTCAGCTACAGCACATGCACACAGGTTGGCCGGCACTACATGCGACTTTGTATAGATCCCCTCCCTCAGAGAATCATTAGTCTTTATCGATTATTGATTGGTTCTTTTAAATTAAAGGTGGGAGTTCCGTCCCCAGAGGGACCATATGGAACATATTGCATTGTCCCCTATTTATAGTGATGCAGTGCTCAATTTTGTTGTATCCAGTATCTTTGCTTTATACGAATTAGCCCTCTTAGGTCATGATTGATAATACAAATGTATTTTCTCAGAAGATAAAACCGAGAAGGCTGAAACTTAATTTGCTCCCCCATTTAATCTGACTGCTGTCTTGAAGAAGCAACTGAGATGCTAAAGAGATCTGTGATGAGTTTTTCTTATGGGATACCTCCGCAACTACATAACCATGCCAACACACGACCCCTGTCACCAACAGCTATAGATCGGATTTCAACCCTACCAACAGGTGCACCTCCACCAGCCGGGATCTCTAATTGATAGCTCTCACGATATCAAAGGGTGGACAAATAACAGCTCAGGGAAGTCCTCTGAAGTTGATAGATCCACAGGGTGGTATGGAAAAGGTCTGAGGGTCAGGGTCAAGAAAAGGGGATGCATCCAAAGTCTTCATTGATGGAATGAAAGAAGTTGTGTTTGGGGCCTGGTATGCCAAGCCCCGCAGTGGTAAAGATGCATGGGGGGTCAGTTGTGGGGTGTGAATGGGACAGCTGCATCAGGGTGGATAGGAGGTCCCATTGTGTCCTGCCAATAAAAATCTGCGTCCAATTATTGCGAGTCTGTGCCACAAGTGGAATTCCTGAGGACGTTTTGAAAAGCGGTACAACTGGGGGAGGTGGAGATCTCGGCTTGAGAATCGTACACATGGTGGGATTTCATGGGTTGTGAGGCCCCCCTTTCTTTTAACACCTTTTCCCATTTTGTGCCTCTATAGTGAGGTTTTTGTGCTGGTAGCATAAGTTGAACGTAATGGTGCATAGAGACTTGATTGAGTTGTCATTCAAGTATAGTCTCAAATGTTTCTTTTTGTAATTTTGTAATTTGTTTCCACTTTTATTTCTCCTAACCAATATATATATTGAACTTAAAAAAGTTAGTTATATGGTTGCCTTAAAATTACATTTTGTTGACACAACAATTTTTACACAACTTTTTTAGTTTAATATTTTTTAAATTAAATTAACTCAAAATTTTAAGGCAATCAAGTAACTTACTTTTTAAAGATTTCTTCAGTAATATTGACTTTTGGTTGGAAATTTGGAAATCTGTGACATTGTTAAGATCTCTTCTAAAACTCAAATGGAGACATTTGTGAGATTTCTGGGTCTTTCTCTCAGGAGAAATGGGAGGCACAGGAGACTTAAGGAAATGTTTGCATTTGCTCTCCATTTAATTTCATTGCTGAGGAATTATTGGGATATTAAAAAGATTTCATCTGTGAATTTTCTTAGGGGCGCTTGTATGTCTAAAAAAAGTTTTCAACACAAATATAACCAGACATACTGTATAATATATATAATATGAATATATAATATATAAATTATATTTACGTTTAAATGCAAGGACATAAAACAACCTGTGAGATTTTCAAATCTTCTTCACATAATCTCTCCAGGGTTTCTAACACCAACTAATAGCACAGATTAAACATCTGTATGGTGTGTTGTCTGGTCGTGAAAGCGTGTCATTGAGGAAAGCTAAAGCTGTTGGGCAGAATGATGTGTGTTTATTCATGTGCAAGGCATTAAATGTTAATTGCTGTTAAGAGCCCGGCATTACGTACAGCCTTGTTAAATATACTTTACGTTCACAAAGGAGATTCATCATCTTTGACGGACTAATTTTGCAATTATCGAAAATTCCTATTAGAAAAATACTACAATTTAATTTCTTTGTTGTTACCAAAATTGTATCTTTTATCCTCAAAAATTATAAAATTCGATTTCTTTTTTGTGTTTTATAGACTCCAGCACTTTTCAAAATAAAGGGGCATCACGATGCCACAGATGAACCATTTTTGGCTAAATGGTTCCTTTAAGGAACCTTTAACACCCAAAGAACCTTTCTTTTTCTTTTCTCCAAAAATGGTTCTTCTATGGCATCGCTGTCTTTATTTCTAAGACTATGACAAATTCTTAAATGCATTTCAATCTGCTGCCTAATTAAGTTACGTAATCTATGTTTGCTCACTTTCGACTAACTAACTGTGAAATAAGAGCTTTCCTCTAAGTAATAGCAGCCTTATCATATTAAAAATCAAGAAAAGCTCCAGCATGCATTTGTTTTACCCCAAGCTCCGCTCGCATTGTGAATCTTGTTTCCATACTGTGATCCAGGGCTAATTGGAGAATTTCGGGCAAGGTATGTTGTGCGTGACCTTCGACCTGGTGGGGGTTGGTCATATTATTGAATAGGTATAGAATGACTGAGCCTCCGATGACCCCGCTCCGACCTTTTCCCTTCGGTCCCACATGGTTGCCAATGGCGATGGCTCCGGTTGATCTTCACCTGTCAAAGCAAGACTTTGACTAAAGACTTGCAGCTTGGGAAGAGGAAAGCAAAACAAAAAAAAGGAGAGAATGAAAAAACAAAGCATTCAGACAGATTGAAGAAAGTGGCTTTTCAAAACAGAAATGCATGACTAGGCAGAGGTAGCCATGGGTGAAACACATTCATTACACATGTGTATTTTTACGCCTGTTAACTTTCTTTACAGTTGTTTTGTGATTTCGATTATAAAAGATGACACCCTAAGAGAAGGGTGTCATCTTTTGAGCTATAAAATACACATTCTACCTCGGCAGGTGTGTATAGCCGATAAAAGCCAGAAGTTTTGAAGGGCAAAGGGCTGATGTGGTGAGTCGAAGAATTGTTTGGTGTTGTAACGCTATGACGTGTCTTTCAATAGCTTCTGGCGTGTTTTGGAAAAGGGGTGTTCTTTGAAAACACGGGCAGATGAATGATGACTCGCTCTCTTTCAACGCCAAGCCGGGCTTCCTCTCACCTCCTGGTTTTCGTAACACGTTTTGTTCCCAAACTGGAATGTATTTTAATGGCAACAAGAGTTAATTAACTGTAGCTATGCTAGATTTAAACGTGCAAATGTAAAAGTATTACTAATTACTAATTAATTTTATTGTCGTTTAGAGTATTGTGCAAAAGTCTTATTCTGCTTACACACCAAACAAGAAGCATCGCGTTTTTTGGTAAATGGACTGCATTTATAAAGCGCTATTGGCCGTCCAATGCGCTTTAGAAGTTTGCCTCACATTCACCCATTCATACACCGACGGCGGTGTCAGCCATCCAAGGCGCCACCTAGCTCGTTGGGAGCGGCTGGTGTTAGATGTCTTGCTCAAGGACACCTCAACACTTGGTCAGGTGGAGCCAGGGATTGAACCACCAACCTTCCAATTTGTAGACAACCTACATGAACCACTGCCGCCCCTGCCGCGTTCCTTGCTTTAGATTACTCATAGGATGTAACATCGCGTCATATTTTCAACTTGCACGGACGACGCATTTGAGACAAATAGCGAGTGTTTGCCGCAATCGCGTCAGTCGCATTGCCTCGTGCGAATCAGCGTCTATTCACGTCTTATATGTAATCAACTCACGCAATAGTTACATTTGCTTCTGTTGTGTACGCTGCATTAGTCCACAAGTAGCTAAGTTGTTTAAAGAGACATTCCACTTTTTTGAAAATATGCAAATTTTCCAGCTCCCTTAGAGATAAACATTTGATTCTTACCGTTTATGAATCCATTCAGCTGATCTCCGCATCTGGCGGAACCACTTTTAGCATAGCTTAGCATAATCCATTGAATCTGATTAATAATTGGCAAACATTAGGCTAGCTTCTAATAAAACAGAATATGTTTTTAGATTTCGCAAGAGCAGTGAAATCAGGTGTATGTTTGTCAGCAAATTAAAGCATCGTGCTAAAAAATAACCAAAGATTTTTGATATTTTTCCTATTTAAAACTTGACTCTTCTGTAGTTACATCATGTACTAAGACGGACAGAAAATTAAAAGTTGTGATTTTCTAGGCAGATATGGCTGGGAACTATACTCTCATTCTGGCGTAATAATCAAGGACTTTGCTGATGTATAACTACGCCTGCTGCAGCCATGTTACATCAGCAAAGTCCTTGATTATTACGCCAGCATGAGAGTATCGGTCTTTCCATTAGTCTTAGTACACGATGTAACTACAGAAGGGTCAAGTTTTCAAAATATCAAATCTCTTTGGTTATTTTTTTGCGCGATGCTAATGGTCTAATCAGATTCAATGGATTGTGCTAAGCAATGCTTAAAGTGGTACAGCCAGACCCAGAGATCGGCTGAATGAATTACAAAACGGTAAAAATCAAATGTTTAACTCTAGGGGAGCTGGAAAATGAGTATATTTTCAAAAAAAAGTGGAGTGTCCCTTTAAGCAGTTTTAAATGTTTTCACTCTCTTTATTAAGACACAAACAGAAAGTACAGGAAATATGCACTCAGAATGTAAATTACCCCCCAATACAATAATTATATGTATATCATGTAAGCATTGGTTTTTGGACATAAAAGTTTACCAGGAAGCTAACAAGCCCTGTCTTAGGGATAACATAAGTGCCCTTGTAAAAAGCCAATAATCCTTACAGTTCTGGTTGAGTAGTTTAAGACCCCCCTTGATCTTTGGGAGGATGGGAGTCAAGCATTCCAATCCCAACTATCCCCTTCGGCGATCCCTGCTGAAGTCAAAGACAAATTTAGGCCAGATCGTTTTTCCTCAGGAGTTTTATGTGCATTGAAAAGAAGTTATGAAAATAACTTTCCCTCCTGTCTTTGTTGAAGTCTGGGCTGGACTTTTGGGAGGAGATTGGGAAACGATTGAGCGTCTTCTGCCGCATCTGCTTTCTTGTTTGTTCCAGCAGACCTCAACAATTCGGCGTTGAGATTGAAAATGGTGGGGGCTACCTGTTAACAGTTGTGCTTTTATTCAATGCACCCCAGGGAGGCAGCGAGCACGGTCCGCTCCTGCACGAATATTTGGCTGTGGACCCAGAGACACATCTGGTCCGTTTGAACCTTGCAGATGTTGCTTGGAACCACATCTCCTCCAAACAGGCCGTCTGAAAGAATACAGGACGTGTAATAATAAGCCATCATCGTCAGAGCGTTTGGATTGGGATGAGGCTGATTTGTGCTCATTTCATCTTTCTTCAATGGGAATATGATCTGGAACTAATTGAGCGAATTGCAACTCACTGATAAGTCACAAGTTTCCACTGTCTTTTCATGTAAACTGTCTGATGTTTTGAAAGACCAGAATTCTCTTCATATACATGGCTTAAATCCAATATGGGTCCAGTTACAAACTGGAGGGATTGTTTCCCACTGTTTGCCATGGCTGTAAAACCATTTGAGAGAAGCGTGAATTTCTATAGGCCACACTTATTTGTGTTGGTTTGCTAAATTTGTCTATCTATCTATGTTTCTATCTGTCTGTCTGTCCATCTGTCTATCTTACCTGTCTTTCTGTCTGTCTGTCTGTCCGTCTGTCTATCCTACCTGTCTATCATCTATTGTACCTATCTATCTATCCTACCTGCCTGCCTGCCTGCATGTCTGTCTGTCTGTCTGTCTGTCTGTCTGTCTATCTATCTATCTATCTATCTATCTGTCTGTCTGTCTGTCTGTCTGTCTGTCTGTCTGTCCATCTGTCTATCCAACCTGTCTGTCTGTCTATCCTACCTGTCTGTCCATCTGTCTATCCTACCTGTCTGTCCATCTGTCTATCCCACCTTTCTGTCTGTCTGTCCATCTGTCTATCCTACCTGTCTGTCTATCCTGCCTGCATGCCTGCCTGTCTATCTGTCTGTATGTCTGTCTGTCTATCTATCTATCTTGTCTGTCTGTCTGTCCTATCCATTCTACCCATCTGTCTGTCTGTCTGCCTATCTGTCTATCCTTCCTGTCTGTCTATCCTACTTATCTGTCTATCCTGCCTGTCTGTCTGTCTGTCTGTCTATCCTACCTGTCTGTCTATCATCTATCCTACCTATCTGTCTATCATACCTGCCTGTCTGTCTGTCTGTCTGTCTGTCTGTCCTATCCATCCTACCTGTCTGTCTGCCTATCTGTCTATCCTTCCTCTCTGTCTGTCTATCTGTCTATTTTAGCTATCTGTCTATCCTACCTGCCTGTCTGTCTGTCTGTCTGTCTATATGTATATCCTACCTATCTGTCTATGCTACCTGTCTGCTTGCCTGCCTGTCTGTCTGTCTGTCTGTCTATCTATCTATCTATCTATCTATCTATCTATCTATCTATCTATCTATCTATCTATCTATCTATCTATCTATCTATCTATCCTGCCTGTCTGTCTGTCTGTCTGTCTGTCTGCCTGTCCTATCCATCCTACCTGTCTGCTTGCCTACCTGCCTGTCTGTCTATCTATCTATCCTGTCTGTCTGTCTGTCTGTCTGTCTGTCCTATCATCCTACCTGTCTTTCTGTCTGTCTGTCTGCCTATCTGTCTATCCTTCCTGTCTGTCTATCTTTCTATCCTTCCTGTCTGTCTATCCTTCCTGTCTGTCTATCTGTCTATCATACCTATCTGTCTATCCTACCTGTCTGCTTGCCTGCCTGTCTTTCTGTCTGTCTGTATATCTATCTATCCTACCTGTCTACCTGTCTGTCTGTCTGTCTATCATACCTTTCTGTCTATAATCTATCCCACCTATCTGTCCATCTATCCTACCTGTCTGTCTGTCTATCTATCTATCCTATCCATCCTACCTGTCTGTCTGTCTGTCTGTCTATCTATCTATCTATGTATCTATCTGTCTATCCTACCTATCTGTCTATTCTACCTGTCTGCCTGCCTGCCTGTCTGTCTATCCTGTTTATGCCTGCATGCCTGTCTATCCATCCATCTATATATCCTCCCTGTATGACTGCCTTCTGTCTATCAATACATTATTTTATTTGTGTATCTACCTACCCATTGTCAGGTATAACAGGCCTAGGGCTCATTTAAATCCCATTTTAACAGAAGATGAGTATTTTGATCCTTCTTCTCTCTTATAGGACCTCATTCCATCAACTGGTAATGATCTGACAGTCTAAGATCTCCTAGTCTGTTATTAAAATCTCAAGTCATCCAACTAAAACTCACTCATTGAGCTCGTCTGCGAGCCTTCACCTGCGTCATTCAACAAGTACACTCTATGCCACGAGCGGTTTTTATTTTACAATATTTTATGACCATGTGCCTAAGTTTTCATCAGCCTTTATACTTAAAAAACCAGACTATAAACAGCAGGTTTCCAGGCAGCACGTAGAAGTGCTACACACTCACACGTCATGATGAAGGTGCTATCTGATGTCTACCAACCTGATGGAAAAACAGCGAAGCACATATAGTCATGAAGTGATGTCACGGGTGTTGTTTGAGAGAAAGACACTGTTCCATTTGGCCCCGGAGAGCCATGAAACAGGATTGTGCCTTTTCCCTCCTGGTCTCGTCCAGACAGAAGGGCCCGTCTGGAATGCAATGTGTTGGCCATCTGCAGACGGATGTTCATAGCTGCTCTCAGAAGAACAAACAGTCTCCTGAGAAAGGCAACATCTGAATGTTGGATGGTGGCAGTTGCCCAATTTTGTCAACTTCTTGCCAGAGGAATCTTTTATTGCTAAATGATCGCTCTTTTAGATCATGATGCTAAAGTATCTAGGGAGGACATTATGAGCATCAAAATTTGATTTCACATTGATTTCATGACCTTACACTTCAGTCAAAACCATGTACACTGTAAAAAAATATTTTGCACTTAAATTGCAATTAATTTCAACTTTGAGGAGTTGATATAAATTCTAAAAATAGGGTTGAAATAACTTGAGCTAATTCAATTTTATTTTTTATAATTTATTGCAACTCCTCACAAGTCAAAAAAGTTGAAATTAATTTTAATTTCAAGTTGATTAAACTTAAAAATGTAAGTGCAATAAGGATTTTTTTACAGTGTACTCTTGGTGAAAACCAGAGATATAAACAGCAATAGTTTTCTTTTACGAATAAGGTGATGGATCACCTTCCAGAGTTGCTCTAAGAAATATGTCGCCTTTATCAACACCGAGTTCACCGGGACACGCTTGGGTGACGGAACGAGCATGGAAGAAGATGAAAGACTCATGCTTTCCCTCTGATCCTCTGGTTTACTCTCATTGTCTCCCCCACCTCTCCTCTGAGTCCTCCTGAGATCAGGGTTATGGACTACAGAGAAACTGAAATTGGCTGCCATCCAGTCACATCTGTTCTTCTGCTGTTGCCGTTCTCTCGTCTGTATTTTTACACTTACCACACTCTTTTTTTTCAACTTGCACTTACACGTTTACAGGTTTTAGCAAGACGTTGCAAAGCTAAACACTTTCATATCCTGATTTGCTTTGTTTGATGGTATGATGAAATGTTTTACTAAGAATGTTTATGTATGTGGCTTAGTCATCATCATCAAACTTAACATCGTGCATTAACTTCATATTATACCACAGGGCTGTTGAATGCTTGATTCTGAATGGCTGAGAAATGTTCCATGGGTGTTGATTATTTTTTTGTAAACCGCACACCTAACTTGTCAAATGTATTAAAAATAGGCACCAGAGTAATGTTTGTGGTAACGGTGGTATAAGCGGAATAATGACTCCAGTCCTTTGAATTATTTGATAATAATGCACACCCACGTGCCGTGCCGCATTACCATCTTGGGTGTGCATTATTTTTTAACGGCCCTTCGTCAATTATTCCTTACTTATTACTTAAAGTTGATGTGTAACATTTTTGGACCACTACACTACAAATATTTTTGTTTTTTTTCAGTAAAAATATCTAAAAATTCTTAAATTAAGATGCTTTTTCTTTATGAACAAAACGACCCAAGAAAATAAGTCTAGTTTTTAGACCAATGCCAATGGGGTAAGCAAAAAAAATTGAAAAAATTTTTTAAACAGTAAATTCAAGAAAAAAAATCAAGAAAAATTTAATTATTTGTTTTATGCACAAAATCACTTACATTTGATATTTTTGGTCTTAAATCTAGACTTATTTTAAAAAATATTAAGAATTTTTTTTCTTGAAAATTATTTTTTTGCAGTGTACTGTCACCAAACAGAATTGCAAAAATTTTAGTAAAGTGGTTTTCCTCAACACAATCTTCCAAAAAGATAGTCCCACCCACAAGCTCACACCATTGGTTAAGGCAGTGTTGTAGGTTGGGCCAATTTTTATAATCAACCTTCAAATTTATTCTGTCAAAAAATGGTCTAAAAATGGTCCCAAGCTGGGGCAGTACCCTTTAATATGTACCATTTAGGTACAGATATGTATACATTTGGTACCAGTATGTACCTTAGAGGTACTAATATGAGCTCTTTAGGTGCAAAAGGGTAGTTTTTAAAAGGGTACTGCCCCAGTGACAACTATCACTGCAAAAAATGACTTTCTTACTTAGTATTTTTGTCTTGTTTTCAGTAAAAATATCTAAAAATTCTTAAATTAAGATGCAAATGACCTTGGAAAATAAGTCTAGTTTTTTGCCAAAAAATATAAACTTTTACAAAAAAGTAAACTAGTGCTTAAAACAAGCAGATTTTTTTAGTTTTAAGCACTAGTTTATATTTTTTGTCTAAAAACTAGACTTATTTTCCTAGGTCATTTGCCTCAAATCTTAATTTAAGAATTTTTAGATATTTTTACTGAAAGCAAGACAAAAATACTAAGTAAGAAAGTCATTTTTGCAGTGTAGGGACCATTTTTTTGACAATTTTTCTGATTGTGTGGTGTTGACATCATTTTGATAGACTTTGCATATTAAGAGACAGAAAAAAAGTATCACATGAAAAATTTCTTTAGCTTTAATTTCTATACATTTATGCATTTGACAGACGCTTTTATCAAAAGCGACTACAACAATGAAAAATGTATTTGTTGGTTCAACTTAAAAAAATAAGTTACCTGGTTGCCTTAAAATTTTTAATTAATTCAACATGAAAATATTAGTTAATTCAAAAAAGTTTTTAAGTTAAATTATATCAAAATTTTATGGCAATTGGGTAACTTACTTTTTTAACCCCTTCAGACACCGGGTCCACTGGAATGGAGATCACATGTTTTGTGGTTCAAACCAATAAAAATGCTGATCAACCATCAAAATAAGACACACTGATTAAACACCTGATAATGGTCTGAAGGGGTTAAGTTGAACCAACTTTATTTTTTATAGTGAATGCATTCTACCAGCGGTGGGATTTCCAAATCATACTGATGCCTTTGATTGGGATTTTCAGGTGTGTTTGATTAGGGTTGGAGCTAAACTTTGCAGGACAGAGGCCCTCCAGGACCAGGAATGCCCACCCCTGCATTATACTATAGTCTATAGCAGGGGTGGACATTCCTGGTACTGAAGGCAAATGTCCTGCAGAGTTTAGCTCCAACCCTGAGCAAACAAACCTGAATATCATTTCTAAGTCATCCTGCAACCTGTGATTAGTGTTTGATTAGGGTTGGAGCTAAACTTTGCGGGACAGTGGGCGGGACTCCAGGACCGGGAATGCCCACCTATAGTACAGTATATGTATATCCCGAGAATGCACCATGACCTTTGCGCTCTACCAAGTAAGCATCAGGAACTCTTATTTTCTAACAACTGCAATTGAAAATCTTGTAGTCCTATACCTCATATAGTCCTATGGGGTGACATATAGAATTTAAAAAGTCAAAATAGCCTCTTCTTCGATCTTGTGAAATGGTAGAGAAGTTTTTTGAGAGCAAATACTCGTAACAGCTGGCATCATAGTGACCACCACTAACCAAAATCTTCCCCAAAATTAAGTAATAAAGATGTTTGTAGGATAAAACAATTTAGATGATCCACATGAACAATCATACACATTATGATAAAGAACAACACATTGAGCACAGCAGACACAATGGCTAGCCAGGAAAAAAAAAAACCTCTTCTAATCACTGGCTGTTTAATAAGACACATCTCTCTCAATTTTCCTCTCAAGCTTGTGCCACCATCGCACCGAGCTTGAACCTGCCCTGGATGCCAACAGTAAACAATTATAAAACCTTGTGAGCGCTCCTCGCTGCGCGGCGAGGGGGGGCGGACCGAGTCGCGCGCTGAACTCCTGACCCGCTTCGCACACCAAGCGTCTGTTGTGGACTGTGAGGTGCTAGATGGGTCACAGCAAGCTGTGAAGGGGAGACCAGGACTGGGGAGGTTGGGGCATTGGAGGGAGGCATCGAAAGGGGGTTTTGGGTGGAGGGAAACAGTGGCTACTGTGTGGGGAGAATTGCATGCTACAGTGTCTCTATATGAAGACTGCATATTCACTAACAGTCACTTTGAAAGTGATGGTTGTCATTAACAGATTCTTCCATTAAAAAGTATTTAAGCATGTATTGAGATGTTGCATCTCTTTGTCCAATTACTTTGTAAAAACAAGTAAGACTCTTAAATTATTTTCAATAGCTTTTAACCGGTTACAGATACAAATTCAACGTCTGCCCGAATCGTTTTTTGAAATGTGATGGGTTTAGCCCAATACTCATAAATCAGTTCACAGCTGGCCATTGTGCAAGTCCAAAGCCATTGGCAATGGATGTAGCCTAGTCTAAACAATTCAAGGGTCATCTTTAAAAAAACAACAGGTTGCCAGTGAAATCGTTTGCCTGTGTTTAAGTTTGCATGTGTGCGCCTTCATGCATAAATGTATGAATACATAAGGTCAGAAGTCACAGAACAAGATGTGTAGATACTAAATTTGGTAGATCCTGTGCAATTGCTTGTTACGCTGTCGTTTGCATAGACTTTGAAATTCGTCTTTTGGGGGAATCGTTCCCAGATGTTGAATATTTCCTTTAATCATTTCCATTGGTCCACTTTTTTACTTGCTGTTGTTATCCAGCCATCTTTATGTTACTTTCTACATGTCTTTTTTTCTCAAAAAAGACAAAATGTATGGAATTCTTTCTGTAGGAATTTTTCATTTGTATCTCAGTTTAGCAATGATAGATGAAGAACAAATTATGACTTGAAGTCATATGTCAGATGTGATTTTTGTAAAACAAATCACAGGAATCTTATACGTGTCTCATCTTTTTAAGTTTTAAAAGTGATCTTAAATTTTCAAATTGTGCTCAGATTGCTTAAACACCTTACATCTGTAATCAAAAGTCAGATGTCTTAATGTGAACTCGTTCATAACCAAATTCCTTCAAGACCAAATTATTTCATGCATTTGGCAGGCGCTTTTATCCAAAGCAATTTGCAGTGCATACGTTATACACGTTTTAATCAGTATGTGTGTTCCCTTGGATCAAACCCACAACATTTTGCGCAGCTATGCTCTACCACTAAGCAACCTATTTCATTGCTTAACAACGTTATTTTGTGTATTTGGTATAATACAATGGGCCCTATTTTAACGATCTAAGCGCATTGTCTAAAGCGCACAGCGCAACGTCTAAATGGGCGTGTCCGAATCCACTTTTGCTAATTTAACGACGGGAAAAATGGTTTTTGCGCCGAGCGCATGGTCGAAAAGGGTAGGTCCTATTGTAATGGGAGTATTTTGGGCGTAACGTGCAGTAAACCAATGAGAGTTACAGCTCTCATCCCCTTTAAAAGCAAGTTGCGCTGGCGCTATGTCTAATCCCTATTTAGATGACGGACTTTGTAAACTGAAAAACTAAGCGGAGGAAGAAGATCCCCAGTTTAAGATTAATGTTAAATAATTGTGTTGTTTTTCACTTGTATTGAAATTGTTATTTTTTTATTAAAACCTTTAAAACCTGTTTTCTTTTAGTCATGGAAGTAAAAAGCAGGCTTGTAATTGCTTTAAATGTATGGCTATCCAATATCATCAAAAAATAATTTACAAGTAGGTAAGATAAGGTTTGTACTCTAAAAATACTTTATTTGTAACAAACAGGAGGTAAAGAATTTACAAACGGTTCTCCTCACGTTTCAGCACTTTGGACACCGTTTTTTTTAAGCATTACTTAAAAATGTTTCTCATCTCACCATATCCACAGCTACAGAGTAATCATATACAATAAATCTGTGAGGTAGCATTAAAAAAAACATTTAAAAACAGACGAATTTGTTCAAAGCAAAGCATTTATTTACTTACCAGGCTGCAGGTGAAGCAGCTCTTTGCGCCTTCTAACGTCTCATAATTAGTCCTCAATTATGTCCAAGAGACTCAATAATAATCTTTTACATTCAATCCTTTAATCTTTCATATTTGAAAACATTTTTGTGCTATGCGCATTCATGTACCTTGTGATAAGCAAACCCGCGTTGTCCTCCCGTGTATAGGCGCATTTTACTAATGCGCTCTTTAAATAACATAAAACACTATTGCGCCATTGACTTTAGACTTTAGACCAGGTTTTTGTTGGTCAATGGCGTAGTCTATTTTAGTTGCCTCAAAATAGCAACGCGCCAACAATGCGCCTGAACACACCTCGTTTTCAGACCAGAACGCCCATGGGCGCAAAAGGGGGCGCAAATGCATTTGCTATTTAAACAACGCGGCGCTAAACGTGAAAATTAGGGTGGAAACTAGCGAAAGACACTTGCGTCGCGCATTGCGCTGCATTGCGCCGGGTGTAAGATAGAGCCCTATGTGTTCATGTGGTTTATGTTTCAAAAAACACATTATTTTCCACATACTGTACATCACCAATCCCAGGAAGTAAACTGTTGCCTACAATCCATCTGTTTGTTGAAGTCCAAGAAAAGAGATTAACGTTGGAGACGATAACTCGCCTAATTGCCTACCTTGGGGTTTGTACCTTTTGCATATCGTTAACATGTACTAATACACACTTACACACCAAAGGAAATTTAAAATCATGAATTGGAAGATAGTTGCGCTTTAAGAAATTTTCAACGCAATCTCATGGGAATTTGTACACGGTAAAAAAATGCAGCCTGAGGCGACTTATGCAAGTCAATTCAACCTAAGATTTGACTTGTGATAAGTTGACATAATAACTAACATATATAAATAGTTACATTGTTTTACTTCATTTGTTAAGTTAAAGTAACATAAGAATACATGTTGATATAAAATCTTTTTTTACAGTGTAGGTTTTTTAGAAGATGGCTGCTTCGTAATTATTTGTACGACCACAATGTGTTTTTTTAACCATTTGCTTTCGCCCTGTGACGTTGGGTTTGGTGGTGGGGTTTCGATGTTGATGTTTTAGTGATCTTAATGTTTAAATATGTACAAATCAGGCTTAAAATGTACCTAAATAATTTTCATTTGTTAAAATCTCCTGAGCTATAATGAATGATTATATGCATTACAAAACTTTGCATATATGATTCATAAGTGATTTATTGAAATTATACATCCCGTTTTAACACCAAATTCAAAGTAAACCCAAAAAATTATATTTTGTGTGAAGATAATTAGGAAGAAACCATCTTTTCTGTGTTTAGTACATGTCTCGTTGTAATGCTTGATTCTAATTGGCTAGTTCCTATTTGCAGGTTTGTTATTTTGAGATAACAACCCCTCATAATAACAAACTGTACCCCAGACGCTGCAAATCTTTTTGATGGGTACAGTTTAATTTTACTCAGAAATAAATATAAATACAGTACTGTGCAAAAGTCTTAGGCCACCACCACCAGCTTTGTTATTTTAGCAAAGTTTTTACGTTCTTCCATGTTTATTTTTCACTTTTTTTAAGATAAAAATATGTACACGAAATTAAACACAAAAACTTTTTAGAACTAAATGTCTTCTTCAGGCATTAGTCAGTATTTAGTGTGACCTTTCTTGGCACATCTTGAGCTTTTTTTAGGAGAATGAAGTCCTTAAGTCATTCGATTAGATTTATAAATTAGAGATATAAAAATATATATCCTGCTATTGCTCAAGTGAAAGGGGAGTTTACCTTAAATATTTGACACTTCAGCTTATACTTTTATACAGTTTTTAGTACTACATACACATTTCCTGTATTTTCTGTTTGTTTTCTAATAAAGAGACTAAGAAATAATTATATATGATCACTATTACATCGCAAAAACAACAAATCTAATGGTAGCATGGTGGCCTAAAACTTTTGCACAGTACTTATGTCTTTTATTAACATATTTGACATTATTTTTTACAAATGGTTAAGCCAATAGCGTGTTTGTGACATTTTAAATATCTTGTCTTATCAAAACTAAAAGTAAATGGGCTTTCCTTGCGGAAGGTCTTGATTTATTAAACATTAGCAAAAAATATTTCAAATCAATATTTAATGCTCTTTACCTTACATAGGTATGAGGTTTAAAATAGTGTAATAAATGTACCGGCAGCCAGTTATATAATCGCAGACCTGCTGCATATACATTATCCCTTGAATAACACATCATTTCTTTCAATTTTGTTGTGAAATATGAACCAGACATATTCTTGACAGGTTATTTTCTATGCCTGACCTTCGCATCACCTCTGCCTTATGAGTTACTGCACCGAACAGCTTTTCCGACCAATCTCCTTCTCTGTTTGTTTCTTTGTCTCTCTCGTTCTGTCTCTTCATATCTTCGCTTCACCCTTTTGAAGGGGTCACCGCGGCCCCAGACAGACAGACACTACGCTTCACACGACACCGACCCGGGAAATTCCACCTCAGCGCAAAAACAGATGCAAGCGGAGGCAAAAATGCACATTGGGTACTGATGACCCAGTCATCCTGTCACATATCATGAAAACAGATAAAAAGAAATTGCTACTGCGATCGAAAAACAAGTTTATGTGTCAATGTTTACATTTTTATTTGATACAGTATTTAAATGGTTTTTAAAATGATCAGCATGATTTGGCCCTTAAAAATAACTTTGGTTATTATTATATAGACGTAATGTATTAAGGTTGCTTCAGTCATAGTAGCTGTAGAAAGTCTTTTAAAAGTTTTTTTTTATGCTAATAACATCCTTTACCAAAGCTACAAGTCTAAAAAAACCTAAATGATTTAAACTGCCCATTCTTTACAATTACAGACACATCTACTGTATAAAGACTCATCTGACTGCTATCATCCAGACGTTTAGTGCTTACACTTGGACTAGACAGGGTTAATTTGAGGTCAGATTTTCTTTTAATACACTGATGATCGACTGATCCTGTGTTGGCTGTGAAGGATGTTCAGATGTGGGCATGTTTAAGGGTTTAACCCCATTTGGCCTCTCTTTTATTTAGCCTGATGATTTATGAGCCCAGGCAAAGAAGAGAAACGACCACGTCACTGCTATACGATCCACGAAACGACCCAAACCAGCGTGGTGATGGCGCTTAATGGTGCCTGGAGTGAGTGAGAGTATATGTTTTCTTTGCAGATTTGCATTTGAAATGCAAAAACAGAGGACTTTAAGAGTGGGCTTAATGTAGGCTATAGTTTGTTGGGAATATGCGACCAGCATATTGCAGGGTGTTGCTATTTATGACATGATCAGTGTCAAGTTTGTATAGCCATATGCAGTTTTATGCCATATAGGAAATTAGACCCTTTAAAATGCTGTACCTCAAACCAACATGTTGTCAAGGCGTTGCTCTGCAATTGCTTAGGTGTTCTGGGTAGTTGCCTATGTGTTACTATGTGGTTGTTATGGTGTTTGGTGTGTTTTTACTGTAGCATGCAGCTCCTGTATGTTGTTGCTAATGTGTTTTGAGGGGTTGTTAGAGTGCACATGGCTTTGCTGTTTCTAGTGTTCTGTGTTTTTTATGTTGTTGCTAAGGTGTTTGAGGGGGTTGCTATGGTGTTCCGAGTGTTTTAGTGACTCTGGTGTTGCTAGGGTGTTTTTGAGAGGTTTTGTAACATGCAGATATGTTGTTGCTTAGGTGTTTTGAAGGAATGCCAGAGTGTTGCTGTGTGGTTGCTAAGGTGTTCTGTGTTTGTAGCACATGGCTCTGGTGTTGCTAGAGTGTTCTTCTTTTTTACCAATTTTGTTACTAAGTTGTTTGAGTAGTTGCCAGAGTGTTACTATGTGATATTATAATTGTTTTAGCATATGGCTCTGCTGTTGCTAAGTTGTTGTGAGTGTTTTAGCACATGGCTCTGGTGTTGCTAGAGTGTTCTGAGTGATTTTAGCATGCAGCTATGTTGTTGCTAAGGTGTTTTGAGGGATTGCCAGAGTGTTGGTATGTGGTTGCTAAGGTGTTCTGAGTGATTTAGCCAATATCTCTGATGTTTCTAGTGTGTTCTGAGGGTTTTTTTAGCATGCAGCTAGGTGGTTGCTAAGGTATTTTGAGGGATTGCCAGTAGGGTGGCCATTCGTGCCAGTTCCGCCGGACACGTCCCGAACATGTATTCGGGTTTCGTTCTCCGGAAGTCGCGTTGGTTGACCGCATACGTCATCAAGGTTTAATATTTCGGGTTTAATTTCAGAAAAGCAACCGTTACATTTTAAGGTAAGAATGAAACTACAATGATTGTATGTCTTAAAAGAAATTAATCTTAATTTTCTAATGTATTTTAACTGAAATGTGAGAACCTCGATGACGTATGCAGTCGAGCAACGCGACTTCCGGAGAACAAACCCGAAAACATGTTCGGGACGTGTCCGGAGGAACTGGCACGAATGGCCACCCTAATTGCCAGAGTTTTGCTATGTGGTTGCTACAGTGTTTTGAGTGTTTTTAGCACATGGCTCTGGTGTTGCTAGGGTGTTTTTAGGGTTTTTAGCTGGTGGTTGAGGTTTTTTAACATGTGGATATGTTGTTGCTAAGGTGTTTTAGGGAGTTGCCAGAGTTTTACTATGTGGTTATTTTGAGTGTTTTTAGCACATGGCTTTGCTGTTGCTAGGGTGTTCTGATGGTTTTAGTTGTGGCTATGTTGTTTCTAAGGTGTTTTGAGAAGTTGCCAGTGTTACTATGTGGTTATTCTGAATGTTTTTAGCAAATGGCTTTGCTTTTGTTAAGGTGTTCTAAGGCTTTTTTAGCATGCAGCTATGTTGTTGCCTAGGTGTTTTGAGAGGTTGCCTGTGTGTTACTATGGGGTTGCTAAGGTGTTCTGAGCACATGACTCTGGTGTTGCTAGGGTGTTCTGACTGTTTTTAGCATGTAGCTATGTTGTTCCTAGGGTGTCCTGAGGATTTTTAGCACATGGTTCTGGTGTTGCTTTGGTGTTCTTAGGGTTTTTTAGCTGGTGGTTATGTTGTTGATAAGGTGTTTTAAGGAGTTGCCAGAATGTTATTATGTGGTAATTCTGAGTGTTTTTAGCACATAGCTCTGGTGTTGCTAGAGTGTTCTGAGTTTTTTTAAGCATGCAGATGTTGTTGCTAAGGTGTTTCGAGGGATTGTCAGAGTGCTGTTATGTGGTTCCTAAGGTGTTCTGAGTGTTTTTAGCACATGGCTCTGGTGTTGCTAGGGTGTTCTGATGGTTTTTAGCATGCAACTACGTTTGTTGCTAAGGTGTTCTGAGGGATTATTATTCTAATTGTTTTTAGCACATGGCTCTTGTGTTGCTAGGGTGTTCTGGTAGTTTTTTAGCATGTGGCTATGTTGTTGTTAAGGTGTTTTGAGGGGTTGTTAGAGTGTTCCTATGTCGTAGCTAAAGTGTTCTGAATGTTTAAGCACCTGGCTACGTGGTTGCTAATGCTGTGTCCGAAATCGCCTAGTTCCATACTATGTAGTAGGCGAAAATCAGTAGGCGAGCAAGTAGGCTACTATGTACAAATTGTTTAACATCATCCAAGTTAACGGCTCTATAACGGATATATCCACATGGCGGATGTAGTATGTCAGAATTTCATTCACACTACCCATATTTATACTATATGAATGTACTGTTGTAACAGTCAATGAGGTCTAATTCAGTACGTACTGTCAAAGTATGCAATTCTGTACGCATGGTAAGGGTTTTTAGCACATGGCTATGCTGTTACTAAGGTATTTTGAGGGGTTGCCAGTATGTTAGTATATCGTTGCTTAGGCACAAGGCTGTGCTGTTGCTTTAGAGTTCTGGGTTTTGACAGTGTTACTTTGTAATTGCTAAGGTGAGTTAAATATTTTAGCATGTTGTTATGTGGTTTCTGCAGTGTTCATGGTAAAAAGAACATTCTGTTCCCTTAAAACAGCAAAAGTTCATCATTCCGCAACAAGCCACACAATCTGAGTTTTTTCATAGATTACTATCTTTTGACCAACCACCCCCAATTGCAATCTCTAGTTTAGTGAAGATCTGCTCCTCTCCAAACTAAATTCTTTGGAGAGTCACCATTTGAACGTGCATTGAACTGTAAAGCCACTCCACTGCAAGCAAAATAAAGGAATTGAATTGGGGATGAGAAAAGAGAGAGAGAGGGAAAGATGGATGAGGATGGGGAGCCAAAGTAGGAGAATTGTAATTCTTCGCAGGCCTTCTGTATTAACCCGAACACCATTGCTGTCAGTAGCTCGGGGAGTGAAGCGCAAGGGCCAAACATTCGGTGGTAATTGGCACTTTGTAAGCACTGAGCCTTCCTTTTGTGATAGGTGGAGAGGACAGAAGATGGGGTAAGAGAGAGCGAGAGAGAGAATGCAAGTTCTTGTTCTTGCTGGGCCTTGTTGAGGGTATTTACGGTTCACTTCTTATCCTTTGTTAATTGGTCTTTCTCTCCTTTATAGAGGAGAGAAAACAAGATCCCCCACCCATGAGCCCCCCAAATTGGGGGGAAAGGGGACGGCTCAGGGACGATAAAGACAAACACCATGCGTAATTGGGCATGGGACTTCGTTAAGCTCAGATACAGGCCGAAAACATGTCACGTCAAAGATAATACCCAAAAATACATTCGGATCCATGGCAGATGACCCCTAATTATTTAATCAATGCCATCGTGCGCACAAAGACCGCATTTTCAACGAACTATCCCTTTAACTTCCATTTTGCATGAATGAAAAAGTACAGTCCATCCTCCCACCCCCCATACACCCTCAACCCCAGTGTGTGTTTGGGCTTGGGCGAGGTGTCCTAATTAAAAGTAGGGTCGCGGCTCTGACCCGCTTCACAGCTCCTGTGGCCTCTTCCTCTCCTCTCCTCACTGTGTAAACAATAACAGTGGTCGCTCTGAAAAGACACAGGTGTCAACCATTGTGTGCTTTTTGAAAAGCATGGGGGGGGAGGTCAGGAGGCTCGGGTGGGCTTACACGCCCTTTTCATCCAAAGCCCCCCTTTCAATATTTCACCACTATACTGTCTCTTCGTTAACAGTAATGCTGTTATTAAAGCAGATACAGATTTCCTGTATTGAGTGACAGATGCGGGGGTGCTTTAAGAAAGCCGTCTTTTGAAAAGGCTGGATTGTGGAGGTCACTGGGGTGGTACCCTTTCAAAAAACTACACCTTTGTACCTAAAAGTCCATGGTAGTACCTCAAAGGTACATAATCGGTGCCAAATGTATACATATCTGTAGCTAAATTGTACATATTTAGACTTTCTGAAGTGTAAGATGGTCTTCAGGTTTTAGGGAGATTAATACTTCTTATAAAGGTTTGCTATACAGGCAGACAGATGTGTTTGCAGTGCACGTTCATGATTCTGGGTGAGGGTGGGGGATTTATTGCTCAGCATTAGGAGCACTAATCTGTTGCAGGTGTTACTGGCTGCTGTCCCAGCCAGCACGGCCCCGCTCACTTCCCCCATGAGTGAGTGTGTGTATGCGGGCATGTGCGGGTTTGTGTCTGGGAAAGAAGGGGAAAGTGTGTAAAAAATGATGGTGTGTATGCAAAGCGGTTAAGTAGGAGGAGGAACCGGCTTGGATTTCTCCTCTTACCCTGTCAAGTACTGGAAAGTGATACAGATTGATGTATTTCCAGTTCCTCTAGATCTTCAAAGATAAATTGTGAATGTAAACATCCACACTTGGTCATTTGTAGTGAGTTCTTTTGGAGCATCTTATAATGAAGACTGTCATTTGGGATATTAAGGGGAGAAATGGCTTTATCTGAGTGGTCGGAGGATCAAACCACCTACTGGTCAAACTTTGGAGATG
Organism: Misgurnus mizolepis; assembly: GCA_025389145.1. Lineage (NCBI taxonomy): Eukaryota > Metazoa > Chordata > Actinopteri > Cypriniformes > Cobitidae > Misgurnus > Misgurnus mizolepis. The sequence continues at coordinate 17,103,027 of JAIFKI010000021.1, read as the reverse complement.
GTGAATGGAGAACATGTGGATATAAAATGTTTGTCAGGAGACTGCTGCCCTCTTGTGGACATATTGAGTTATACAAAGCAAAAAAAGAGTTTATGAGGGGACTCTTGATGACAAAATGGTTTCAGGCAATTCTTAAACCTAAGGTCAATTTAAAGGGATAGTTCCTCCAAAAAATTAAAATTGTGTCATCGTTTTACTCTCATGTTGTTACAAACCTGTATACATTTCTTTGACCTGATGAACACAAAGAAAGTAGTATTTTTTTCCTACCATGTAAGTCAATGGGGCCTCTGATTGGTTTGGATAGTGTTGTTACAAACCTGTTTAAAATGATTTGTTCTGATGAACAAAAATTAAGATATTTTGAGGAATGTTTGTATCCAAACCAATCAGAGGCCCACTGACTTCCACGCTATTCATTTTATCCTACTATGGAAGTCAATGGGGCCTCTGATTGGTTTGGAGAGTTTTGTTACAAACCTATATAAAATTATTTGTTCTGATAAACAAAAATGAAGATATTTTGAGGAATGTTTGTATCCAAACCGATCAGAGGCCCCATTGACTTCCATAGGATTCCTTTTTCCTACTATGTAAGTCAATGGGGCCTCTCATCGGTTTAGAGAGTGTTGTTACAAACCTGTATAAAATTATTTGTTTTGATTAACAGAAATGAAGATATTTTGAGGAATGGTTGTATTACAGACCAATCAGAGGCCACATTGACTTCCATAATGTTATTTTTTCGTCCTATGGAAGTCAATGGGGCCTCTGATCGGTTTAGAGTGTTGCTACAAACCTGTGTAAAATGATTTGTTCTGATAAAAAAAGGAAAATAATTTGAGGAATGTTTGTAACCAAACCGATCAAAGGCCCCATTGACTTACATAGTATTGTTTTTTCCTACTATGGAAGTCAATGGAGCCCCTGATCATCAGTTAGAGAGTGTTGTTACAAACCTGTATAAATTATTTGTTCAGATGAACATAAATAAAGATATTTTGAGAAATGTTTGTATCAAAACCAATCAGAGGCCCCATTGACTTCCATAGTATAATTTTTTCGTACTATGGAAGTCAATGGGGCCTCTGATCGGTTTGGAGAGTTTTGTTACAAACCTGTATAAAATGATTTGTTCTGATGAACAAAAATGAAGATATTTTGAGGAATGTTTGTAACCAAACTGAAAAGAGGCCCCATGGACTTCCATAGTATTCTTATTTCCTACTATGTAAGTCAATGGGGCCTCTGATCGGTTTGGAGTGTTGTTACAAACCTGTATAAAATGATTTGTTCTGATATACATAATTGAAGATATTTTGAGGAATGTCTGTATCCAAACCGATCAGAGGCCCCATTGACTTATGTCATTTTCCTTTTTTCCTACTATGGAAGTCAATGGGGCCTCTGATCGGTTTGGAGAGTTTTGTTACAAACCTGTATAAAATGATTTGTTCTGATGAACAAAAATGAAGATATTTTGAGGAATGTTTGTAACCAAACCGAAAAGAGGCCCCATGGACTTCCATAGTATTCTTATTTCCTACTATGTAAGTCAATGGGGCCTCTGATCGGTTTGGAGTGTTGTTACAAACCTGTATAAAATGATTTGTTCTGATATACATAATTGAAGATATTTTGAGGAATGTCTGTATCCAAACCGATCAGAGGCCCCATTGACTTATGTCATTTTCCTTTTTTCCTACTATGGAAGTCAATGGGGCCTCTGATCGGTTTGGAGAGTGTTGTTACAAACCTGTTTAAAATTATTTCTTCTGATGAACACAAAGGAAGATATTTTGAGGAATGTTTGTATCCAAACTGATCATAGGCCCCATTGACTTTCATAGTACTCCTTTTTTCCTACTATGTAAGTCAATGGGGCCTCTGATCATCAGTTAAAGAATGTTGTTACAAACCCATATAAATTATTTGTTCAGATGAACGTAAATAAAGATATTTTCAGGAATGTTTGTATCCAAACTGATCAGAAGCCCCATTGACTTCCATATTATTATTTTTCCTACTATGGAAGTCAATGGGGCCTCTGATTGGTTTGGACTATTGTTACAAACCCGTATAAAATGATTTGTTCTGATGAACATAAATTAAAATATTTTAAGGAATGTTTGTATATAAACAGATCAGAGGCCCCATTGACATCCATATTATTCTTTATCCTACTTTGAAAGTCAGTGGGGCCTCTGCTTGGTTTGGAGTGTCGTTACAAACCTGTATAAAATTATTTGTTCTGATATACACAAATAAAAATATTTTGAGGAATCTTTGTATCCAAACCAATCAGAGGCCCATTGACTTCCATAATATTTTTTTCATACTATGGACGTCAATGGGGCCTCTTATCGGTTTGGAGAGTGTTTGTATTCAAACCGATCAGAGGCCCCATTGACTTCTATGGTATTCTTTTTTCATACTATTGAAGTAAATGATGACAGAATTTTCATTTTGGGGTGAACTATCTCTTTAATGTTTACTTATAGCCAAAATAATATTATTTAAAGACAAAAAACAAACCACTTTTTAAGTTTTTATTATATATCATATTCTATATTCCATATTATTAAGCCTAGAAAATGCATAAAATCATTTCACAGTTTATGTATGCAGTAAAATACTGTAAAAATGTAAACAATAATTATGCTTGTAAAGCTACATAAACATGAATTATACTAACATAAAACCCCACAGAAACTATTTTCATTGCACCAATGTTTTAAAGTTAGAGGTTTTTGCCATTATAATTGATAGTGGAGTGATGCTGCCTTCACGTGCTATTCGAATTATCGTAAACACATGTTTCCTTCTGTATGTAATGTTGCACATGAACACCCTCTGATGTGGTGTTAAACAATACATATAAACACATATGAATAATCATTTGAAGCATATACTGTTTGTCTCAGTGTTTAAATACCATTTTCTCAAGACACACGCAAGTATGAACCTAGCATCCTTCAGTCTTTCTGATAACAAAGCACCTGAATACAACAAGCTCGTAATTACGACTTCCAATAGCACGTGAAGTCAGCATTAGGACAGGACTTGAACCTGCATCACTCGCATTAGCACCATAGGGTGTGAGAGCACATATATTCTCCACAAAGTTCATGTTTATGTGTCTTACCAAACACAGATTTCAATATAATCAGTCACTAATTCCCTGCTGCTTATGGATTATATGTGTAGGAATTTCGAATAGCCAGATCCCTCCAGTAGGGGAACCAATCCCTAATGAGACAGAGGTAGTAGGTGTACCAAGGGTAAAAGACCTCCGGCTGCCGAGACCCTCCGGCTGCAACGATCTGCCAAGCGGCTTCGTGTGCAGGGTAGGCCGTCATATCGATGTAGCCTCTGTATAAATCACATTAGAGATATGAAGAAATAAGAGGTGTAAACCTCAGACATACGCAAGATATATATCGCTTGAGTTACATAAATCAGTGAACAATTACTATTTATGACCAAGAGTTAGACTTTACCCTTTCGAAAGAAAAGTTTAGTTTAATGCTTGCAAGTAAATACTGTATGTGCATATAAAAGTTTAATAAACAGTGAAATTAAATCAACTTTAGTCATGGAGATAGTTTACCTTACCTAACTGATTTACGATAAGAAACCCACAGTGTGTGGTTGTTTGTCAGAAAAACAGACAGAGTCATATCTCACTTGATTTTTTCCATTGCATTGTCTGTGTCGATAAGACCGAGAGTGCAGATGGTGACAGATACGTTGCTTCTTTGCATGGCTAGTTCATGTTGCAGCCCTCCAAAAAAGCCATTCAGGGCAAACTTTGTTGCAGAGTACGGCAATGCAAAAGGACCAGGCATTTTTCCTTAAAAAATAAATAAATAAATAGTTTGAGATTATTATATAGCATTGTCTTAAAAAAAATGGTTGTAAAAAGTTTAAAAGTTTAATTACCCAGTAGTGAGGAAACAACAACTATCGATCCTTTGCTACTTTCAAGTGTTGGCAAAGCTTTCTGAGCCATCTGGACATAACTAAGAAAATTGACCTATAAAGAAAGCATAAAAATATGACATTTTATAGATTCAAGGGTTGATTATGAATCCATATGTTTACCCAACATTTATTATAAAACATATAAGCATCCACACACTGTAGATACACACCTGTAGCAACCATCGAATGTGCTCTACGTCTCCATCCCACAGTCCATATGGACTGGGCCCAATGTGATTCAGAACCAGGAAATCAAGCCCCCCGAGCTGATCGATCGTGTAATGCACCACCCGCTCCGAATCTGTAGGGTTGGCCATGTCTGCAGCGATAAACAAGGCTTTCTGTGCACCCATTTCTAGACACTTCTTTACAACCTGCAGTCAGATAAATAAAATTTGCAGCTAAAATATGCCAAAGCAGGTGAATTGTTCATGAAAAAATTACTTTAAAAAAAAGACCAAATATATTGATGACTCATCTTGCACTTAGGGGTGGAGCCGATTTATTAGCAATAAATGCTGGTTCATTATTGTGATGTACTGTAAGGTTTTAAAGGGGACATTTAACAAACCTTTTTTAAGATGTCAAATAAATCTTTGATGTCCCCAGAGTACATATGTGAAGTTTTAGCTCAAAATACCATATAGATAATTTACATTTCAGTCCTTTAAAATGCAAATTATCTAATCTCTGCACTAAATGGCACTGTTGTGGTTGGATAGTGCAGATTAAGGGGCATGACATCACGAGGGGAGCCACATTTCAATGACCTATATTTCACATGCTTGCAGAGATTGGTTTACCAAAACTAAGTTACTGGGTTGATCTTTTTCACATTTTCTAGGTTGATACAAGCACCGGGGACCCAATTATAACACTTAACCATGAAAAAGTCAGATTTTCATGATTTTTCCCCCTTTAAATAAATATGTCCATAACTATATCTGTGAAGTCGTATCAGAAAATACAATTTAAATGTAGATTTTGAAATAAAAACAAGTAATAAACCTACTAACCTGTGCTAAGACATTTTCCCTTCTTGCTGTGATAACAAGCTGGGCTCCCAAACGGGCGTAGTGATATGCCAACTGTTCACCAATCCCAGTGCTGGCACCGGTCACCAGCACCCGGGCTCCTTTCAAAGACTCTGAGAAAACATACAAATCATCATATGACTTACAATCAACATTTTGAGTCATTACAATAAATCTCTTATCAGCGTATTATTGTGTATTTGATTGACTATTAAGGTCATGACAAATGACTAATACATTACATGAAAGTTACGTTTATTTTGTTTAGCCTGAGGAGCCGAATACTTTCTAAGCCATCTGGGGATGTCTAATAAAAGATTGCATGCATGGCTTTATCTGATGGTTATATTCTTATGGGCAGAAAGTCACATTTAACGGTTCACTTCTGAACAAAATATCCTCTCTGTGCTGTTATAGATTCTGAGGTTTTGAAAGGCCTGTTTGCCTGTCACACATTTTGATGGCATAATTGCCATTGCAAAATGGGTTGCTAAATAAAGCATAATTTTTGGTTTGAATAAAATAATAAACCTTACAGAATGTAAATATGTGGTGTTTTGTGTGGGATGTGTTCATACAAGCTTAGATTAGATAGACACTAAAGATCTAAAAAATACATTTTCAAGCACCCAGCGCAATACTAAGTGATGCAATTAAGAATCGATCAAGTTCAAGGTCACGTTCACACCGCTGCAAATCACTTTGACAGGTACAGTTTATATTACACAAAAAAAATGATGTCTTTTAATAACATATATGACACATGTAAACATATATTTACAAATGACTAAACCAAATCGTGTGTTCGTGACATTTAAACGCTTTATCAAAACCGAAAGTAAACGAGTTTTCCTCGCCGAAGGTCTGCATTCGTTAAAAATAAAATACTTTAAATCAATATGTTACTTACCTTACTTATGAGGTAAATAGGCTTGTAATAAGCGGGATAATGTACAGTCAGCAGATTGTTTATCGCGGAAAAAAGCGATAACAACCTGCTGCCTGTATTGTCACTTACTTAACACAATGCTTGTGTTATATTTGCACAAAACAAATTATCAGCCTATTTAACGGGAACAACAGCTTATTCACAGTGTTTAGTTGCAGAATTAACCCAATATATAAGAACCTCTTCCTGTATCCACCACCCGACTTTAGTGGGAATGTAATGAAATGCGCATAACTGTTACCTGGGTTAAAAGACGGACCACTCCATTGAACAGCAATGAAAGCGACGATTATGCTGCAGAACAAAAATAACTTGACAGTAAACTTCATTGGTGGAAAAACGCGTGAAATTAAAATAGTAAAATGAAGTCAAATGAAGTCAGTTGACAAAAAACCGGCAGGACCGGATATCAGCTGTAGTTATGTACTTATCTGATAACATTACGTGTTTCAAAAATGGGAGAAAAGTCGGACAGGCGGAGCCATGGCAAAGTACAGACTGTTAAACGGCTGAGAGAATCCTGGGAGCAGTAAATAAACTTCATAGCTATTATTATTAATTGTTTGTTGTTTTCATTATTGCTGTGAATGGATTATTAATATAAAAAAATCGGAATATGATCTCATTTAATCACATTAAAATAAGACTGTAGAAATAAATAAAAGGATATTAATACAATGATATAAAATATTAAGAAACAAACGCAAAACGACTGCGCTCTCGCGTATCACTCTCGCGATACTTTGATGTCATACTCCGACTGGTCTGCGCAGCTCCACATAAAGTCGAACACTCCTTTAGTTTGATCACATTCACTAAGGTATAAACGCATTTTTCCAATTAAATAAGATTTAATAAAAACCCATTATCTATATTTTTATTGTGTTTGAAGCGTAACGTTACAGACAAATTAATCTTATAAATTATAATTTAATCTTGTATTTTATGGCGAATGTGCGGATTGTAGAGTCCTCGTACATCATTCAAAACAAACTTTATTTACACCGGCTGCTGGTGCAAATGCCCTTGTCAGTAAAGCTCGCTGTCAATGTACTTTAGAAGGATACCTAGTAAAGAGTAGTTCTTTCTCAAAATTGAGGACTGTGTAGACTCTTTCTTTAAAACATATTCTTGCTCTGAAGACCATGGCGGCCAAGATTTTTCCTCTAGTCAAGTAAGCATCTTTGGATTGCTACATATAAAGCTAGTTAGCCGTTAGCTTACAAGTGTGTGTCAACAGTGCTTATGAATTTATGACTGATTTTCAGAGATAGTAATTGACAGATTTTGTGTTTTTTATATAATAATACCTAAATAAATTAAACTGGAGCGTCTTTAAACCGCTGTCTATATTGGCGTTTTAAGGTAGTTGGCCGGTTAGCAAGTTCATTCAGAAAAAGCTGAAACAACATAAATATTCTGTGTGAAGTTTGTAAAGTAAATCTATAATTTGTATCGTTTTTCGTTATTTAATAGCTATATTATATTGTAATAACTTTAGTAGCCTGCAAGTACTATTACTGTTTTCTCAGTGTCTTACCTGTGACTTAATGTGGACATGCCAATCCCCCAAAATTAAAAAAGTCTATTTGAGCCACAACTTCCTGGTTATGCACATTTATTAACGTATTCCATTTGGATTTGATTTATGAACATTTACATAAAATTTATAAATAAGTAAAACTGCCCATTGCTTTTAAATTAACTTTGTTAATTAACATTATATATATGATGTTAAACAAACCCAAAACACATTACATCTAACTATGTTCTTCAAATGAAAGGAATGAAAAATGAATCACACGAGTATGAATCACAGAGTATCTAAAAATAAAATATTTTAAAATGTTGCCATTGTGAGGCCGACATTATATACACAAATGTTATTACATTGAATCAGAGACCAACTGAAATAAAGCCAATATTACTCCTCTCCACCTGTAAGGATTCTTCTGGAGGGTCATTTGTCCAGTTCAGATCGGAGGTATATCATTAATTCCTGCTCCTCCTCCAGTGTCAGATCCATATAATCTTCTACATATCTGGGAATGTCCTTTAAAATCTCATTCACTAGCTCCTCATCTGGGGAACATGAAGCTGATGGGGCGTCAGAGGGACTGCTGGGCTTTTCTGATGAAGGTGGAGATTGGGACACGTTGGAGATTGGGTCACAGCTCGGTGATGAATTAGTCCCACCCAACTGATCTGATGTGTCTGATGTCTGACCCTCAGCACGATCTAACAGAATCTTGAAGGCTTCGTCTAAATCTCCTTTAGCGTAACGCAACGCTTTAGCAGCGTTATTCCTACTGTAACCCAACTCCACCAGTGTGTTTAGGTCTTCCAGATGTCTTCTGCTTCTCTCGTGCTCTTTTTCCTCTTTCTCCTTCCTCAGTGTCAGGTACTTCATCGCCTCATTGATGTTTCCTCGACATGCTCTTAAACCCAGACGAGCTTCCCGATCAGAGAAACCCAATCTTGTCAGCTGGTTCAGTTTCTCTGTGTCTAAACACAGCTGGTTGTACAGATCCTGGACTTTGTTAAGCAGACCAGATGCTTGCTTCTTATTGTTGCTGTGAAAGGCCACACAACTCTGAAGAAGATACAACCTCAATAACAGCACATCCTCTCCTCCTGTATGCTTCTTGATCTGCTGCAGTCTGCTGTGCTGATCTCCGTAACATTTCTGGAAACATTTCTCTGCATTCTGCAGTCTCTGTTTGGCTTCATTTAAATGGTCTCTCTCATTCAGTCTCTGGTAACACCACACAATGTCAAGCTGAAGAATTGCTAAATTATCCAGCGCATTGAGAATTGTGGGGTCGCAGTGTTTAAACTGATCTTCAGCCTTCTCCAGATAAGATATAGCAAGCTTGTACTCTTTGTTCTTCATCAATGCTCTGCCTTTTTCATTAAAACCCATCGCCATCATGAGAGCCTTTTTATCTCTGTCAGGAATCTGAAGCGTATTTCCTTCCTGATCTGTGATCTCCAGGAATGGAGTGGTGGATGGTTCCTCAGTACTTTGTCTTTCTGACAAAATCTGGATTCCTCTATGGGTTCTCTGCACTCCTTCATCTTCAGAGCGCTTTTCTTTCTCGTACTCCAGCAAGTCCTTCCTATTCTTAGAAAACACGTGTAGCACCATAATCCTGCTTTTGTTCTTCACATTCTGCTCATCAAGTCTTTTCTCCAAGGACAACTTTTTTCCCTTAAAAATTAGATCAAAGTCCTGTAATCCATGTTCTTTTCTGATCTGTTCCTTCAGCTCATAAGCGGTGATGTCCAGTTGTGTTTCTTTTAAATGAGATTTGTTTTGAGGCAGTTTAATCTCCAACGTGGCCACAGATGTTTGAAGGTCTTTATCCATTTTTAAAAAAACACTTAAGAGAAAATACAGCACAGCTTGTGTGACCAACAGACTGAAAAACAATGCGAACACATCCCTATGTGTTACTGCTTGACTACAAATAAAAGTGAAAGTAGCTCTTAATGGAAAACCCCTAAACAAACATTCAGGATTTAGCATCAAAGCCTTCCAGTATCTGTTTAATATTTAACATAACACACATAAAAACACGCGTAAGAGATGCCTTCACCAGTTTTATTGTTATAAAAGTCTTGTGTTGTCAGTAAACAGATGTTTGTGTTTGTCTGACCAGCTGCATGAGAACTCTCACACCCAATCCTGAATCGATATTGATACCCCAGCTAAACCCATTCTCTATAGTTTTATTGTATTTGAATCGTACAGAGAAATACAAACTTATAAACTGAATTGTAAAAATTAAATTATAGTACAAACTTTACTTACACCAGCTGTTCAGACTTTGGCTTTACATGTGAGTGTCTTTTTGAAAGAAAGTGAAAGTGGAAGCAGCAGCTCTTAATGAAAACCCCTGAATATTCAGGATTCAATACGAAAGGCGTCCTGTATCTGTTTAGTATTTTCAGAGATGTTCAGAGATGCGTATTGTGTTGACTGCTTAATCTTTCTATATGTTTAAGTTTCATTACTGTAAAATACTTGAGTTGTGAGTAAACAAATATTCGTGTTTGTCTGTTCTTTTGTTTTTGACTGTTTTCTAAAGAACACTGGGTGAAAAGATAACCTTGAAATCTCTAAAGGGGACATACCATGAAAATCTGACTTTTTCCATGTTTAAGTGCTATAATTGTGTCCCCAGTGCGTCTATCAGCTTAGAAAATGTGAAAAAGCTCAACGCAGTAAATTAGTTTTGGTAAACCATTCTTTGCAAACATGTGAAAAAATTGGTAATTGAAATTTGGCTCCCCTTGTGATGTCAGAAGGGGATAATACCACCTCTTAATCTGCACTATCAAACCACGCCACTGCCATTTAGTGTAGAGATCAGCTCATTTGCATGTTTAAGGACACACCCAAAACACCACATTTTTGCACACACCTACAAAGTGGCAATTTTAACATGCTATAATAAATTATCTATATGATATTTTGAGCTAAATCTCACATAAGTACTCTGGGGACACCACAGATTTATTTGACATCTTAAAAAAGTCTTGTGAAATGTCTCCTTCAATATTGACTGAGTAAGGTCATGTCAAAGATTGAAATCAATGTGAAATCAAACTTTGATGCTCTCTATCCCATTATTAGATTATAACATTGATTTGTGTTTTGGACTATTTCAGATTTGCCACAAAAGTGACCATTGCAGGAGGGGCTGTTTATGTAGCCTATGATTCAGGGCTGCTTGGAGGTGGCAAGGAGGGATCTGTTGCCCTGGCCAGAGCCAAAGCTGCAGTCCCACCTGCTGTAGAAGAATGGACGAAGTACTTCGGTTTTCAGGTAAAATGGACCTGATTTAGTTTTTTTATTGCTTTTTCTTATATTGTTCATGCTACCAGTACCATGTTGTGTTTTGTGTCATTAAAGCTTTGATTGTTATAAATAAGTGACAGGAATGTATGTTTTAGTTAATGGCAGCTGCTACAACTGCCACCCAAGACATGGTGTATAGCTTAATGTCAGGCCTTAATACATAGTGGTTTTCATAAGGGCGGTACGCTTTTAAAATAAACACCTTTGTACGTGTATTAGTACTTGTATAGCACATTTGTGAAGGGTACCATCCCAGTGATAGCTTTTGTACCATTTCTTCTGAGAGTGTAGCGCCAATAGAACTTATCTGATTGATATACAGTATTGTCCGAAAGTAAAGGGGACATATCATAAAAATCTGACTTTTTCAGGTTTAAGTGCTATAATTGGGTCCCCAGTGCTTTTATCAACCTAGAAAATGTGAAAAAGATCAACTCAGTAACTTAGTTTTGGTAAACCATTCTCTGCAAGCATGTAAAAAAATAGCTTGTTGAATTTTGGCTCCCCTTGTGATGTCAGAAGGGGAAAATACAGCCCCTTAATCTGTACTACTATCCAACCAGGGCAGAGATCAACTCATTTGCATTTTAAAGCACACACCCAAAAATGGCACATTTTTGCTCACACCTACAAAGTGGCAATTTTAACATGCTATAATAAATTATCTATATGCTATTTTGAGCTAAAAATTCACATCTTAAAAAATTCTTGTAAAATGTCCCCTTTTAAAGTGCTGTCCATGGAAATTTGCATAATATTTGCTTTTAATGCCCTCATAGGTTAGATTAGACCATGAGAATATGTAGATGCCTGTTAGCTCCTCTTACATTCATAACTATTCATTCTGAGAGCAGCGTTCACATCAGATTAAGGTTAAGATAAAGCGTTATGGCATTTAAAGAACAGCAGACGCCAGCATTGTTAATGTCTTACTGCTATCATTTACTAAACCTCAGCCGACATTCAGTGACAGGTGTGAAACCACATAGAGAACCAACAAAGAAAATGTGTAGTTTCATTATGGCTACACAAAGATAACCAGAATACTTGTCATGGTGGCATTTGTGACAAAAATTGTATTATATTTCTTTTGTTTTACCTATTCTTCTTTTTTTACTACTTTAGCTTCCAGCCACACCCAAAATTGAGTTTTCCCTACTAGATGCATGGAACTCAGGTAAATAATGTTATGTGCTGGTTATTTTTCTTCATTATCAATTTTAACCACATAAACCGAATGTCTTAAAATCTCTTTTTATGTTTCACTCAGGAGTTCAGAAGTCTATTCACACCCTATCGGTTGCTCCTTCCACAATGAACGACTACACCAAGAAGGGCCTGCAGTACCTTAAAAACCTTTCAAAATAAGCATTTATCTCTTCATGCCAGGCATAAGACGGTATGAGCATACAACATCTCAAGTTTCAGTGGATAAGACTTGACTTCAACAACCTTAAGTTTTCCCCTCTTATATAAATCATTGGCTTGTGGTAAAAATCAGGAATGTTCTGCTTTGCATGCTCTGACTTTGCTTTAGGGCTAAAATAACAAAATATACCCGTTGTAAAGTTAAGTCCAAATTTGAAGATGGTAATATAAACGTGTTCTATATGTATATTGTTATTACAGTTGTTTTATTTATCCAAAAAATCTCTTCATCCTGGACATGACAAAAGAACCCCAGTTAAATATGTATAGTTTGTATAATGTACAATAAATATTTTCACGTTTTTGGGATGTTGTTCTTCAGCATGTTTGCAAAAATGTTCAAATGTGCATTGACTTTTAGAGCAGTGTTTCTTCAAAATTTCCATGGGGACCTCAAAAAAAAAAAAAAAAAAAAAAATTACAATATGCTCAAACATCAAGATATTTCTTATTTCTTTGTTAATTCTGTAATGAAAAATATACATCTGTGTAGTCAGGACACAAGCACTACCATATTTTATTCAGTAGAAATCAATGCTTAAACCAATGCTTTAGAGAAATGCTTTAGAGAAATGCTAGCCTTGGGAAAAAATCTACTCAACTGCTTTCCGCATTAAGCATTAGTAACACTCAATTTTAGTAAATGCTACACTGAGTAATGCTACATCTATGTCAGAAGCGACCCCCGGCCCCCCGTCTTGACTCATTGTGAAATTCTTTCTGCGGCGGCCCCACACTTGGCTTTGCAAGAACATGTTGCATTAACATGTTTCAGATAGGAAAACTTTTTAGGGTTGTGGGTTTTGTGCATCATAGCCTACATAGCTCTTTTGGAGGGGTATTTTAAACAACTGATGGGGTTTATCATGCAAGTTGCAGGGGGTTCGTGTGAGGGTCTGTAGCATGGTGGTCAGTGAAATGAGTAGTTGCTGACTTTGCGTGTTCATGATCTTTATATGTACCTATATACACACGCCTGTCTGGCCCAAGGAAGAAATTTTAACCTTTACAAAGATGAACTGTTGTGTTCTCACGTTATAAGGCATAAAAAAAATTTTGCGGCTGTTTATGAACTCTGTTTTACTTAAAGAGCTTGTATAACTTAGGATGTGGCGGTGGTAAACTTTAACAGTGGTTTTGTATCAACGGTTTCGCTTTCTCTGAAGTGGTACTTTAACAAAACAACACACAGAGAGAGAGAAATGCAAAGCAGACAGTTTAATTCAAATTTATTTCACTTTTTACAGTTTTGAATTGTTGCATTGCTACTCCACAAAAATAGATTTTGAAACGAATTGTAAAAACAATAAAAAAGAGAGAAATAAAAAAAATCAAATATATACATGGTATTAATGCAAATTGTTCGTAACATGCACATTAGTGACAGAAACTATAAAAAAAATTGTCTGTAGGATTGTAATAATATAGCGTTATTAAGCAAGTACAATAGTCAGTGATTCATTGTTATCTTCATCCCCAACTTAGCCAAAGTTAGAAGCTACTATAAATCGAGTTAATACACAAGAATACAACCAAAGTGTAACATTAAGCACCTCCATTAATCACCTTCTTGATCCAGGGTGAAAATTTGGAAATCTGTGTATAAATGTTGGGAACATTTGGGTAGTCACACCGACCCATGTTAAATGAGACGATGCCGAGGGCCACCCCACTGCACACCAACGGTCCCCCCGAATCGCCCTGCAATAAAAATGCATTTGAGATCTCAATTAAATTTAGCAGACACTCTCCTATTCAAAACTACTTTCTTGGAAATCAAACCCAGGACTTAAAGCATTTTTCTGAGATTTGAAAAGAAAATGGACTAATAATATTAGTATGTCTAGATTTGGATGTTCATCAGTTATCCTTAACAGAAGTATTGGAGTCAACCCACCTGACATGCACCACTTTTGGTATTAAAACCTCCAGCGCAGAAGATGTTGTTAGGAAGTTTCACGTTGACTTCATTCCACATCTTTTGGCAGACGGTGAAATTGACAGTAGACACATCTGTCACGAGAATATCATTCACCACGTTCTGCTTTTCAGTTTTACCCCATCCTGCTACAATGCACTTTGTATTCGGCTTCACCGGTTTGTCCTTGCTCAGAATTTTGACAGTTTTCATAGCTTTGCTCAGCTTCAGTTTCTTGGAGAGCTTGAAATCAACAACATAGAAATGTGTTATGATTCTGAAATTAAAATTTTATTTCTCAGTTCAATAATGTGGTACCTTCAAAAGCATTATGTCATTTCCGTATTTTGCTTCTTTGAATGAAGGATGCTTATGTTTTTTTTGCACCGCATATCTTCTCAGATTTGCCCCCTTTGGATCGATGTTGTGGGTCCCCAGTATCACAGTCATGTTGCCACTTTTTATGAACATTTGCTGATTAGTTAAAAGATTGCTAAAAGGTTTAGTCGCACATCATTGAAGGCTTACCTCTTATCGCAGTGCGCAGCTGTGAGCACGTAGCTCGGATTGATCAGAAATCCTCCGCATTTGTGCTTCCCTTCAACCTGTATCGATGCCATGTACAGCAGCGAGTTCTTCTTTGCTTTTTTCCCATTGATGATATCAGATCCAAAAGTACCTACATCAATGGAAGTGAACTTGAGTCAACTGAAAAGTGCACAGTAATGCGCAGTAATGCATGATTGTACTTACCAGACAGCATTAGGCCTGTTATAGCCACAGTCAGCAACAGGCTATACATGACCTTCATCCTGTTCGCAAGATGCTGTTTGTATACCACCACGGCCGTTTATATACTGTAGGTCTGTGCCACCGCAAGCCCACAGTGACACATCCTTTCCAACCACAGCAAGAGATGCAACAAAACACCAAATGTCTTCAAATTTTGTTTTACCTTTATGCATAAAGCTAATTGGAGTCAGGTTTTAGTTGAGATAATGCATTTGGAGGTGTGGACTACAGATACTTTGACTGATAAAAACCCCTCAAACTTTTGGAGTTTGCTCTGCACAAGAAGAACCATGTTGGCCATGCCTCACCAAAAAGAGCTTTCAAAGGAGCTACGATCAATAATTGTTGCTTTAAATAAAGCTGGAATGGGTTACTTTCAAAGACTTTAGAAATTTACCAGCCTACAGTTAGGCAAACAATCTACAAATGGAGACGCTTTGGGACTGTTGCTACTCTACCATGCAGTGGGCGCCCAGTCAAAATGACACCAAGGGCACAAGGAAGACTCATCAATGAGGGAAAGAAACAACACCGTATGACAGCCAAAGATTCGAAGGCATCATTGGAACTTGCTAACATCTCTGTTCATAAGTCTACAATACGTAAAACACTGAACAAGCAGGGTATCCACGACAGGACCCACGAAGGAAGCCACTGCTTACTAAAAAGTACATTACTGCGCACCTGAAGTTTGCAAAAGAGCACATTGACACTCCACAGCAGTATTGGCTAAATGTTTTGTGGACTGATGAAACTAAGATTAAACTCTTTGGAAAAAACACAAAGTGCTACATCTGACATAAAAAGGGCACTGTTAATTATGGTCGAGGGAACATCATAATTTGTGCCTGCTTTGGTGCATCAGGGCCTTGCCAGTAATCATTTAGGGGAAGATGAATTCCCAAGTTTATCAGATAATTCTTCAGGATAATGTGAGAATATCTGTACGTCAGGTGAAACTGTGTAGAAGATGGGCGATGCAACAGGACAACGATCCAAAACACAGGAGCAAGTCCACAACAGAATGGCTTCAGAAAAACAAAATTCACCTTTTGGAGTGGCCTAGTTAGAGCCCAGATCTCAACTCAATAGAGATGCTATGGCTTGACTTGAAAAGGGCCATACACATGAGACGTCTAAAGAATATGACAGAGCTAAAGCAGTTCTGGCAGGAAGAATGGGCTAAAATTCCTTCTCAACGATGTGCAGGGTTGATCCTCAGCTACAAGGAAGCGCCGGTTGAGGTTATTGCTGCCAGGGGAGGGGTCCACCAGTTATTAAAGTGCACCTATTTCATCCGCGATTATGAATGCGTTATTTGCCCTCTTATCAGTGAACTATGGCTCTGTGTAGTAAATGCCGCTCCATCTGAAAGCAGCTGATGGCGATTTATTACAATCAAGGAACCGGCTTTACTGACAAGATGCGCATGACACTCACATGCAACGTTTTTGAGTTAACTTATATTTTTAAGTTGCTTTAAGTCAAAATTTTAAGGCAACCAAGTTACTTACTTTTTAAGTTGAACTAACAAATTTTTATTTACAGTGCAGAAATGACAATTCAAAATAATATTTTATGCGCTATTATGATTGCTTGCATATGAACTTAAATCTATTTTACACGTTATTTGCTTTTTATTTTTAGTTCTTGGTTTTGTTTTTGTTATAATAATCCTTGGTGCAACACTTCAGATTGAAATTTCTGGCATTGGTTGTAATAATGCTGATTATAATGCATTTATTGGCATATGTCGTGGCCATAAACAAAAAGCATACTGAGATGTCTTCTTAAATTGAAAGAACTTGAAAGTCTTTCTCACAGACAGGATGATTGACCACATGCTTTGAGCTCAGCACCCGACAGGAAACCCACTTTTCTGTGAAGGGTCGACATTGTTTTTCCACTGAAAAGCATTTGTGACATTTGATGTGGTCGAAAGCTCTTGTCTGAGATCAATGTTGAGTCATGAAATGATAAGTGCAAAATGATCCAGATATGTTTTGACATGTCCATTTACAACCCTTGCATTTGCCCCAGAATGAAATGGTCTTATTTGAAAGAGTCATGAAAATAACGTTGAGCTCTGCTCTGATTGGCTGTTTCACATAGCAGCTCCTTTAGTAGCTCTGTGTGTGTTTAAACCTTATGCTTTTTGTTCAGTGTGGACCTGCAAAATGTAACTTTTATGTCAATAGTAGAACTTCAGCCTAAACGTTAGCCTATAGCATTAACAAGCATATAGCTCTAACTTGGCAGTCACAAGTTTGTTTTTAGTATTGTAACAACATTGTACTTAATTAAATGTTGGGGCGTACATCCCAACTATAACGTCACTGTTGGTGTTTTGTTGAGATTGGCCTATTTTCCAGTGGTCTTTTGCATTCACGAGGTTTACATAAGCAGAAAACAATCATGTTTGAGGCTCATTCTACAATCATGTTTGAGGCGCATTCCACAGCACCTTTAATGGTGCACAATACTGATCATACAGTCAAGGACGACACACACAACTTCAGGAAATGTTTGGAATTTTAATAATCAGAATCTTGCTTTACACCTCCAAGTATAGCATTTATCCAGGTCAAAAATTTAGAAATCCTGGTGTAGACGTTTGGAACTTTTGGTTTGTCGCAGTTGTTCTTCTCGTTGAATGAAACGACACCGACTGCAGTGCCGTCACACACCAAAGGACCTCCAGAATCTCCCTGAAAAAAGTCATAAAGTATGATAAGATATTTTTTGTGGGATGTTAATAGCATAACTTCTTGTACAGAATATACTTTGTACCTGGCAAAATCCTCCTTCACCAAATGTACACACCATCCTTGAGGTTGTTTGTTTATCCCATTTCTTCTTACATCTTTTGTTGTCAATGATGGTGACATTAACCTCCATAAGTTGTTTACTTGGAGAACCTTTGGTCTTCTGTGCACCCCAGCCTGCAACACTGCATTTGGAATTGGCCTTGATGTTCATGTCTTTTTGGGGGATGGAGATCGATTTGACATTTTCTCTGTTTTCTGTGATTTTATTGAGCTAAATTAAAAATCACAGAAACTTAAATTGGATGACAAACTCGTTCAGTTTCTTGATTAATTATATTTTACAAATGTTTAAAGGATTAGTCCATTTACTTAAAAAAATCCAGATAATTTACTCACCGCCATGTCATCCAAATGTTGATGTCTTTCTTTGTTCAGTCCAGAAGAAATTATGTTTTTTGAGGAAAACATTCCAGGATTTTTCTCATTTTAATGGACTTTAATGGACCCCAACACTTAACAGTTTTAATGCAGTTTAAAATAGCAGTTTCAAAGGACTCTAAACGATCCAAAACGGGGCATAAGAGTCTTATCTAGCGAAAAGATTGTCAATTTTGACAAAAAAATAAAAAATATGCACTTTTAAACCACAACTTCGGTCCTGTGACGCTCCAGCGCGATCTCACGCAATATGTCATCACATCAAGAGGTCATGGATGAAGTATGCGAAACTACGCCCCATTGTTTACAAGTGTGGAGAAAGAGGACCGTTTCCGATGTTGTTGTATGTTGAATGATACTAATTAAGGTCTTTGTGTCAGTTTATTGTTTAAAATGGTCCGCAAATGTGCGTTTCATATATGTAACACGTGACCTTTCCACGGCATTACGCAATTACGTGAGGTCGGACCGGAAATAGACGAGAAGTTGTGGTTTAAAAGTGCATACTTTTTATTTTTCTTGCAAAAATGACAAACGTTTCACTAGTTAAGACCCTTATGCCTCGTTTTGGATCGTTTAGAGTCCTTTTAACTCCGCTGAAACTGCAATTTTAAACCGCATTAAAACTGTTACGTGTTGGTGTCCATTAAAGTCCATTAAAATGAATTAAAATTCTGGAATGTTTTCCTCAAAAAACTTAATTTTTTCTCGACTGAACAAAGAAAGACATCAACATTTTGAATGACATCGTGGTGAAATTATCAGGATTTTTTTTTTAAGAAAATTGACAAATCCTTTAATATCAAATCTTAAGGAAATGGGTTTTTATCAAGTGGCCTGTTGGTGGTAAAGTTACTACTAAAAATAAAAGGTAGTTCAACTTAAAAAAGTAAGTAACATGCTTGCCTTAAAGTTTTGAGTTAATTCAACTTACAATTAAATATTAGTTGTCACCTAAAGTTGTGTAAATAATTTTTGTCAACTAATATTTTTAAGTTGAATTAACTTAAAATAACTTGAAGTTGAACAAACTTTAAATTTTTTATAGTATGCACGCCAAACGTTAGAGGTCTCTTCCCCCCATGTTAACAACCACTGATTAATGAGAAAACTTAGTAATGTTCAGTCATTTACCTGAAGTATCATGATGTCATTTAGCAGCTTTGCAGAGTCATAACCAGGATGTATGTGGTAAAACTTCACAGCTATGTGGTCAGATCTGCGGTTGAGATCATGAGCTCCAACCACAACCGTCAGTTTGACTCCACTGTCAAGAGTGGTACAAAAACTTTGTTTAAAAGTAATAAATTATCTATAAAAACATGACATGTTTAAATAAAGTATTGTGCAAAAACATTTTAGGCCACTATACCAGCTTTATGCCCTATATACATGTATAAATTGTATATACTGATCATTACTTCATGTTGACATTAGTACTCTTCTAAGTTTTGCAGACAGTAAAATTCAGATTAAACAAAAGCCCTTACTTTTCAAAGCAGTGTGCAGCCGTCATGACAAACTGTTTGGACACAAGAAAGCCACCACAGATGTGTTGCCCATTTTTCTGAACCGAAACCATGTAGGGTCTGGATTTTGCCTTTGTGCCATTTATTATTCCTACATTTGCATATCCTAAAAGAGAAAGAAATCAATCAGGCCAACTTAATTAAGAAATACAATCAAGTGATTATTTCATTTAGGGTGGTGCTGAATGTTGCTTCAGCTCTTTCAAGTGCTATCTGTACATATCATGCATACAGTTTAGGTGTAGTTTGCAAAAATAAACATATTTATAATATATGTAGAAGTAATACAGCAAGCGAAGTCAATAATATTAAATGAGAGCTCTTACCTGTTAGGGTCACATGGGGTAGCATAGCACCCAGCAGAAGCATTAAGATGATCATGATGATGTTTCACTGGTAAGGCTGTTGGAAACACTGAAGTGTAAGTGTAAATGGGTTGATAATTCATATCAAATGGGCAGGTTCGGCCCCCCCACCAGCCTGTACTTCCTCTTTCACACCTCCTTGATGTGCATCTCGCTTTGCAATAATCATAGCTGATATAATTGTGATCTCTGGGTGTACTGTACAAAACAATTGACACTGGTGCAGGATTTTTAACCTAAAAACCAGCATTAGTTTAAATATTTTTGGTACTTTTGCTAATTATTTGAATGCATGTTTATGTTATCTAACTGTATGATCACACATACATCAGCACAGACATGCTTTGTGTAATCTAGATGACATTTGCAAATATAAATGCTCTGTGTTTGAAAATTCATGTTTGAAGCATATTCAAAATGCACATTATAAGACTGGACTTACTCCCCAACAAGTATGTGTACCCCAATAAAATAAAGACAGATAAACAGAAAATAATCCAGATATAAAGATATATAGGACTGTTTAAAATACTTGCAGGCCATTGCTGAGTATTTACTGGACAGTGTGATGAGATCAAGGTGTGATATACATTTTAATGTCCCAGTGTGATGATGACCCCGTGTGGTGACCTTAAACAATTTAAATCTCTTTTATATGCAGAATTCATTTAGCTCTTAATATATGCTCTGGATCCATTGAAGAAATGCTCTTGTCCCTTATAAAGGATGCAACACCCACTACAGTGTTGCCACAAACCAAAGGACCTCCTGAATACCCCTGATAAGAAAGTAGACGCACATAATTGCCAATATCCCAATTTGTGCCTTGAATAAAGCAGAACATAATCTGTAAATCAGATATCATTGTTTTACCTTACAGGATCCTCCATGGCCATACACACACATCTGTGTTTTACTTCAATCTGTATCGATGCCATGTACAGCAGTGAGTTCTTCTTTGCTTTTTTCCCAGTGATGATATTAGCTCCAAAAGTATTGCGTAAGGCCTGTTATAGCCACAGTCAGCAACAGCAGGCTGTATGTACATGGGCTTCATCCTGATGGCAAGATGCTGTTTGTATACCAGCACGGCTGTTTATATACTGTAGGTATGCGCCACACGGCAAACCCACAATGACACATCCTTTCCAACTGCAGTTAGAGATGCATCAAAACACCAAATGTCTTCCAATTTTATTTAACGTTTATAGTATCTGTACATTTATGCGTTCATCCAATGCAATTTACAGTGCATTGAAAGTATATATTTTATCAGTATGTGTGTTCACTGGGAATCAAACCCATGAACTTTGTGCTGCACTACCAATCAAACCTATGTAAGTGTGAGCGGCAACCCATACTGTAAGAATTAGAGTAGCAAAATTCTTATTTAGAATTTTTAAGGCTGGACACTTTCCATGGGAATTATTGGGAATAAACCGGGAATGTAAAAAAAATGCAGTGTTGCCTATAACGGATAACTTAAATGTTGTAAAAAAAATCTTTAAAACTCTCTTATTTTGTTTAAAACAATAGGATTTTATGCAATTTCATTAAAACTTCTGCCCTGCACATTCCTCCGTCACATGCACACTGCTTACTTAAAGGTATAGCGGAGGATTTTCTTTTTCCGGGTGGATCATCAATACTATTGGTCATCGTAGTTGTCAATCATTCTGGTGATATGCTGACGTAAGGCCATCATACGTGCTCGTCCCTAGGTTCGCTTTCTGCTAGGGATGCACAGATAAGATTTTTTGGGGCCGATAACGATTTAAACAGACAACTTCTGGCCGATGCCGATACCGATATGAAACACTTGTATGCAATACTATAAAGTTGGTCTATTTGCTAGCTTATTTCTGCATCAAATTATTTTTACTAAACATGGATTGGATCAAATTAACATTCAACTGACCAACATAATAAGAGAGACACAAATTAAGCTAAAACAAATATAATAAGACAGCATGACAACCTTCAAAGGTGGTTTTTGCTTTTCAGCATTTCTTTTATTAACAACATTAACTCATTTTTTACATATAATGGATTTCTTTAATAAACATAAATAATGCCAGTGCTATTGCTTTAAACAGAGTATAAATATTGCTACTTCAAAAAAGTTGGACTTCTTTTCCCCCACTAAAGTGCAGTCTGTTTCTTTTATTGTCCAAGACATTTGAGCCAGCTCAACAAAGGTTTTCTGTCGTGCTTAAGTATAGAGCACACCAGAACATACAATCATTTTAATTTAACAACAGACTTGCAATTCATTGCCTTTATGCGGTTAATTAATAAACAATCGGTATTGGCCTTTCTCATGCTATTGCCGATATGCCAATGGTTTCAAAATCATCAAAAATCGGCCGATAAATATCGGCGGGCGATACATCGGTTCATCACTACTTTCTGCACATTCTTGAATCCTGCACACATACTAATGTGAAAATTTCTGAGCTGAAGAGTGGAAGAGCCCCCAAAAGTGAGTTGACCCGACCCGTGGGGTATTATGCAATGGAAAAGCACCACTTGGTACCAATATGTACTAATATGAACTCTTGGATGCAAAGCTGTATTTTTTTAAAAGTACAGCCCCAGTGACAGTTAGGGTACACATAGTGGAGCTCGACGACTGATGCTACACTGTAAAAAAATTCCGTAGAAATTACAATGTTATTGCAGCTGGGTTGCCGGTAATTTACCGTAGATTTACATTTATGTTATTTACTGGCAAGAGTTTGTTCAAAGTTAAATAAATTTAAAATATTAACAAGTCTTTATCTTTACAGAATAAAACTATACAATAACAGCCTCATGCAAAGCATTCTGGGAACCAGAAATCATCATCAACCTTTTCTGTTTTTTGCTTCAGATTTTGTTTTCCAGAATGTTTTGCTTGATGCTGTTTTTTTAGTTTTACTCTGTAAAGACAAAGACTTGTAAATGTTTAATGTTCATTTAACTTTGAACAAACTCTTGCCAGTAAATAACATAAATGTAAATCTACGGTAAATTACCAGCAACCCAGCTGCAATTTCTACGGATTTTTTTTACAGTGTAGGGTGTTTGTACAGAAACTGTCATGTAAAACAGAGGTAGTGATAAACGCGATGTGCAAACATCTATTTGTGTTGATTATGTCAGTTCTGATTTTGTGGCGGACTGAAAAATAAATAAATGTATGGGAAACATTGCATTCCAACGATGCTCCTTCTGTTGCTCCCACTTTTTGTATGATGTCACGTGCAGCGCAAATATTTTGACACGCCTGTAATCCTTCCTATTCTGAAGTGGTACTAAACTCACTGGAAAAGCTAGCCAAAGTATCGTATTTTTTTTATAACTTGGCTGATGCTGCGTCTTACAATCAGGTGTGCCTTGTAAGTCAGTATGAATTAATTTTGACATTTATGAGGCAAGAGACATCATTACCGTCTACAGCAGCGAGAGTCCGCCATATGCTGCTTCTGTATTTATGTAATTCAATGGATTCTGTAATGTGGAATGACGAGCCTGCGAACTTCGCGCTAGTTGGCTTGTTCGTTTAATTTAGCCTATTCAACCTTCCAGGTTAGTTCTGTATGCTACGGTTTATTGTTTAAATAACTGCTAATATTCAGCCTGCTGTTCTGTCTGCTATTGTTTAGTTGAATAACTTGCCTTTTCAGATTAAAAGGCTGTTATTCGGCTTGTATTTTGTGAAATAATTTTCTAAATAAATGCTAGGTAGTCCACTGTGACTTATATATGTTATTTTGTCTTAATGAAGCATTTTTTAATAATGCGGCTTGTACTCCGGTGCGGTTTATAGTCCGGAAAGTACAGTAAAATAAGTTGACCCGACCCATGGGGTACTATGCACTGGAAAAGCGCCTAAAGAGAGCTTATTAGTACCCTTAAAGATACATATTGGTACAAAATGTATGCATATTTGTACCTAATGGTTCATATTAAGACCTTTTTTAAGGGTACTGCCCTAATGACACATTTTGACCATTTCTTTTTCCAACAGTGTATGGATCTTTGCTTTTATAATCTGGATATTTGAGTTTGTCATTTGTGCTCTAGCTATGCAAAAATGTGTTTTAGCTCATATTACAAGAATAACAATACAAAAAAAGTCAACTCGGTCAACAAAAGTACAGTTTATTTGGTCAAAAAAATGTTTCAATGCAGCGAATTGTTAACTGTGTCAAGTTTCCCTTTCATTCATCATTGCTCTGATCCAGCGTGAATATTTTGAAATATCAGTATAAACATT
The DNA here is from genome assembly GCA_025389145.1 of Misgurnus mizolepis. Classification (NCBI taxonomy): domain Eukaryota; kingdom Metazoa; phylum Chordata; class Actinopteri; order Cypriniformes; family Cobitidae; genus Misgurnus; species Misgurnus mizolepis. The sequence goes on along the minus strand of JAIFKI010000021.1, from coordinate 17,078,697 downwards.
TGGCACATCAGGATATTTACACGTGGAACTTCTGAAGGAAACAATGCCCACGACCACTGAATTGCATACAAGTGGACCTCCTGAGTCACCCTGAAACAAACATACAAAAATTGGGTTGAAAATGTTTTTAATACTGCAATATGTCAATATAAGTAATATATATGCAAATGTACATAAAAAAGTGTTAGCCAAATGAATAAAAATGTAAACATATTACCTTACACGCCCCTGTATTCTGTTTATTTCCAACAGCGCAGGTTATGTTTGGTGGAAGTGTTTTTATTTTCTTGTATTTTTTCCTCCATGCTTTCTTGCATTCGTCAATGTCAACAGTTGAAACTTTCACAGCCTGAAGTTCATTGACTCCTTTAGTATCACTCTTTTTGGTTTTACCCCATCCAGCAACCAGACACTCTGTGCCACTTTTAACACGGCGCCGTTCATCTATGATATCCACAGTTTTCACATTTTTTCCCAAAACTGCTTTCCTGTCAAGCTTTGAAGGTAAATAAACTTAAGTTACTTTGCATATACTTGTTTAGTTTACTTTTGCTCACATTCACTACAAACAGCAGTTGTGTCTCTTTACCTTCAGAAGCATGATGTCATTGCCCTCGATTACACTTGTGAACGGTTTCGGTTTGAATTTGCGAGCCACCTCATATCTTTGAAGATTTCTCCGTTGATTGATGTCGTGGTCACCAAGGCCGACAGTCATATGACCCCTGCAATTCATTTGAATTAATTTAATTCAAGTCAAACTTAATTAAAAACTACATTTTTGATGTAATATATACAGTTTCATACCTTGTATCGCAGTGTGCGGCTGTAAGGACATATTTAGGGGAAATCAGAAATCCTCCACACTCATGTGTTTTATTGACCTGCACTGATGCCATGTATTGGAAGGTGTTTTTGGAAGCCTTTTTGCCATTGACTATAGCATCTCCAATCACAGCTGTAAGACAAAAAACAGTAGTAGTATATAGTATTACAGAATCATGTGATTTGATAACGACACTTACAGATAAGAACGTACCTGAGATTTGCAGTGTGGTCACAGCTGCAGCAAACACAATCACTGTTAAAGTTCTCATCGTGTTTGTGGTGCGTGAAAAATATGTCACTAGCTTTTAAAACTCTAGTGAGGGGGTGGCCTACCCCATTCTGCAAACCACACTTCATTTCCTTTAGATGCAAGATTTTTTCACACACATCTATGCATCTAAATAAGATATACTGTATATACACGCATATATCTGGAGGAAATAATAGCTTTTTATGACCCATAGGTTTCATTAAACTATTAACATGATAAAAGAATATAATGGAAAGTGGGTCTATTTTTATGTGCAGACATAAAAACTCATAAGTGCAAAGGAAATACAGCAAACATTGGCTCTTTACATTATTTGGAAAGATGAATTTCACACTCCAAGCACGACTATACAACATGCATACAATATTTATGATAAATCTTCAATAATAATGTTTAAAAAAATCTGATTTTTATGCAGCCTTCAGACCAGCCGTTGTAGAGGCATCAAGCGCGAGTGATTTCAATGTTAAATCAATGTAAAGACGCGTTGACGATGTTACTGTGGGTTCACACCAGATGTGAGTTTAATGTTTTACGCGAGTAGATTACATACAAAGTCAATGCAAAGATGCGATCAGACACGTCCTCGAGTGGGGCGATGCGAATGACGCGATATGTGCGGCGCATTTGCCACAATAACACGCTATTTGCCTTAAACGCGTCTTTGCCCAAGTTGAAAATATTCATTTGCAATATGCATTTGGTGTGTACGTAGCTTTACTGTGGGTTCACACCAGATGCGATTTCAATGTTTTGTGCAAGTAGTTTTAAACAAAGTCAATGCAAAGACGCGATCAGACGCGTCCACGTGTGGAGCGATGCGATATGGGCGGCGCGTTTATCAGCAAAGCACGCGCTATTCGCCTCAAGCGCGTCTTCGCCCAAGGTGAAAATATTGAACTTGGGCGAAAAGTTTTCATGACATGAAGTTAAATTCCACGAGTAATCTAGAGTGAATAACACGATTCCGCTTCATTCGTGCCAATTGAGCAAGTTGAAAAATTTGAACTTTGGCATTAACCAATCAGGAGCTTGCTCTAGTAGTGACGTGATTACAGAAAGTGAGAGGAGTCACAAAAGCCATGACGCACGTGCATCTTTCACGAGTGAATAAAGCGAGTAAACTCAAAATGTTCAAGCGGCAAACTAGACGGGAATTTGAAGCCTCAAACGTGGCTGGTGTGAAACCACGGTTAAGTCGGACATCAGTTTTTTGTCATTATAATCTACTAGTATTGTTTCAGTAAATAAACACGCTGTAAAAAATTGGTTCTACTTAAAAAAGTTACCTTGTTGCCTAAAAATGTTTAGTTAATTCAACTTTAAAATTTTAGTTGACACAACCATTTTTACACATCGTAATTTTTTTGTTGCATCAAGTAAAAATTTGAAGGAAACCAACGTAACTTACTTTTTTAAGTTGAACTAACAAATCTTTCTTTACATTGCAGAAATTGAAAATCTAAATGATATTGCTTGCATATGACTTTAAATATATTGCACATTATTTGCTTTTTATAAAACATAAAAAGTTTTTGTTTTTGATATAATAACTCTTGATGCAACCCTTCAGATTGAAATTTCTGGCATTGCTTGTAATAATGCTGATTATAATGCATTTATTTGCAAATGTCGTGGGCATAAATAAAAAGCATACCGAGATGTCTTCTCAAATTGAAAGAACTTGAAAGTCTTTCTCACAGACAGGAGGATTAACCACATGCTTTGAGCTCAGCACCCGACAGGAAACCCACTCTTCTGTGAAGGGTCGACATCGTTTTTCCACTGAAAAGCATTTGTGACATTTGATACGGTCGGAAGCTCTGAGAACAATGTTGAGTCATGAAATGACAGTGGAGATTAGACATGTCCAAGAGTTTTAATGGTGCACAATATTTATTACACAGCCAAGAAGGGAACACACAACTTCAGGAAATGAATTTTAATAATCAAAATCTTTCTTTACACCTCCAAGTATAGCATTTATCCATGTCAAAAATTTAGAAATCCTGGTGTAGACATTTGGCCTTGTTGGTTTGTCGCAGTTGTTCTTCTCGTTGAATGAAACGACACCGACTGCAATGCCGTCACACACCAAAGGACCTCCAGAATCTCCCTGAAAAAGTCATAAAGTACGATAAGAAATTGTCTGTAGGATGTTGATATCATAAATGTTTGTACAGAATATACTTTGTACCTGGCAAAATCCTCCTTCACCAAATGCACACACCATCCTTGAGGTTGTTCCTTTCCAAGACTTCTGACATTCTTTGCTGTCAATGATTTTGACGTCAACCTCCATAAGTTGTTTACTTACAGAACCGTTGGTCTTCTGTTTACCCCAGCCTGCAACACTGCATTTGGTATTGGCCTTGATGTTCTTGTCTTTTTTTGGGATGGAGATCGATTTTACATTTTTTATTTTTTTGGGCGTTGCGCTGAGCTAAATAAAAAAATCACAGAAACTTGTAAGGATCTGAAAGACCATAAATTGGTTTACCAACTTGTTCGGGCTCTTAAGTGATTATTTAAAATCAAACTCAAGTAAATCAAGTGGCCTCTTTGTGGTAAAGTTATAATGTAAAAAAGATTTGTTGGTTCAACTTAAAAAAGTAAGTTACCTGGTTGTCTTTAAATTTTGAGTTAATTCAACTTAAATATATTAGTTGACTCAAAAAACATCAACTAGTATTTAAAGGCAGCCATGTAACTTACATTTTTAAGTTGAACCAACTTTTTATTTACAGTAAGTTATGCAAGCAAAAAAGTAGAGGTCTCTCCCCCCAGTTAACAATTACTGATTAATAAGAAAACTAAGTAATGTTCAGTCATTTACCTGAAGTATCATGATGTCATTTAGCAACTCTGCAGAGTCATAACCAGGATGTATGTGGTAAAACTTCACAGCTATGCGGGGAGAATTGCGGTTGAGCTCATGAGCTCCAACCACAACCGTCAGTTTGTCTCCACTGTCAAGAGTGGTACAAAAACTTTGTTTAAAAGTAATAAATGATGACAATTTGCTCTTCTTGCATGCAAAAGGTGCACTATACATGTATAAATGGTATATATGACAGTAAAATTTACATTTAAAAAAGCCCTTACTTTTCAAAGCAGTGCGCTGCCGTTATGACAAACTGTTTGGACACAAGAAAGCCACCACAGATGTGTTGCCCATTTTTCTGAACCGAAACCATGTAGGGTCTGGATTTTGCCTCTGTGCCATTTATTATTCCCACATTTGCATATCCTGAAAGAGAAAGAAATCAATCTGGCTAATTGAATTGAGAAATACAATCAAATGGTTATTTCATGTAGGGTGGTGCTGAATGGTACTGCAGCTTTTTCAAATGAAAAATGTGTTATCTGTAGATGCATAAAGTTTAGATGTAGTTTAACAACAAACAAAAAAATATTTATAATACATGTAGAAGTCATACAGCAAGCTAAGTCAATACATAAGAGCTGTTACCTGTTATGGTCACATGGGGTAGTAAAGCACCAAGCAGAAGTATTAAGATGATCATGATGATATTTCTCCAGTAACGCTGTTGGTAAGACTGAAGGACCCCTATGTGTAAATGTGTTGATAATAATTCATTTCTAATGGGCAGGTTCAGCCCACCAGCCTGTACTTCCTCTTTCACACCTACTTGATGTGCATCTCGCTTGATGTGCATCTCACATCATCTCAAAAATCATAGGTGATATATTTGTGGTCTCGGTGGATGTACTGAACAAAACAAATGACACGTGGTACCAATTGTTCAGACGATTTTTAAACCTAAAAACTAGCATTAGTTAAAATATTTGGCACTCAACTAAAATAATGGAATTAGTTTGTCAATAATTTGAATGCATTTAGGTGTATCTATCTGTATGATTACAAATCTTGTGTTTGAACAATCTGTGTGTTTGAAGCGTATCCAAAGTATATGGGTACCCCTATAAAATAAAGATAGATAAAAAAACAGGCCCGCATAAAATAATCCAGATATAAAGATATATAGGACTGTTTAAAATACTGGCAAGACCACTGCTTGATAGTTTTTACATTGTGATGAGATCAACATCCAGGTGTGATAAAGTCCGGGGGTAAGGACGACCCCGTGTGGTGAGCTTAAGGAATCGCAGATATTGAATTGATACATCCTTATTTCAAATAATAATATTTTATATATGCAAAAACAGTGGAATTGCTTCTTTCAAATCACTTTTTAATAAAAATTTCACATTTTTGACATGTTGGCATGAAAGTTGAAAGGATGATTTCCTTATTTTAGGAAATGATAATAAAACTGCAATCTAGTTGTACTAAGTAAAATTGAACTGTGTTTGCTGCAATTTCATGACAGTGAGACACGTTGACTTATTGATGCTTGATGCTCAAAGCTTTATTGAAAATCAGTTTGTGAGAAATTCATCAATTAAACACACACACAACCACAAAACATAATGCATACAGCATAGTTTGTGATACAGTGCAGTTGTATAGTTTATTGAGTTGTTAAAAGAAGACAGTTTGGAAAGATAAAAGAAATAATAGCAAGCATTTATATCACTTTATTATACAGAATTCATTTAGGTGGTAGTGGTACTATGCTCTGGATCCATTGAAGAAATGCAGAAATTTTCATATAAACATTATGCAGATAAGGATCGTTGCAGTTGCTGTGTCCAAAGGATGTCACACCCACTGCAATGTTGTTACAAACCAAAGGACCTCCTGAATCCCCCTGTTAAGAATGTAGACACATAATTGCCACTTATCACTATTTTTGGCTCAATAAAGCATAACATAATCTATAAATCAGATGTCATTGTTTTACGTACGTTACACGATCCTCCATGGCCATACACACACATCATTTGTGAAGCTACATATTTCCGTCCCCATCGAGCAGCACAGACTGTGTCACTCATAATATTCACGTTTGCCTCTCTGAGGGTTTCACTTTGAAGGCCATTTTCCATTCTTCCCCAGCCTGCAACACTGCAAGCAGTGCCCACACTGATATTCACAGGTGTTGTTGGTATGGGGATCGTGTTGATCCTGTTGTTTAGTTGGACTTGTGTATCAAGCTGTAATCCAACAACACATTCATCTCTTAGTAGACAGAAGTTAGATGAGATTGAACTATATGTGATAATATTGTAATTATGTATTGTGATGCTTGGATAGCAATATTGAGTGTAGTTTTTTTTTACCTTCAGAATCATCAGGTCGGCCATGTCAGGTGTCAGTGGACTGGTGTTGTATAGTGGATGTATGTTATAGGAACTCACACCAATGCGGACATGGTTTTCCTGTCTGCTTCTTGATAAGTTATGTACACCTGCCACAACTGTCAGATTGCTGTTGAAATAAATAAATCTTATTAAACAATATATTTAACCTTTATCGGTTTACTTTAGAAGGTCTTTACAAAAAGTGTTTAGGGAGCGTGTTTATTTAGAAAACAGAAGTCATGGTGGACTTTGTTCTATGTTGTTTTTCAGTCAATGCAGGCTAAATTTCCATAGACTAATAAAAATATTAGGAGCATCAAAGTTTGATTTCAATGTTTGACATGATCTTACTCAGTCAATAATAAAGATATCAAGGTTATATTTTCACAAAATGTTCTTAACATTATTTTATAGAAAACTGATAACTTCACAGCCATGTTTACGTTATATATCATAATTTGATAATGTTTCTGAAATAAGTGTTGTAGAAAAGTTTTTTATGAGAACATTTGAATATATTTGAAATTATAATTGCTAAATGAAACCTTACCATATGCAGTGTGCAGCAGTCATAACAAACTGATCAGAAATGAGGAATCCTCCACAAATGTGTCTCCTATTCTTCTGAACAGAAACCATGTAAGGTCTGGAGTGAGGTTGTGCTTCAGTGCCATTCACTATACGCACCTTGACACTGGCTGAAAGAGAAATATCAGTCAACTTAGAAACATCTGTATAATGCATCACCAAAGACTAATCAGATTTTGCTAATATAATGTTACATTTTATATACCAGTGCATTTTCTGATGCCATGCTCATGTGTTAGTCATGATAAAACTAAATTGTATAGACTTTTTCTCAATAAAAACATATTAAATTAATATACTCTACTGTGTAATAAATCTTACCAGTGAAGCTCAGGTTTGGCAGCAGAGAGCCCAACAGGAGCAGAGGGATGATGATGATCATGATGAAGATGAGATCTGACTGATGAAACAGTGTAATATATACTGTAAGGGTGGGGTGGAGGCATCAAGTTGACGCTTCCCTTTTTTCTAAACCTGTGGCATTAAAAGTAATATCTTTACATGTATGAATGACCTCAACAGATGTAGTGCTATTGTTTAAAATACATAAATGTATGTACAGTTTAAAACTACACATTAAAAAGTGTCAGGCTACTTGAGCAATTTACTCATGCAAATTTTCTGACTCACTTGCACATTATCTGCTTTACACTAAATTGTAAAATGTTCACCTTCATTTTTTTATCACAGTAATGTTTTGAGAATTAAATATTTTCCCCCTTTAAAATATTTATGCATACACAGAATATGCACAGTATATGTACACATAGATGTTCAAGTGTTATGAAATTCCTCTTTAGATTTGTACATCCTTTTTACTAAATGGTTATTTTGGCAGTGCCCAATCATTTGATAGCTGTGTGCAAGTAAAAAATTAAATTTTTAGAGGATAAATAATTTTGAATAACTTGATTTCTTTTGCAAGAGATGTGTGATGTTTTGTGGAGGTTTGTGGTTGTTCATGTGTGTGTAGTTTAGACAAAATGAGCTATAGTTTCAGAAACAGTTAGTTAGCAAATAAAAAAAGTTTATTCATTTTAGTAATTTTATTTCCTAATTTACTAAGAGAGACTTGATGGTTATTCATAATAAAAATGTGAAATGTGTTAAACACACACAAGACCTATTAAAGGTCTGCATTCTGAGGTTTCTTTTATTCAGCTCATGAGGTTTTCATAGAGATGTTTTTCATAATTAAATTTAGGTGAGAAGAACTTAAGAGAAGCTGCTGAGTTTTATCTGTTTTATTTGATGGCATATTTACACACCTTATTTAATACAGTAATGGTTTTGCATTAAATAATGTTTATCTGTGTATTTTGATTGTACTTTAAATTCCTTTGAAGATGTTTTAGTAATGGGGTTAATGGATTACTTTAAAATTTACTTCAATTGGTACTAATGTTTACATCAGTAAAAATATTAGGTGCTACCTATTGAAGATATTTGTAAAGGTTTTTTCACCTTAAACTTTTCACTTTAAGCTACCAATTTAAGTATTTTTTAATTAGAGCAGCTTTCACTTTTTAAAAGGTAAGCTTTAACATTTAAGGTTTGAACAAATGAGTTTGTCACCTTGGCTTGTGTTCACACTTTTAAGCAATTGTGTCAGCAATTGTGGCTTATTAAATTAATGACTTCTGTTTTTGGTGGTGCTGCTTTCAGCCCTGCTGGTCAGGGGTGCGTTTCCCAAACAACAACATAAGTCACTGATGAACCAACATATTACACTGTAAAAATATATATATATTCTGTCTTAAATCTTTTGTTGAATCAAGTCAGATTTACAAGTTATTTAACTTATTATTATTTATCTTGACTAGAAATGAGTTGCTACAACTTATAAAATATATTTAAAAATAAGTCAACTTGTGTGACAATTCATATCTAGTCAAGATAAATAATAAGTTAAAAGGACTTGTAAATTTGAGTTGATTAAACACTAAAACTTAGGCAGCAAAGCATTTTTACAGTGACCACCTACTTTTTTTACACAGGGCCAAGTTGTTTGGATGTTTTTTTCTTCTTTAAATCGATATGATAAAATTGTCCTACGTAATTTTTTTTTTTGATTTTCCTAATTTACTAAGAGAGACTTGATGGTACTTACTGTTGTTTAATTTAAAAAATGTGAAATGTGTTAAACACACAGGGCTTTATCATACACCATGCGCAATGCAGCGCAATGCGCAACGCAAGTGTCTTTTGCTAGTTTCAACCCGACGCAATTATAATTTTCATGTTTAGCGCCACGTTGTTTAATAGCAAATGTATATGCACACCCAATTTTGTGCCCATGGGCATTCTGGTCTGAAAACGAGGTGTGATCAGGCGCATTGTTGGCGCGTTGCTATTTTGAGGTAACTAAAATAGACTACGCCATTGACCAACAAAAACCTGGTCTAAAGTCAATGGTGCAATATTGTTTTTGTTATTTAATGAGGGCATTAGTAATATGCGCCTATAAACGAGACGACAATGCGGGTTTGCTTATTACATACATGAATGCGCAGCAGCACAAAAACGCTTTTAAATATGAAAGATTAAAGGATTGAATGTAAAAGATTATTATTGAGTCTCTTGGACATAAATGAGGACCGATTATGAGACGTTAGAAGGTGCAAAGAGTTGCTTCATCTTTAGCCTGGTATGTAAATAAATGCTTTGCTTTAAACAAATGCATCAGTTTTTAAATGTTTTTTAAATGCTCCCTATGGATTTATTGTATATGATGACTTTGTACCTGTGGAAATGGTGAGATGAGAAACATTTTAAGTAATGCTTTTTAAAAATCTCATGGCGCTGTCCAAGTGCTGAAAGGCTTCGGCTCTCTGCACGTTTGTAAATTCTTTATCTCTTGTTTGTATTTTTAAAGTACAAACCTTTTCTTGCATATTTGCTAATTATTTTATGAGATTACAATGATTATGTAGGATATCAATACATTTACAGCAATTAAAAGCCTGCTATTTGTACTTCTATGACTGCAAGAAAAAGGCTTTTAAAGGTTTTAATCCAAAAAAAATAAATTTCAATAAAAATGAAAACAACACAATTATTTAACATTAATCTTAAACTGGGGATCTTCTTCCTCCGCTTAGTTCAGTTTACAAAGTCTGTCATCTAAATAGGGATTAGACATAGCACCAGCGCAACTGGCTTTTAAAGGGGATGAGAGATAAGACTCTCATTGTTTTATTGCACGTTACGCCTAAAACACACCCATTTCTCATTAGGAGAATATGAACAACCCTTTGCAACCGTGCGCTCGGCGCACAAACCATTTTTCCCGTCGTTAAATTAGCAAAAGTGGCATCGGGCCCATTTAGGCCTTGCGCTTTAGACAATGCGCTTAGATCATTAAAATATGGCCCACACACAACAGAGATATGATCAGAGTTAAATTAACACTTTCAAGATAGTAAAATTTTGTCTCTAGGCCAGAGGTTCCTTGACTCACAAAACTGTTAAAGGGGTCATATTATGAGATTTCTTTAAGGTAATATAAGTCTTTGGTGTCCCCTTAGTGCATATGTGAAGTTTTAGCTCAAAATACCCCACAGGTAATATCTATAGCATGTTACAATTGCCACTTGTACACAGCAAAATCACTACTGTTAAATGTACCATCAGACCTGGTGATACCCATATATACATCAGCAGCATACATTTAACACTGGTCATTTTGGCTACCCGTTCTCACCAAGATGCGTACAAATGACACACAGTGTGATTATCGTGCAATAGATACGCCAAATTCCGATTTTGCGTGCATATGATACTCCAGTCCTTCCCATTCACTTATATGGCAAATCGTTTCGTGTCGTTTTATTTATTGTTTTCTCATTTGTTTTCTGTTTTTTAAACAATTTTCGCTTGGGTTTAGGGTTAGATTTCAGATTTGTTTAAGTAGGTTATTTTAATATACAGGTTTCTCTATGTTTTTGTCTATATTTAAGCCATGGTCGCTTGGAGTTGGGGTTAGAGTTGGGGTTTGGGTTAGGGTGTCATTTTTATATAACAAAAAGTTGTTCTAACCCTAAACCCAAGCGAAAATGGTAAAAAAAAAAGAAAACAAATGAGAAAACAATAAATAAAACGACACGAAACGATTCGCCATATAAGTGAATGGGAAGGACTGGCGTATCATGGCTCTCCTGATTTTGCCAAGTGGTTGATGTCCTGAGGGCAACATTATGTTGACCCTGGGACAACATTTCAATCAACCAATAAGATTTCAGAAATAAGTTTACACAATATGTTGCCCTGAGGACATCAACCACTTGGCAAAATCAGTTTGAGCGGCGTATCATATGCACGCAAAATCGGAATTTGGCGTATCTATTGCACGATAATCACACTGCGTGTCATTTGTACGCTGTCACAGTCAGCAGACTGTTCCTGCCGGGGATAAGTGTCTTCACCTGTCTGCACTCTCATTAGACCCTAATCACCGGCACAGCTGTTCATCATTACATCACTCCATATATACTCACCAGTTTCTCTGTTTCTCTGCCAGATCCTTACACACAACAGTTGGATACTCAAGCTTGGACTTATCCGTTTGTGGATGTACCTGTTATTGTGTTGTGTCGTGTCGTGTCGTCTCGTCTCCGCATGGATGTTTCCGGTCATCAGTTTGGATTTACACCACTGATCATCACTCCACCAACGCCGTCACCTTCACCCGCACTCAGGCTCCACCGTTGTCCTTCGTTCCTGTGTTTCCTATTTAAAGTGTGCTTTAATAAACTTTCATTGTTCACTCGCAACTCCTTCCTCATCTCTCATAATTTATCATGACAGAAGGATCTGGCCAAAATTGGAAGCAGCGAGTGTACTCCGGGATGTCTCAGCCCCACAGTGATCGCCCTCCTTCCTCAGAGAGAGAGTGGGGAGAGAGAGGGAGGAGTTTGGCTTCCCTCCGGCAGCGGGGTGAGTCAATTCTGGGTTTTGCTCAGGTCTTTTGGACCCACGCTTATGGTCTGGGACTCAATAAGTCGGAACAAAAGAGCTGGCTCAACAATTGTCTGGATGACCCTCTGCCTCGGTGGGAGATGGACGGGTTGGAAGTGTTGGATTTTTGGGCCTTTGTGAGTTATCTGTACAACCGCAGCCGTCGGGATTTATGGGAATCCTCCGTCACGGTCTCCGCCCCTGTACAGAGGACTGAAATGCCGTTTGAGCCCATAATTGTTCAACCACCACATAAACCCTGTAATCGCAGGAAGAGGAAGAAGCTAGTGCTGCCTGTTAACCCAAAGCAAACCATTGGTGCCCCGGACACCGCATTGCTTAGCCCTGTCTTGTCAGAGCTGGTGTCCGAACTCAGTACAGCTGCCGCCGTATCCGACTTGGTGTATGAGTCAGTCTCCGGTTCTATTGACTCTGTCAAAGTTCCACGTCGTCGCCTGGTCAGTAGTGTAACGGACAGCCCGATAACGTCGGTTCGAGCGGCCGGAATTCCCAGACTGCTCCGTTCTCCCAGTGAGCTTTCCAAAACGAGTGAGATACCCAAGTCTATTGAGCTAGGTGAACTGTCTGGTTCAAAGGAACCGATCCACACTAACTACTCTGTGAACCTCTCAGAATCTCGGGAATTGATGAAAGGATTCAACTCATTTGAATCATCCAGTTTAAATGAATATTTTGAACTATTTAAATCTCCTGCTGATGCTCTACCTGTGGGTACTGTTGGAACTATGTGTTGCTCTTCAGCTCAACAGGAAACCTCACAAGCTCTTGAACCCAAATCATCTGACCAACCTGTTAGGACTGGGGGACTCAAACCTGAATCAACTGAACTCTTCAACTCAACTGGATCATCGGATCCGGAACCACAGGTACTCTCTGTTACCCGTGAAGTTTTTGAGTCATGTGAGATGTTTGAGCCTAATGAGATTTTTGAGTCAAGAGAGAATTTTGAGTCTAACAAGTCTTTCGAGCCTCAATTCCTAGACTCTGTGCCAAGTGAGTCCTCCGAGCTGAGTGAATCTTCTGAGTCCTCTGAGCCGAGTGAATCTTCTGAGTCCTCTGAGCCGAGTGAATCTTCTGAGTCCTCTGAGCCGAGTGAATCTTCTATGTCCTCTGAGCCGAGTGAATCTTCTGAGTCCTCTGAGCCGAGTGAATCTTCTGAGTCTTCTGAGCCGAGTGATTCCCCTAAGTCCTCTGGGCCGAGTGAGTCTTCTGAGCCGAGTGAGTCTCCTGAGTCCTCTGACCCAAGGGAATCATCGGAGCCGAGTAAACTCTCCAACGAGTCCCAGAGTAAATCATCTTTGAGTGAGTCATTTCAAAGTGATTCGTTAATAGTAAATGATTCTGTGGAACTGTTTATAGCCAACAAAGTCACCCTTTCACATGAAATTACCATCGTTCATGATGCTAAGACAATGAAACTGTTCTGGCCACTGGGATTACTCAAACCTCAAGAACTTCTTGAACTTTACGAACTTTATGAAGCGTCAATGTTGCTCTGGCGTTGTGTTGGGTGTGGTCTGTTTTCTGTACACCTGTTCCACAGGGCATTACCCAAACTCACAAACAGGAATCATCTGAACACCCTCGCATGGCTGGAGGATTTGAACCTGTGTTCTTCGATGTCAGGACTAAAAGATCCGAACCTGAACCACGCACTCTCTCTGCCACAATGGAGCCACTCGTTCCCCTAAGGTCACGTGAGTTCTATGGACCTCTCATTATGGAGGAGGAGTTTGAATTGGAGTCCCATGAGTTATCTATCTCTACCAAGTATGCTGTTCCCGAGTTCCCTGAACTCTCTGCCTGGCCCAAGATGGCCGATCCAAAGCTTTCTGAACTCTCTGCTGGGTCCAAGAAGGCCGATCCTGAGCTCCACAAGTTTTCTCCCACCACTAACATGGCTCAGAGGGCCTCTGTTTGCTTCCGCCCTCTACCCAGGTTCCTGTTACCACCAGCCCCACCATGGTCTCTACGTCCGTACTGGTCTCTGGCTCCGCCTGCGGCTCCGCCTTGGTCTTTGGTCCCATCTGTGGCTCCACCTTGGCCTCTGATCCCGTCGGCGGCTTCTCCTTGGCCCCCTGATCGGTCAGCCTCGTCCTGGTTTCCCGGATCCTGGCCTCTTCCCGGGCCTGGCCCTCCGTCCCTCCCCCTGCTCTTCCACCAGTCCACCTCCCACCTGATCTCTAGCCTCTGGAAGTGTCTGGTAGCCACTCCTCAAGGGGGGGGTACTGTCACAGTCAGCAGACTGTTCCTGCCGGGGATAAGTGTCTTCACCTGTCTGCACTCTCATTAGACCCTAATCACCGGCACAGCTGTTCATCATTACATCACTCCATATATACTCACCAGTTTCTCTGTTTCTCTGCCAGATCCTTACACACAACAGTTGGATACTCAAGCTTGGACTTATCCGTTTGTGGATGTACCTGTTATTGTGTCGTGTCATCTCGTCTCCGCGTGGATGTTTCCGGTCATCAGTTTGGATTTACACCACTGATCATCACTCCACCAACGCCGTCACCTTCACCCGCACTCAGGCTCCACCGTTGTCCTTCGTTCCTGTGTTTCCTGTTTAAAGTGTGCTTTAATAAACTTTCATTGTTCACTCGCAACTGCTTCCTCATCTCTCATAATTTATCATGACATACGCTTTTTGGTGAGAATGCTGTGCGGGCAAAAATGTGTAATTTTTGGTTGAGTCCTTTATAATGCAAATGAGCCAATGAAATGCAAAGACTGATCGCAATGATGGTGACTTTAAATTAAAAACTCGACAAGTAAAATGTAAATGCAATTTTAGGTTTCAAACCGAGTTGGTGATTGAGAGGATAAAGTTAAAGATTGCATTACAGGAGCATTAACATTTTTACAGTTATACTTACCTTTTAATCTGCAGGACACATCTCTAAGGAGTTGGGTTAAAACTGGCATGAATAACTCTGTCAATTAACTCTAAATATGTTCAATGTACTCTTTAGGTGTTGAATTCAACAAAAAAATGTTTACCACTGAAATTTTAACTCTCAGATTTTTGCTGTGTTCGATGATGAGTTACGCAAAAACACAATTTTTTTTTTTTTGAGAAATTTAAATAACTTTTAATAACTTGTTTGCGTTTATTAAAATTACATTTATTTTCTTTAAATTGTTCTTTTAAATTCTCATTAACCTTTGTTTTTATTTTATTTCTCACATTTTTACATATTTTTTTCTTATGTATTGTTTTCTCATTTCTATGTAAAGCACTTTGAATGACCTCTGTGTATGAAATGTGTTATACAAATAAACTTGCCTTGCCTTGCTTTTGCAAGAGATGTGTGATGTTTTGTGGAGGTTTGTGGTTGTTCATGTGTGTGTAGACAAAATGAGCTATCGTTTCAGAAACAGTGTGTTAGCAAATAGAAAAAAACTTATAATGATTACATTTTTCCCAATTTACTAAGAGAGACTTGATGGTTATTAATATTAAAACTGTAAAATGTGTTAACACACACAACACCTGGATTAAAGGCCTGCATCCTCTGAGGTTTCTTTTATCCAGCTCATGAGATGTTTTTCATAATTAAATTTAGATGAGAAGAAGAGAAGGTGCTGAGTTTAATCTGGTTTCTTTGATGGCATATGTACACACCAAACCTTGTACTTTAAATTCCTTTTAAAGATGTTTTTAGTAATGGAGTTAATAGTAGTTGGATTACCTAAAAAATTACAGTCAGTTTTTTTCACATTTCCACTTTAAGTTTCCAATTAAAGCATTTTCTTTTTAAAGTAGAGCAGCTTTCACTTTTTACAAGGTAAGCTTTAACATTTAAGGTTTAAACAGATGAGTTTGTCACCTTGGCTTGTGTTCACACTTTTAAGCAATTGTGTCAGCAATTGTGGTTTATTAAATTAATGACTTCTGTTTTTAGTGGTGCTGCTTTCAGCTCTCCTGGTCAGATTAGTTTAGATCAGCATAAAACATGCAATTGAACTGTGAAATGTAAAGTTATATAAACATTTTGTGACCTTCTAAAGAACCAGGTTGACTACTTTAGTCATTTCAATAAGCACAAACCTTTTTTTTTTAATTTTATTTGATTTTTTTTTTATTTTATTTGATTTTATTCTAGAAAATTGTGTGTTGCTTATTTTAAAGCAAAAGTTCGGGCAAAGCACCTTTTAAGTCCAACATGACAATGCTCCTATGTACAAAGCAATGTTAAAAAAGTAAAAGTTTAAAATTTTGAAAGAAAATATTTAACATGTGAAAACATGTTTAAAGTTTGGTGGCGTGTTTCTTTTAGAAAATGAACATGTAAAGCTGCAATGCAGTTTTAATTTATAAACTCTGTTACACCACACTGTGTTTGCTGCAATTGCATTGTACAGTCAACATTTGAAGTTGATCAAAACCTTTCAAAGTTGTCTTAAAATGTTAAGTTCTTGTCTTAGGACAACTTTGATTAACTTGTTTGATCCATTTCAAAATATTGACCAGTGTAGTCACACAATGACATACTGAGATGCAAAGCTTTAATTGAAACATTTATGTTGCTTCAGTCGTGGTGTCCGTTCTAGTGGACATGAAAAAAATCTACGTAAAATACTGGTTGTCACAAATCTTTTTCTATAATGAATGAGAGTTAAAATTAACTAGTAATCGGCTTTCAACTTTGCATGGATTGTAGTGGAGTAAAAAGTAAGCTATTTGTCTTTCAAATGTAGTAAAGTTAAAGAAACAAGTTTCCAGGAAAAAATGAAATGCTGCAATGCAATTTGACCTAATACACTAATATCTCAATTGTACCACTTAAAATGTATATATAATGTTTGTAACCTGTTACAAGGAAACACACAGATTCATTGATGCTTGATATGCAATGGTTTATTAGAAAATGCAATTGCGAAACAATTAAGAAAAATTAACCATTAAACACTCTCAGCATCCTCTCCTATAGCCTTGTGGGATAGTAAAGTGTCGAATGCACACTTTGTAAAAACAAGGACATCTGGGCACTTTTCGCCTCCTCTTTTCTAAATGATGTGAATTCAGAAATGCTTCTTTTGTTTCTCATCTACTGTATAGTAGGAAAGTGGCTCTGGATGCAGGGCTAACCCTAATCTTATTTGACAAAATGTGTAATTTGAAACATTAGGGGTAATGGCGACCCCGTGTGATGATCTTAAGGAATCACATATATTAAAATTATACGTCTTTGTTTTTAAATAATAATATGTTTATTCACAAAGATGATTAAAATTTCTTCTTTCAAATCTCAGTTTTTATCTGAATTACATTTATTCGAATTTGTGACATGTTTAGCATGGAAGTTGATATTTTTAACTTATGAGAAGGATGCAAATGATGTTAAACATGATTTTAACAGTGTTGTTAACAGTGTAACATCTCTGTGTTATTATTGGAACAACACATTTGTCCCTTTTATTTATTTGAATACAAAAGCAACACACAATGTGTAAAAATAACATCCTTTCTTACAGTGTATCTGCTGTAGATTTAGTTTGATATTGTAAAAGAAACGTCCCCATTAGTTTTTATCATTACAGTAACAAGCCTATTTTTCCAGTATCTTAAAATGTCTTGCTACTGTTCCTCCCAAAGTCAAATGCAATGGAAATGTTTTGAGAATTAAATATTTCCCCCTTGCATTTCTGTTTAGTGAAAATATGTAGGCATACACAGAATATACAGTATTTGTGCTGTACATAACATTTTTGTCATGTCTTGGTTTAGTTTGGCGTTACCCAATCATTTGATAGTTGTGTGATTTGCATAAACACAATTTTTAGAGGAATTAAAAATACGTTTGGTGTAATAATGTGTTTGCTTTAGCAAGAGATGTGTGAGGTTTTGCATGTTGTGAAGGTTTGTGGTTGTTAAAGGCGGGGTGCATGATTTTTGAAAAACACTTTTTGAAAAGGAAGTCAGGCCGTGTACCAAAACACACTTCTAGCCAATCAGCAGTAAGCGGCGTGTCTACTATGTGTGTGGGGGGGTCTATCAAAAGAAACAAGTTTAAACTTCATGCTGCATGATGTGTCTGTCAATTACCTTTTGATAAGGATGTTGTCCTTATTTTAGGGAAAGATAATAAAACTGCAATCTATTTTTACTTGATTATCTCAGTTAAGTTAAAATTGAACTGTGTTTGCTGCAATTTCATTACAGTAAGACACGTTGACTTATTTATGCCTGATGCTCAATGCTTTATTTGAAATCTGTTTGTGAAAAAAATCAGAAATTTAACCATCAAACACACGCACGACCACAAAAATATAATGCATAGAGCATAGTTTGTGATGAGTACGGTGCAGTAGCCTATAGTTTAATGAGTTATTAAAAAAATACAGTTTAAAAAGATAAAAGAAATAAAAGCAAGCATTTCAATCCATTTTTGCAGAATTCATTTAGTTCTTAATATGCTCTGGATCCATGGAAGAAATGCAGAAATTTTCGTATAAACGTTGGGTAGATTTGGATCGTTGCAGCTCTTGAAGCTTACAAAGGCTGTAACGCCCACCGCAGTGTTGTCACAAACCAAAGGACCTCCTGAATCCCCCTGTTAAGAATGTAAGCACAAATAATTGCCACTCATCACTATTTATGGCTTGAATAAAGCACAAAATCTGTAAATCATTGTTTTACGTACGTCACAGGATCCTCCACGGCCATATACACACATCATCTGTGATGCTTCATAAACCCAGTCCCATCGAGCAGCACAGTCCGTGTTCTTTATAATTTTCACGTTTGCCTCTCTAAGGGTCTGACTTGAAGGGCCGCTATTCGTCACAAACCCCCAGCCTGCAACACTGCAATCAGTGTCCACTCTGATCTCTACAGGTGTCATTGGTATGGGAATCGTCTTGATCTTGTTGTTTAGTTTGACTTTTTTATTCAGCTGTAATCCAACAACACATTCATCTTTAGTAGACAGAAGTTAGATGAGATAAAACTATATGTGATAATATTGTAATTATGTATTGTGATGCTTGGATAGCAATATTGAGTGTAGTTGTTTACCTTCAGAATCATCAGGTCGGCTATTTTAGGTTTTTTCGGATCAGGGTCGTATTCTGGAGGCTTGTTATAGGTACTCACACCAATGCGGACATGGGTTTCACTGCTGCTTGATAAGTCATGTACACCTGCCACAACTGTCAGAATCTCAGTGCTGCTCAAAGAAATGTCAATATATTAATAAAGAATATATTCAACGTTTATTAGTTTTCTTTAGAAAGCTGTCATGATGGACTTTGTGTTATATTGTTGTTCCCTTTTATCCTTAAAAGGAGTGGTGGGAACCTTGGACACGTAGCCATGCCGGGGTGTTACACTGGAGTCAGCGGCCCAAACTGTCTCTCTAAGCGAGTTGCTAATTTGTCAGTCACAATGTTACGCCTCCTTTCCCTACCTTCAGGGAACGAGGGTTACATCCGTAACAGAGACATTTCGGTAGAACTTTAATTTACAGTACGTGTACTTATCTTGTACATATATGGTAAATATGTTTTACTTACAGACAAATCTGTGGTACTTTCTTTTGATTATCTATCTGGTAATTAAAGGGTATCATTACTGCAGTGGTACATACCTGATAGTTATACTGTAAACTTAGGTAAGTACTGGGTAATACCAGATACATAACTATAGTGTACGTCTACTGTAACTAAAAAGAAACGCTACTGTACTTTCAAATGAATGTACAATATAAGTATTTAGTACTTACAGGCAAGTGTGGGTTAATGACAGATACTTAGGTACTTACGTATAGTGTACGTATATGAAAACTAATAACAAACACTACTGTATGCTACTTACAAATTGTATGTACATGGTAATTGTATAATACTAACTGTCCAGTGCATAGGCAGAGCTTGTGTGTGTGTGTGTGTGTGGGGGGGGGGTGTCTGGCCCCGCCAGTGCTAAAAGGATTTTTACAAAATCCAACAAATTTACATATTTACATATTAATTTAGAATTTTATACATTTTTAAACGTTACTTTGTAAGATAATTTGTAAAACTATTGTTAATCTGTATACTATATACTTGTGTTTTAAATTGAACTGGGTTGAATTGTGTTGTGTTTTAGAAGCAAGAGAGTTACATAATAACTACCAAGTATGTACCACTGGTAAGTACAGTAATGATACCCTTTAATTACCATGTAGATACTCAAAAGTAAGACATTTGTCTCTAAGTACAACATATTTACTATATGTACAAGGTAAGTTCACGTACTGTAAAATAAAGTTCTACCAATATTTTTCAGCCAATCCAGGCTGAAGTCCCAAAAACTAATGATCAGATTAGAAGCATCAAAGTTTGATTTCAATCATTGATTTCAGTCTTTGACATGACCTTACTCCGTCAATATTAAATATACCAAGGTTATATTTTCACAAAATGTTCAAAATGTACGTTATTTTATAAAAATAACTTCACAGCCATAGTCACATTTTATATTTCATAATGTTTTTGAAATAAGTGTTATAGAGAAGTTATTTATGAAAACATTTGAATATTTAAGATTATGATTGTTATGATTGCAGCTCAGATTAAATGAAACCTTACTCATCTCTGCAGTGTGCAGCAGTCAAGACAAACTGATCAGAAATAAGGAATCCTCCACAAACGTGTCTCCTATTCTTCTGAACAGAAACCATGTAAGGTCTGGAGTGAGGTCGTGCTTCAGAGCCATTCACTATACGCACCTTGACACTGGCTGAGAGAGAAATATCAGTCAACTTAATCAGTATGAGAAACATCTGAATAATGCATCACCAAAGATGAATCAGATATTAAGTCTTACTAATGGAAATGTGTTACACTTTATATACAGGTGCATTTTCTGAAGCTCATTTGTTAGTCATGATTCATATTAAATTAAATGTTAAATAAATCTTACCAGTGAAGCTCAGGTTTGGCAGCAGAGAGCCCAACAGGAGCAGAGAGATGATGATGATCATGATAAAGATGAGATCTGACTGAGGAAACAAAGGGAGGCTAAGCTCCAAATTGTGGTGTCCCAAAATCCCAGGATCATGTGTATTGTTGTTAATGTTATAAATTCCTTTATTTGTAATAAATAATAAACGTATAACACCGTCTTTAAAGCAATTTAAACAAGACCAGGTTCTCAGCAGTTCACTTATAATCCAACAGAAAACAGTAAATACAATAAAATTCCAGTTCCACAGACTGGCTCCTTTCACAGAAAGAATTTTTTGAGCAAAAGATGTTTTACAGGATGGGACTTTACAGTTTCCACATGTACCAGCTCTTGTTGATCTGGATGGTTCCAGCCTGTTAACAAATTTACAGTGGCTCAGGTGCAAGTCCAATCAAACATTTAAAAAACAACATTATAAATCTTAGATTAACAAAATTCGCAAAGTTTAAAATTATATAGTCATTTAAAATGTAACAATGATGAAATCAAATCGTCTTTTAACTAAAATTTTTAGAGCACGTTATAAAGCATCTCAATAGGGTTTAGGGTAGTTTGGCTATATAGTCTGGGTCCAAACAGTGGTGCAGTACAACAGGTGGAACAGGATCATAGTGTTCAAAAAGACATGAGCACTTTCTAATGTTAGGCAGCTCCTAATCATTCTGAAACCTTCGTTCATACTGGCCTTCATTTTTCTTGAGATTTGTTTTTAATATGACTTTTAAAATTTAACTGATTATCTAAAATCACGTATTTTTCTTGTTCTACCTGATGGATTAGTTCCCCATTCATTTTAATGTTAAGCTCATTTATTGTACGAGCTCTTGTCGTAGAGAAACACATACATTTAGTTTTCCTCAGATTATGGATTTATTTAGCCAAGTAGACACTTTCTCAAGACTTTTAGTTAGTGTACTACCGATAACAACAGGGTTTTTGCCTGACTCATAAACCACAGTGTCATCGGCATACATTTGAAGGCCAATTTCAGGACACACTTCAGGCAGCTCGTTCACAGAACAGGCCCCAGTATGGTTCCCTGAGGCACTCCAGGTCTAAATTTTACATGGGGCAGATTTAACATGATCAATATCTACATATTGTTCTCGCCCCTGTAAGTAAGGCTCGAACCATGATAGTGCCTGATGTGACATGTTATAAGATGACAGTTTTGAAATAAGATGACTATAATTTACTGTATCGAATGCCCTCTTTAAGTCCAGAAATACCACACCCACGATGTTTCCTTTATCTAGTGGCTGCACAATATTTTCCAGTAATGCACAGATGGCTTATTCAGTAGAATAGTTCTGCCTGAAACCATACTGTTGGGGGTGTATATACTGATGCATTTCTAGATATTGAGTTAGCTGTTCTGAAACATTTTTTTCTAGTTTTTTTGCAATTACCGGAACTAGACTTATTGGTCGATAGTTACTAACGTCTGTGGTATTCCCGCACTTAAAGATGGGTTTAACCAGTGCCTTTTTCCAGGCCTCTGGAAATATTCCAGTTTTTATAGGGACATTTATAATGTGGGTCAATGGCTGAATAATAATTTGTGCATATTGTCGTCATATAGTTTTAAAACTTTTAAATTGCACAATTCTTTTACTACTTGATTTCGTAAACCTTTTAAGAAAAAAAGATCTGTGTCATATCTAGTTTTAAGATAGATTTTTAGGGCAAAGTCTTGTTTTTTAAGTAACTGTCGTACTGTCGCACTTACCCATGGAAGCTGTATCTTTCTTTGTGGCTTTCTACATTGTTTTAAGAACTTTTTTAAAATGTTACCCATTGTAGAGGTAAATATATCACAACACATATTCACGTGACTATGTTAGCCTTTTTTGATAGTTTTCTGGAAATAAGTATCATGTTGTGATCTGATAAGCCACACACCAGATTGTATGTTTTTACAACTCTTTCCAGCTTATTTGAGAAAGCTAAATCTATTGCTGTATGTGATGTTTTTGTCAGACGAGTGGGTCCATTTACAAATTGATGAAAGTCATATTTTGATGTTAGTTCTTTGAGGTGTTTCCTACTGGATTTATTTAACCAGTTAACATTAATAAATAAGCACCTCACTGTTCAATTAAAAAGATTTAAGAATTTTTTCAAAATTTTGATAAAAAGTTTGTGTGCAACTAGATGGTGGATTATACACGACAAGGATATTAAAGGAATAGTTCGGCCAGAAATGATATTAAACCCATGATTTACTCACCCCCAAGCTGTCCGAGTTGCCGCCATCTTAGTCGCGTCCGCATTCAGGATGAGAGCTTACGGAGGCTACTCTGCTGCTGCTCTGTGCCCCCGCCCTCCGAATTTGTCATATGTCACTAAGAAAAGTACGTACGCTAATACTCTCTCCTGAATACAGAGGAGTCTAAGATGGCGGCGCTACCGGAAGGTAGTTATTTTCGTTTATAAAGTTTTAAATATGAATATTTCTACAACAACACCGCGCGGATTACCCTCAGAAGACCTTTTTTATCATCCTGGAGCCGTTTGGATTTATTTTGTGAAGGATTTTTCTTGAAGGTCGTGGGCCCTGTAACTTCACATTTAATTAACTGAAAGACCTAAAACATTTTCTAAAATATCCGAAAATGTGTTTGTCTGAAAAACGATGGACATATGCAACTCGGACAGCTTGGGGGTGAGTAAATCATGGGTTTAATATAGTTTTTGGTCGAAATATCCCTTTAAACATCATGCGTGGGGATAAAGCCATGTTTACACATAAACATTCAATTGATATGGATTCACACTGTTCGACAACTAACCCCGCTGTGTAAAATGTTTTCAATCCCAGCTATCAGTTACTAGGAGTTGCTGACATGTTTAAAAATGCTGTTATGTAAGACATTGATTAAAATAATATATGGTTGGATTTGATGACTTACACACCCAACTCAGAAATCGAAAAAACTGAAAGCACATGTTGCTCGACCCTGTATAAATATGTAAAGTAATCATGTTACAATTAACCCTGCGTTAGTTTTTGCCCCGCTCACCCCTACAATTACATACAGTATCTTACCCAATCCAGGCAGTCTGTGTCCAAAATGCAATGCCAGGTGTTCCTTCCTCTCTATGGCTTCGGTCTACAGGACCAACTCTTCCTTCACTCACCGCTGCTCTACAAGAAAGATGACCAAGATATGAGAACAACTACTTTTGTGCCTTTCTTAGTACTTTTTGGTGAGTATAAGGGTTGCATTGCACCTTGTCCTGCTATAGGTGATGGTGTTATTTTCATTTGCATCAATGTCATTTCCTGTTTAAGCTGCACCCCTGCCCAGTTAGCCACGCACATTTTTTTTCTTGTTTGTACATTTTATATGATTGAGTTATTATTCTCCTAACTCTTACAATTTGTCATTACTTTCGCTCTGCTTATTTGTAAATGGCACATGTACTCTAGATGAGAGTTTACATAAAGCAATACAAGTCCGTTCACCTAGAGCACAAAATATGCAGTTCACCTAAAGCATTATATGTAATACGTGTTATCACACAGGATATGTCAGCTTATATATCATCTATCAAGAACTTTCTGTGAATATATAACCTTGATAACTTGATAATTATTGACCGAGTGAGATTGTGTCAAAGATTAAAATCAATGAGTGAAATCAAACTTTAATGCTCTTAATCTCAATATTAGATTATAACTTGAGCCTGGACTTTACTGACGGGTAAATTTTTTTTCTCATACGCTTCCTATCACTTAGTTTCTAACACTGAATCAGATGCATTGTGTTAACAGAGCAAAAGGTCATGGGTTTGAACTCAAGAAACACGTACTGAAAAAATATAGGGCTTTTCACACTGCGCTTAACCCTTGAGTTTTCTTCGTTCCAAAACCCACTTTTACCCCGGGGTTAAGGATCATTTCACTGCTTTTGTGGCACTGCTTTTGTGGGGTTAACCCCGCATTGTGGTGCCAAACGCACGCAGTGTGAAAGGAAGCAGGGTTCGTATGTTATGACCTTATTTAAACACAGCAGAAGCAGCTTATCAAGGTGTTCAGGGTAGCTTGATAATTACAGACAGGTGTGTAGGAGAAGGATTGGAGACTCCTGACCCAGGGTTTAGGAATGTACAGTGTGAAACGTCTGATTATAAAAACTCAGGGTTATCTCTTAACCCCTGGTTAAGTATGAACAATGTGAAACGGTTTAGAATAACCCGGGCTAACTATTTTAAGTGTTAAAAGCCCTTACTGTATGTACAGAGCATTGCTGAAATCTTATTAAAGGAGCTGTCCGCAGTGTTTCTACTTAAACTAATCCCTTTTCAATTGCCTTTGTGTGAAGGGGTTGTAATCTCACATTAAAATGATCCACTTTGCAGGTTTTGCTATTACCTCTGAAAAAAAATATTATAATTTTTATGTGAAAGTACCAGGCCGGATTTGGCGCGAAATCCAGTGACGTCACCTGGATGCGCGCTCCCGAGTCTCTCGCCTCGTCTACTCAACAGCGACGACACTGTCTGATAACAGACTGAAACGACCTGCTCCCAGCATAACACAGACTCCAACACAAACTCCACATATTGTGAAAAAAAAAGTTATCTGCTGAAGCTCGTATAAGGCCAAACGTGAATCGGATCAATTTAGAACAAAAACAATTATGGAGAAACCTCCGCTTTGTTTTGGGTATAAAAACGGATCCGGAGTTGGCTTTCATCCCTTTGGACAGACAGGTAAGCTAACATTACTACAAAGCATGTCAAATATATTTCGATTATGTGCTTTAGTTTTTTAGATGTTATTTCAGTTTGCTAGCCTTCGCTTTAGCGTGTTTGCTCAGCCGTGGTCGATCGATGACGTAAAACTGCGGACGCGTTTGTTTGCGTGCGTCCGCTTTTTAAAAGTCTTTAAACTCGTACAGTCTGACATTGATGGAAACTGAGATTATACAGTGTGACATGGACTTAACTGCGATATTGATCGCACAGTGTGGCAAGCAACAACCCTAAAGGACTATTTAAAAAAGCACAGTATATACCGGGCTTTACTGTTATACTGAAATTGTTCAGTGGAGTTCACTAATCGTTTTCGTTATCTTACCGTAAATTTACCTACGTAATACCACATTACATAGGCTAAATGCAGTCAATTAAATGTTGCAGTGGGAGTTTACCTGAGTTTCCAGCATGTTGTGTGATGCTTTCTCCGGTGTGTTACATCTCAGTCTGGCCGTCGCTCATGAGTTCGAGCACGCGCTTGTAAACTTATTGGTTGCAATCTGAAACATTGCCGCTAGAGGCCGCTGTAAATTACATACAGCGCCTTTAAACAATATATTTAACCTTTAAAATTTAACCTTTTTTTTAGAAAGGTCTTTATAAAGATTGTTTAGGGAGCGTGTTAATTTTGTAAGAGATGCCATGATGAACTATATTGTTGTTTTTGAATTTTTAACCCTGTTTGTGAAATCCAGGCTAAAGTTTCAAAATCTAATAATGAGATTTGAAGCATCATGGTTTGATTTCAATCTTTGACATGATCTTACTCAGACAGACATTAAAGATATCATGGTTATATTTTACTCAGTTTTCTTTACAATATTTCATAGAAAACAGTAAATCACAACAAAAGAACTTTCGCTGGGATTATATTTCATAATGTATTCTGCAGTGTGCAGCAGTCAAGACAAACTGATCAGAAATAAGGAATCCTCCACAAACATGTCTCCTATTCTTCTGAACAGAAACCATATAAGTGTCACAGGTCGGAGCGGACCACAGGTGTCATGAGTCTCGCCCCTCCCTAGTTTCCACCTCGAGGAGGTCCCAAGAGCACCCCAATGACCAGACACACAAGAGCGTAAGTAAACTTTAAAATAAACTTTATTTAATTTAATTAACATATAGGTAGGGGAAGGGAGAGGGAATCTAAAACCAAACTCTCTGGCCAGAGAGTATTGAGCCGGGGATGCTCGAACTTCGTCACGGGGATCGCTCGGTTAAGTCTTCCGAGAGGCCTTTCTCTCACGTGACTTTATCTACTGTTTCCAGCTGATACTGGTTTCTGTGTTTCAGGTTGACTTCCCGTGGCGCCTTTCCTCCTTCCTGAGGCAAAGAGAGAGACACGGTGAGTAACACGTTGGACTGATGTGAGTACCTTGTGCTGCGGCGTCCGCTTCCGGGGCCCCCGCTCGGAAGACACCTAGGCGATGGGCAGATGGAGTTTCCAAGGCCAACTGGACTTCCTTAGGACACAAAGATGGTTAGTATTCAGCTCTCCATGTATGCACAGAAAGGTAAGTAGTTCTTCGCTGTGGATATACAAGTAGGTATCCCAGGTAAGTAGCTTGGGTGTACAGAGGTGGATGCACAGGGGTAGCTTAACCTTCTCTTTGGGCGTACCAGAACGTATACGAGGTAGGTAGCTTGTAGCTGGAACTTACAGGTGGGGGTTCAAGGTAAGTACTCTTAATTTGAGCGTACAGGTACGTGTACAGACGGGGTAACTGGAGCTTCACTTTGGACACACAGGGGCGTATTTACAGGTAAGTAGCTTGTAGCTCGGGCATACAGGTGCGTGTTCAAAGGTAAGTAACTCTTAATCTGGACATACAGGTACGTGTACAGGAAGGGTAACTGGGTCTTCACTCTGGACATACGGCACTGAATGGTACTGCAGCTTTTTCAAATGCAAAATGTGTTATCTGTAGATGCATAAAGTTTAGATGTAGTTTAACAAACAAAAAAATATATTTATAATACACGTAAAAGTCATTCTGCAAGCTAAGTCAATAATATTACATAAGAGGTGTTACCTGTTAGGGTCAAATGGGATAGCAAAGCACCCAGCAGAAGCATTAAGATGATCATGATGATGTTTCTCCGGTAACGCTGTTGGTAAGACTGAAGGACCCCTAAGTGTAGATGTCACACGGTGACAAATGCAAGGGGCGGAACCAAAATTTGAGAAGATTGGTTCCGCATGGAGTTGAGTTCCGCCCGGCGGCATGAGTAGATACACCAGAATCTCCGGGAGAACGCCGCGACCAAAATCAAGCTAATGATGCGCAGGTGTGTTTAATAAACGCAGCGATCGAGGATTGGAGGACGTAAGGAAGCAAAGGAGTACAAAAGGGAGAAGAAAATCAGAGGTTATTGCGCGTTGTTGAGTTGAGTTGCTGTTGTCACTTTGGGTTGCTTCATTGCCCATCGGGCTACTGAGTTACTGAGCTTATTGCTACAGTGGTGAAAAGGATACTGGTGCTTTTGTGGCGAGCAGACGGAGGAATGAACAAACTGTGAGTAGAAACAGAAGAGAAGAGATCGTTGGCTGAGTATACGGGAAGTTCTTGACATTGTGGAAGTGTTGACATGTATCGCTTCATTTGAAATCATTGGATGAAACTGGACTGGAATTATATGCAGCTTCACTGTGCGGGTGCCCCGCAGTCTAAGAGAGTGTGACAACTTACCGTGAGTACAAGGAATTTACTGTGGAATGTGTATATATTGAGAACCTGTCGTTTCATGTGTGTGTGCGCCCTCAGTGAACGAAGATAGCGGCCCCGTCACGGAGCAAAGTGGAGGGTGAGCCGGTTGTGTATTATTGTCGGAAACGAGAACTCTTGCTACAGCTATATTCGACACCAGCCTTCATTATAACGCCCCGCCAGTCCATAGCTGGCTCCGGGAAGATCGTGGCCTGACCTTACTAATTGTCACAAAGTGTGTCGTGGGTGAGTTTTGACTTGGCTGAGTGTTACACTTGATGCTGTGAAGTGTTGTGCTGTGTATCTGTTGTCAGGAGCCACTACAGTGAGTCAGTTGCAGGAGAAGAAACCGTGCGGTGGGCGAAGTGCTAGTTATACATCTGCTGTGCAGTGGGTTTGTGTAGAGACGGGTGTGGCATTGAGAGCCCCTGTCGTGGAGTTGGTGCAGTTGGTGGTGGATCACATTGAATGCCATGACCCTGGTGTGAGTTAGTAATGGTCAACCCGGATCTTTTTAAGGATTCGGGTTATTCTGAGTCACTCACTAATATGATCCGGGTTGTGCGAGTCACTCGAGTCACTTCCAATTCCAATCGCTAAATCATACTAATGCCAACCAAGCAACTCAGATCACGCATGCAGCTACGAGTCTACAACTCCTCTGCTCGCAAAAAACGGCTGGGGAACTCGTAAAAAACATGCATGTCCGTGGTAACATTATCAATAACATAATTGTAAAAGTTCGGTGTGTTTAGTTTCATTTCATAATGACAAATATATCAACACCACGTTTAGAAGATGTCAGGCTTTTTTGACTTGAATGTGAGAGGAACGTGTCCTGTTTCAGATTGACTTAAAAGATCCACGATAGGTTTCGGTTAATGCAGCCACACAGTCACTCATCCACGCAAGACCATGATCTTGTGATTGAGTCCCAGACAGAGACGCCCGCTCCTGCACGGGTCCTGTGAGTGAACCACTCGCGTCACTCTGAGTCAGTAGCGCCATGTCCGTCGGTGGCGGATCTTTCCAGCAGCACTGCTGCAGCAGTCCTCGGATTTAAAATGTTTAAACATTTGCAGCTTCTACCCAAAACATTGTGCCAGTCAAATATTGCAAATATTGTTATTTGTTGTAATTCTGTTGTAAACATTTGAAGAGCTTTGTGTTTTATACAATTTCTCATTCTTAATGCAAAATCTGAGAGGACTCAACTGACTCGGGTTAATGGGCACTGGGACTCATGGTTCTCGAGTCATTTTAGGGATCGGGTTAAATGATCCGAGTTTTGAGTGACTCGCTCATCACTAGTGTGAGTAGAAATTTGAGTGCTGATGTGTATGAAAAGGAAAACCCAGTGTGTGTAGAAGTACAGTAATTTGTTGTCACGGAGTCTCTTCAAGGGTACGCCCCTGTCCAGATCTCTGAAGATACACCTACGGAGAGAAGAGGGAAGCGTTCGGCTCGTCAGTGACGGTACTTCACCCTCTAGTGGTGACTGAGGACTGGGAGGTAAAAACCACAAGAATCCATCTCACCACGGTTGGTTTGTAAGTGGATCTTTCCACTACACCCACACCTTGTGTTACGGCACTGAGCCCTCACAGAAGAAAGTCAACTAAGTAATTATCTGTAAAAGTATTCACCACATTTACTGCCACCAGCCCGCCTATGAAAGAGAGATAGCCTCAGTTAAAGGTGCCGTGTGAATTGTGTTACAGCCCTGAGCCTCTAAAGGAGGAAAACGACCAACCAGTTACCTGTGAAAGTACTCACCCTATTCGCTGCCACCAGTCCACCGGTAAGAGGAAGAACGTTGAAGTTAAAGGTGCCGTGTGAATTGTGTTACAGCCCTGAGCCTCTAAAGGAGGAAAACGACCAACCAGTTACCTGTGCAAATACTCACCCTATTCGCTGCCACCAGTCCACCGGTAAGAGGAAGAACGTTGAAGTTAAAGGTGCCGTGTGAATTGTGTTACAGCCCTGAGCCTCTAAAGGAGGAAAACGACCAACCAGTTACCTGTGAAAGTACTCACCCTATTCGCTGCCACCAGTCCACCGGTAAGAGGAAGAACGTTGAAGTTAAAGGTGCCGTGTGAATTGTGTTACAGCCCTGAGCCTCTAAAGGAGGAAAACGACCAACCAGTTACCTGTGCAAATACTCACCCTATTCGCTGCCACCAGTCCACCGGTAAGAGGAAGAACGTTGAAGTTAAAGGTGCCGTGTGATTTGTGTTACAGCCCTGAGCCTCTAAAAGAGGAAGCCGACCAACCAGTTACCTGTGAAGATACTCACCATAGCGGCCGCTAGGGATGTTGCGGTGACGGATTTTTTCCACCGGTTGATCGACGTGTCAAAAAAACGGTAATCCCGGTGTCACCGGGGTTGCGTGTCGCGGATTTCGGGTGGCCGCAAATGCGGTTGTGAGACGTGCACACGTCTCAATTTACTTTCACTTTAATTAGCGGCAATTCAGTAGCATTTGTTTGAATTAATCATGAGTTCATTTATTTTATTCTTAATAAAAATACACAAAACAATAAGACACTCGCTTGTATTACACACATCTTTATTGCAAAATGAATAATAACTTAACACACCATGCAAAAACTAAACAAAAGCACTTATGAAACACCTTTAAAGTGCATTTATTAACTAAACGAACCACTGCACACATCGTGCAAGTATAAAACAAGAATTTATATATATTATATTCACTATTCGTTAAATAAAGTGTCTGCCTTTTTCAGCAAAAAAAAAAAAAAAAAAACACCGCACAACCATCGAATATGAAATGAACGATCATCAAAAACTTCGTTAAATAAGGTAGCCTACCAGAATAATCAGTGGACAAGTGCAAAAAAAAAACTAATATAAAAATTCAACTCACATTAAGCTGTAAAAAAAGAGGTAGGCCTAATAACTGCATACACCGTGCAAAAAATGATTAATAGGCTTAATGAGAAACAATAAACGAAAAACTTTTATTTTAAATTGCAACAGGGAACAAAACGTGATCGCGCTGCTTGTTGCATACATTCTTACATATTCCTGGCCAGAAAAGCCAACATATTTACCATTTCTGGTTTCAAAAGAGATCTTGTTGGGGTGATTATGTTTCCCATCGTGCTGAACACTCTCTCGGATGCGCAGCTTGTTGCACAAACACAAAGATATTTTTTGGCTACTTTTGCCAGAACTGGGAGCCTATTTTGATTTTCTTTCCACCACACCAGAGGATCCGTCTCAGCATTAATGGAGGACTCGGGCTCCTGAACATAAGTTCTGTTTCATGCGATTCGCATAAGTTCATGCGATTTCTGTTTGCACCCTTTCTGGAACAGTCAGTGTTGATGCAGCGCCTGTTTTTCTTTTTAATAAACTTGCTAGTGTTTTCCTCTTGTGCGGCGGCTCCTCTGCGCTTTCATCCTTATTTCCCCCTTCCTGTTCTGTCACGGGTTGCGCTGACTGTTCCCTCCTACCCAAAAGGACCGCTTCTTCCTCAATTATCCTCCTAGTCTCATCAACATTTGGATCGTAGTTACCCCGGTAGTGCGGGACCAGGAAAGTCGCCTTGCGCATAAGCTCCTTGCTTTCTTCAGGCAGCGCTTCATATTTCTCATCTAAAATAGCTATGATGCCGGCTTTTAGGCTGGCTGTCAGTTGTCCATCCTCATTTGATGGGGCCAAAGTGTCCTCTTTAATGAGATGCAGCATAGGCAAAAGCGATGACACGGTAACATAGTTCTCGCCGGACAGGATGTCGGTGAACTCGCTTACTGGTTTTAACGCTTTATTTACCGATTGCAAAACATCCTCGTCTTGCCATGTGATGCTCACATTTGCTTTACGGTCATCTGCAAGTACTGGGTTGATGGCTGGCCTCTGCTCTAACATCCTATCAATCATTTTCTGCTTATATCCCCAGCGAGTTGCACAGTCCTCATGGGAGAAGATAAAAACATTTGTTATAGCCAGTCGTTATAACCAGTCGTTTAAAAAAAAAATCAATATTACAAATCACTATTAAAACATATACAAATATTAATAATTAAAAACATGGTTTATTATAATTATTTATTTTCATTGTTTCAATGTTTTTTTTTTACAGATGCTTTTGTCACAAACTATTTGAGGCTACAATAAACTTACCGTCACCAGCGAGTGTTCAGGAAGGCCAAGCTCGGCTTGGGCTTTTTGCAGTTCCCTTCTTCTTCTCCAGCTGTGGGAGAACATGCCGTTTATTGCACAACACACAGCTAGAGCACGGTCTGTGCGGGCTTTTTCTGTCTTGTCGATTGTGTTGGACACAGCTAGGTTTAGGTTGTGCCCAAAGCAGCTTAACCAGGGCCAGCCTAAATTACGAACAGCTGCTTTTACATTAGCTCCACTGTCCGTTGTGATACAAGATATTTTATTCTCGTCTAATCCCCAATCACTTAGGGCCTCCTGCAGGGCATCGGCCAAGTTAGCTGCAGTGTGATCCTCTGGCAAAAAACTAGTTTGTAGGCATTTTGATTGTAGTCCCCATTCAGTATCAATAAAATGGACAGTCAGAGACATATAAGGGGTCATCTTTGTGCTCGACCACATGTCCGTGGTGAGGGAAAAATGCTCAACAGTTGAAATAACGTTTTGCAACTCACGCCGGACACGGTTGTAGGCACGTGGGACAGCTGTTTTGGTGAAATAGTAACGCCCTGGCAGTTCATATTGGCTGTCGATTGTGGTTATAAGGTCTCTGAAAGATTGCTTTTCAACAGTATTTAAAGACACCATTTCTTTGCATATGTATTTCGTCACTGCGTCAGTGCAAGTGTTCCACCTCGCACTGTCCCTTTTATATTTTGTGCATCGCGCAAATGCACCACTTATCGAAGGCTGTGTTTGTGTGTCAGGCTTTTGTGGTCGATTTTTTGCCGCTGGACCCATCTTGGCTGCTTCATTTTTGTGGTGTGCTTGAAGATGTGCGTGTAAATTCGAAGTGTTACCTCCGGATGCTGCAACTTTCATCAGGCAAAGTTTACAGGTTGCCTCGTTAACGTTTTCAGGTTCCCTGTTGGCATTTGGTTTGAATCCAAAATATTTCTAAATAGGTGCTTTTGCATTTCGCTTTGAAACCAGATCTTCCGTCATCCTTTGCCAGTTAGCTCGCCTCACTCTCCTCACATGATAAATGAAATCGGACACCTGCTGCTTCACTGCGGCGCTCGTTCCGCTTACGCTAAATTACGAAGGCACGTAGTCACGAACTGAATTAAGTGCTTTATTGCTATAGGCTAAAACTTCAATACGATGGGGACGGTGCCGGTGTTCAAGTGCTATGATCGGTAGGTGGGTTAAACACCGTGTATCACCGGTAACACCGACTATCGCAACAAGCCTAGCGGCCGCCACCAGTCCGCCTGCAAGTAAGAGAGAAAAGTTAAAGTTAAAGGTGCCATATGCTTTGTGTTCCAGCGAGCCTCTGAAGGAGGAAGGCATCCAACAAGTTACCTGTGCAAGTACTCGTCATATCCATTGCTGCAAATCCACCTGCAAGTAAGAGAGAAAGTTATCATTAAAGGTGCCGTGTGATCTTGTGTTGCAGCCCCAAGCCCGCCCACAGGAGGAACATTATAGACCCGTATCTGAAGGATACCCACTGTGCTCACTGCCCCGAGCAACAGATTTCTGCCTCCAGGACAGCGAGGGCGCCACCAATAGAAGAGACCCCAAAAGGCTGCGCCCCCCCTTCTTCCTGTGTAACTCCAGGCCAGCAGAGGCCCTTATTTTAAATCCCCCTCCCTTTTTCCTTCCCCATCCCTTCTTTTTAAATATTTAATAAAGTTTATTTTAATATTACTCGTACCTTGTGTGTCTGGTCATTGGGGTGGCTTTGGGAACCTCCTCGAGGTGGAAACTAGGAAGGGGCGTGACCCTTTAGCTATCTTGGGTCCGCTCCGACCTGTGACATAAATGTGTTGATAATAATTCATTTCTAATGGGCAGGTCCCACCAGCCTGTACTTCCTCTTTCACACCTACTTGATGTGCATCATGCTTTGCAAATATCATAGGTGATATATTTGTGGTCTCTATGAATGTACTGAATAAATCAAATGACACGTGGTGCTAATTGTTCACTTGGTTTTTAAACCTTAAAACTAGCATTAGTTTAAATATTTTGATACTTAACTAAAATAATAGAAGTAGTTTGTCAATTATTTGAGTGTATCTATCTGTATGATCACACATCTTGTGTTTGAACAATCTCTGTGTTTGAAGCGTATCCAAAATAAGACTGGGCCTACTCCCCAACAAGTATATGGGTATTCCAATAAAATAAAGATAGATAAAAAATAAACAGGCAAGCATAAAATAATCCAGATATAAAGATATATAGGACTGTTTAAAATACTGGCAAGACCACTGCTTGATACTTTTTACAGTGTGATGAGATCAACATTCAGGTGTAATAAAGTCCAGGGGTAAAGACGACCCCATGTGGTGAGCTTAAGGAATTGCAGATATTAAAATGATACATCTTTATTTCAAATAATATTTTATATAAGCCTATGCAAAGATGGTGGAATTGCTTCTTTCAAATCTCTTTTTTTTATAAAAAAATTCAAATTTGTGACGTTTGGCATAAAAGTTGTTACTATTAGCTTGTGTTAAGTAAATGATAATAAAACTGCAATCAAGTTTTACCTGATTATCTCAGTTGTTTACTACCCAAAATTGAAAAACGGTGTTTTGCTGCAATTTCATGACAGTGAGACACGTTGACTTATTGATGCTTGATGCTCAATGCTTTATTTAAAATCAGTTTGTGAGAAAATCAGAAATTCAACCATTAAGCACACACACAACCACAAACATAAAGTTTGTGATGAGTACAGTGCAGTTGTAAATTGTTGTTTAATGAGTTGTTAAAAGATGACAGTTTGGAAAGATAAAAGAAATAATAGCAAGCATTTATATCACTTTCTTATGCAGAATTCATTTAGGTGGTAGTGATACTATTTCCTTGATCCATGGAAGAAATGCAGAAATTTGCATATAAACATTATGCTGATGAGGATCGTTGCAGCTGTTTATGTCGCATACGAAGGATGTAACGCCCACCGCAATGTTGTCACAAACCAAAGGACCTCCTGAATCCCCCTGTTAAGAATGTAGACACATAATTAGCAATTATCACTATTTATGGCTTCAATAAAGCATAACATAATCTGTAAATCAGATGTCAATGTTTTACGTACGAAACACGATCCTCCACTGCCATATACACACATCATCTCTTTAGCTTTATATTTCAGTCCCCATTGAGCAGCACAGTCAATGTCATTCATAATCTTTACGTTTGCCTCTCTGAGGGTTTGACTTATAGGGCCTCTATTAGTCTCATATCCCCAGCCTGCAACACTGCAATCAGTGCCCACACTGATCTCCCCAGGTGTTTTTGGTATGGGAATTGTCTGGATGTTGTTGTTTATTTTGTCTTTCTCATCCAGCTGTAATCCAACAACACATTCATCTTTAGTAGACAGAAGTTAGATGAGATAGAACTACATGTGATTATATTGTAATTATGTATTATGATGCTTGGATAGCAATATTGAGTGTAGTTTTTTTACCTTCAGAATCATCAGGTCGGCCATGAAAGGTGTGTTACTATTGGTCTTGTATTTTGGATGCTTGGTATAGTTTCTCACATTAATGCGGACATGGTTTTCACTGCTGCTGCTTAAGTCATGTGCACCTGCCACAACTGTCAGACTCTCAGTGCTGTGGAAACAAAGAAATCTTATTAAACAATATATTTATTTTACCTGTATCGGTTTTCTTTAGAAAGGTCTTTTCATAAAGAGTGTTTAGGGAGAATAGAAGTCATGGTGTCATTTATTTTTTTTATTTTTAACCAGGCTAAAGTCTCAAAATCGAATGATAAGATTAGGAGCATCAAAATTTGATTTCAATCTTTGACATCAGTTTATTTTCACAATCTTCTTTACATTTATTTTATAGAAACAGCAAATCAGTAAAAATAACTTCAGAAAAATGTATATTTCATAATTTCATGATGTTTCTGTGTTCTAGAGTAGTTTTTTTATGAGAACATTTGAATATATCTGAGATTATGATTGTTATGATTGCAGCTCAGACTAAATGAAACCTTACCTGTCTCTGCAATGTGCAGCAGTCAAGACAAACTGATCAGAAATGAGGAATCCTCCACAAATGTGTCTCCTATTATTCTGAACAGAAACCATGTAAGGTCTGGAGTGAGGTTTTGATACATTGCCATTCACTATACGCACCTTGACACTGGCTGAGAGAGAAATATCAGTCAACTTAATCAGTATGAGAAACATCTGAATAATGCATCATTAAATGGAAATGTGTTACACTTTATATACAGGTGCATTTGATCTGATGCAACCAGGGTTCTAAATTAACACCCGCCAACCCGCCAAATGCGGGTAAAAATTCATTTTGGCGGGTGTTAATAAAAACTTACTAGCCAGTTTGGCCGGTGATGCATGAGGCATTGCATGCAAGATACATAAAGCTTCGTTCTCGGACATTTATCCCTCTGGCAGAACTTCCTACATTTCCCATGAACACTGTGCCGCAATGCGACGTGATGATGTTTATAAGCAGTTTGCAGCGAAACCAGCGCGAGAAACCATGAAAACGAGTGGAGCGCGTCCACCAGAAAACAAAAGGAAGAAGGAGAACGAACGGGTAGACCAGAGAGGATAGACTCAGAGCCATAGAAAAACTGGATAGCGGTGTCGCCACACCCCTTTACTGGGGCATGTGATCCAGTGTAAATCTTTTGTGCCCATGTGTAAATCTCAAGTTTAAATTTTAGCAGTTAACTAGTGTATTCCTTAACAAAGATAATAGCGGCAAAAACAAATCTATATGCAATGAAGTTACCCAATTTACGCTTGTAAAGCGACGAAGCAGTCGCACTGATGCGTGCACGCATGTATCCATGTCCACGCGCGTCTTTGCGTTCCTCCGCGCGCGCAACTGCATCCAAAAGGTGATGCCACGCGTAATTGTGAAAACATTGAAGAGAAGTAAGTTTCTAAATAATGATGCTAATCTTATTTTGACTCGATCATATTGGCTTATTTGATGGACATCAGAAATGTTTTGTGCAAAGCAGGGAAAGGGAAGCAGAAAGGAGAGATGATGAGTTTAAGGGAGGTAAGACAAACAACATCCTCACCCTGTCAGGTCTCAAACATTAGAGGAAAAATCTCAGGAAAACCTTTTGTCAAGTCTATAGAATTGCATTGTTTCTGAGAAAATCAACAGATGTGTGTGTTATACTGTTCTGTATCTTCAGATATGAAATTAATATTTAGTTTACTAATATTTAACTCTAGGACACTAACTTACATAACAGTTAGCAGTAACTGTGACTGAGATTATTTAGTATAGCAGTCATAAAATGACTGGTTTATTAAAATATTCTTGTAAAAATAAGTTATTAATCATTGTCATCATTGTAGAAAATATTTCTCTGCTGTCATTATTACCAAACCTTTTCTGCCATGTATGCCTCCAAACATGTTAATAATGTTAGGTATGATGAAGATTATACTTAAATATTTTTAAATACATATTTATCTTTCACAATAACTGTTGCACTGTAGAATAGTCGATTAAGCAAATTACATTGTATAGAAGTGTTGCACACTTCTTGCACACAGCAG
The DNA here is from genome assembly GCA_025389145.1 of Misgurnus mizolepis. NCBI lineage: Eukaryota > Metazoa > Chordata > Actinopteri > Cypriniformes > Cobitidae > Misgurnus > Misgurnus mizolepis. Next base: position 17,040,651 of record JAIFKI010000021.1, on the reverse strand, counting down.
GCTTTCAAAAAAAGTCAGCAAAAAATGGGAGGCCTGTGCCTCAGTAAAGCTTTATGTCTATCGACAAAGAAATGAAGAAAGCTTATGTTTCATCACAAAAATGTTGTCATGTTTTGTCAGGATTCAGTCGCATGCACGCGAAAGAAAAAACTAATTGTTGTATTCAGTGGCACTCATAATTTCTCTTATTTTCACCGGAAAAAATTTGGCTAGTGGAAATGCTGATTGGCTGGTAACTTTAGAAAGTTACCAGCCACTTTGGCTGGTGGACAAAAAAGTTAATTTAGAACCCTGGATGCAACGCTCATTTTTTAGTTATGATAAATCTGAATAAAATGGACATTTACAGAGTAAAACATGAATCTTACCAGTGAAGCTCAGGTTTGGCAGCAGAGAGCCCAACAGGAGCAGAGAGATGATGATGATCATGATGAAGATGAGATCTGACTGAGGAAACAGTGTAATATATACTGTAAGGGTGGGGTGGAGGCATCAAGTTGACGCTTCCCTTTTTTCTAAACCTGTGGCATTAAAAGTAATATCTTTACATGTAATGACCTCACCAGATGTAGTGCTATTGTTTAAAATGCATAAATGTATGTACAGTTTAAAACTACACATTAAAAAGTGTCAGGCTACTTGAGGTTCAACCATTCACTCATGCAGATTTTCTGACTCACTTGCACATTATCTGCTTTACACTCAGTTTGAAATTGTAAAAACTTTTTATCACAGTAATTTTTTGAGAATAAAATATTTTCCCCCTTTAAAATATTTATGAATACACAGAATATGCACAGTATATGTACACATAGATGTTCAAGTGTTATGAAAATCCTCTTTAGATTTGTACATCCTTTTTACTAAATGGTTATTTTGGCAGTGCCCAATCATTTGATAGCTGTGTGCAAGTAAAAATAAAAATTTTAGAGGAATTTAAATAATTTTGAATAACTTTATTTCTTTTGCAAGAGATGTGTGATGTTTTGTAGAGGTTTGTGGTTGTTCATGTGTGTGTAGTTAAGACAAAGTGAGCTATAGTTTCAGAAACAGTGTGTTAGCAAATAAAAAAAGATTAGTCGTTTTAGTAATTTTTTTTCTTAATTTACTAAGAGAGACTTGATGGTTATTAATATTAAAAATGTGAAATGTGTTAAACACACACAAGACCTGGATTAAAGGTCTGCATTCTGAGGTTTCTTTTATTCAGCTCATGGGGTTTTCAGATGTTTTTCATAATTCAATTTAGGTGAGAAGAACTTAAGAGAAGCTGCTGAGGTTTATCTGTTTTTTTTTGATGGCATATTTACACACCAAACCTTATTCAATACAGTAATGGTTTTGCATTAAATAATGTTTATCTGTGTATTTTGATTGTACTTTAAATTCCTTTGAAGATGTTTTAGTAATGGGGTTAATGGATTACTTAAAAAATTACTTCAATTGGTACAAATGTTTACATCAGTAAAAATATTAGGTGCTTCCTATTGAAGTTATTTTTAAAGTTTTTTTCACCTTAAACCTTTCACTTTAAGCTACAACTTACAAAATAAAGCTGGAAAGACTTGACTCTAAAAATGTCTGGGTTGTTTTTGACCCATAATGGGTAAATATTGGACAGAACACATGCTAACAACAAAATAACCTAATGTTGGGTCGTCGTTTTGCAACCATGCACTGAAAAAAAGAGTGAGTAAAATAATATACTATACTATCAGTGACATCAAAACACAAACTTTGCTTCTTATACTTCACTATAATGAATTATAAAAGCTTAGTTAAAAATTTACAACTACATTTTTCTATTAGAAGAACAAGGTCATTGAAAATGTGGTATTGATCAAATTAACTCTATAACCAATGCATCTGGTAGCCGTCAAACCCAAAATCTTCCTTATCAAAAATCCACCACATGCTGTATGTGTTTGTTTGTCACGAATGTAGACCATGTATGGGCGGCTGTGTGGAATGGACTCCTTACAGTTATTTCCTCCTATTTTCAGTAAGGGATAATGTAGAGGCAGCCGGTAGTTATCGGGAAATAAGCCCCGACAGTGTGATCAGGACCCGACGCGAAGCGGAGGGTCTTGTATCACACTGAAGGGGCTTATTTCCCTGATAACTACCGGCTGCCTCTACATTATCCCGCTTATTACACGGCTACTTGCCACATAAGAAAAAAAAACTGGACATGAATATGAATTTGAAACATTTTATTGGCATATTTGTTTTAAATTAACATTTTTATCCTTCCGCGAAACTTTGCACAGATGCATAAAATGATCGTAATACCTTATTAAGATCCTCTGCTTCATACTTGTCTGTCTCCATTTTTTCTCTTTTAGCCAGTCTTTGAGAAGTTTTAATGCCCGTTCTGTATTTTTTTGTGTGTTGTCTTCGTAGCTGTCATGCTCTTTTTTGTCAAGTTCAGTCTCAGTAAGCTCTCTGTGTCTTGTCGTTGTTCGTTCTTCTATCCACTATTTAAATGTTTTGTTTTTTGCGTACATGTTAAAATTAATGTCAAAATGTTGTGGTTGTCCAGTGTTTGTCACAAGATGGCGCCAAACAGTAATCTTTATTGGCACGGAGCGATTTAATTCGTACAAGTAGTACCGGCTATGCGTTATTACTTTGGAGCGGTTATTATTTGAAAAGAACGAACCTGCAAATGTCCCAACTGACCAATCAGAATCAAGCATTCCAGAGAGCCGTGTAATGAGACTTTTTAAACTATTTAAACGGTTATGAGAAACTGTTATTAGTTTAGTCTGATTACCTGGGGTGCAGGAGTGCAGCAGTAGCAGTGTAGTTATGAACCAAAAGATGCTCATTGTAGTCACTGTTCAGTCCAGCGATGTGTGAAGCACAGTAAAGTCGTCTTCTGCTTTAAATACAGAGTCAAGGGACTCAGACCAGGAAGATGAAGCTAGAAATGAATCCATGCACCAAATTCAGATCAGTTTATTTCATTTAACATTGAAAGCAAGTGCTGATCTTCAGCGTTTGCTGATTTATCATGAAGTAACCACACTTTTGGTGATAAGACCAAACATGCATGCTTATGTCAGCGATATCCAATCTGTCTCCTGGAAGACCACTGACCAACCCTAATCTGATACAGACATATCTGCCAGTAATGTTTAATCTCACAGATCTTTATTAACTGATCGAATTTAAGAGTTTTTTTCTGTTCTTATGTAACTGCAGTGGAGTAAAATGATACTGAAATAAGATAAGTCAAGATCTGATGAGATGTGCCTGTATGTGTCATTTATAAAAGAGATCCATAAAATGGTGAGTTTTTTTTTTTAACTTAATTTCTTTTTTTATTAAGAAAGTAATATATTACTTTTTTGCATCTTCTGTATAATAAAAAAATATTTTTATTTTTCAGTCTATAATGTTGAACATGCTGCTAGTTTGGAGGTGGAAGCAAAACTTTTGTGATGTAAACAGCTCTGTTTCATGGCAGTGATGGTGAAATGTGTATTTGCTGGTAGCATTAAATCAATAATTTTTTTAGGTTAAAACTAAATTGACATTAACAAGACACAGAACACCGCTTTGGTATAAAGACCAGAATACATTGCTTGGAAAAAAATCTGGAAGTTCTGTTTGTGTGTGTGTTGTCTATAAACAGGGATGGATTAAGACAAAAAATCAGCCGACAATAAAAAATACAAATATACTAAATAAAATAATTGAATGAATACATATTTACAATGAGCACTTAACTCAAATAACTAGGGCGTAATATTTGAGCAAGTGCAGAACCAATTCAAATGACAACACTGTACTGTATGTTTATAAACTTCTTGTCAAGTTTTGTCTGATAGTGAAGGAAATCCTATTGCAATCAGTATTTGAAAGTCCAAACCTAAAGGTTTTTATCATGGAGCTTTTCAGCGCCACCTTTCCTTGTTGGTTTGTTCAACCCCTTGAGTATAATGTATAAAGTAAAAATGCAACAACGAAAGCTACATCAAGAAAGCTGCAAAAAGCCAAATGAATATCCCTGGTGAAAAATAAATATACTTTATTGTATTTCAAGTATATTTAACTTTGCAATAGTACATTACAAATATACTTAGAAAGAAATGTATTTGAATATATTGAAAGTATGCTTACAACATATTTGCTTACAATTAAACTTTTAACACCTTTCAAAATAATTATAATTTAGTATATTTTCTAAAAGTATACTTTAAAAAATATACTTGGAGTTAAAGTTCTGTGCAATTTTTAAAGTATACTAATTTGAACTTATTTTAAAGTTTATTTTAGGTATACTTTATCTGTTAAAGTTATCATTATAATAATGTACTGACAGCATATTTATAAAATACATTATTTAGCATCCTTTAGAAACAGTATATTTTAAGTACATTTTGAAAGTATATGTAGTGTACAAATGTATATTATCTTTATGGAGAATCTTTAGTGTAAGTAAACTAGTAAGTTATTAATTTTGTGCTGCAGGTATACTTGCAAGTATTCTTTTACTATACTTTTAGTTAACTAGTGTACTCATACTGAAAGTGTACATGCAAGTGTTCTGTTTGTGTACTCTTAGTAAACTAGTAAGTTATTAATTGTGTGCTGCAGGTATACTTGCAAGTTTTCTTTTACTATACTTTTAGTTAACTAGTAGTTTACTACTCAACTTTACTTTAAGTGAACTTAACATCATTACTATAAATATAAATATATTGCACTTAAAGTACAATACAATGTTCCTGTGTATTATTTTTTTTACTTGTACCTTTTAATTGTACTTTCAATTTGAAGCTAAATCTTTCGTATGCTATCAGTGAGCTAATCAAACAAAAATAATAAATACAAAAATTATATATATATATATATATATATATATATATATATATATATATATATATATAATGGGACACTACAGTGGGACACTGTAGAAATTGTGAGTAAAAAAGGAATGTAATAATTTACAAATCTCATAAACTTATATTTTATTCACAATAGAATATAGACTATCTCTGCCCATCTTGACTTCTGAGAGACACTGCCACACTTTTTATACCCAATCATGTTGCCAATTAAGTTGCAAATTGGTCCTTTAGTTGTTCCTTATATGTACATTTAACTTTTATACTCTTATTGCTACCTGTCCCAACTTTTTGGGAATGTGTAGCTCTCATAAAATCCAAATTGAGCCAATATTTGGCATGACATTTCAAAATGTCTCACTTTCAACATTTGATATGTTATCTATATTCTATTGTGAATAAAATATAAGTTTATGAGATTTGTAAATTATTCCATTCCTTTTTTCCTCACAATTTCTACAGTGTCCCAACTTTTTCTGATTTGAGGTTGTATATATATATATCTATATATATGGCTGAACCCCCTGAGTATTAACTTTCGTTCTGGACTCCATTTCCCATAATCCCGCATGCCTGGACTGATTAGTCTGCCACCTGAAACTCATTGGACAGCCTATATAAACTCTCTGGAAACATTCAGTCAGTGCAAAGTCTTGATTTGTACCGGCTGTCATTGCTGAGCGGTTTGCCTGCCTGCTTATCTATCTGTATTTATTAATCTTGATCTGTTTTACCTGGTTTATGAGTACTGTATGTTTGTTGCCTGCCCTGACCCTTTTGCCTGTTTCATGACTACGAGATTTGCCTGCCTTACATTGCTGTGTTTGCTGTTGTTTGACCTTGCCTGTTGAAATATGAGTGTGTTTAATAAAAACCTGCAGATGGATCCTCAGTGTCAAAGTGCTTTGTTACACAAGCAGTATACAATAAGTAACTACTAGTTCCCTTTCAGTCGGTCACTACGACGTCACGTCGTGACCGACGAATTGGGAACTCGCTTAGAGAGACCAATCTGCTTCGTATACTACTAAAACGCCAATGAACTTGGCATTGAGATATTTGCATAATGCTGGCGCCGCCCCGCCAGGTGCCTTTATAAGCAGCAGGTGCAAATAGGGAAATTAGCTTTTTCGCTTCGAAAGCCGGCTTTATCTGCTACTGAGAAGCTACTTTACTCTGTTGGGATTTGATTGCTGAAGTTGGTTGAACTAGCAGTATCACAGCGGACGCTTCGCTTATTCCACGGCTCTACATCTGTTTATTGTTTTGAGTTTAGTGTGTGCGTTGCCTTCCTGTGCGCTCATCAACTAAGCATCTGAGTGAATTTCCCTAAAAGAGTGATACGAGAGAGCTTTGTGCCTTGTTAAAGGCAGCCACTCTCTCGTATATGCGGAGATCAGCGTCCTTTTCAGGATAGCTTTTCGCCCGTGCGATCTTGGATGCGAGAAGTATAAGGGTTCCAGTGACGGTCACGAGCGCTGTCTTCGTGCTCAGGCATCGAGCACTCCGGGGCTGCGTTCGTGGAGAGGTTCTGTTCTCTCTGTGAGAGCATAACCCTCTTGGATTGCGGAGACGACTGTCGTTTCTACGGGAACGCTGTCCGCGCCTTTGCAGTGCTGACGCCGCCATGGTGCGGCTGTCAAGCGCTCGCAGGGCGCCCTTCGCGTCACTACGCTGAGTAGGACGGAGGATGCGTCCTCCACCTACCGGCCTTCTCATCCTCAGCCGGTTGAGGCTCCGGTGGAGACTGCAGAGTCGTGTTCTACGATGTCTGCCGTATCCATTGGACCTCCTTCTGGTCCCGTCACTTCTGCAGCATCAGAGGGGTGTCCATTTTTCCTCCGAGGCAGAGTCGTTCCGGAGATGGCGGCCGTGCCCGCGAGCGGCGGAGACGGTAGAGTTGGAAAGGTTAACCCCTCTCCGCCCGAACCGTCCCGCCCACATGATTGGTACTTCGGAGCTGCTCGGGCCTCTCGGTCCTCTCCTCCTGTGCCTTTCTTTCCCGACGGCACGAAGAGCTGACGTGATTTGCGGCCGTCCGGCCGTTCAGCTTCACCCCTCACCTCCCTCACCAACGGAGCCGCTAAGGGCGGGGACCCCTTCAGTGGAGCGGGATGCGTTCCTGGAGGGACCACCCAACCCTTCCCTCCCGTGTTTGTAGACAGTCGTCCGGTTACGGACGCTGCCCATCAGGCATGCCGGAGAGGCGGCTTCGGCCCTGCACGCAATAACGTTGCTGCAGGCTCACAAGGATTTACGAGGGAGCCCGCGACCTTCAGTCGTGCGATGTCCACCACAGTGGTTCAAGATCGCCACCTTTGGCTGTGTCTGTCTGACATGACGGACGCAGACGAGAACAACTTGAATGCTCCTGTCTCACAGACCGGCCTCTTCGGCGAGCCAGGGGAGTCGTACAGCTCCGCTGCGCAGACGGAGGCGATCTCCTAGGTCATCCCCCGGCGGAAGAGAGCTGCCCTTGGTCCACCACGCCGGCTCCTCAGTCTGCCTCTCGCCGTCGGCGTCCTGCGGCGACCACCTCCGTTCCCCTCCTCGGACCCCATCTCGGCAGCGCAGGGGAACCGGTCGTCAGCAGCTCGCCCCGCCCGCTTAGCCGCTTCCCGTGAAATTCGGGAGTTTAAGTGGCCAGTGAAGGGCGACCCGGATTGGCAGAGGATCACTCTTCAGGAGATGGAGCTCCTTCCCCCGATAGAGGGTCGGGTGGAAAATCCTTGGTTTGCATATGTTCCACCGGCTGTTCGGCCGGTACCCACTTAACCACACATAAGAGTGCATTCCTCTTCCCTCTCTAGGTCTCCGGAGGATCGAGAGAGCCGTGAGCGGGTACACACCAGCTCCCCTACCTCTCCTCTATCGCCAGCGGGTGACCTGAGGAGTCCGAGCTCTCCGCTGAGGAGACCGGACCACCAGCACCCTCATCGGAGTCTGCGCTCTCCGTAGAGGAGACCAGACGACCGTTACCCTCAGCGGGCTCAGGTCAGTGTCACACACACATACTGTAGATGTTTATGCTGTCACAGCAGACGCACCGGCAGTCCCACCTGTCTCGCTTCGCTGCCCCACCGCGGGTACTTCGGTAGTGTCGTTATTTCTCCTCGTACGGTGCCTGGGTGCTTGGCTTCAGTTCCCAGCCCGTTTCGTTGGGTTTTACGCACGATCCGCCTCGGTTACGAATCCGGCACACCCCAAAATTCGGGCTTTCGTTTCACTGTAGTGAAAGCGTCCGATGCACATGTACTGCGTGCAAAAATCGATATCCTGTTGGCGAAGGATGTTCGAGCCGGTCCCTCTTACCGAGATGATGATGATAGGGTTTTTCCAGCCTTTATCTCATAGTACCCAAAATACACGGCGGGTTACGATCGATTTGATTTACGCACCGGCTCTACGAAGGTGTTCTTTTTGGATGATAACGCCGAGGCTCGTATTTCAATGTTCAGATCGGTTTGCAGCCTTAGACCTGTAAGACATGTACTTATGTGTCCATCTCCCCTCGCTTTAGACCGTTTTTTCGCTCTGCGTCGTGGGGTGGGCATATTAATACTAAGTACACCATTCGAGCTGTCTCTCTCTCTCTCCGTGTCTCCATGTGTAGTCACGGCATTGAAATGTCAGAGAGAGAGCGTTGTTCGCATTCTGCTTTTTCTACGTCGACTTATAATAGCCCGTTCTTGGCAGACGTGCGCGAACACAGAGAGTTAATGCTTCGGCATCTCGCTCGTTTAAGTCTTCAGGTCGACTGGGAAAGAGCAACTTTGCCCCGTGCAGAGGATCCTTTTTCTCAGTATGGAAATAAGACTCGATCGACTAATTGGCGTGTTTAACAAGAGCGCGCAACCTAGTCAGTTCTGACTTGCCTCGGTTTAATTCGAGGGAAGTACGCGGTCCCTCTGAAACAATTTCAGAAGCTCCTGGACATATGACAGCATGCTGCGGCTGTGACGCCGCCCGAGCTGCTTCATATGAGACCGCTTCAGCGTTGGCTTACGATCGAGTCTTGAGGAGAGCGTGGCACCCGACATACACCGTGTAAACATTGCACCTGCGTGTCATTAAAATTTTTCCCTGTGGTAGACCCGGCATTTCCGATAGAAGATATGCCCCTGAGGGGTCTCCTGGCATTCTGTATATTGCAATGCCCTCAGCACGGGATGATCAGCCACGTATGACGGGCTTGCAGTCTCAGGGGTGTGCATAGCACCCCAACTGCCGCGAGCGGTGCGCTGTATATCTGGGACTTGTACGCTCCGCTATGGAGATGCGAGGGAAGGATGTATTAGCCGACACCAATAACATTGCGACTGCTGCGTTATTTACCGTTAAGGCGGTTTTGCGCTCTCGTCACCTGTCGCATCTCGCTCGTCATCTCCTCCTTTGGAGTCAGAAGCATCTGAGGTCCCTTCGTGCCATTTACATCCCGGGTTCGCTCAATACAGCGGCAGACGCGCTTCCCGAGCTGCGCCCCCGGCGAATGGCGACTCCACCTCCAGACGGTCCAGCTAATTTGGAAGAAGTTCGGTTGTGCGTAGATAGACCTGTTTGCGTCGCCGGACGATACCCACTGTCGCCTATTTTATTCACTAACCGAGGGCAGCCTCGGCGTGGATGCGTTGGCACACAGCTGGCCGCGGGGGGTGCGTAAATACGCATTCCTTCCAGTGAGCTTTATTGCGCAGACACTGTGCAGAGTCAGGCAGGACGAGGAGAGCCTTTTATTAGTCGCCCCGTACTGGATTGGTTTTCAGAGTTAATGCTCCTCGCGACAGCCCCTCCCTGACGATTTCCCCTGAGGAAAGACTTTCTTTCTCAAGGAAGGGGCACATTATGGCACCCGCGCCCCGACCTGTGGGATTTCCATGTATGGTCGTTGAGCGCGCGCAAGGTTTAGGTGATTTATCGCAAGCGGTATCTAACACCATCGACGCGGTTCGAGCACCGTCCACAAGACGGGCTTACGCGCTTAAAGAAACCTTTTTCGTCACCCGGTGCTCTTCGCAACGCGAGGACCCCAGAGAATGCCCATTAACATTGTGCTTTTATATCTTTAACATAGGTTAGATGGTAGGCTGTCCCTCCGCCATTAAAGTTGATATCGCCGCTATTTCTGCTCATCACTCTCTTATCAACGGCAGATCAGTTGGCCAGCATGATTTAATTATTACATTTTAAGAGGCGCTCGCAGGCTAAACCCCTCGCGCCCTCCCTCTTTCCTCCTGAGACCTGTCCATGGTGCTGAAGCCTTCAGGTCTCCCCTTTTGAGCCTTTGCAGTCCACGAGTCTGATGTTTTTTATCAATGAAAACTCTGACCCTGATAGCATTGGCCTCCATGAAGAGAGTAGGGGATTTACATGCATTCTCTGTTGACGATTCGTGCTTTTAGTTTGGTCCTGCTGTCTCACTGAGACCCAGACCAGGCTACGTGCCCAAAGTTCCCACCACTCCCTTCAGAGATAAGGTGGTGAGCTTGCAAGCGCTGCCCCCGGAGGACGCAGACCCAACCATGGCTTTGTTGTGCCCCGTACGCGCACTGCGACTCTACGTGGTTCGCACGCAAAGCCTCAGGACCTCAGACCAGCTCTTTGTTTGTTATGGTGGCCAGCAGAAAGGGAAAGCTGTCACTAAGCAGAGGATGTCTCATTGGATAGTTGATACTATCACCCTGGCTTATAATCTTCAGGGTATTCCTTGCCCCTTTAAATTGAGAGCGCACTCCACACGGAGTGTTGCCTCATCTTGGGCTTTAGCTCGTGGTTCCTCGCTAACAGACATCTGTAGAGCTGCTGGTTGGGCGATACCTAATACGTTCATTAGATTTTACAGTGTTCGTATCGAGCCTGTATCCTCTCGTGTTCTTTCCTCACCAGGGAGGGCACGGAGAACAGTCTCGCAGGTCGGCTTGCAGCCTCCAGCTGATGCATCATAACTGTGTCAGTATGGGAGGCCTTCAGAACAAAAATGCGTAATGGTTTGAATTGTTCTTCCTCCGCTGCCTTGGCAGCCTTTGTTGCGGAGCATTGGCTGTCAGCCTTTCACTAGCTGTATCCTCGCGAACCTACGTGCCTGGCTCGGGCTCCACATTGTGTCCCACCGGGTTCCTTTGTGAGTATTTTTCCGTGGGGTTAATCCTACCAGCCCACGTTTCCCTTAGCAGAGCACTGCTTTGCTTACACAGCCACGGCTGTCTCTATTCCTCAACTACGGTTGACTTTCGCCCACCATTAGCCCTTAAGACGGGTGGTGGCTTCCGCAGCGTTCCTATCCCGCTCAGGTAGGGCGCTTCCCAGTCGCTGGCACTTCTGTGGGGTTAAAGGAACATCTAGTGCCCGGCCTTCTGCCTTAAAACCTAATTCTCCTCCTCCTTAAGTGGAACCGGAGGGCTTTACGCAGACACTGGAAGAGGTCAGCCCTCAGTGGCGTTTTGGTAGGGATTCCCAATTCGTCGGTCACGACGTGACGTCGTAGTGACCGACTGAAAGGGAACGTCTCGGTTACGGATGTAACCCTCGTTCCCTGAAGGAGGGAACGGAGACGTCACGTCCCGTCGCCACAGGGCTGCTCCCTGCTGTTTATCGACCGGTCACTTTCTCCCGGCTTTCTCAGCGAAAAGAAGCTAATTTCCCTATTTGCACCTGCTGCTTATAAAGGCACCTGGCGGGGCGGCGCCAGCATTATGCAAATATCTCAATGCCAAGTTCATTGGCGTTTTAGTAGTATACGAAGCAGATTGGTCTCTCTAAGCGAGTTCCCAATTCGTCGGTCACGACGTGACGTCTCCGTTCCCTCCTTCAGGGAACGAGGGTTACATCCGTAACCGAGACGTTTACTAAGAGTACACTTACAGAACACTTGCATGCACACTTTCAGTATATGACTAGTAAACTACTAGTTAACCCTTACGCAACAAAAATATACTGCAGTATATTGGAAAATATAATGTAATATATTAAACAATATATTCCCATATATGGGATTTAATATTTATATTTCCCAATATATTGTAATATATCCATAGAAAATATCATGTAATATATTAGGCAGTATATTCCCATAAATATGATTTAATATTTATATTTTCCAATATATTGCAGTATATGAATAGACCATACATGTATATATTGATACAAAATATATTGTAACCAAGACCAAAAAGGGCACTATGTTTTTCCATGTAATAGTTTGTCTTTATATGATTTAATATACTGCAATATATGCAGGGGCGTCGCTAGACCCCTTTTACCAGGACACATGCCCCAGTGTAAATCTTTTGTGCCCCGGTGTAAATCTCAAGATAGTGTATTCCATTATAAAGATAATCGCGGCAAAAACAGATCTATATGCAATGTAGTTACCCAATTTACGCTTGTAAAAGTGACAAAGCATTCGCATTGACTCGTGCACGCACGTATCCATGACCGCGCACGTCTTGCGTTCATCCGCATTGCGCACAAATGCATTTATAAGGTGATGCCACGCGAGTGACTTAGCTTATGAAAACATGACCAGACTAAAGTAAGTTTCTAAATAATAATGCTAATCTTATTTTGACTCGACCATTATTGGCTTCTTTAGATGAAAATGGAAATGGAAGCAGACAAGAGAGATGATGGGTTAAAGGGAGGTAAGACAAACTACATTATCACCCTGTCAGGTCTGAAACATTAGAGTAAAAAATCTCAGGAAAACCTTGTCAAGTCTGTAGAATTGCATTGTTGCTGAGAAAATCAACAGATGTTATACTGTTCATATTTTCAGATATGAAATTAATATTTAGTTATTTAACTCTAGGACACTAACTTAGATGAACAGTTAGCAGTAACAATGACTGAGATTATTTATAGCAGTCAATGACTGGTTTCTTAAAATATTCTTGTGGAAATATTCTTGTAAAAGTAAGTTATTAATCATTGCTTGTATAATTGTTAGGGTTGTGTCTTTGATTGTTGTGTTTGACTTCTTGTATTATTATTTGCCCGTCTCTCTTGCCTTGTTTATATCTCCACCCCATCATTTGTTACCATGGTTTCATTTATTGTCTCAGGTGTCTTGTATCTGTTTATTATTGTTTCAGTTCTCCTATTGGTCATTGTCATGTATTTAGTCACTTCCTGTTCACCTGTTTGTTACGGTTCATTGTCGTTGTTACGTGTCACCGTGTGTAGTGTTTTCTAGTGTTTATTTTTGTGCTACGTCGTTTATTATTAAAAGTATTACTGCAAATGGATTCACTCTTACCTGGTCTTCACTCCTCTGTCCGCGGTCGTAATAGAATGAACCGTCCAAAACAGGATCCAGCAGTAATCCCTTGTTCCCGTGTGCTTCCGGAACTCCGTATGCTTCATCAGAGCGGTGGTGGTTTGAGTATTGTTCCTCCCTCATCGGAGATGGAATGGAGAGAGAGACGCACGGCTTTAGCTTCCCTTCGACAGCAGGGTCAATCGGTGAGTTGCTTCGCCCAGATGTTCTGGACTTATTCCCGTGGCCTGCGACTTAATGAAACGGAACTAAAGATTTGGTTTAACCACTGCCTGGACGATCCTTTGCCTCAGCAGGAGATAATCGGGCTGGAGGCCTTGGACTTCTGGGATTTTACCCGTTATCTAGCCACGCGTAGCCGGTGGTCTGCGTGGATCACGCCTGAGTCTTCCGACAAGATGGCCGCCACAACTAAACAAGGGGTTGTCACGCATCTCGAGCCGGTAGGCGTGAGACCGTCGCGTAGTTCACGTAGCCGGAGGAGGCGAAAGACAGTGTTACCTGCTATGCTCATGCAACCCGATTTCAAGATGGCTGACGCCATATCCGAGCCTGTATATGACTCCGTTATCAATCCGATAGACCCGTCGAGAGCTCGTAGTAATCGCCTAGTTTCCAGTTTAGCGGACAACCAGATGACATCGGTTCGAGCGGCCGGTATTCCGCTCGTTTCCTCGAGCAGATCGTTCAAGATAATCGAGTCATTGAACCCTAACGAACTAAGTGAATTGTCCGGTTCAAAGGAACCGATTCAGACAAGTGACTCAATGAATCTTCCAGAATCTTTTGAATCGGCGGAAAGATTCGACTCTTTCGAATCATCCAATTTGACTGAGTCTTTAGAACTATTTAAACCTCCTGTGTCCATACCTGTGTCTACTGGTGGTACTGTGTTTTGCTCTTCCGTTCAACAGGAACTCTTACAGGTTTTTGAACCCAAGTCGTCTGATCTGTCTGTTGGGTCTGGAGGAGCCGAACCTGAAACACCTGAACTCCTTAACTCAACTGGATGGCCCGAACTTAAACAACAGGTACTCTCTGAGTCAAGTGAGATTTTTGAGTCAAGTGAGATTTTTGAGTCTAGTGAGATTTTTGAGTCAAGTGAGATTTTTGAGTCACCTCACCTGATGGCCTTGGAGGAGGTCCAAACCCTTGAATCTGAGCCCAGTGAGTCATCTAAGGAATTGCCAGATGAACTGCCTAATGAATCACCCAGTGAATCTAATGATTCAGAGGACTTGCCTGAACCCCACAAGGAGGTGGAAGGATTTGATTCTTTTGAATTCTCTGAGACTCTTGACTTGTCCATTTCTATTGAACCTTTTGAATCTTCTGTATTTGCACTGGCTGTGTGTTGTGTTTGGGCTGTTTTTTGTTCCTCTGATTCACAGAAGATCTCTCAGACTCATGTGCTCGAGCTTCCTGAACACCCTGTCACCGCTGAGGAGTTTGAACCTGTGTCACCTATTCTCACAACTACAAAGCCTGTATCTGAACTGTCCGAGTTCTCTATTGATGCTGAGAGGGTTATTTACGAGTGTCAGGTCTCCAGTGTGTTGGCTGACATGGTTCCTTCCGAGCCTTATAGACTCTCTGCCCTGCTTGGTGTGGCTGCTGTTGAACTTTCTGCCTTGTCCACATTGACCACTTATGAACTCTGTGCCTTGTCTAATATGGCCAATGATGAACACTCTGCCTGGTCCAAGATGGCAACTCCCAGGTTCCATGAACTCTTTGCCTGGCTCAAGTTACGTATACCTGAACTAACCAGTTTCTCTGTGTTGTCCATGGGTCATGCTTCCCTGTCTTTGCGAGCTTTTCTCTCACCTGTCCTTGTTTCCAGGTACCGAGTTCCACCAGCACCACCATGGGTTACATCTCAGCTCTGGTCTCTGGTTACGCCTCCGCCCGCGGCCCCGCCTTGGACTCAGCCTCCGCCCGCGGCCCCGCCTTGGACTCAGCCTCCGCCCGCGGCCCCGCCTTGGACTCAGCCTCCGCCCGCGACCCCGCCTTGGACTCAGCCTCCGCCCGCGGCCCCGCCTTGGACTCAGCCTCCGCCCGCGGCCCCGCCTTGGACTCAGCCTCCGCCCGCGGCCCCGCCTTGGACTCAGTTGTGGTCGCCGGTGTTATGGGTTTCTTGGCCCTCCATCCCTCCCCCATTCCGCCTCCGCTCCACCTCCCACCTGGACTATTGTCTTTGTGTCCGTCTGGTAGCCGTCCTTTAAGGGGGGGGTACTGTTAGGGTTGTGTCTTTGATTGTTGTGTTTGACTTCTTGTATTATTATTTGCCCGTCCCTCTTGCCTTGTTTATATCTCCACCCCATCATTTGTTACCATGGTTTCATTTATTGTCTCAGGTGTCTTGTATCTGTTTATTATTGTTTCAGTTCTCCTATTGGTCATTGTCATGTATTTAGTCACTTCCTGTTCACCTGTTTGTTACGGTTCATTGTCGTTGTTACGTGTCACCGTGTGTAGTGTTTTCTAGTGTTTATTTTTGTGCTACGTCGTTTATTATTAAAACTATTACTGCAAATGGATTCACTCTTACCTGGTCTTCACTCCTCTGTCCGCGGTCGTAATAATAATGTAGAAAATATTTATCTGCTGTCATTATTTCCAAACTTGTTATGCCATTTATGCCTCCAAACATGTTACAGTTTTTCTTTATTGCTAAAACACTATAACCAAGCTTTTGAACTAAAATTTCAAAACCATAATGCCATTTTTCAAGAAGCACAATCATTTTGCTGAACTATAAACACTGAACTTTTACTTCAAAACTCTACACACAAATCCTTACATTTCTCAGTGCTTAAACCATCTGGGGCCGTATTCACAAAGAATTTTAAGGCTAAAAGTAGCTCCTAACTGGCGAATTTAGGAGCAACTCCTAAAAATACTGGGCGTGTCACTCCTAAATTTAGGACTCCTAATTTTTTTCACTAAGAGTAATTCACAAAGCATTTTAGCCCTAAAAGTAGCACCTAAGTCTGGGACAGCTTAAAAGAAGTCGAGAGGACTCCTAACTCACTAAGACCTATTCACAAAAGATCTTAAAATGCCTTAGGTGCTGATCCTCCTTAACATGGACAGTTTCACCAACTCAAAAGCATTGCACATACTTAAAAGCACACTTTAATGTAAGCATATTGTTTATGACATTTGTTTCATAATTCATTACATTCATGACAAGCAGGAAGTTTTTTAGAATTACATGAAACAATAATGATATTAAATATTTAATATTATAGGCATACCTGTTGCCATGCTAGTCTGTTTAAAGGCTGCAATCTCAACCCTCTACTGCGATTGTAATGCATATACCACCGCCTCTCGCATTCGTCCGGGGTCCCCGACATAAGCGGGAATGTTGCATTGATCTGCAACAAATCCTCTCCCCAGTGATGCGCGGGTTGATCCGAAATGAGCGGATGCATGCGGTCACCCGCAGTCGCGAGTCATCCAAAAATATTTTTTATGATATTCGGGTCGCGTTCGGTCGGGTCGTTTGAAATAAAGATGGCAATTAACTATTAAACAATTACTACTTAAAAAAATGCTGGCCAGGGAGCGGGTCGGGTACACTATTTATTTTTTATTTTTTGCGGTCCGAGTTGCGGGCGGGTTAGTTGAAAACGTTGGTCGGGTGCCAGTTGTTTTGTACATTGACCCGCGCATCACTTTCTCGCATGTCTCACGCTTAGTTTTGCTTGATATCTCAGTGCCAAATTTCCCTTTTATTACGTTTCTTTTTTCCAGCACAAACTGGGCAGGCAGCAGTAACTGATCCTGCATCCATTTGGGCTTTCTTTTTCGTTTTGGCGAGTTCCACCATCATTTATTTATTACATTAGGCAGGCTTCTTTAATATGGGCAACATTTCCTTGCTTTAAGTAGTCTATTTAGGCTAATAGGATGTACATTAATCAAGCAAGTGTTAATGCAATGTCGTTTTATTATTAGGCAATTGGCGGTTTTCATTTGTATTAGGCTTGATTTAATTTAATTTAATTCACGACTTTTCTTTTATATATGCATTTCGATGGCATTACTATTATTATTATTTTGTATAGGACACAGACATATTTCGATATTGTAATTCCATGATTTGGTGCGTCTGTGTTATGTTCCGCATGACAGCCCTGTCATCTAACATCCAATCACCGTGGTCATTGCGAGGCAGCTCGTGCATGAGAATTGACGTCATCCGTAGCAACGAAGACTCACTCTTAGTTTAGGAGTTATCATTTTTCCTTACTAAAAGTAGGTCTGAAAGGCGTTGTGAATAACTTTTAAGAGAAAACTCCTAGCTAAAATCTTTTAGTGCGATTTAGGAGTACTCTTAGTGATAAGATAAAATGCTTTGTGAATACGGCCCCTGGTCATATGGAAAGCACTAGCATTCAATACTGTTCACTCAAGTCCGCACAACTTAGGCTCAATTAGCAAACAATTACCAAGGTGGAAACACTAAAAGTCAAAATTGAACACACATCAATCACATCCTTCAATAAAAGGGCCTGAATCAGTTCACTTAGCTTTGGAAGAATGGATCCACAGAGAAATTAAGGAATAGGTCGAGGAGAAGGAATAGGAGGAGGGAGAGGCAGAGGAGGAGGAAAAGAAGGAGGTTATGGTGAAGGAGGAAGAGGACATGGTAAAGGAGGAAGAAGAGGACATGATGAAGAAATATGTCGAGGAGGAGGAGGCAGAGGGAAAGAAAGAGGGAAAGGAGGAGGACATGGTGAAGGAGGAGGAAGAGGAGGAGGACATGGTGAAAGAGGAGTAGGGAGACGTAGGGCAAGGTGACAAGCAGTCTCAGATGAAATTTGAGCCACTCTAGTTGACCATGCCCTTGTCCATGGTATGACTATGAGGGAGGCTGAGCAACGAGTAAAGCCTAATTTGATTCGCTTCACTGTCGCCTCATCTTCAGAGCCTTCAGGGAGGCAAACAGATAGATGTACTTACAGTAAGACTGTACTGTAAAGTAACTTTAGAGTGCATACACTGTTGGACTATGCTACAGGAATAAAGAAATGCATCAAATTGCCTCCATACATATAGCCATATCAGTAGATGAATGCCAAGGGTGGATCATGCAAGAGGATTAAATAACGTGAAGGAATTTGCTGTTTGGCTAGGACCAATATAGCCTGTGATGTGGACGATATTCTCTGCCCTGACCCATAAACAAAATGGGATGTTGAGGTGGAATAAAAACATTTTTTTTACAGTTGTGCTATGTAGCACATGAATGAATAAAAATGTGCTAATGCATACATTGATTGTGTCTTTTGTGGTCATGTGAAAAGGTTTTTGAGGGGAAGAACCAAAAGCAATTGACCAGTTTTGTGTTTTGAATTTATTGCACCAGTGTGTAATTCTATGTTGTAGAGTATGTTTTTGAAAACTTGTGTGTGATGTCTGAAGAATAAGTTTTTTTTTTCATTAAGAGTGAATGGTTTTGAGTGTAGAGCTTCATTTTGGCCTGAAAAAAAGGATGTTTGGAGAATTGTGTGAGACATTATGGAATCATTGTTTTGAGAATACGAGGCATAGTTTTAAGAAATGTGTTTAAGCAACCGAGTAAAACTGTAATAATGTTAGGTATGATGAAGATTAGACTTGTATCTTTTGCAGTAACTGTTGAACTGTAGAATAGTGGGTTAAGCAAATGGCATTGTATAGAAGTGTTGCATAATATATATATATATATATATATATATATATATATATATATATATATATATATATATATATATATATATATATATATATATATATATATATATATATGATTTAACAATTTATACTTTCCATATAAACAACCATAGCATATGCATGAATATGCATGGCATATAGCCTAAAGAAAATATTGAAGACAAAAATCTGCATTACACAAATAACAGTTTTATTAAAACAGCAGAGACCTTCCTTTCATTTTCTACGTTTGTCAGTACTCTACTCAGCACCAACTGCTTCAACCAGAATGCGTGGAGCGATGGAGCACAATGCTTGAGTAGGAAGCTAAGATTCAGGACAGAGGAGAGGACAGGACACGTAAGAGACACTGGCATCAAGGAGGCTGATAGGTCCTGACCTATGGTCCTAACCCACACTCCTAATCAGTAGGTGGCGGTAATGCACCTAAAAGTTGTTTGCTAACCACCAGTAAAACTCAAGAAGGAGACTGATCGTTGGCATGCTCTCAACCCAGGAGAAACTTCAAACTTTACAAGGTACATAGTTTTCAGAGGTGGTGCTTTCCAGTTTTGATTGCATCTCTTCCATTAGATGTTTTTGTGAACCAGTGGGGCAGCAGAAGGAGTCAGAAGGGACTCCTGTTTTAAACCAGTTTCCACGGCCGAAGCTGATGTTAGAAAATCCATCAACAGTAAGATCTGCAGGCTAAGACACCAATTTAAGCGCAAAAGCATGGGTATATTACAAATATTACCCCTGGGTAAATGACAAAAGCAAGTCATTTCCCAAAGCTCCTTGAAAGTTTATTTTGTAAATTCTTGGTAATTTAAGTTGCTTTAATTTATATATTGTATATTTTCTGTTTTATGTCACTCTTTTAAAATGTAATTTATGTAAATGTAATGCAACACATTTATGTAATGTAAAGCAAATCACATTGTCTGACCATGTGCAAAACCTCTTGTCGTTGTAATAGGCCTGTTTAGCTCTCTACCTCCAATGGGTTTTAGTATGTGTGCCTGATTAAAAGAAAATAAAGGTGGCTTTTGATAGATTATCCTAGTCTGTGTTAATATGTGGTATAAATGTGTGTACATATATTTCATGTATATATTTCCATATCATTTTCCATATATTTAAAATATATTCTACCATATAGTAAACATACATGTGACACTATATCTGTACATATATTGTTAATACATTTTTGCATATCAATCGGAATATAATATGGCAGCAAATTATAAATATAATATTGCATATATTTTGAGATATTTAAACACATATATTATATTCATGTGCAATATATTAATAGCGGCAATGATTTATATTATACAATATACTGCGATAAATTACATATATAATATATGTATCAACATTTTACTCCATATTTTGCCAATATATACTGTAATATATTACACACATTTAGAATATATGTATCAATATATTACTCCATATATTGCCAATATATACTGCAATATATTACACACATATAGAATATATGTATTAACATATTACTCCATATATTCCCAGTATACACTGCAATATATTACACACATTTAGAATATATGTATCAACATATTACTACATATATTCCCAATATATACTGCAATATATTACACACATATAGAATATATGTATCAAGATATTACTCCATATATTGCCAATATATACTGCAATATATTACACACATATAGAATATATGTATGAACATATTACTCCATATATTCCCAATATATACTGCAATATATTACAAACATTTTGAATATATGTATCAACATATTACTCCATATATTCCCAATATATACTGCAATCTATTACACACATATAGAATATATGTATCAAGATATTACTCCATATATTGCTAATATATACTGCAATATATTACACACATATAGAATATATGTATGAACATATTACTCCATATATTGCCAATATATATTGCTATGTATTACATACATTTAGAATATATGTATCAACATATTACTCCATATATTACCAATATATTATGGGATATATTAAATAGTATAATGAGATGTGTTTACTCCATATATGAAAACGACAATAATTGCAGTATTGTTCAATATACTGCAATATATCACTTACGTATATATATTCTTATATAATATATCATGATATATTACTATGTAAATTTCACAATATATGGAGACACATGAAATATATTGTCACGTAATATATTTAGAAATATATTTTTGTTGCATAAGGGCAAGGTCAGGCCTTGGTGTACATACTTCCCGTAGGGCAGACAAACAACAATGTGGTGTACCTTCATCAGGTGTAGGTAACAATGTCGCCGGGTTTAGCACTGTACATCTTTCAACTGTGACATTAGACATTTGTAACAATGCACAGGAATAACGCAGCCATCTTGCTGCAGACAAGTGAGATGTGCGCTGTTCAAGCAGTTTATGAGACACAGAGTGAAGAACCAACAGACGCAGCTATGCGTATCCCACAAACTCACTGCTGGCTTGTACAGCTTTTTCCGCAGCTGCCACTGCCCTGAGACATCCCGGTAGGCCTCTGGCCACCGCATCAAGTCGTCCTGAAAAATATGCAACTGGTCTCAACTTGTTACCATGTTCCTGCAACAAAACAGAGGTCATACAGCCATTCCTTTCATCCACTGTTTGAATAAAAGGCTTTTTTGGATCTGGCAACCCCAAAGTGGGTGCCTGCTGTAATGTCTGTTTTAGTTCCACAAATGCCTTTTAAGCCTTCTCTGTCCATTCTACCTTCTCTGATGGTGCCAAAGGTTTCTCATAAATCATGTCATGCAATGGTTGTTGCATTTCAGAATAGTTAGCAATAAAAGTCCTGCAATATGATGTCATACCCAAAAATGACTTGTTTCTTTGTAGTGGGCCTTGGTATATTAGCTATTGTCTCTATTCTCTTTGGAGAGAGAGGCTTACCCATTGGTGTAATTTCATATCCTAGAAAGGTTACTTTCTGGACCGAGCACTGGAATTTCTTAGGGTTTACCTTATGACCTTCCTTAGCTAGATGAGTAATCAGCCGTATGGTGTTGTCTGTGCACGATTGCTGAGTCGGTGCTGGCACCAAGAGGTCATCCACGTACTGCAATAAAGCAACATCATCATCCAACACAAGTTTCTGTAATGAACAATGCAATGCAGACTTTGTAAATAGTGCGACCCCTTAAATGTAAAATCAAACCAAAACTGGCTATCAGAATGGACAGGAACTCTGAAGAAAGCACTTGAAATATCCACTACAGAAAACCACTGGCCGTCAGCTGGTATCTGTGAGAGAATTGTGTAAGGGTTTGGCACGTGAGGTGCCCTTGCTTGTACTGCAGCATTTCCTGCTTGGAGATCTTGAACAAACCTCCTTTCTGTGGGCTGACCTGCATCCCTGACCTTTTGTACAGGAAAAATGGGTGTTCTGACAGGTGAGTGTGGGCAGGGAATAATTATCCCTTTTCCCAATAAGGCCTGAAATACTGGCCTTATCCCCTCAAGCGCCTCCCTTTTCAGAGGATATTGGGGTTTACATGGTCTGTAATCACTCTTTGGGGTGATAGTTACTGGTTCACACCCTTTAATCAAACCCACATCATACTTGTCTTTAGCCCACAGGTAATCAGGTACATTGTCAAGAACTTTTTGCGGTAAATCAATACCAGCACACGTCATGTGTACTGACAAACTGTTTTGTGAGTTGAAATCTGCAGAAACAGCTTCCTGTATTACAACTTTTTCTCTCTCAGCCATGAAAAAGCAGTATAATCTCTTCTGCAGTGGCGGCTGGTGCTAAAAAAATTTGGGGGGGCGCAAACACACTCAAAATCAAACTTTTACTGTAGTAATGCAGTACTCTTAAAAGCCATTTATCAGGTGATGAGTATCATTAGGCTACTACTTAGCTAAAATGCTGAAAATGTTACAGTTGAAATCAAACGCACAAAATAAATGTACTATGACTCTGTAATGAACTAATATCAAGGTAATCATTCACGCACACACACGCACGCACACACGTTCTGGTTTCCATGTTTTTTGGGGACATTCCATAGACGTAATGCATTTTATTCTGTACAAACTGTATATTCTATTCCCCTTACCTGCCCCATTCCCTAACCCCAACCATCACAGGAAACTGTCTGATACCTTAGATTTTCAAGAAAAATCATTCTGTTTGATTTATTAGCTTGTTTCCTCATGGGGACATCAAAATGTCCCCATGAGGTCACAAAAACACTGGTATTCCTATCTTTGTGGGGACAATTGGTCCCCCCAACGTGATAATTACCCGGCCACACACACACACACACACACACACACACACACACACACACACACACACACACACACACACACACACACACACACACACACACACACATACACATACACATAGGTTGCGATAGACTTTTTATATCTCCGTCATTTTTTTGATAAACAGCGTTGTAAAGAGTCCTTCACATTCAGTTATTATCCGTAATTTCATGTTTAAATTTTTTTATTTTCGTTCACATGTCCATTTATAATCATAAACTTACAAGACGAGCATACAAGTCAAATGTGTTTATTCATTTGTTAAGAGAACAGATAAACGGAGACCGTGCATCACTTTACCATCACATGAAGCAGATGAATTAATGTTTTTTCTCACAGTGACAGCGGAGGCAATAAAACACGAAGCTTTATGCTGAACAGGCAAATATGAACAAATCAAATAACAAAATACTACTACGATTAAAATATCAATAAACATGTAAAAATCTGAATGGAACTAAACTCATCTGAAACCATGTTGTGTAATAAACGCATGAAGGCATATAAATGCAGACTCTTGTCATTAGATTTTGTATCTTTACCTTAGACAGGCGTCTTGTTGCAGAACTCCTGTAGTGTTTAACTTCAGCAGCCATGCGCAGACCAATCAGTGTATGACATCAAAATATCGCGAGAATGTTTAGAAACCAGGGCGTCATTTGAGCAACACACTGCCACCAACTGGACATACATAGGAATTACATTCTCAAGTTTAGTTGTATGGGCAATCTGCCAAAATGGCGTTCAGATTTTTCTTTATTCTGCTTCAATTTTCTCCGTCAAAGACTTTTCGTTTAACGCGACTGAACACACACAAAAAGAGACATTAAAGTTGCCTAATCACAGACTCGTACGTTTCTTTTTGCTTTTATAGCAATAGCACAAGCGCATTTTTCCCTCACAACAGGGAGTACATACATACAGTCCATCAGCTCAATATGCACTGTTCGTGAAGTTTAATTAAAAACAGTGGTTTTCTCGTGGGTGCTTTTTTAAACTCTACAACACTGTACAACAACAAAACTAACAACAAAGTTGACCAAGCCACGGAATATACCGGATTATATGATCTCTCGCTCTCATTATGTCCACACAACACAAGCTCAAACGCGCCCCAAAAGTACATGTCGTGCGTCAATCACGCATTCAGACTTTAAAACAGCAAACAGGGAAAAAAAATAAAACTCAAGACTTACATGATATCCAGCTAGCCTACTCCGTTTGCCATGAGAAGTGATGGAGCACACAGACTGCCATCGTTTGACTCCGTTGGTCGATCTGGTCCAAGGTTCTTAATCCTTTATTTATTCATCAATTAATTTTTTTGTATAGGGTGATTTTGTAAAGATAAAAGCATATTTTCCTTCATCTCAAGATATTTCACTTGCTTTCACTGATCTGTACTGTAGCTATCAGTTAACACAGCAATCTCCAACGCGGTTATGAGACTCTGAGAACGATCCAATCACAGCAGGTAAAAAACATTAAAAGCAATATTAATTCGCTTACAACATAAGTGGGAGTGTTTGGGGTGCACAGTCCTGCGCCCCAGGGCGGATCCGAAACCAGCCACTTAGAGCTCAGCCTCAGGTCACATGTTTTACCCTTTTTCCTGACCTACATAGACACTCATTAGGGGTGCGTCCCAGACACACAAACATGACATACACACAACAAACTCAGTTTTGATTTTTAATTGTTTTAAATAAATTATAACATGACTAACAGTGAAATAGTACAACTAAATGATTTTATTTTGTATTAATTTGCACTATATATTTTACTTTTTGGTAACATGTTAAAGTAGCTTTCCTCTCTGGCCAGCTTTAAGGGGGCGGCGCCCTAGCGCCCCCTAGTGACCAGCCGCCACTGCTCTTCTGTGTGCTGATAATTGCTCTGAGAACTGTACGCTATCTGCCAATGGTTCCTAATCAACAGCCTCGCTGCAGGCCTTTGCAAATTCACCTGCTTTTTCCCACGGCTGACTAGTATTTTTTTGCAATGGAGATGTGGGGTACTGAATTGTCAACATCAAAAATTTGTTCCTGCTTTCCTGTCAACTGAACGAGTGCCACACACCATGAGTCATTCCAGCATATATGGGTTAAAGTCAAAACCTTCTGTCTTTACAGAAAACCATCTCTCTTGCCACTCTCTCTCTGTTATGTCAACAACATGAGCTGTGCAATCCATGTTTTCAGCTGGAATGACCTCGCTGGCTTGTGGCAATCTTTTCTTCCCTTCAGCATGCAACTCTTCATTCAGAAAGGCCCATTCATACACATTTAACAGAGACACACACATAGACAACATTCTGGGATCCCAACATGAAATACTCAGGCCTTGGTTGTTACGTAAAATGCTAGCATTCAGTTTACACATCAAATCCCTCCCCATGAGGTTTACCGGACACGCGTCATATACCAGGAACATATGCATAAACTCATTACCGTCATGCATACAACAGAGTGGAGCAGTAAATTCTTCCCTCACTATATGCCCCGTAGCACTCATAGATGAGGTAAACTGCCCACTCAAGATGACACATGGGAGTTCATCTTTGCGTATGACAGAGTGAGTTGCACCAAAGTCTACCATAAGCAACAATGCCTGTCCCTCAACCATTATTTCTTCGAGAGGCAGTTTAGAGTATGCTTCTCGATCAATTTTAAGCAAAGCAAGTTCTTGATTGCATAGAGCATTTCTTTCCCCACATCAGAAAAAACAGAATCTGCAAGCAGATAATATGGCATTTGAACCGCAGAAAAAACAAGATTGGACTTACCCCCTTCCGTCCGATTCTCTCCTTCCCCCTCCTGGCTTCAGTCCCCTTTTTCTTTACACCCCGCAAAGTTTCCCGCGTCCGCCTGGGATTCTGGTTGCTCTTGAGAATTCAGGAAAAGAAAACATTGCTTTTTCAAGTGTTCTTTCTGTCCGCAATACCAGCAAATATTCTCTCTCTGATTTTCTTGCTACTGCTTTCCCTCTTTTTCTTTCGTTCTTTTTGTTGCCAGTTCTCCTGGAAACGTTGTCCTTGTGAAGGGAAACTGTGCTGATTACGCCGTTGCTGGCCCCATTCGCCTATCTTGACAAAAGCTGAAGATAGTTGTTGATCGACCTTTCTCTGCTTCTTTCGTTTTTCTTCATCATGCAGGCGTTCAGCATGTAGAGAATGTGTAATGACCTCACTCAGCTTTCCTGATTCCCATCCGATGCAGGTTTGCTTCACCTTCGTTGAAATTTCAGGTTAAAGTCCCCCGAGAAACATTTGCTTTAGATAGGATTCCCAGGATGTTACCTCTCCTGTGTTGATGTTTTTATCTGGACTTCCTCCTCTTCCAAAGTGCTGTCGAGGAGGATTGGTGAGTTTAGCTCAGGTGGTAGTTCTTGTGCTGGCGGGGGTGCAGTTTTGTATTCTTGGTAATGCTTCTTGTGCCGGTGGTTGTGGGAGTCTTCTTGGAGGGGGTTGGAGATCATTATCTAGAAGAGGTACCTTTGTATAAGAGAAATGTACCCCAGGTGGGGTACGTGCAGGTGCATATGGAGGAGGAAAAAACAGAAAGTTATGTTCATCATGTAATGAATCTGATGCAGGTAAACATTGTGCTTAATGTTTAGCTCTGACTTAGTATGAGTCAGTTCGTCCTTGGTCTTTATCTTACTCTGTGCTCTCATTTCTCTGCCATCCGCAATGATTTTTTCCCTTAATAAAGTGAGTGCTTTTACACTCAGTGTTCCTTTAGGAGGAAAATCATACCTTTTCTCCCACATTTTTACGCTTTCCAACGCCCCCGTGCCCTTTGATTTGATCACTCGAGTATACACACCATTTTCCAGATCCATTGACTTTACTCTCTTTTGAATTACCCTGACCTATGGTCACGAATGAAAAACGCTTACCGTATTATCTATTCAGATGCCACCACAACGGTTCTTTCCAGGATTCCGTCAGCTTTGACTCCAGAAATGGTTGAGACTCTCCCTTCCCTTAGGCCTGGGGTACGGAGCCCGAGACCTCTTGTCTCAGGGGTGATCAGTCAGTCTCTCCCAAACCCTCTGGAGTCCTCAGCTTTGGAATCCCATCCCTCGTCGCCATTATTGTTGTGGAATTTTAGCCGCATCAAATAATACTCACTAAGAGTGAAAGTCAAGGATCACACAGACACACTGTCAACAGAATTTTCTTTGTCTAAATTTAATATATTCTATAGAATAGGCTCTCACTCCCTGGTGCCAGAAGTTTTAAAACCGAGAGCCCCGTTTACAAGGTTGAGAACATATTTATAGTAAGATACTGAAAAACACAGTCATCTCATCTCCGCCCATGATCCAAAGATTTCATCTTAGTTCCAGCGTCACTTAGAAAATAAACCTTCAA
Source organism: Misgurnus mizolepis (assembly GCA_025389145.1). NCBI lineage: Eukaryota > Metazoa > Chordata > Actinopteri > Cypriniformes > Cobitidae > Misgurnus > Misgurnus mizolepis. The sequence goes on along the minus strand of JAIFKI010000021.1, from coordinate 17,013,114 downwards.
TTTATCAATGACCAAGAAACATATCAGTTGAAGCACATCTGGTCAAATAGAAGAAATTATTTTGTTCTTAGTGAAACTCTACCGTTTACTGAGTTTTTCCACTTGCACATCATTTGTTAATTATCTCATTCACTAGCCCCCCTTTATCTTATCTGGTAGGACTTTGCATAATGTCCTAGTCTTTGGACATTTTACTACTGAACAGATGGAAAGAACAGAAATCTTTCACTAGAACAGAAGAACAGGATTTTGGATTTAACAATTATAAGTTCATAAACTATAATAAAAATAAAAATAAAAAATCTTTCACTACAGCCTACTCAATAAACTTTATGAAATGCAAAATTTTATAAAGACAAACTTTTGTTTTAGTTTACATATAAACACACATTGCTAGACAGTTAGGGACCACAATCTAATCAATATTTAAAATAATATTTATTTTAAATTGTAAACATTTTTATATGTAACATTTAATTATATTCCTCCAATTTTATGCACGTATATGTAAGAGCATAATAACAGCGCTTTTTGCAATGTACTATTTAAAAAGTTAGCGAGATGTTGGTTTTGCCGGTTGTTGATGGTTGACAGCTGTGAATGATCACAACGTGCTTATACAGCCACATCACAGGAGAACAAGTGAACAGTGTCCCACTATGAAGTGAGCTAGAGTCCTTACCAATGCCCAAACCTGCATACACATTCACAACATCGGGAGATTGGTAACGAATTAAGACACTCGCCAAGCAGCACCCGCAGGGCGGCTACAGTGGTTGGGTGCGCCGCTCTAATTTGCCCGTGTAGAACGTTGCGTCGCATTAGTTCATATATATATCAAACACATATATGTTTAAATAAACTTGATACTTTTTGACTGAATAAGGTCATGTCAAAGTTTTAAATCAATGACTGAATGCTTCTAATCTCATTATTAGATTATAACTTGAGCCTGATGTCACTGACGGGTAAATTTTTTTTCTCATACGCTTCCTATTACTTTCTAATACTGAATCAAATTAACATGATGGAACCAGAGTAATACTAACAACACTATCAAATTGTCTTCATTTTAAGAGAATTGATGACAGACTTATTGCTCCTGTATAGCTCTGGCAGCGAAAAGGTCATGGTTTCGAACTTGGGGGACACATAATGAAAAAATATGTATAATTTGTAATGCACTGTAAGTCACTTAGGATAAAAGCGTCTGCCAAATGCATAAGTGTAAATGTTACACAAAGACACTGTAGAGAACTTGTTAAAAGCTTTCATTTAATATTGTTTGAAACTTGAGCTGTTATAATGAATCTGCAAACTATTATACACCTTTTGTGCGAACAGTAAAGGCTTTCGTTAATGTGTTTGATGGGTCTGCAGGTGACGCACGCATCTTGAGGAAGAGTGCACTGGTAAACAACAATACAAAGAAAACAAAACAGTTCTTGAAAACTCGTTGACAAACTCTTCATAATCAATTACGAGCGCATCGGTGTGATCTAATCTGGCTGACATCTTATTCAGACCGCTATTCATGGACAGAGGCTTCCGTAAATATTTAGTTACAACGTATTGTTACGTTTAAACTAAGTTTAATGGTGCAACGCAAAAACATTTAGTAGTGCGTAAGTTGTAACTTAGTGCCCATTTACATCGTAACTAGGGTACGTTGTAACTTATGCACGGCTGGTGCAACTGGCCTCTGGTTATTTGCGCATGATTAACAGGAGTCTTTATTGGCGAGAAAAAAAAGCCTTGTTGCATTTTTTTTTTTTTTTGAAGTGGGGATTGGGTTGGGACATAGAAGGGGGAAAAAGGAAAAAAGTTTGGGAACCGCTGCTCTAGATAAGAGTTTACATACAAAGCAATTCTATTCACCCAGCGCACAAAATATGCAGTATACCCAAAGCATGATGTGTAATAAGTGCTATCACACAGGATATGTCAGCTTATACATCATCTTATCAAGAAATTTCTGTGTAAATATATATATAAATGTATGTATAAATGTATTATGTATAAATAAACTTGACAATTTTTGACTGAATAAGGTCACGATCAATAACCAAAATCAAACTTCGATGCTCCTAATCTCATCATTAGTTATGCCATTTATGCATCCAAACATGTTAATAATGTTAGGTATGATGAGGATGTATCTTTCGCAGTAACTATTGCACTGTAGAATAGTGGCAAAGGATATTGTATAGAAGTATTGCACACTTCTTGTACACAGGGAATTTTCTGCTTGGGGCCCCCATAGACCCTAGAATCGCCTCTGCTAATAATTCTGCCCACACTGTATTTTATTGCAATGTAATCACTGTCATTTTGCAAACAGCCATCGGTCTACCACTTGTGTTTTTGACCGCGTTTTTGTCAAGAGGATATCTCACGAAAGCAGTTCTGCTTACCGCACGTCAATTCGCTTCTCATGCGACGCTGCGTGCTTCATAAAACAGCCCGAAAAGTTGTGATTGGTTAGCCAAATGTCAAATAAAAAAGAACCAATGGGCTGTTGATTAGGTGTCTCCTGGGCCGGTCTTTCAGAAAAAAATCTTACGCTAACCTTTTTGGTAAAATGCAGTACATTGCCACCGCGCCTTTTAGCGCCATTAATGAATTACGTGAAAACAGAAACAAAGAAAGAAAGCAACGGGCCGTGTTGCGCGATGAACGAGTGTTTATGGGCTGGTCGACAGAAATAGTGTGAGATGTTTGATGCGTCGTGTGTATTATGCTCCTCCTCTGTTTCTTGTGCATCTGACACAAGAAACAGAGAGGGAGGGGTGGAGCCTGTTAAGAGATGATTGGGCCAGCCCAGTGTCAGTATGGAAAATTAACCAATGTGCCGCTGTCCCTGCTTTATGGGCCGGTCGTTGGCCAATTAAAAAAAATTATATAGGCTATACGCACAACCGGTGCAACGTCATAGAATGTCTCTGAACAGGTTCACGCCCACTTTTGGGGGAAAACAAACTAGACCTCCCATTGACTTCCATACAAAATAGCGGAACAAAGCAAGCGTTCGTACACACCCGACAGGCGTAAATAATTTAAGAAATCACTCAGATAAAACATGACGAGTAATTATCTGTCCACCCTGCCTGCCATTGAGCGCGAAAGATACATAAAAACATTTAATTTGGTCATTATAAAAACATGTCTCTTTCATTCTCACAGCGTCAAATTTGTGTAACAACGCTTCCCGTTGGCCAGAGGTGTCTTACCCGGATATGTACTCGTACCTCATTGGGTCAACAGGGAAGACAGTAAATTATTTTAGTTCGTATTTGAAAGTTACTTCGTATTTATATATTATGTCTTTATATTTAGAGTACTGAGTAAACTTTTCCGTCCAGCCATACAACTAACTGGCTTAGCGATATTTCCAGCAATCACTGGATGGAGTTGTTACACAAATTTGACGCTGTGAGAATGAAAGGGACATGTTTTTATATTGACCAAATTAAATGTGTTAATGTATCTTTCGCGTTCTATAGCAGGCAGGGTGGACAGATAAATACTCGACATGTTTAATCTGAGTGATTTCATAAGTTATTTACGCCTGCCGGCTGTGTACAAACGTTGCTTTGTTTCGCTATTTTGTATGGAAGTCAATGGGAAGTCTGGTTTGTTTTCCCCCAAAAAGGGGCGGTGACGAAATTTACAGTCAAGTTCCCGGATGTGCCGGTAGTCCGTATCCACCGGCCCACAAGTGCGTCGGCCCACCGGGCATTTGCCCGGTATGCCAGATTACCAGTCCAGCCCTGGTGTCACGTATCTAACGCTTACCAATACAAAACACAACAATGATGACGAGGAAACAGGATTCTTAATATATACAGTATACTCTGGAACTTTATTCAAAACACACAACGAAGACGAGGAACAGCATAACATTGACGTTTAACGACCGAAGGAACAAACATGAGGGCGGAATATATAGGGTAGTGATAATCAAACATAACAATGATCAGGTGTAAGAACTTAACTATAATCAAACACAGGTGTGACTAATAATGATGAAATAAGATAACAAGGAGAACTAAACAAGATGATTAACAATGAACTGAAACAAATGCAATAACAAACACAAAACACTGACAATGAGATCAACATCCAGGTATAATATTCAGTTTACAGTTTTTTCTGAATGCTGAATAGAATAGAATAGAATCTTTATTGTCCCATAAGGATATTCTTTTTCACACATCATCACATTCCAAGAAGATTTGTTTAAAGCAATGATGGCTGATGGTACAAAACTTTTCTTAAAGTGCGCTTTTTTCCAGTATCTGCCGCCAGATGGGAGTAGAATAAAGAACCAGTTCAGGGGATGGTCAGGGCTACTTATTATGGTGCGGGCAAGACGTGTGATGGCTGTGTCATTTGCCTCAGTGAGGCAGGGGTGGGAAGTTGTATTATCTTTTAATGAGTTTGTTCTTGCTGGTAACACTTAGTATGTTGAAGAAACAAGGGGAGCAGTAAAGTAGAAGAGGTTGAATGATGCTTTTGTAGAGTAACAGAAGAAGATAAGGGGCAACGTACAGTGATCTTAGTTTGCATATGGCATACAGTCTCTGTTGTGCACGTTTCTGTGTGATGGTGACATGTTCATTAAAGTTAAGCTTATTGTCAATAGTGAGACCGAGATATTTGAAAGTGCTGACCTGTTCAACTTGTTTGCTATAGATGGTGATGTGGGTGAGTCCTAGAGGTGGGTAGTAACGAATTACATTTACTTCATTACATTTATTTGAGTAATTTTTTTGGGTAACTAGTACTTTTAGAGTAAATTTAAGGATGGGTCCTTTTACTCTTACTCAAGTACATTTCTAGTGAAAAAACTGTACTTTTACTTCGCTACATTTGGCGGCGTTACTGCGCTACTTTCAAATGGTAATAATTAATGAAGATATATATATATATATATATATATATATATATATTAAACTTTATAGGGCGTGTTTGAAAGTTTCGCGAGACAGGCTGCGTCAACCCTTTAGCGCGCGCGACCGCACGTAGATGATAGGAGAAGCAGTTTAGGGCGCGTGTGCGTTGTGCGAGATATATAATAAAAATAAAAGAATAAAGTTTGAAGTCTGAAATTCAGTGCTTTTGCGCTACTTCTTTATCAGATCGGAAGTAACGAGTAGTTTTTTCATCTAATACTTTTTTACTCTTACTCAAGTAAATAATTAGACTTTGTAATTTTACTTTTACTGGAGTACATTTTTGTATAAGTACTTGTACTTTTACTTGAGTACAGATTTTGGGTACTCTACCCACCACTGGTGAGTTCAGGGGGTGATTTTGATGCATAAATGACCAGTTCTTTTGTCTTGTCATTGTTGGGTTGGAGGTAGTTATCAGAGCACCACAGTGCAAAAATCTGTGATGGACTGGTGGTATGCCTGTGATGGAACTATTATCTGTAAGTAGTCCTACTATAGCTGTGTCATCTGCATTTTTGTAGTAAGTGGTATTGGGTAGTGAGCTCTGGCAGTCATTTGTGTAAAGTGTGTATAGGAAGGGACTAAGTACACAACCTTGGGGAGCTCCAGTGTTGGTAAAGATGGTTGATGATGTTATTGTCCCTATTTTCACTGTCTGTGGCCTGTTGCTGAGAAAATTGTTTATCCAATCGATGAGGAGAGGGGTGACATTCAGGTGCTGTAGTTTCTTGATGAGTTGATGGCGCTCCATTGTGTTAAATGCGGAGCTGAAGTCAACAAACAGAACTGAGGCGGAGTTATGGGGAGTCTGGAGGTGGTGAAGGAGGGAGTGGAAAAGGCACGCCACTGCTTCCACTGTCCCCCTTTTTGGCTGGTATGCAAATTGATACAGGTCAAGTTGTGTGCTGACAGTAGGGAGGATGAGGTGTAGTATGATTCTCTCCATGAATTTCATGACTATAGGGGTGAGTGCAACTGGACGGTAGTGATTGGGTTCTGAAGGGCGTGGTTTCTTGGGTACAGGTATGATAGTTGATGTTTTCCAGAGGGTGGGTATTGTTGCTGTCCTGTAGGATTCCCGGAAGATGGAGTGGAAGATGGGGGAGAGCTCTATTGCGCAGCACTTCAGCACCTTTGCCGGGATGCCGTCTGGCTCTGGTGCCTTGCCAACTTTGCACCTGGCCAGCTGCCGCTGCACATCCTCCTCTGTGAAGGGCAGGTGTTGAGGTTCAAGGGAGGGGGGTGTAGCACAGTCCTTTGTTTGAATGCTGTCTGTTTTTCTTTAAGTGCATATTTTATGTTGGGGGTAATCCAGGGTTTGGAGTTGGGGTATCTTTTGACAATTCTGGTGGGGATGGTGGTATGAATACAGAACTTCACTAGTCAGTGATGGTGGATACCCTCTCGTCTAAGGTGCCCTGACTGATGGGTCCTGTCGGCTCTTAGGATGGTGAAGTGATCAAGACTGACCTCAGACTCCGGGACCTCCTTGTCCAACCAGGTTTCGGGGAGCACGATGATGCAGGCGTCTCTGTAGCCTCTCTCTATGGAGAACTTGGCGTGCAGCAGGTCCATTTTGTTCCTGAGCGAAAGAACGTTCGCTAATATGATTGAAAGCAGAGGGGGCCTGAAGGGACGCTTACGGAGTCTAGTTCTTACACCTCCTCGTCTGCTTCTTCGCCTTGGTTTCATCTCTGGTAAAATAAAATAAACAGGCCAGCATAAAATACTCCAGATATAAAGATAGGACTGTTTAAAATACTGGCAAGACCACTGCTGATAGTATTTACAGTGTGATAAGATCAACATTCAGGTGTAATATTCATTTTAAAGTCCTGGAGTAATGACCACCCCGTGTGGTTAGCTTAAATTATACAGCCTTGATTCAAATAATAATATTTTATATGCAAGTGGAATTGCTTTATTCAAATATCAATTAAATTTTTTTATATTTATTTTCAAATTAATTCAAATTTGTGACATGTTTGGCATGAAAGTTTTTATTGTTATTGTATAGTTGTACTTGTGAGAAGTATGCACATGGTGTTAAAGGATGCTGTCCTAACTATAGAAACAGTTAAATGAGAAAGTGAGACCAGTGGCGGATGCAGAACGAGAACGTGACAGATGGGTGGGCATGGATTAAGTTGAGGTGTGCCTGAATGGGTGTCCTGAAGTCAATCACGAATTCAGGTCTGGGTTTCCCAAAACTTTCTTAATGCTACGTCATTCTTATGTTACACTGTGTACCTTATCGTACATGTGCATGTGTATATCACTTTTGAATAAGAAACTAACAAGTCTATATAATTCGTCAAAACTTACACTTAAAAAAACTTAAAAAAGAACACTCATTTAATTAAACAGCACACACACACACAACCGAACTTGCTACACATCACATTTTTTACATTAATGAAGCCTTTTTTAGTAAAAAAAAATTTATTGGGCTGTTTACACTGCCACATACAAAAAAGAGCCGGCCCTGCACACAGTGACAGTAAAATGAACACAAAAAACTAGCACACTTTAAATAGCCCATTAAAGTGTTTATTACTAATAAATTAGGCTCCTAAATGCTTAAAATTAATAAATGTAAATGAACAAAATGTTGCATTACATTAACAATCTGTGAAAACAGGGGGGCACCACTTTTTCACATAACATAGTGAAGCAGACCCTCCACGAGTGATTAATTGATTCTCGAAAGTAACAAGTTTCCAGAAAAAAAAACTTTTTTTGAAATGAAATGCTGCAATGCAATTTTACCTAATACACTAATATCTCAATTGCACCACTTAAAATGTATAGTGTTTGTAACCCATTATAAAGAAACACACCGATTCATTGCTTGAGATGCAATGGTCTATTAGAAAATGCAATTGCGAAACACTTAAGAACCATTAACCATTAAACACTGTCAAAATCCTCTCCTATAGCCTTGTGGGATAGTAAAGTGTCGAATGCACACTTCATAATCCAATTGAAAAACAAGAAAATCTGGGCACTTTTCACCTGCTCTTTTATAAGTGATGTGAATTCAGAAATGCTTCTTTTGTTTCTCATCTACTGTATAGTAGGAACGTATTTGGCTCTGGATCAAGGGCTAACCTTAATCTTATTTGACCAAATGTGTTGAACGGGAGAAAAACAAACAAAGAAAACTTTAAACATTAGGGGTAATGGCGACCCCGTGTGGTGAGCTTAAGGAATCGCATATATTAAAATAGCCTTATTTTTAAATAATAATATATTTATATATACAAAGATAATTAAAATTGCTTCTTTCAAATCTCTATTTTTTATAGAAAAATTAAATTAATTCCAATTTCTAAAATGTTTGGCATGTAACTTGTTATTATTAACTTTTGAGAAGGATGCAAATGATGTTAAACATGTTTTTAACAGTGTACTGTAGCATCTCTGTTATTATTGGAATAACACATTTTGTCCCTTTTATTTATTTAAATACAAAAGCAACACACAATGTGAAAAATAACATCCTTTCTTTCAGTGTATCTGCTTTACACTCAGTTTGAAATTGTAAAAGAAACGTTCTCAGTTTATATCAAGAATGTAAGCAGCACACATAATTTCCACTTATCACTATTTATGGCTTGAATAAAGCATAACATCTGTAAATCATTGTTTTACGTATGTCACCGGGTGACGATTTGTGGGGGCGGAACCAAAAGTGAGTAAGATGGGTTCCGCCCAGACGACTGACTCCGAACACCGGAATTTCCGGGGTTTCCCCGAACACCAAATCAAGCCAGATTACGTACAGGTGAAGGCGATTAATACAGCGATTGCTGATAGGTCAACTAGGAGGGAAGGCAGAGTACAAAAAGACCTTTGAAGACATCAAACGGGCTTTGTGTGTGCTTTGTTGCTGCTGTGCAGACCCGTTGTGTTGGCCTATATCGATCCCTCGGGGAAGATAACGGAAGCGGTGGTGTGTTAACAGAAGATAAGAGGTTGGAGGTGACTGGGCGAAGAGAATATTGGGTGATTTCACTTGTGAGTGGGCTGAACACAAGGTCATTGTATGCATTGGTGCATGGACGTATTGACAACGAAGTGTGAGTAACAGTCAATGTGTACTTACGAAATATTCAGAAGAAGAGTTACTTGGTGTGCATTGTGAGTGTGTTGAAGGTTACCGGCCCCACTGCGGAGGGAAACGTGGGCGAGCCGTAAGGGTAACCAGAAGCATACAGGGGTTTGTTGATTATATTTACGTGCCAACATTGTCTCTCTGTGGCAAGGATAACGCCCAACCAGCCTCACGAGGGGTCTGAGTCCAGCCGGCCAAGTCTTTAACTCACGTGAAGTGTGTGCAGAGTGCTGTGGGTGGGTTGTGAATTTTATTGCGTGTTTACACTAAAGCTTGCTGTTTATGCTGTGCTTATAGTGACCGAAGCCGCCCTGGCCCAGTGCAGATCGTGAGTAGTCAACAGCATGTTGAGGCCTGAACCACACGAGAGGAGGCAACTAAAACTTTGATCCCCTGTGTGCTAGCAAAAGCCCGCGCCAACCCAGAAAGCAGGCAGTGGTGAAGCCCAGCGGTATATCAGCGTGAGTAGCGATTCAAGTGCACCGTACGGACCGAGGGTCATTGTTGTGGATAGATCTGCCTAGAAGAACCATCTGTGTGTGCAGAGCCTCGTCGAGAGTTCGCCCCAGCTCAAGACCCCTGTTATCAAAAAGGAGGGGGAGCCCGGGAAGTGTTCGGCTCCGCGTCACCTGACCCACCAGTCCCCACGACACCTAAGAAGCTTAAGCGGACCGGTGAAGGTATATTGTGTACAGCCGTCGTGGTGAAAGCCCACTGCCTGGAGGAGCGATGGGTGAGCCCAAGTTTTGTGAGTAACTTACCTTTGTGGTGTGTAATCTACCTTTGCTTACAGCAACACCGCGAAGAGGAATGAACAGTCTAAATAGTGTGAACCACTTACCTTTGCTCCAGTGAATGCCCCGAAGTGAACGAAATGCCCAAGTTTTGTGAGTAACTTACCTTTGTGGTGTGTAATCTACCTTTGCTTACAGTGACACCTCGAAGAGGAACGAACAGTCTAAATAGTGTGAACCACTTACCTTTGCTCCAGTGAATGCCCCGAAGTGAACGAAAAGCCCAGGCCTTGTGGGTAACTTACCTTTGTGGTGTGTAACCTACCTTTGCTTACAGCAACACCTCGAAGAGGAACAAACAGTCTAAATAGTGTGAACCACTTACCTTTGCTCCAGTGAATGCCCCGAAGTGAACGAAATGCCCAAGCCGTGTGAGTAACTTACCTTTGTGGTGTGAAACCTACCTTTGCTTACAGCAACACCTCGAAGAGGAACGAACAGTCTAAATAGTGTGAACCACTTACCTTTGCTCCAGTGAATGCCTCGAAGTGAACGAAAAGCCCAAGCCGTGTGAGTAACTTACCTCTGTGGTGTGTAACATACCTTTGCTTACAGCAACACCTCGAAGAGGAATGAACAGTCTAAACAGTGTGAACCACTTACCCTTGCTCCAGTAAATGCCCCGAAGTGAACGAAAAGCCCAAGCCTTGTGAGTAACTTACCTTTTGTGGTGTGTAACCTACCTTTGCTTACAGCGACACCTCGAAGAGGAACGAACAGTCTCAATAGCGTGAAACACTTACCTTGCTCCAGTGAACGTCCTGAAGTGAACGAAAGGCCCACGTCTTGTGAGTAACTTACTCTTGTGGTGTGTAATCTACCTGTGCTTACAGCAACACTCGGAAGAGCCGACGACAGGCTCCAGTCTGAGAGAACACTTACCTTTGGTCACTAACTCACCTCTGTGGAACGTGGAAGACCCCCCAAGTGCCCAGCAAAGTCCCAGCAGAGAGGACCTACGAGAGAGAGAGAGAGGCGAGGGTGTTAGGCAAGTAGCGACCAAGTTCTGGACCAGCCCATTAATTGTTGTTTTCCCTGTTCTGCCTCCAGGAAGAAGCGGAGGGCGCCACGGATTGCAGAAAGAGTCCTGGAAAGGAGTCCCGGCCCCCGCTCCATAGTTGAAAGAGCCCTGGAGGCGAGAAGCAGTAGCTTGTTTTAAACTGCCCTTTCCCTTTTCCCCCTGCTTTTAAATATTTAATAAAGTTACATTTTAAGTTTAGTATACTCGTCTGTCTGGTCATTCGGGTGGTCTTGGGAACCTCCTCAAGGTGGAAAGCTAGGAAGGGGCGTGACCCTTTAGCCATCTCGGGTCCGCTCCGACCTGTGACAGATATGGCGTAGTCGGCAGGGATCCACCTCGAGTTGAGCAACCAAGGCCCTCCAATGGCCGATGACGAGTTGTCCGAAGCCCCACCCCATGTTGTGCCTGAGAGGCCTGAAGCCCCACCCCGTGCCATGCCCGTATTCCTGGGGAACCCTTGGGTGCAGAAATATGGCGGAGCCGAGTCCGAGGTTCGCCTGGCTGAGTGGAGGGCCCAGATCGAGTACCTGGCCGGCCTCCAGGGGCTGAGTGCCATCCAGCAACAACAGTTCGTGTTGAACTCGCTAGAAGGAGAGGCCCGGCGTGAAGTACAAGCCGCCCCCGAAGCCGTTCGAGTCACCGCCCAGTCCATATTTCAATTCCTCACCGACCAGTATGGTGATACCACCCCTGTAGCCATCCTACAGGCTCAGTTTTTCAACTGTAAATAGGGCCCCCACCAGTCCATCCGAGCCTTCGCCCTGAAACTCCGCGAGCAGTATGCTCGCCTGCAGAAACAACGAGATCATGGGTTGGGAGACGAAGAGACCCTGTTGAGAGATCAGTTCTTGCTAGGGCTAAGAGAGGGCCCTGTACGTCAGAACCTAAGGGTACAGTTCCGAAGGGACCCCGAGCTTACGTTCGACGATCTGAAGAAGGAAGCAATGGCCCTAGAGGGTGACCAAGCCGAGATGAAGGAAGCCCCCGTATGTGCCGCAGTGAGTGGTCCGGCGGCGACGGCCCCAGAGGTAATGGACTGGAAACAAGCATTGAAGATGGAACTCCTGAAAGACGTTCGAGACCAGATGGCCGAGTTGACTAAAACATTGGTAGGAGAGCTGCGCCTAGGGCCGGGAAGGAGAGAAGAAGGACCCGCCCCCCGAGAACGGGTGTATTCTGAACTTGGCCGAGACTCGACGAGACGGCCCTACCTGGCTAATCGGCCCAGGTTCGAGTGGGACGAGCAGGGGAGGCCGATCTGTAATCGCTGTGGAACAGCAGGTCGTGAGTCGGCAGTGCGGCCCACGAAGAGCCTCCAAGGGGGGTTTTTAGGACAACCGGCCACAGTGGGTCATGTGGTCGGGGCCCCCCAAATTGACCCTCCTAGAAGAATGGAGTCCAGGGACAGGATGATCGGGCTCAGCCCGACAGTGGAGGTGCAAGTATGTGGCGCTACGGTGCAATACCTCGTCGACACCGGTTCCCAGGTTACCCTATTCTCCGAAAGCCTGTCCCATGAGTTGTTTGGAGCCCAACCTTTACACGAAACTGAAGCTCCCTGGCTTACCCTGAAGGGGGCAAACAGACTAGAGATCCCTTATATTGGCTATAGGCTCACGGATTTCGAGCTCTACGGAGTACAAGTGCCACAGAAGGGGGTCATCATTGTACAGGATCACTGTCTCGGCCGTCATCGGGCCCTCATAGGTATGAATGTTCTCTCGGAGTGCTGGGAGGAGCTATTTCGGGCTAGGCCCGTACAGAAAATACCGAGGGCTGAACGGCCGGGCTGGGAACGTGTAGTGGCCGACTGCCGCTGAGTACAGATGGCCAAGATCCAGGGCAGTCGCGAAGAAGTTGGCCGAGTAGCCTGTCGGTTTGCACTATCTGTTCTGGTGAGGAGGGAAGCCATAGTGTGGGCTAGAGTTCCCCAATGGCGCCAGAGACCTGGGAGCTGGGTGTTGATAGAACCCCATGAAAACTGCACGCAGGTGGGAGTGGCCCGAGGATTGGCGGTGGTACAACGAGGTCGAGTACCGGTGAAGGTCTGTAATGAAAACCCCTACCCAGTACACCTACACAAACACCAACGGCTAGTGACGGTGATGACAGTCGAGGGCCATCAGGTACAGGATGGAGAAGACGTGAGTTTTTGCCAGGTGCCCCCCGCAGTGGTTGAAGTGGCTTTAACCCAGGCAGATGGAGCGTCTAGGACGAGAGAGAAGAGGATGCCGGGCCACTTGACAGGTGACTCCTTACAAGGGGAGGACCTGGAGCGAGTACAGGCGGAGAAGTTACAAGCACTCCTTAGGAGATGGCAACATGTTTTCTCCACCCACGACGAAGATTATGGGTGCACTACGGTGGTAAGGCACAGCATTCCTACGGGAGAAGCCGGGCCAAGCCGGGAGCGGTATCGTCCGATACCCCCCACCTTATACACGGAAGTCAGGACCCTGTTACAAGGTATGTTGGAGCAAGGGATCGTACGGGAGAGTAGTAGCCCGTGGGCGGCCCCTATAGTGTTAGTCCAAAAGACAGGGGCATGGAGGTTCTGTGTGGACTACAGAAAGCTAAATCAATTGACCAAGAAGGATGCGTTCCCCCTACCTCGCATCGAAGACTCACTGGCAAGCCTGACCAAGTCCGCCTGGTACACCACCCTAGACTTGGCCAGTGGGTACTGGCAGGTGCAAGTCGAAGAACGGGACCGGGAGAAGACCGCCTTTACCACTCCTTTTGGTCTATTCGAGTGGGACTGGATGCCCTTCGGGCTCTGCAACATTCCCGCAACCTTCCAGAGGCTGATGCAACGATGCCTAGGAGGTCGGTTAATGGAGTCCGTATTAGTATACCTCGATGATGTGATTGTATATTCCCCAGATTTTGAGACTCACCTTCAGCACCTGGAGAAGGTGTTTCGAGAGATGGAGAGGTATGGCTTGAAACTACAGCCCGAGAAGTGCCATCTACTGCGTCGCGAGGTGAAGTTCCTAGGCCACGTGGTGAGTGCGGCTGGAGTGGCCGTAGACCCTGACAAGGTATCTTCAGTGCGGGACTGGGAGGCCCCTAAAACCGTGAGGCAAGTGAGATCATTTTTGGGCTTTGTGGGATACTACCGGCGATTTATAAAGGGGTTTCTTGGAGATTGCCAAACCCTTAAACCAACTGTTGGTCGGGACAGGGCGACCACGGGGGCGGGGATCCCCAACGGTAGAATGGACCGCAGAGTGTGAAGCGGCCTTTAGGGCGCTGAAACAAGAACTTTTACAAGCCCCGATTCTAGCATATGCTGACTTCTCCCAACCCTTTCTGCTGTACACAGACGCCAGTAACCTTGGCCTGGGAGCCGTACTTGCACAGAAGCAAGATGGAGTGGAACGACTGATCGCCTATGCCAGCCGGAGCCTCCATCCCGCCGAAAGGAACGATGCGAGTTCCTTCAAGCTTGAGCTGTTGGCGCTGAAATGGGCATTAAGTGAAAAGTTCAAGGACTATCTCTGGGGAGCCAAGGTAACGGTGGTCACTGATAATAATCCTTTGGTACACTTGCAGACGGCCCGGCTAGGAGCAGTGGAGCAACGATGGGTGGCCCAGTTAGCCAACTACGACTATCAGCTGCAGTATCGCCCTGGGCGAGAGCACACCAATGCAGACGCGTTATCCCGAATGCCAGAAAGGGAAGGCCCGAGGGGCCCGAGCCAGCAAGAGGAAGAGCCAGGAGAGGAGGAATTGACGGTTGGGGTTGTGGAGGCCCCTGGAAGCCAACAGGAGGCGGTACCTATGAGTTGGGGATGGGACCCCCACCGGTGGAGGACCCGGCAGCATGAGGATCGGGAGCTGCGAAGCCTGAGTGAGTGGCTTGGACGAGGCCGACGACCAACCCCCGCCGAGCGACAAGGACAAACAGAGGTGGGCAGTAAGATGTTGGGGCAGTGGGAAAGATTAAAACTGCGTGAAGGTGTGTTGTGTAGAACCATTTGAGACCCGGGGACGGGGGAAGAGACCAGCCAGATCGTGGTACCACCAAGCCAGGTACAGGCACTGATGGCGGCGTATCACGACCAGATGGGGCATCAGGGACAGGAACGCACGTTGTCCCTACTGCGCAGGCACTTCTACTGGCCGGGGATGGAGACATCTGTGAGTACGTTTATTCAAGCATGTCCCAGATGTACCCTATTTAAGTCTCGACGGGAAGCCCGCACACCAATGGTCCCCATCAACGCTAAAGCCCCCCTCCACATTGTCGCGATGGACTACCTGACTCTGGGTCGCCCCACGGACCGATTCCAGAACATCTTGGTCGTGACCGACCTGTTCACGAAATACGCCTGGGCCATCCCCACCTTAGACCAGACGGCGAGTACTACAGCTACCGCATTGTGGAGGGCGGTCTTCCAGTCATTTGGGTGTCCAGAGTTCCTCCATTCAGATCAAGGGCCCAATTTTGAGTCGCGGATCATCCGGGAACTATGCCAGCTTTACGGCTGCACGAAGACCCACACGACTTCATACCACCCCCAAGGGAATGGAGGATGTGAGCGGTTCAATCAAACCTTGTTGGGCTTGTTGGGAACTCTGGACCAGAGGCGCCAGGACGACTGGGTGAGTGCTTTGCCGAATTTGCTACAGGCTTATAACAGTAGTATACATAGCACCACGGGGTACGCTCCCACTTACCTGATGTTTGGTAGACACATCCGCCTGCCCACAGATCTGTTGTTAGGAACGGCTGGGAGTGAAGGAGAAGAGAGCGTGACCGAGTGGGTAGGACGACACCACTATCGTCTCCGCTTTGCCTACGAATAAGTCAACAAAAGGATCCAGGCGGCTGGAGAAAAGAACAAGAAGCTGTATGACAGGACGGCGCGGGAAGCTCCCTTGCTCCCTGGCGAGAGAGTCCTCGTACGAGACAACCGGCGATTAGGGAAGGGTAAGCTGAGTGACCGGTGGGAGGCCAGGCCATACGTTGTGACGATTTGTGGGGGCGGAACCAAAAGTGAGTAAGATGGGTTCCGCCCGGACGACTGACTCCGAACACCGGAATTTCCGGGGTTTCCCCGAACACCAAATCAAGCCAGATTACGTACAGGTGAAGGCGATTAATACAGCGATTGCTGATAGGTCAACTAGGAGGGAAGGCAGAGTACAAAAAGACCTTTGAAGACATCAAACGGGGTGCTTTGTGTGTGCTTTGTTGCTGCTGTGCAGACCCATTGTGTTGGCCTATATCGATTCCTCGGGGAAGATAACAGAAGCGGTGGTGTGCTAACAGAAGATAAGAGGTTGGAGGTGACTGGGCGAAGAGAATATTGGGCGATTTCACTTGTGAGTGGGCTGAACACAAGGTCATAGTATGCATTGGTGCATGGACGTATTGAGAACGAAGTGTGAGTAACAGTCAATGTGTACTTAAGAAATATTCAGAAGAAGAGTTACTTGGTGTGCATTGTGAGTGTGTTGAAGGTTACCGGCCCCACTGCGGAGGGAAACGTGGGCGAGCCGTAAGGGTAACCAGGAGCATACAGGGGTTTGTTGATTATATTTACGTGCCAACATTGTCTTTCTGTGGCAAGGATAACGCCCAACCAGCCTCACGAGGGGTCTGAGTCCAGCCGGCCAAGTCTTTAACTCACGTGAAGTGTGTGCAGAGTGCTGTGGGTGAGTTGTGAATTTTATTGCGTGTTTACACTAAAGCTTGCTGTGTATGCTGTGCTTATAGTGACCGAAGCCGCCCTGGCCCAGTGCAGATTGTGAGTAGTCAACAGCACGTTGAGGCCTGAACCACACGAGAGGAGGCAACTAAAACTTTGATCCCCTGTGTGCTAGCAAAGGCCCGCGCCAACCCAGAAAGCAGGCAGTGGTGAAGCCCAGCGGTATATCAGCGTGAGTAGCGATTCAAGTGCACCGTACAGACCGAGGGTCATTGTTGTGGATAGATCTGCCTAGAAGAACCATCTGTGTGTGCGGAGCCTCGTCGAGAGTTCGCCCCAGCTCAAGACCCCTGTTATCAAAAAGGAGGGGGAGCCCGGGAAGCGTTCGGCTCCGCGTCACCTGACCCACCAGTCCCCACGACACCTAAGAAGCTTAAGCGGACGGGTGAAGGTATATTGTGTACAGCCGTCGTGGTGAAAGCCCACTGCCTGGAGGAGCGTTGGGTGAGCCCAAGTTTTGTGAGTAACTTACCTTTGTGGTGTGTAATCTACCTTTGCTTACAGCAACACCGCGAAGAGGAATGAACAGTCTAAATAGTGTGAACCACTTACCTTTGCTCCAGTGAATGCCCCGAAGTGAACGAAATGCCCAAGTTTTGTGAGTAACTTACCTTTGTGGTGTGTAATCTACCTTTGCTTACAGTGACACCTCGAAGAGGAACGAACAGTCTAAATAGTGTGAACCACTTACCTTTGCTCCAGTGAATGCCCCGAAGTGAACGAAAAGCCCAGGCCTTGTGAGTAACTTACCTTTGTGGTGTGTAACCTACCTTTGCTTACAGCAACACCTCGAAGAGGAACGAACAGTCTAAATAATGTGAACCACTTACCTTTGCTCCAGTGAATGCCCCGAAGTGAACGAAATGCCCAAGCTTTGTGAGTAACTTACCTTTGTGGTGTGTAACCTACCTTTGCTTACAGCAACACCTCGAAGAGGAACGAACAGTCTAAATAGTGGGAACCACTTACCTTTGCTCCAGTGAATGCCCCGAAGTGAACGAAAAGCCCAAGCCGTGTGAGTAACTTACCTCTGTGGTGTCTAACCTACCTTTGCTTACAGCAACACCTCGAAGAGGAACGAACAGTCTAAACAGTGTGAACCACTTACCTTTGCTCCAGTGAATGCCCCGAAGTGAACGAAAAGCCCAAGCCTTGTGAGTAACTTACCTTTTGTGGTGTGTAACCTACCTTTGCTTACAGCAACACCTCGAAGAGGAACGAACAGTCTAAACAGTGTGAACCACTTACCTTTGCTCCAGTGAATGCCCCGAAGTGAACGAAAAGCCCAAGCCTTGTGAGTAACTTACCTTTTGTGGTGTGTAACCTACCTTTGCTTACAGCGACACCTCAAAGAGGAACGAACAGTCTCAATAGCGTGAAACACTTACCTTGCTCCAGTGAACGTCCTGAAGTGAACGAAAGGCCCACGTCTTGTGAGTAACTTACTCTTGTGGTGTGTAATCTACTTGTGCTTACAGCAACACTCGGAAGAGCCGACGACAGGCTCCAGTCTGAGAGAACACTTACCTTTGGTCACTAACTCACCTCTGTGGAACGTGGATGACCCCCCAAGTGCCCAGCAAAGTCCCAGCAGAGAGGACCTACGAGAGAGAGAGAGAGAGAGAGGCGAGGGTGTTAGGCAAGTAGCGACCAAGTTCTGGACCAGCCCATTAATTGTTGTTTTCCCTGTTCTGCCTCCAGGAAGAAGCGGAGGGCGCCACGGATTGCAGAAAGAGTCCTGGAAAGGAGTCCCGGCCCCCGCTCCATAGTTGAAAGAGCCCTGGAGGCGAGAAGCAGTAGCTTGTTTTAAACTGCCCTTTCCCTTTTTACCCTGCTTTTAAATATTTAATAAAGTTACATTTTAAGTTTAGTATACTCGTCTGTCTGGTCATTGAGGTGGTCTTGGGAACCTCCTCGAGGTGGAAAGCTAGGAAGGAGTGTGACCCTTTAGCCATCTCGGGTCCGCTCCGACCTGTGACACGTACGTCACAGGATTCTCCACGGCCATATACACACATCATCTGTGATGCTTCATAAACCCAGTCCCATCGAGCAGCACAGTCCGTGTTCTTTATAATTTTCACGTTTGCCTCTCTGAGGGTCGGACTTGGAGGACCACTATTCGTCACAAGCCCCCAGCCTGCAACACTGCAATCAGTGTCCACTCTGATCTCCACAGGTGTCATTGGTATGGGAATCGTCTTGATGTTGTTGTTTAGTTTGACTTTTTTATTCAGCTGTAATCCAACAACACATTCATCTCTTACTAGACAGAAGTTAGATGAGATAGAACTACATGTGATTATATTGTAATTATGTATTGTGATGGTTGGATAGCAATATTGGGTGTAGTTGTTTACCTTCAGAATCATCAGGTCGGATATTTTAGGTTTTTTCGGATCAGGGTTGTATTCTGGAGGCTTGTTATAGGTACTCACACCAATGCGGACATGGTTTTCACTGCTGCTTGATAAGTCATGTACACCTGCCACAACTGTCAGAATCTCAGTGCTGCTCAAAGAAATGTCAATATATTAATAAAGAATATGTTCAACCTTTATTGGTTTTCTTTAGAAAGGTGTCATGATGGACTTTGTGTTATATTGTTGTTCCCTTTTATCCTTAAAAGGAGTGGTGGGAACCTTGGACACGTAGCCATGCCGGGGTGTTACACTGGAGTCAGCGGCCCAAACTGTCTCTCTAAGCGAGTTGCTAATTTGTCAGTCACAATGTTACGTCTCCTTTCCCCACCTTCAGGGAACGAGGGTTACATCCGTAACAGAGACATTTTGGTAGAACTTTATTTTAAAGTACGTTTACTTATCTTGTACATATATGGTAAATATTTTTTACTTACAGACAAATGTGTGGTACTTACTTTTGAGTATCTATCTGGTGATTAAGGGGTATCATTACTGCAGTGGTACATACCTGGTGGTTATTATGTAACCTTAGGTAAGTACTGGGTAATACCAGATACATAATTATAGTGTACGTCTACTGTAACTAAATAGAAACGCTACTGTACTTTCAAATAAATGTACAATATAAGTATTTAGTACTTACAGGCAAGTGTGGGTTAATGACAGATACTTAGGTACTTACGTATAGTGTACGTATATGAAAACTAATAACAAACACAACTGTATGCTACTTACAAATTGTATGTACATGGTAATTGTATAATACTAACTGTCCAGTGCATAGGCGGAGCTTGTGTGTGTGTGTGTGTGTGTGTGGGGGGGGGGGTGTCTGGCCCCGCCAGTGCTAAAAGGATTTTTACAAAATCCAACAAATTTACATATTTACATATTAATTTAGATTTTCATAAATTTTAAAATGTTACTTTGTAAGATAATTTGTAAAACTATTGTTAATCTGTATACTATATACTTGTGTTTTAAATTGAACTGGGTTGAATTGCCTTGTGTTTTAGAAGCAAAGAAAATTAAATATTAGATAAAGTAGTCATATTATTAATACAAATTGTCCTCATTCTTTTGTGTTACAGTTACAAAAACCTTTGTTAACCATGATCATGTTTATTTTTATCTAACATTCAGGCTTATTTTAATGTAACGAAAATGTTATTAATTTTAATTATAGTTCGTGGTAAAAATCATAGCTTATGTTCCGGTATAGATTCTATGATATAGCAGTCTGCCCCCCCCCCCAAGCTCAAATGTCAAGCTACGCCTATGGTCCAGTGTAATTAATGGCAGGTACTTATAGTGTACATAACTAATAACAAACATTACTGATGTGCCATTTTGTACTCAGTATCTTTGTCCTTTATTGTACCCTTTTAACCCAACAATGCATCTTATTTTATAGTCTGACTAGTTAATATAACTCACAGTGGCATATATGCTTTACCTTAGGTGGTAGTTCCTGTGTAATAACTGTGTAAAATGCAACTGTCACATATTCTCTAACTCCATAAATACTAAATACAACGACGATGATTAGGAGGAAACAGGATACTGTCAGGACTCTGCCTTGAAGTCTTGTTATATTTGTATTTTGTCATGGTGGCAGAGTTCTGGCAGTCCCTGGCCTTGTGTGGAGGTTCATGCCGTGTTTTTGTGTTTGGCATGCGCCTCCGGTGTCTTGTCATTTGTCCCCGCTCCCTCGTCCGCCTGCTTATTGTTAATTATTACTTATTCCCATCACCTGTTCCCTCCTCGTTATCTTGTTTAGGTTCTCTTATATAATGTTCTCTTGTCTTTGTTTCTGTGCAGGTTCATTTTGTATTGTTCATGTTCCAAGTTGTGTGTATTCCAGTCAGGTATCTAGTCAAGTGTTTTGTCAAGTCTTCGGTCTAGTCTAGGGTTTTTGTGTCTGTTATACATTACTGTTTGCCCCCACGTGGGCCTTTGTTTTGTCAAAATAAAGTGTTTTCTGTTTTCCCCGACATCGTCTGCTATTGGGTTCATCCATCCGCTATTCTTGACAGAATGAACCTGCCAACACTGAACCCAGCGACGGTGTCGGGGTCCGTCGCATCACCTCTAGTGGGGCTTCTACTACCTGTTGTGGTACGCCCCGTACCGGACTGGCTGACCAGGAGGGGTCGTGACCGGATATTTTCCGAGCTGTGGAGGGCCGCCGTTGACTCTGATCCGGATCTGGAAGAGCTGGCGGTCTCGTTCGGTCCGATCATCGGCTTGGCCGCGGTAATGTTTACATCTGCTCACAAGATGGCCGAGCCCGCGCAACCGGAGCCCGCGCATTCCGCGCATTCCGCGCATCCCGCGCAGCCGGAGCCCGCGCATTCCGCGCAGCCGGAGCCCGCGCAGCCGGAGCCCGCGCAGCCGGAGCCCGCGCATCCCGCGCAGCCGGAGCCCGCGCATTCCGCGCATCCCGCGCAGCCGGAGCCCGCGCATTCCGCGCATCCCGCGCAGCCGGAGCCCGCGCAGCCGGAGCCCGCGCATCCCGCGCAGCCGGAGCCCGCGCATCCCGCGCAGCCGGAGCCCGCGCATTCCGCGCATCCCGCGCAGCCGGAGCCCGCGCATTCCGCGCATCCCGCCCAGCCGGAGCCCGCGCATTCCGCGCATCCCGCCCAGCCGGAGCCCGCGCATTCCGCGCATCCCGCCCAGCCGGAGCCCGCGCATTCCGCGCATCCCGCCCAGCCGGAGCCCGCGCATTCCGCGCATCCCGCGCAGCCGGAGCCCGCGCATTCCGCGCATCCCGCGCAGCCGGAGCCCGCGCATCCCGCGCCGCCCGCGCAGTCCGCGCCGCCCACCGAGCCCGCTCATCAGCTGCAGCCAGTGCCCTCTGTGCATCAGCTGCAGCCACCATTACCCAAGCCCCCTTGGACTGTCTAGTTTGATTAATGTCATGGACTTTTGTGTGTCTGTATTTATCTTGTTTTTGCACCTTTTGTTATTTTTATAGTCTGATGTTCATTGTCTGGTCATGCTGTTTTCTGTCATGTTGTCTTGTCTTGTGTGTTCTCTTTTTGGACGCCAGGTGGCGTCCTTTGAGGGAGGGCTACTGTCAGGACTCTGCCTTGAAGTCTTGTTATATTTGTATTTTGTCATGGTGGCAGAGTTCTGGCAGTCCCTGGCCTTGTGTGGAGGTTCATGCCGTGTTTTTGTGTTTGGCATGCGCCTCCGGTGTCTTGTCATTTGTCCCCGCTCCCTCGTCCGCCTGCTTATTGTTAATTATTACTTATTCCCATCACCTGTTCCCTCCTCGTTATCTTGTTTAGGTTCTCTTATATAATGTTCTCTTGTCTTTGTTTCTGTGCAGGTTCATTTTGTATTGTTCATGTTCCAAGTTGTGTGTATTCCAGTCAGGTATCTAGTCAAGTGTTTTGTCAAGTCTTCGGTCTAGTCTAGGGTTTTTGTGTCTGTTATACATTACTGTTTGCCCCCACGTGGGCCTTTGTTTTGTCAAAATAAAGTGTTTTCTGTTTTCCCCGACATCGTCTGCTATTGGGTTCATCCATCCGCTATTCTTGACAGATACTTTATTTAACAAACACAACGAGGACGATAACCAGCTTAACATTTGACATATACAACGACTGACAAGGGAAAGACACATGAGGGCAGAATATATAGGGGTGATAATCAAACATAACAGGTGAAAGAACTTAACTAATAATCGAACACAGGTGTGACTAATAATGATGATATGAGATAACAAATCAAGATGATTAACAATGAACAAAACTAAATGCAACACAAAACCCTGACAGCAACACTTTATTTTACAGTGCTGTTTCCATGCAGTTACTAGACGTGCTAGTGAATGTACCCAGTAGTTAATGCGTACGGTATTCAATGCTTGGGTTTAAAGGGTACAATAAAGGACAAAGATATAGAGTACAAAAATGGAACATCAGTAATGTTTGTTATTAATTATCATATACGCACTTTGAACAGAATATACCATTTATGAGTACAGTAGTTTTTCTCGGTAGTTACAGTACATACACTCTATGTGCTGGACATTAACATACCTGTACACTGGCCTGTATGTACTATACACCCACCATGTACATACAATTTGTGTATATGCATGGAAACAGCACTGTAATATATATATATGTATATACAATAAACATACCTGTCATTAACCCACAGTTGCCTGTAAGTACTGAATATATTGTACATTCATTTGTAAGTACAGTAGTGTTTCATGTTAGTTAAACTATAAATACATATTATGTATATGGCATTACCCAGTACTTACCTAGAGTTACATAATAACTACCAAGTATGTACCACTGGTAAGTACAGTAATAATAACCCTTTAATTACCATGTAGATACTCAAAAGTAAGACATTTGTCTGTAAGTACAACATATTTACTATATATGTACCTGTACAAGGTAAGTACACGTACTGTAAAATAAAGTTCTACCAATATTTTTCAGCCAATCCAGGCTAAAGTCCCAAAAACTAATGATCAGATTAGAAGCATCAAAGTTTGATTTCAATCATTGATTTCAGTCTTTGACATGACCTTACTCCGTCAATATTAAATATACCAAGGTTACATTTTCACAAAATGTTCAAAATGTATGTTATTTTATAAAAATAACTTCACAGCCATAGTCACATTTTATATTTCATAATGTTTTTGAAATAAGTGTTGTAGAGAAGTTATTTATGAGAACATTTGAATATATTTGAGATTATGATTGTTATGATTGCAGCAAGGTAATGTAAGGTCTGGAGTGAGGTGGTGCTTTAGTGCCATTCACTATACGAACCTTGACACTGGCTGAGAGAGAAATATCGGTCAACTTAATCAGTATAAGAAACATCTGAATAATGCATCACCAAAGACGAATCAGATATTAAGTCTTACTAATGGAAATGTGTTACACTTTATATACAGGTGCATTTTCTGAAGCTCATTTGTTAGTCATGATTCATATTAAAGTGAATTTTTAATGAATCTTACCAGTGAAGCTCAGGTTTGGCAGCAGAGAGCCCAACAGGAGCAGAGAGATGATGATGATCATGATGAAGATGAGATCTGACTGAGGAAACAATATCATATTGTAAGGGAGGCTACACAGCAAAATCACTGGTGTTAAAATAACACCCAGGGTGTCAAATTTAAAGGGATAGTTCGGGCAAAAATGATATTAAACCCATGATTTACTCACCCTCAAGTCGTTCGAGATGCATATGGCAATCATTCTTCAGACGAACACATTTTAAGTTATTTTAGAAAATGTTTTAGATCTTTCAGTGGATATAATGTGAGGTTATGGGGTCCACACCCGTCAAGTCCAAATAAAGTGCATGAATCCTTTACAAAATTCATCCATCCGGCTCCGGAGTGATAAACGAAGGCCTTCTGCAGGTAATCCGTGCGGTTTTGTCGTAAAAATACACATATTTAAAATGTTATAATTTAAAATAACTGGCTTCCGGTAACGGTACACGCGCGTTCACAGGAGATGGATGCCGGCGAATGACGTATGACGCAGCGTACGAAACGTGGTGACGTAGAACGTCCGCGACAGCGCAGCCAGAGAGCAGAGGTAAACAAAACTCCATTAAGGATTTCCGCGAAGAGTTCGTTGATTTAGTTGTATTGAAGCGTTGTAATAGGCTTAAAATGGTTCGAGCCTGCATCTACCCTGGATGCCTAAACTTATTTAAAACGGTAAGGTTACGCGCCCGGTCGTCAAAGGAAGATGCGGCAGTAACATTCCCAGTACATGATTCGGAGCGATTGCAGTTATGGCTGCTCGCTATTGGTTGGGATATAAATACACCAAAAGAAAAACTCCTGCGATATAGGATGTGCAGTGAACATTTCAGCCCAGAAGACTACGAGGAGAAGATTGGAAATAAAAAACGACTTCTGAAATCGTCAGCCGTGCCCGTCCCTGTGTTACTTCTCCCGCAAAATCCGGTATGTATTGAGTACTCTTGTAGGGTATATTGTATTGTGTATTGATCGTTATGCTACATGTATGGGATAATGTATATGAAGCAGGTTGTAATATAAGTCCAGATAGTCTTGTATCACACTGTAGGGTATTATTCCACGATAACAACGGCAACAATCAGTACATTACAGTTAAGAAACATTAAATATTGATTTTACACATTTTATTATCTCATTTATTTAAAGTTTTTCCATAAGACAAGACGTTAAAATGTCATTGACACAATTTTTTGTAATATAAATATTTCGATTTTTATTTATAATCATGTGTGATCAATTGTTGTAGGAATCTCAAGGGGATCCTGTTGTTGCTACTCAATCAAGTCTCTGTTACCCTACACAAAAAGATCAGGAAACAGATGTCCTTGGTGTATCAACTTTTGTTGAAGATGTTACACTCTCAACTCCAGTCAAACATAGCAGCAAAGAAGATAATGAAGGAATTGTGTCCGGACTCGAATTAATGCTTAAAAGTCCTGAATCAATTCCAAGTAGGACAGGTCCATCAACATCTGGGACATACATTGCCTTTCCTCCAATACGTATCTGTCAGCCAGTAAGTACTCCTATGTGTTTCGTCATGCAATGTGTAGCTCGGTTGTCGTGTTGTTTGGATTATGTTGTTTAACTGTTGTTTACATAACTACTTTTACTTAAATTACTTCTACTTTAACCTCTATTTATTTTATGAATTGTTTTAGGAAACACAAAGGGATTCTGCTGTGCAGGCTCAGCCAAGTTTGTTTTTCACATCAACAGAAAAGGATCAGGAAAAAGTTGTCCTGGATGTGTCATCACTAGAGGGTGTTCCACAGTCAACTCCAGTTAAACACAGCAGCAAAGCTGGAATCAAGTTCACGCTTAGAAGTCCAGAATCCTTTTACAGTAGGACAGGTCCATCTACATCTGGGACATATATTGCCTTACCCCCCATAAGTTCATATCAATTGGTAAGTACTGACAAAAAGGATTTTATCGTTCAATTTTATTACAACCTATGATAGTTGTGATGCGTACATATCTAAAAATTATCTTTAAATTACCCGAAAAATGTATCATTGTGTGGAATATAATAATGCGTGAATTAACACAATTAATAGTTTTATAATTAAACATGATTACATGATTACATTTTTTATATGTCATGTAGGATCAGACATCACAGACTGAACCACAATCTGAAGACTGTGATTTGGATATCAGCATGCTTTCAATAGATTGTCCATCAGACAAGGACTCAAGTTTTGTTCCTGCCAGCTCTACATCATCAACATCAACTACAACCACAGAGGAAGAAAGAGAAAATGAGAAGTGGAAGGAAAGAAAATGGATTGTAAACGAATCAAACTTGATGAAGATGTTCAGAAGATGTCAAGATTGTGGAGCACTAATTACTGACACCAAGAAAAAAGCCTCGGGGAGCCTTATCGAAGTGCTGTGGGAATGTGAGAACAAGCATCAGGGCCATTGGAGTTCATCCGAAGATGTTCGGGGAATGCCCCTAAATAATCTTCTGGTTTCTGCAAGTGTACTATTTAGTGGTGCAACTTATGCCAGCCTTGCTGATTGGGCTGCACTGCTGAACTTACAGGTGCCAAAGAAAACCGCTTTCTATTCAATGCAGTCGTCATACCTCATTCCAGCAGTTAATGCCACTTACAAACCAAAACAAGATACGATTTTGAATGAGTTACTAGTTGAAAATGCATTACACACTGAGGTGCATTTATCAGGGGATGGGAGATCAGACAGGTAATTGAAACACCTTACTTACAATAATAAGAAACTACTGATAAACTAAAAGTTTACCGTTTCATCTTATGTCGTACCTGTTACAGCCCTGGGTTTTCTGCAAAATACAACACATACAGTCTTATGGATGACACGACGGATAAAATCGCACACTTTGAGTTGGTGCAGGTGAGTGTGCATGTTGATAGATAGTGTGCTCAAGGCCGCCTTAATGCACGGGCTTACCTGGGCTGAAGCCCAGGGGCCTAGTTCAAGGGCCTCCCAAGTTTGCGTTCATGATGAGCTGAAAAGGTCATATTGTTTTGTAACTTGTCAGGTTTTCTGTCAATCACTCTAATTGAACGTTACATGGCTGCTGATTGGTCCGTTGTAACTTAATGTGAAATAAAATGTCAGACGTAACATATTTTTTATTCCGCGTAATGTAATTAACGTTAAGTGCGCGTTGTCAACTTGACATTCCTGCACGTTAGACTGAGTGTGATAGAGAAACAGGAAATAATCCACCAACAAATGAAAGAGTAATTTCTGAAATTTCATAATAAGCACTAGTGAGGTGCAGGTCTCTCTCTCTTTCGTGCGCGCGCTCGCTCGTTCGCTCTCTCTGTGCTCATGCAGCTGTCTCTGGCATGCAGAAGTCTCTCCAAAATTGCACAAGAAACTGTGCCGCTAAATTAAGAAAGGAGTTCCCGCACATAATGCTGTTAGTTGTTATAAAGTTTAAGTTTACTCGCGTTAATATCAGTGACGCGTGCGCAGCTGGAGCGATGTAGTTTGACGCGACGTTAGCTCACAGTACATACATCTGTTGGTTTAGAAAGACGAGAAAGAGACGCAACGGTAAAGGTGCAAGTCTAAGAAAGTAAAGAGCGACAAGACCATCTCAAATGATCATCCCCTGATAGCACCATTATAATCTCATTATCTAAAGATCTTATATACAGGTATGTACCCTGTCTGTCTTGTGCATATTCATACTTGGTCGTTTTACATGCTTATGTATGCATAAATACTAAATACAATGCATACTATATCTTCAATAGCCTACAAAATAAATAACTGATTAAAAACCAAGATTCTGTCTATAAAGACTTATCTTTTGTTATCATTAATGCATTTAACAAGATTCTGTCTATAAAGACTTATCTTTTGTTATCATTAATGCATTTTTACTTTAAAACTAACTTTAACTTATTATATTTTTAAAACTGTGGTGAGCATTTAAGTATGAGTGGCAATTTTCTGCAAATTTGTATATTCCAAAAACTATATAAATATAAAGCTTATAAACATATATACTCTCACACATTTTGGTTTTATTATCACCACATGTTGCTGTGTGTGGTTGTTAAATAAAGTGTCTTGTGTTTATGCTCAAGTGGGCTCAGTGATATGTTAATAACAATATTATGGTGTTTTGGGAAAACTCACAGATGTATGTCTCGAAAGAAACTAATGCATTTTGTGATGTAGATTACCTAGATATTACACTTTAAAAAAAAAAAATTTGACTATAAATCGAGGGGAAGGGGGGCCTACAAAACCTCTTAGCCCCGGGGCCTCACATTAGGTTAAGGCGGCCCTGAGTGTGCTATTATGCAACATTTTAAATCATTTAAACACCACAAATGGTACTATATTTCTAAATTAATGTACAATCTTAAAGTACATTATACTTATTATACCCTAAGAGAAAACAGTATCAAGAGAGGTAAAACATGTTGTAACATAATATAAAGGAAATTTTTTTTGTATTTTATATTTTTTAGGTAACAGAAGCATCTAGCTCAACGGCCATGGAGCCCATTGGGTTTAAAAGAGGCCTAAATCATATTTTGGAGAAAGGCATCAAAGTAGATGTGTTGACCACTGACAGATCTCCATCCATAAGAAAGATAATGCGGGTGGAATATCCATTTATTCACCATGAATTTGATATATGGCACGTGGTGAAGGGTAAGAAAACATCAGTTAAAATTTTACTCTGCGAATGAACAACACTGTTTTTAATTTTCACAATTTGAATGAATGTGAATGTTTACTCAAGGATTACTTTGAGTAATTAAAAAAAATAAATTTTTTATATACATTTAATTGTATTTAGTGTGATAACAGTACTAATAATGTTTTCGCAGGGTTGCTAAAGAAATATTATCCTTGTCAAGATACAAGGACAACAGAGATCTCCAGCCCTGGATCAAGTGCATCTGCAACCATTTGTGGTATTGCTGCTCTAGTTGTGGAGGTGACCCTGAAGTAAGTTTTAAATTGTACACCATATAGTATTACAAATATGATATTCAAGTATATTACATTAAAATTACATAATGACATGTTTAACTCTAATGTTATGTAGGACTTAATCTGGAAATGGAAGTCAATACTTCATCACATCTCTGGGGAACATCGCTGGACCGAGGATGGAATACAAAAGAGATGTCTCCATCCTGACCTCAATCCTGACCAACAGAGACGGAAGAGGTGGATTATTAAAGAGTCTCGTGCATACCATACACTGGAGAAAATAGTTCTGGACAAAGGTATTCTGAAGGACCTGCAGCAAATGTCCCTGTTTAAGCATACTGGTATGTTACACCAACAATACAATGTGTATATATGTGTGCAAAGAGATTATTTTAGAACATAATGCTTATTATGTTTACATACTTTACAGGCAAGCTTGAAGTATTCCACTCCATGCTACTCAAGTACTGTCCAAAGAACCTACACTTTCATTATTCTTCCATGTTTGCTCGCACACAGCTTGCAATTATGGATCATAATGAAAATGTAAATCGTCAACAGGCCACAACTGCCTCTGGTAAGTGCAGAATATTACCACCACAAAAGTTTAAAATAATAATGAATTCAAAATTATAAAATGTGATGCAAAGTGCTGATTTGAATGGATCATTAGTTTAACATTATGCTAATCATAAGTTGCACAGTAACATGTATGTCTTTTTTCATTTTAGGAGTACAGCGCTACAATGTTGTTTTTCCCAAGCACTCCAAGCAGTGGGTCGCAAAGAAACTGTTTAACCCAACCACACAAACATTTCGAGATGAACTGGTTAATACGGTTCTGGAGTACCGAAGAAACCCAAACACTGCAGTTCCAGACGAGACATCTGATCGTACTATTCCCACATTACCTGCAAATATTGCAACAAAGCCAAAACCTGACAAAGAGGCTGCTATTTCAATGCACCAGTCCAGGTTTTCTAAGTAAAGCATCTGCACAATATTTACATAGACTCTTGTGCCTTACTGGGAACAATATTGTGCCAAAACTTGCCATCGAGGCTGCTATTTCAATGCACCAGTCCAGGTTTTCTAAGTAAAGCATCTGCACAATATTTACATAGACTCTTGTGCCTTACTGGGAACAATATTGTGCCAAAACTTGCCAAAGACGCTGCTATTTCAATGCACGAGTCAAGATTTTATACGTAAAGCATATGCACAATGCTTTATATAGACTCTTATGCCTTACTGTCACTTTGATGAAAGTATTATTGGTCACTGCTCATTTTCTTTTTTAGTTTTACGTTATTTTTATCTAACATTTCATTGTTTTCTTGTTTTTATGTCATGTTAGAGAACTGTTGCCTTGAAGTAAAAGCATTGATGTGACAATAGCAACACTGTTTAGAAATAAAAAAAATTATAATGTTACTTTATTTAAAAAGTTTGTGTAATTATTTATTTAAGAACTTGAAACACAATACTCAAAATTTTTACAATTTTTATAAAAATAAAATAAAAAAAATCTTTATCAGTAAAGTAAAAGTGTTTGAATCAATGTATTTGTTGAATTAAACATTTAAAAAAAGGTATATAAAATATATACAGTATATAAAATGTGAGTCTATGTTTGTGTGTATATATATATATATATATATATATATAAGATAATGTAGTAGGTAGCAGACTTGTACACTACATCACGGCAAAGGCATCGTCTGCTTCTCTGAAACCCACATAGGATCCAGACTGGGATGGGTATTTTTCCCTTATGGCAAGAACAACACAGGAGGGAAGAACCTTGCGGTTTCCTTTTCCAAGTTTTTCCCCCTTCAGCATCCATTCAAGCACAACTCTGTATGCTACCAGACGAAGTTGACTGTAAAAAAAATGCAATTTGTGAATAAAATAGATCTGCCGCTCATGTAATATCATATTACTTACTAAAAACTACACTTACTCCACCGTTAGTCTGCCCCTGGGTCCTTCAGGCCTTGGACGACGTCTCCAGTTTATGCGAGGTAAACGGAAGATAACCTCAAGAACACTTTGGCACAACAAAGGCGGAAAGCCAGTATCTTCTGTAACGCAGCTGGACGAGGTCATCTCAACAGCGGTATCAATTGCTTCCAAAGGTGGCATTTCAGTGTTCCATTCAAGGCAGCAAACACTCTCAACCTCTGTTGCCATGGCCTCGCATCTTCTGCATGAGCACCACCACGTCTCTCCGACTCTTTGTCTATTCGCAGCTGTTAATTGTGCCACTGCTAATGCAGCCTCCTCCATATTCCTGAGTTCTTCATCGCTGTACTCAGGTTCAAACAGATATGGCTGTGTAAAAAACTCAATATCTTCTTCTCTAATATCAAAATCATCGGCCATTTTCGATTAAATGCACGTTTGTTAGATCGCGGAAATCCTGAATGGAGTTTTGTTTACCTCTGCTCTCTGGCTGCGCTGTCGCGGACGTTCTACGTCACCACGTTTCGTACGCTGCGTCATACGTCATTCGCCGGCATCCATCTCCTGTGAACGCGCGTGTACCGTTACCGGAAGCCAGTTATTTTAAATTATAACATTTTAAATATGTGTATTTTTACGACAAAACCGCACGGATTACCTGCAGAAGGCCTTCGTTAATCACTCCGGAGCCGGATGGATGAATTTTGTAAAGGATTCATGCACTTTATTTGGACTTGACGGGTGTGGACCCCATAACCTCACATTATATCCACTGAAAGATCTAAAACATTTTCTAAAATAACTTAAAATGTGTTCGTCTGAAGAATGATTGCCATATGCATCTCGAACGACTTGAGGGTGAGTAAATCATGGGTTTAATATCATTTTTGCCCGAACTATCCCTTTAACACTGGAAAAGTGTGTATATGTGTCCACACTACACTGTGTTAATTTAGTCAAAAGTGTAGTGTTAATTTAACAACACTCATTATATGTTAATTTAACACTCAATATTGTTAAATTTTACACTTTGTTCAACACTATTCATTGTTGTTTCCACACTACACTGGTGTTGGCACAGAAATACAGTGTTAAAAATTAACACTCCTAATTTAAAGTCAACACCAGTGTAATGTGAATTCAACAATGTTAAGTGTTAAAATACTGATTAATAGCCACTTTTGTTGCTAATGGGTTGTTTCTATAAAAGACAAATGACAAGAAATATTGCAAAACCTCTTTTTATTAAAGTACATCACATTTAATATTTACATTGATACACACAACACTGCTTATTTAAATACCTCAGCTACAATTAGAAACAGAATACAGTATGGAATAATGAAAGTTATCTTATACCACAGCGCAGTGACATGAAAACCACTTATTATAAGGTCTTTAATATATCAAATGAGAGTTAAAAAAAAAATTAGCCACCCTACTCAAAACTTGAACATTAAAATACACTGCAATTACCTTACTGGCAGGCAGAAATGCTTATCCTTCACAATACTAAAGATTTTTCCATAACAAAACAGACATTTCAATTCAAAAGACGTTTCATTTTTCTTAAATACGTTCCAACCTGGTATTTACTTCTGTAGTTGTTTTACTCATGATGTAGTGGAAGGCTGCATCAGTGGTCTTCATCATGGAGGGAATGGCTTTTTGGTCCAGAATGATGCAAAAATTCTGGATGCAACTTCTGTTCCCAACGCAGTGCAGGCAGGGCTGTGCTGATTCATCCACCTCAAAGCATGGATTGATGCTCATCACCTAAGTGTGTTTTAAGAGAGTGTATTTGATGAATGTATTTGATGTGTATTTATGAACTTGTATGCATTTACACGGGGTGAACAATGCAAGCAAACTAACTGCTGAATAAATAACTAGAACAAAATACTAAAAAAACTTACATAGCACAATCAGTAGCTTCAGTTGCACATTGACCCTCTTTCTTCTTTCTTCTTTCTTCCTTTCACAAATGAAAGGCAAGAGGTGAATGAGCCAGGGAAGAGCTGCCACATCACTGTCCCGTCCTAGCAAAACAGAATTTAAACACCATGAGTATACAGTTAAACTTTAAAACCGTAAAAGTAGCAAACCCATGTACACTTACCATATTTAAACTCCTGTTGACCAGACAGAGGGTCATCCATATTGTTGTATGTTGGCTATTTTGCAATACATCACCTCAGCATATTTCTGCAGATTTTCAAAGACAAAAAGAGTCAAGAAAATACCAAAAAGGGTGCAGTTTTAACCGTTATTTGAATCAAAATCATCTCAGTATAATAAATCATGTTAGAGACAGTGTACAGTACAAATGTACTGTGTGTACTCACATAACTAGTTGGTAAGCTCTTATCCTCCAAACTGGGTTAAGGAATAACATAATAACTATAGTCTGGTAGGGTCCTATCACAAAAAATGACAATAAAGACTCTGAAAACTCAACATTCTTTTTATATTAAAAACAGCACTCAAGACAAAATATGAATCTTCATTTATACATTTTCAAAATAGTAATCAATTTGATTGCTATTTAATATGACATCAATAGCAAAACGATGTATGAGAAGATAATATATTTTTATTAAAGTTGGCAGCAGGTCATGTGAGTTTCTTTCCAGATTAATAATAATAATAATATGTACAAAACTACATATACTAAAAAGATTGGTTAACTGTTCAGTTATGTCAAATAAAATGATTTATATGTATAAATATATAAACTTACCTTCTGTAATGAATTTATATAAGTATTAGCAGTCGTTTCTCATTGGAAGTCATCCATGTCAGGTCTTCTTTAATAAACTGCCCTAAAAACAGCATCTCTTCTGAATGATTTGAAGCACTCAGTGTGAACTTTCACCAAACTAGCATCTATAATGACAGAAAAAAACAAATGTTCGCCATACACGTTTTACACTTCCGTATGTATTTGCCATTTGCATCTATCTGACATCTAGCACCACGAAAAGCTTACAACACACAATGCATCCAATCCAGCAATCTGTGCATACAAATGATGATATATTGTGAGGTTTTGGTCAAATTAATTGTTGGTTTGGCGATATTTCCCCTGTTTGCATACATCTTAGAAAAACACATGACGATGCGATTGCGGTTTTCTCCGTGTTTTTCAGTAATTTGAATAATTAACCGATATCCATGCACTCACGTGCATGTAAACGACCTCGTTAACTCACGGTATCTAGCCTATATGATTACCTTATAACGAGCATCATATGGTGAATAAACGAGCTTTCATTTAACTTAATTTCATACCTTCAATTTGTAGTGCATGTCGCGTTTTATCATGGTTCAATTCTTTCGTTCATATCTCTTGTTAATATTATCCTTCTTGGTTTTAAACTTTTAGCTAGCAGTTTAACTTTATACTAAACTAACAAGGGAACAACGTAACACAAGGTAGCTCTGATTAAACTGAACCAAATAACGAACAAAGGGGAAATAAAATGGGAAAAATATCTTATTTAGGTTTTTTGGCATATGGCTGCGTAGAGTCAGACAGAGAAATAACAGTTTAATTTAGCCAAACCATGTGAATATTATGAGACTGATTTACCTGATCTCTTCAGTCCTCCTGTGAAAGAAAATGGCGGTAAAATCCCTGACAGGATATGTTTAGTGGAGGCGTGGCTTGATTTACACCGCTCAGAGTGAAATCTGATAACACCCTTGTTTAACACTGACACTGTTGTGGATATAACACTGGCCTAGCAATGGCATTGTTATTTTATTACCAGATAGTGTTAAAACAGCATCAACACTGTGTATTTAACACCATCCCTGAAAATTTAACACTGGTGATTTTGCTGTGTATAAGCTCCAAATTGTGGTGTCCCAAAATCCCAGGATCATGTGTATTGTTGTTACTGTTATAAATTCCTTTGTTTGTAATAAATAATAAACGTATAACACTGTGTTTAAAGCAATTTAAACAAGACCAGGTTCTCAGCAGTTCACTTATAATC
This sequence comes from Misgurnus mizolepis, assembly GCA_025389145.1. NCBI lineage: Eukaryota > Metazoa > Chordata > Actinopteri > Cypriniformes > Cobitidae > Misgurnus > Misgurnus mizolepis. Next base: position 16,978,124 of record JAIFKI010000021.1, on the reverse strand, counting down.
CAACAGAAAACAGTAAATACAATAAAATTCCAGTTCCACAGACTGGCTCCTTTCACAGAAATCTTTTTGAGCAAAAGATGTTTTACAGAATGGAACTTTACAGTTTCCACATGAACCAGCTCTTGTTGATCTGGATGGTTCCAGCCTGTTAACAAATTTACAGTGGCTCAGGTGCAAGTCCAATCAAACATTTAAAAAACAACATTATATATCTGAGATTAACAAAATGTGCAAAGTTTAAAATTATATATTCATTTAAAATATAACAATGATGAAATCGAATTGTCTTTTAACTAAAATGTTTAGAGCACGTTATAAAGCCTCTCAATAGGCTTTAGGGTAGTTTGGCTATATAGTCTGGGTCCAAACAATGGTGCAGTACAACAGGTGGGACAGGATCGTGGTGTTCAAAAAGACATGAGCACTTTCTTATGTTAGGCAGCTACTGATCATTCTGAAAAAGTTCATACTGTCCTTCATTTTTCTTGAGATTTGTTTTTAATATGACTTTTAAAATTTAACTGATTATCTAAAATCACATATTTTCTTGTTCTACCTGATCGATGAGTTTCCCATTCATTTTAATGTTAAGCTCATTTATTGTACGAGTTCTTATAATAGAGAATCACATACATTTAGTTTTCCTCAGATTATGGATTTATTTAGCCAAGTAGACACTTTCTCAAGTTTTTTTTTTGTTAGTGTACTTCCGATAACAACAGGGTTTTTGCCTGACACATAAACCACAGTGTCATCGGCATACATTTGAAGGCCAATTTCAGGACACACTTCAGGCAGCTCGTTCACGTACAGGCTAAAGAGAACAGGCCCCAGTATGGTTCCCTGAGGCACTCCGGTCTAAATTTTACATGGGGGAGATTTTACATGATCAATATCTACATATTGTTCTCGCCCCTGTAAGTAAGACTCGAACCATGATAGTGTCTGATGTGACATGAGTAGTATTAGTAACCCACCATTCGTCAAAGTATGATTTATGACCCCCTTGACAGGTGGGGTTTTGACAGGTGCTACCCGACCAGCTGTACATGCCGTCCAGGTTTGAGAGTAGTATTTCATGGCTTTTAGACAGCGTCTGTCCGGACTGTGTGTGTTTTACGATGTGTCAATCAACGAGTTGTTTTTCCTGTGCGTGTGTGTGTTTTTTGTCAAGCGTATGCTGTCATGTTTATTGCTGTCAAAAAAGTTTTATTGTTTTAGGCTGTCCATGTTCTGGACCGTCATGTTTCACGAGCGCTTTTCCCCCCCACCTCCCTCGCCCCTGCGTGGCTCAACCCCACAGCCCCCAGCACGTCTCTCAATGGGGTGCCCTTGTAAACGAGTAAAGATTTCTAAAACTCAATGTTGGTAAAATAAAGAGTAATTCACCCTCACGTTGACAAAAAGTAAAGGTTTATTTTAGATTTAGGGAATTCTTGAACAAGGCTCTGATTAAAACTTTTGATTGTAACATCACAAATTATTTAATTAAATATTCCATATACATGTATAGTTTAAGCCAGTGGTTCTTAACGTTATTCCTGGAGGCCCACTGCCCTGCACATTTTGTATGTCTCTTTTGTCTGACAGACTCAGTTTAGTTCATGGAGATCTCTTCTAATGAGCTGATGATTTGAATCAGGTGTGTTAAATAAGGGAGACATACAAAATGTGCAGGGCAGTGGGCCTCCAGGAATAACGTTAAGAACCACTGGTTTAAGCAATGACCGAAGCCATAACGTTCGGCGCTGTCAATACTACAATCTTTAGACGAAAGTCTAAACTAAATAACATTTTAACCGGTTCACGAGACCCGTGAGTCTTTTCACGAACCCGCTCTCTATGTTCACACGCATTAAAGCTCGCTCACCGGCGGTGACAGAAAATGCGTCGGGTACACGTTCATATATCCCGTAAAGAACCTTTTAAACAATTAAAGACAATTTCATCTCATCTACTGGGTATTGTTTTTATTAAATGGATACTTAAAACCATGTGTGAATATGTGTATATTATACAACGAATCTTATATTGTCTGCTCTGACAAAAATAATGTATTATTTTAGATTTTAGGTGAAGTGGCAGCTTGTATTTTATGACAAATACAGATTGATATAAACGTTTGTTTTGTCAAAAGTTTCTTATAGACATTCAAGAATCAAATATTTTACATGTATCTGGTTGAACCTAAATCTGATCTATTGAACAATTTTTCTGATCAGCCTCAAACTTACAGAAGCTTGCGCCGGGTCATATATCCCGTTAATAAACTTTTAAATGTTTTAAGACGTTTTCATCCCATCTCCAAGGTTTGTTTTTATTATTGGCTTTTTAAAACCATGTGTGAATATATGTATATTATACAGCGAATCTTTTATTGTCTGCTCTGACAAAAATAAAGTATTATTTTAGATTTTAGGTGAAGTGGCAGCGCGTATTTTATGACAAATACATCTTGATATAAACGTTTGTTTTGTCAAGAGCCTTCTTTAAAGTCACGCAAGAATCAAATATTTTAGTTGTAACTGGTTAAACTTAAATCTGCTATTATCTATTTAACTATAAGCTATTTTACTGATCATTTGGTGTGTACGTAGCTTTACTGTGGGTTCACACCAGATGCGATTTCAATGTTTTGTGCAAGTAGATTTAAACAAAGTCAATGCAAAGATGCGATCAGACGCGTCCACATGTGGAGCAATGCGAATGATGCGATATGGGCGGCGCGTTTATCAGCAAAGCATGCGCTATTCGCCTCAAGCGCGTCTTCGCCCAAGGTGAAAATATTGAACTTGGGCGAAAAATTTGCATGACACGAAGTTAAATCCCGCTAGTAATCTGGAGCGATTAACGCAATGCTCCGCATTTGGTGTGTACGTAGCATTACTGTGGGTTCACACCAGATGCAAGTTCAATGTTTTGCGCAAGTAGATTTATACAAAGTCAATGCAAAGACGCGATCAGAAGCGTCCTCGCGTGAGGCAATGCGAATGACGCAACATACTGAGATATCATAGGTGTAATATCTCAGTATGTTTTTATTTATGCCATAAATAAAAACATACCGAGATGTCTTCTCAAATTGAAAGAACTTGAAAGGGTAACACTTTAGAATACTGATCCATTGTTAATAAATAACTACACAGGAACAAATGAGTAATGCAATATTAACAATCTAGTAACTACTGTTAACTAACACGAAACTCTGATTAATTAACTAGTAAGTAATAGCCCACAGATGAGCATGGTAGTTCACTATTAACTAATCAATAACTACTATTTTTCATACTTCCCAGAGAATTACTGAAAAGTTTCATAATTCATGCAAAATTAAACAATTACTAATATAGGATAAATGACTAGCACTATATTAACACGTTTCCTACTGTAAATACAGGTACACAAGACTGTTTGCATTATCAATAGATAATTGCACATTAGAGAGTCATTAAGAGACTACTGGAACATATAGATTCATTAACCATCTAAATGCCACACATACAGTGATTTTATAATTTAACCTAACTTACCTGTCAAAAAATACGTTTTTATGTATGGCTCCTATAGCTCATATGTAAATAGCCTGTGAATGGTTAGAGGACTCTACACTTTAAGATTAGCTTTCCATTAACTACTATCTGAATAACGGTAACCCACTAGTAATGACTCAAGTGTTACTACATCCTTCTAAAGTAATTACTAATTTTTTGGATCAGTATTCTAAAGTGAAGATCATGGTAACCCACTAGTAATGACTCAAATGTTACTACATCCTTCTAAAGTAATTACTATTTTTTTGGATCAGTATTCTAAAGTGAAGATCATGGTAACCCACTAGTAATCACTGTTCCTTCATCCTTCTAAAGTAATTACAAATTTTTTGGATCAGTATTCTAAAGTGAAGATCATGGTAACCCACTAGTAATTCCCTAAAAAGGGGAGATATGAATTAATAAAGACACAAGACACGGAGAGCCTGCTTCACCAACAGAGTCTCTGTATTGTCTGAAAATTATTTAAATTGTTTAATCACATTATGTTCTGATTTTATGTGCCATTAAACTTGAATGACAGAAAACCACTTTAAATAAAACCAAAACACAAATGATAAAAATGTACTTAACGTTACATACAGTCCAAGTTAAACATATCACATTTATCATGAGTTTTTAGTAAAACATTCATATTTTATATGCTAGACGGTATAAACAATTAACATGCTCATTAGCATACTCTCATTGTCATTTACAGTGACAGACTCAGAAAATGCTGACATATCAAAAGTGAATGTCCCATTTTTACTAATTTTACACAATTATTGAACTCATAAAAACAATGTATCATCTTTCAAAAAAGTCAACTGCAACTTATAACTCGTAATTATTGCATAATCTATCAAAATACAATTTATATTGGTAGATTCACTGCATTTTACACAATTTCTCCCACCGCGTGGTCCCAATGATCAGCATGGAAAACGCATGCGCTATGGATTGAACTGGGAGCAAAGTTTTTAATATATGGTAATAAGAGCTTTTTGAACACATTTAATGATGACATTTATATCTTTCAGAAGTATAACACATAACCAATGAATACGTAATAAAATAACACGCATTTTGTACCTGATGAGGGGATATATTAATTAATGAAGACATGAGATACAGCAGCTGCTTCACCATCAGATTCTTTGTATTCTCTGAGCAGCGTGCGTCCGCGTCGCCCCTCCCCCGCGGGTAAACACTTCCCCAGGAAAAGCAATCAAACGCTCGATTTATCATTCAAGTCTGAGCAAAGAATATCAATTGTCAGAGACAATTTTAAAGACATAATATTAAGCATATTCAAGAAATGCATTCTTTCATATTTAGTCAGTATTAATAAAATGTTTTGACAGGTATGTTAAATAATAAAATCACAGTATGGCATTTTGATGGTTGATGAATCTATATGTTCCAGTAGTCTCTTAATTACTCTGGTTCAATGAGAACAAGTATGCTATTATCTATTGAAAATGTAAAGAGTCTTGTCTATTTGTTTACAGTAGTAAACATGTTAATATAGTCATTTATCCTATATTAGTTATTGTTTAGTTTTGCATGAATTATGAAACTTCTCAGTAGTTCTCTGGAAAGTATGAAAAAAATAGTAGTTATTGATTTGTTAATAGTGAACTACCACGCTAATCTGTGTGCTTTTACTTACCAGTTAATTAATCAGAGTTTCGTGTTAGTTAACAGTAGTTTCTAGATTGTTAATATTGCATTACTTATTTGTTCCTGTGTAGTTATTCATTAACAATGGATCAGTATTCTAAAGTGTTACCCTTGAAAGTCTTTCTCACAGACAGGAGGATTAACCACATGCTTTGAGCTCAGCAGCCGACAGGAAACCCACTCTTCTGTGAAGGGTCGACATAATTTTTCCACTGAAAATCATTTGTGACATTTGATGCGGTCGGAAGCTCTGAGAACAATGTTAAGTTCTGAAATGATAATGGAGATTACACATGTCCAAGAGTCTTAATAGTGCACAATATTTATTACACAGTCAAGAAGGACACACACAACTTGAGGAAATGTTATGAATTTTAATAATCAAAATCTTGCTTAACACCTCCAAGTATAGCATTTATCCAGGTCAAAAATTTAGAAATTCTGGTGTAGACGTTTGGCCTTGTTGGTTTGTCGCAGTTGTTCTTCTCGTTGAATGAAACGACACCGACTGCAGTGCCGTCACACACCAAAGGACCTCCAGAATCTCCCTGAGAAAAGTCATAAAGTACACTAAGAAATTGTCTGTAGGATGTTGATATCATAAATGTTTGTACAGAATATACTTTGTACCTGGCAAAATCCTCCTTCACCAAACGCACACACCATCCTTGAGGTTGTTCCTTTCCAATACTTCTGACATTCTTTGCTGTCAATGATTTTGACGTCAACCTCCATAAGTTGTTTACTTACAGAACCGTTGGTCTTCTGTTTACCCCAGCCTGCAACACTGCATTTGGTATTGGCCTTGATGTTCTTGTCTTTTTTTGGGATTGAGATCAATTTGACATTTTTTTTTGTTTTTGGTGGTTGCGCTGAGCTAAATTAAAAATCACAGAAACTTGTAAGGATCTGAAAGACCATAAATTGGTTGACAAACTTGTTCGGGCTCTTAATTGTTTATTTAATATCAAACTCAAGTAAATCAAGTGGCCTGTTTGTGGTAAAGTTATAATGTAAAAAAGATTTGTTGGTTCAACTTAAAAAAGTAAGTTATCTGGTTGTCTTTAAATTTTGAGTTAATTCAACTTAAATATATTAGTTGACTCAAAAAACATCAACTAATATTTAAAGGCAGCCATGTAACTTACATTTTTAAGTTGAACCAACTTTTTATTTACAGTAAGTTATGCAAGCAAAAAAGTAGAGGTCTCTACCCCCAGTTAACAACCACTTATTACTAAGAAAACTAAGTAATGTTCAGTCATTTACCTGAAGTATCATGATGTCATTTAGCAGCTCTGCAGAGTCATAACCAGGATGTATGTGGTAAAACTTCACAGCTATGAGGGGAGAATTGCGGTTGAGCTCATGAGCTCCAACCACAACCGTCAGTTTGTCTCCACTGTCAAGAGTGGTACAAAAACTTTGTTTAAAAGTAATAAATGATGACAAAAAGTTGTTATTATTAGCTTGTGTTAAGTAAATGATAATAAAACTGCGATCAAGTTTTACCTGATTATCTCAGTTGTTTACTACGCAAAATTGAAAAACTGTGTTTTGCTGCAATTTCATGACAGTGAGACACGTTGACTTATTGATGCTTGATGCTCAATGCTTTATTTAAAATCAGTTTGTGAGAAAATCAGAAATTCAACCATTAAACACACACACAACCACAAAACATAATGCATAGAGCATAGTTTGTGATGAGTACAGTGCCGTTGTAAACTGTTGTTTAATGAGTTGTTAAAAGATGACAGTTTGGAAAGATAAAAGAAATAATAGCAAGCATTTATATCACTTTATTATGCAGAATTCATTTAGGTGGTAGTGATACTATTTCCTTGATCCATGGAAGAAATGCAGAAATTTTCATATAAACATTATGCTTATAAGGATCGTTGCAGCTGTTCTTGAGTACGAAGGATGTAACACCCACCGCAATGTTGTCACAAACCAAAGGACCTCCTGAATCCCCCTGTTAAGAATGTAGACACACATAATTGCCACTTATCACTATTTATGGCTTCAATAAAGCATAACATAATCTGTAAATCAGATGTCAATGTTTTACGTACGAAACACGATCCTCCACTGCCACGTACACACATCATCTGTGGAGCTACATATTCCCATCCCCATTGAGCAGCACAGACTGTGTTATTCATAATCTTCACGTTTGCCTCTAAGAGGGTTTGACTTAAAGGACCGCTATTAGTCTCATATCCCCAGCCTGCAACACTGCAATCAGTGCCCACATTGATCTCCACAGGTGTTTTTGGTATGGGAATCGTCTTGATCTTGTTGTTTATTTGGACTTGTGTATCAAGCTGTAATCCAACAACACATTCATCTTTAGTAGACAGAAGTTAGATGAGAGAACTACATGTGATAATATTGTAATTATGTATTATGATGCTTGGATAGCAATATTGAGTGTAGTTTTTTTACCTCCAGAATCATCAGGTCGGCCATGAAAGGTGCGTTACTATTGGTCTTGTATTTTGGATGCTTGAAATAGTTTCTCACATTGATGCGGACATGGTTTTCCTGTCTGCTTGATAAGTCATGTGCACCTGCCACAACTGTCAGAATCTCGCTGCTGTGGAAAGAAATAAATCTTATTAAACAATATATTTATTTTACCTGTATCAGTTTTCTTTAGAAAGGTCTTTTCATAAAGAGTGTTTAGGGAGTGTGTTAAGTCTGGAATAGAAGTCATGGTGTCATTTATTTTTTATTTTTAACCAGGCTAAAGTCTCAAAATCGAATAATAAGATTAGGAGCATCAACATTTGATTTCAATCTTTGACATCAGTTTATTTTCACAACAGCAAATCAGTAAAAATAACTTCAGAAAAATTAATATTTCATAATTTCATGATGTTTCTGTGTTGTAGAGTAGTTTTTTTATGAGAATATTTGAATATATCTGAGATTATGATTGTTATGATTGCAGCTCAGACTAAATGAAACCTTACTCATTTCTGCAGTGTGCAGCAGTCAAGACAAACTGATCAGAAATGAGGAATCCTCCACATTCATGTTCCCCATACTTCTGAACAGAAACCATGTAAGGTCTGGAGTGAGCTGTTGCTTCATTGCCATTCACTATATCCACATTCACACTGGCTGAGAGAGAAATATCAGTCAACTTAATCAGTATGAGAAACATCTGAATAATGCATCACCAAAGACAGTCCCATATTGAGTCTTGTTAATGGAAATGTGTTACACTTTGGTAACACTTTATTTTACGACCCGCAAAGTACCGCGTAATTAAACCGAATTTACAGCGTACCTATTTGTAACAACAGGGTAGGTAACCTGTAGGTATAAGGGAATAATATTTTAAGTTTGGGGTAATAAGGGGGTAAGAATATGAAGAATTATAAATTATTTATACTCTAAGTATTTTATAACAACATACCACGTAATATTACAATAGGTACCCTGTAGTTATGAAATACTTAGAGAATAATTTTCCATATATTCTTACCCCTTTATTACCCCAAACTTAAAATATTGTTCCCTTATAACTACAAGTACGTACTGTAGAGGTACTCTGTTGTTACAAATAGATACGCTGTAAATTCGGTTTAATTACGCGGTACTTTGCGGGTCGTAAAATAAAGTGTTACCTACACTTTATATACAGGTGCATTTTCTGATGCAACGCTCATTTGTTAGTTATGATGAATCTGAATAAGATGGACATTTACAGAGTAAAACATGAATCTTACCAGTGAAGCTCAGGTTTGGCAGCAGAGAGCCCAACAGGAGCAGAGAGATGATGATGATCATGATGAAGATGAGATCTGACTGAGGAAACAGTGTAATATATACTGTAATGGTGGGGTGGAGGCATCAAGTTGACGCTTCCCTTTTTTCTAAACCTGTGGCATTAAAAGTAATATCTTTACATGTATGAATGACCTCAACAGATGTAGTGCTATTGTTTAAAATGCATAAATGCATGTACAGTTTAAAACTACACATTAAAAAGTGTCAGGCTACTTGAGGTTCAACCATTCACTCATGCAGATTTTCTGACTCACTTGCACATTATCTGCTTTACACTCAGTTTGAAATTGTAAAAACTTTTTATCACAGTAATGTTTTGAGAATAAAATATTTTCCCCCTTTAAAATATTTATGAATACACAGAATATGCACAGTATATGTACACATAGATGTTCAAGTGTTATGAAATTCCTCTTTAGATTTGTACATCCTTTTTACTAAATGGTTATTTTGGCAGTGCCCAATCATTTGATAGCTGTGTGCAAGTAAAAATAAAATTTTTAGAGGAATTTAAATAATTCTGAATAACTTGATTTCTTTTGCAAGAGATGTGTGATGTTTTGTGGAGGTTTGTGGTTGTTCATGTGTGTGTGTAGTTAAGACAAAATGAGCTATAGTTTTAGAAACAGTGTGTTAGCAAATAAAAAAAGTTTATTCATTTTAGTAAATTTTTTTCCTAATTTACTAAGAGAGACTTGATGGTTATTAATATTAAAAATGTGAAATGTGTTAAACACACACAAGACCTGGATTAAAGGTCTGCATTCTGAGGTTTCTTTTATTCAGCTCATGAGGTTTTCATTGATATGTTTTTTCATAATTCAATTTAGGTGAGAAGAACTTAAGAGAAGCTGCTGAGTTTTATCTGTTTTATTTGATGTCATATTTACACACTAAACCTTATTCAATAAAGTAATGGTTTTGCATTAAATAATGTTTATCTGTGTATTTTGATTGTACTTTAAATTCCTTTAAAGATGTTTTAGTAATGGGGTTAATGGATTACTTAAAAAAATTACTTCAATTGGTACTAATGTTTACATCAGTAAAAATATTAGGTGCTACTGAAGTTATTTTTAAAGTTTTTTTCACCTTAAACTTTTCACTTTAAGTTACCAAATTAAGTATTTTTTTAATTAGAGAAGCTTTCACTTTTTAAAAGGTAAGCTTTAACATTTAAGGTTTGAAAAAATGAGTTTGTCACCTTGGCTTGTGTTCACACTTTTAAGCATTTGTGTCAGCAACTGTGGTTTATTAAATTAAAGATTTCTGTGTTTAGTGGTTCTGCTTTCAGCTCTCCTGGTCCGATTAGTTTAGATCAGCATAAAACAACTGTGAAATGTAAATGCTGCTTTCATATATATTTTCTGTCTTAAATTTTTGTTGAATCAAGTCAGATTTACAAGTCATTTAACTTATTATTATTTATCTTGACAAAAAATGAGTTGCTACAACTTACAAAATAAAGCTGGAATGACTTGACTCTAAAAATGTCTGGGTTATTTCTGACCCATAATGGGTAAATATTGTACAGAACACATGCTAGGTTAAAAATGACCTAATGTTGGGTCGTCGTTTTGCAACCATGCACTGAAAAAAAGAGTAAGTAAAATAATATACTATCAGTGACATCAAAACACAAACTTTGCTTCTTATACTTCACTATAACGAATTATAAAAGCTTAGTTAAAAATTGAAAACTAAATTTTTCTATTAGAAGAACAAGGTCATTGAAAATGTGGTATTGATCAAATTAACTCTATAACCAATGCATCCGTCAAACCCAAAATCTTCCTTATCAAAAATCCACCACATGCTGTATGTGTTTGTTTGTCACGAATGTAGACCATGTATGGGCGGCTGTGTGGAATGGACTCCTTACCGTTATTTCCTCCTATTTTAAGACTTTTTAAACTATTTAAACGGTTATGAGAAACTGTTATTAGTGTAGTCTGATTACCTGGGGTGCAGGAGTGCAGCAGTAGCAGTGTAGTTATGAACCAAAAGATGCTCATTGTAGTCACTGTTCAGTCCAGCGATGTGTGAAGCACAGTAAAGTCGTCTTCTGCTTTAAATACAGAGTCAAGGGTCTCAGACCAGAAATATAAAGCTGGAAATTAATCCATGCACCAAATTCAGATCAGTTTATTTCATTTAACATTGAAAAGTGCTGATCTTCAGCGTTTGCTGATTTATCATGAAGTAACCACACTTTTGGTGATAAGACCAAACATGCATGTCAGCGATATGCAATCTGTCTCCTGGAAGACCACTGACAAACCCTAATCTGATCCAGACATATCTGCCAGTAATGTTTAATCTCACAGATCTTTATTAACTGATCGAATTTAAGAGTTTTTTCTGTTCTTATGTAACTGCAGTGGAGTAAAATGATACTGAAATAAGATAAGTCAAGATCTGATGAGATGTGCCTGTATGTGTCATTTATAAAAGAGATCAATAAAATGTTGATTTTTTTAACTTAATTTCTTTATTTATTAAGAAAGTAATATATTACTTTTTTGTATCTTCTGTATAATAAAAAAACCTTTTTATTTTTCAGTCTATAATGCTGAACATGCTGCTAGTTTGGAGGTGGAAGCAAAACTTCTGTGATGTAAACAGCTCTGTTTCATGGCAGTGATGGTAAAATGTGTATTTGCTGGTACAATTAAATCAATCATTTTTTTAGGTTAAAACTAAATTGACATTAACAAGACATCGAACACCGCTTTGGTATAAAGACCAGAATACATGCTTGGAAAAAATCTGGAAGTTCTGTTTGTGTGTGTGTTGTCTATAAACAGGGATGGATTAAGACAAAAAATCAGCCGACAATAAAAAATACAAATATCCTAAATAAAATAATTGAATGAATACATATTTACAATGAGCACTTAACTCAGGCTATATCCACACGAAGCCGGTGCATTCCCTATCCGATCATTTTTTTCCCTTGCTCTAAAAAAATAATCCGTAAACACGAAACCACTGAAACCGACTGAAAGCGGTGTAGTATATATGCCGGACCAGTATGGGGCGCTGTAATTCTGCCACGGATATACACGATACACGGAGAAGAAGACTTTGAGCATGCGCATAGCCAACGTATGGTGTTGTCCATTATCGCTTGTTGGTCACCACAATTGCATAGAAGCAATAGATTTTGCTGTAATAAAGCTTTAGTAGCTTCTGTAGCATGAACACAATCACGTAATCCGCCGTTATTGTTGTTGCTGTTACGTGTGACGCTTCCGACACGTGATGTGATGACGTTTTCGCTTCACAAAATATACGGATTGGCTGTACAGACGAAACCGCAAGGGTGTCGGTTTCAGATTTATCCACTTTAGGACCCGGTTTCAAAAAATAGCGGATTCAGTCTCCCAAAACGCCGGATCCGTGTGGATGAAACGCCAATACGATAACAAATTTATACGTATACAGTGATACGCGTCTCCGTGTGGACAGCCCCTCAAATAACTAGGGCGTAATATTTGAGCAAGTGCAGAACCAATTCAAATGACAACACTGTACTGTATGTTTATAAACTTCTTGTATAGTTTTGTGTGGGAGTGAAGGAAATCCTATTGCAATCGATATTTGCCAGTCCAAACCTAAAGGTTTTTATCATGGAGCTTTTCAGCGCCACCTTTCCCTTGTTGGTTTGTTCAACAGGCAAACTTCCTGATTTCAGATCAGTTTATTTAACTGCATTTAAAAGGAAGTGTTGATCATCAGCTTTTACTGATCTACACTCTTAGAACGAATGTGTTAAAAAACATATTAAAGTTGATTCTGGGACAACACATTAAATGTGTTTTACCGGAATCCACACATCTCTGTGTTTTTATTGAAACAACACATTTTGTGTTACTTTTAACACAACTTGTGTTATATTTTAACACAAAATCAACACAAAGCGACACATAACGTGTTAAAAGCTTAATGCACAAAGTTGTGTAAATCCTTTCTAAGAGTGTATCCTAATAGAGCTCTGTTTGATTGAGATCAGGTGTTGATGTTCACATGAACTTTTAGGGGTGGTTTCACGGACAGGGATTAGCTTAAACCAGGACTAGGCCTTAGTTTAATTAGGAAATATAACTAGTTTTAACAAACATGCCTTACTGAAAACATTACTTGTGTGCATTTTGAGGCAAAACAAAGGGCACTGATGTATTTTAAGATATGTCACTGCAAGTTGTTTTCAGTTTGGACAGCTCTAACATTTATTTTAATCTAGACTAGTCTAATCCCTGTTTGGGAAACCACCCCTTAGTCTTGTGAAACTGAACCTCTTCACCGTGCTGACATGCTTTTATACATTGATGCTGTTTGTGGTGGTGAGCTGTGTATGATGCAGACATCCCAACCTGCAAAAAGTCATTTCAGGGAGGTATCTTGAAAACCCCTTCCACACACCCAGCTAGAAAGAAATAAGGACAAGAATATAACATTTAGCCAAAGAACATGACTTTACTTGTATACCGATATGGTATTAAATAACATGAACTAACCATGAGCAGTACATTTGTTACTGTATTTGTTGATTTTTGTTAACATAAGTTAAAAAAATACAGCTGTCCATAGTTTGTTCATGTGTTAAGGGGTTGCTTTAATGAAAGCAAGGGAGATGTGAGTCCATGTGCGAAAAGGTATTTATTAGAAAAATCCCAAAAGGGCCAGCAAACATATCCAATAACGGCAAATCCAACAAACGTAATCCAGAGACAGGCAACAGTTCAGGGTCAGGCGGCAAAACAGGCAAAATCCAAAATACAGGCAATGGTCAAAACTAGTGATGTGACATCTGAAGCGAAGCTCCGGAGCTTGTGTCGAGCAAAAAGGGGCGTTCCAGATGAAGCCCCGATTCGAGGCTTGTATCGTTTCCGTGAAAATCACGTGACGATGACAAACGAGGCCTCGTTTTCTGTTGAATACGTCATTGCTTCACTTTGAGTATCGCCTCCGGATAAAAATGGTTCGAAACTCGCGCCTCTTGTGGGTTTTGCAGTACGTTTGCATTGGTGTTGAGGTGTTGGTTGTACGTAGTGGAGTTTGTAGTGAGTTTGTAGTATAGTTATCATTATATATCATAGCCTGTATTATACATTATATACACTGACGATTATATTAGAGTAAATTATACATAGCCTAGGAAAGTAGATCATTAGAGTAAATTAGCATATATCTATTTCTAATACCTATAATACGTAATTATTTTGCTATATATATTATGATATATATATATATAGCCTATATTAGTAGTAGTTTTATTATTATTATATATAGTATTGCTGTTGTTATTATTATTATTATTATAATTAAAAAAGACTAGACTTTATTAGGGATAGCCTAGGAGGACTGAGGATCCATTGGGATATTGAAACAAACAGAAGCTCCAATATCCCAATTTATATAAGCTGGCACTGACCTTCTTATGTTGTCCAGCATCATCAGTGCCCTGTGAAAGGGTGTTTTCTAAGGCTTGAGAGGACCTTTCTAAAAAGAGAAACCGCTTCAATCCAAATACTGTTAAAAAACTTTTGTTTTAAATAAAAACCAGTAAACACTTTTCCGTGTTGCAGTTTGCTGTTTCACACTTCCAGTCCCATAAGCATTGCACTATTGCACCCATCAGTTCAATAAGCATTGCACTATTGCATTCCCAGTCAGCACTGCACTCATAATTTATTTACACTCATTCGGGGCTTTCACGGTTAATAACCCAAAGAACTACTGAATAGTTGGACACAAAGTTGTGTATGTATGAGTTGTGTGTACAAATTAACACAAGCAGAGTAAAATACTTTATTTAATACACAGGCAATAAATAAAGCCCACACCATGACAATTTGGTTGCTCAGAATGAATAGATTTGTGTGCAATACATTGCTTTCCACAGCAGGTGTCACTAGAGAGAACACTGTTCATGAGGCTTCGGGTAACTGAACCTTTTGACGAACCAATGGGCTGGAAAGCCTCAGTGGTTCAGGAAGCCTCATTTGGCCATCACTAGTCAAAACACAGGCAGATGCAGAAACAGAAACAGATAAACAGATAAGGACAGGCAACAGGTAAAGGCTAACATACGAAGTATTAATCAGCCAAGAACTGGTGTACAGGAAGTGGCTTAAATACAAAACAGACAGGAAGTGGTATGTGAAGTGTGACATGATGATATTTCAAAATAAAAGCCGGAACAGAACAGGATGTCAAAATAAGAGTCCAAATAACAAAACTACACAGAACACAACCAGAACACATAACAAAACATTACAGAACCCCCCCCCCCCTCTTAAGGGCGACTCCTGGAGCCCAACAAACTAATCATAAAAGAGTCCAATGGCGGGTGGGTGGTGTGGGTCAGGATCTCTTGGCAACGGCAGGGAAGTTCAGAGGAGGACCTGGGTCGCGGGGCAGTTCAGAGGAGGACCTGGGTCGCGGGGCAGTTCAGAGGAGGACCTGGGTCACGGGGCAGTTCAGAGGAGGACCTGGGTCGTGGGGCAGGCTTGGACCTGGGTCGTGGGGCAGGCTTGGACCTGGGTCGTGGGGCAGGCTTGGACCTGGGTCGTGGGGCAGGCTTGGACCTGGTTCGTGGGGCAGGCTTGGACCTGGGTCGTGGGGCAGGCTCTTGAAGAACATTGGGAACAGCAGAACAGAAGGCAGACCACACACACCACAGGGCTATGGCAAATTCAGGAAGTATAACATGGATGAAACGTACCTCTGTAACATTGGGTTCATGAACAAACTATGGACAGCTGTATTTTTTTTAAACTGATGTTAACAAAAATGAACAAATACAGTAACAAATGTTCAACCAGAAAGACTCGAAGATAGGTTAAGAATTGATATGAGTTTATTTAACAGTAGTTAGCAACCAAGGCTGGAATGTAACACAGTATACATTCCATAGAAGGCAACAATATGCCGAGTGGGAAAGGCCACATAGGCCGCAGAAGGCAACGTTATGCCAGAGTGAGAAATGATATAAATGGTGCAAAGGCCATGATATAGCATGGTTGAATACGCCACCACCACCAGTAATTTGCTTAAAACATACCTTGATTATTGCTTGCCATTATTGAATTGAATGTCATAGTGTTTTCCTGCACACGGTGAAATTAGGAGCTCGGCTTCTGATGAAGAGAGACAATTGATGTATGCATGCTTTTATATTGTCATTATAAAAGTAGGGAGAAGATTAGATGGTTACAAACAAATCTGACTGATGCTAAAGATTGCACGGTGTCACTGTTGTGTCTTGTGTTTCCCCAGTCTTGTACTCTTTATTTGAAGTTCTGTAATGTCATCCATGTCTGTAGTTCTTGTAGTACGTTGGTCTATGTTCTAGATTATTTCCCAGGTGTGTCTTGATATCTTGTTTACCCACATGAATATATACATTCCTTGTGTTTCAGTTGTCCTTTGTCGAGTATAGTTTGCTGTCATCACTTTTTAGTCCTGTATTCTGGTCTTCATTCTGGTTCTGCTTTGTGCACTTTTGGGTTTTTAAGAAATAAACCATTGCATTTGGATCCGTTGCCTTGTCTTGCCTGCTTCGCCATGACACACAGAGGATTATAAAATTCTCCATTTACGATGTAAATTAAGACCCCCCAAAAACTGAGGAGCGGTATCAGTAGGGTTGTGCAGTTGATAGATGGATGTACTCCGAAAGTAATAGCCTTCTAGATGAAAGTTTACCGCTTAAACTTTGACTAACCATAATAGCATGATTAAACGTGACAGTTTTGTGCTAACAGTCTTACATGATATGCACTTAAGTTCTGAATCATTTGTTTAATAAAGATCCTCCACCATGCTGGCATTCCAGAAACGATCGAAGTCTGCACCATACACGACCGTGGACATGAAACGTGACAACCTGCGTGCACGCGGCAAGTGCGCACGGCCCAATACTAACGAAAGCTTATTTCTTGTACATGTAGCAATTATGAATGTTCAAATCCTTGCAGCCATTTGCAATTAGAGTTCCTGGACGTTGATAAAGAGCCCTGATGTTAATGCAGGCACTGAAAATAAAGCACTTATAGAACTGCATGTCCGTAGTCTGGGTAAAAACATGTATATAGTTTTAAAATAGCTTGCCTCATGTATGCAGCCGCGCTGTTATAATGGTTTAAATCCTAGCAGCCGGTGTAATGTGGTTATATGGAAAATTGATGCATGTTTTGCTATTTTCTTGAGGATGCAGAGTAAGTGGATTGTACGAATCTAATTCCAGACAAAGTTCCTTGTAAAGTTATCATTTAGAATCATAACTGCATGATTTTTGGCTTTCCCAGATGAAAGATTCCCATCGTGAAACATCATCACGAATTCTATGATCGTGGCTCTTCGTCGGTGGTACAGTGTTGTACGGTGGGAGAAGTTTAAAGACAGACGGGTTCCTGGTCTTGCGTCCAAAATAGCCTACAATAGTTTTCTGACAGTGTCAGAAATTCAGCATGATCACCGCACAATGCGTTTGCTGCTACAATCTTGTCAGAGTGCAAAAATCCTGTGTTATGTTCCAGGCTTTAAACGAAACATTGAATTAAATTAGAAACAAGTTATTTCAGATTCCAATTCTCCAGTCATGTTGGAATTCATTAAAACACCATATGACGATTAGAATTAAATAGTTGAAACACATAAGATAATCGAACACCACTATATTTGAACATAACACCACTCAATGAAATATTTAGACATTATTTCCATTGGGTTCCATGTTAAAACAAGAAGGAATTGTGTTTGTATTCTGTATAGCTGGTGGCACCACCATTTCGGGCGAAACATACGATGCCAACGTTCAACAGCACTTTAAATAGGAATTACGTGCTGTGATTTAAAAGCTAGCAGTCACATTACATCTTCAAACCATTATTCAGAAATCCCCTGTAGCCTACCCATGCGCATATTCTGTGTGCCTGCGTCGCAAACAAAGCACAATGTGCTTAATGGTTTAAACTGATGCAGCCTGTTGTGTTCTTGAAGAGGCAAGGCGCGCGTTTTTCAACTCTAAGTGAGGTCTACTGCATAACAAACAAACTCAAAATGAGAGTTTACAGGCTCAACTTTTGTTGAAACATCCGCAGAATGCACACCGACCAAAACAACGGCAAGCCCTCAGGAATAACACCAATGCACGTTTTAATTGTATTAAATACACCACACAACCTCAGCTCCGTCTCCATATTGCACTGTAAGACATGGTCATTGCCATCTTTCGGTTGTAAAAGCATGTAATGTGCACTATCAGCCAATCCGGTATAATGAATAAGAGAGCTTACTTTAGGAGAAGATAATCGAGATAAATAGATGGGATGTTCAACGCGACCGAGCTCGGATAAGAAGTTGACTGAGATCTGGAATATAGTCTCATTTGAAAAGTACAATTAAAAGTTGATGCATTCTCGTACTTTATACATGTGCATAAATAACTGAAGATCTTAAAGCACAAAGCTTTAGATGGAAACATTTATGCTGAACCCCGTGCTCAATAAAATTGACAATATGCATTACTGTTACCACACACAGTTACGATTTGCTCAGCAACAAAATGTGTGCTTGAAAACTTTACGCTGTATGACCAGGATTTATTCTCCAATGATATATTAATGGTGTGTCCTACCATAAGATTTAAAGTTCGTAAAATAGCGTATCCCCGTATCCTTAAAGTCTGTAATTAGGGTCAGGTGAGTGAAGATCTAACGTAAATATTTGCATTTGATATGAACAGTTAGCATGAATAACTGTTAGGCAATAGACAACTTGCATTGTAGTACCGTAGCAGGTATAGGACGTTGCAAGAACCTGTTACATGAATAAATGGTAGCTTATATTATTGATGTTTTAGGGAAACACTGAAAGGGACAGTTCAGATGAAGCCCGTATACTTTGCGCATTCCTTATTCCAATGAAACACACGAACATTAGACCGCGTCATTCGCCTGTTTGCAGCATGTCATGCATTGCATACACGCCGTATTTAATGTGCGAAATTTTCGCGAGCAATAGCCGTTCATTCAAGTCGATTCAATGTCTTTGCTTCACAAAACATTCACGTACGGTTAAAACCAATAATAAGCGGAGCATTTGGTATTGTAGATGAAAGACAAAGATCCTGTGATGAGGATGATATCAACCTTCGGCATTCTTCCAAACCCGTGCAGGTGCAGCGCTTCGCCAATCAATGATGATTAGTGACATCTGCTGCGGGCGTTCAGAGTGTGCGACAGTCAATATTATGGTTACACTTTACAGATCATCCAAATGTTCTTGCACTGTTCATAAAAAGAAACGGCCTGTGGTATCCTTCCCTGTGTACTGCAGGGTTACACACTTTTAAGTAAGCTTGCAGACTTCCTTTTTTAAGTCTTTAACCTTCTGTGAGAGCTCCTCGCGATGGTGCAGGTGAAACAAAACGAGATGAGAAAATCCCAGGAAAACAGTTCGAATGCCCGATAAATCACTCAACATTTGAAACGGCGTGTAACGTAACTAACGCTTTAGTGTACATATGCACTGAACATCGAGCGTGTAAATGCTGGCATCAGTATCTGCGAACGCAAAGACAGGTGAGTGCGAGGCTTATATACTCTGTATCAGGGATGATTGATTGCGCCTTGTGAAATGAATGACGTAACATTCGAGTTTCCTGGTAGAACTTGCGCTACGCTACGCTAAGCTAACATTACTGCATGGTTAGTTTATGTTATTTAATACAATATCAGTTAACAAGTAAAGTCATTTTCTTTGGCTAAATGTTATATTCTTGTCCTTATTTCTTTTATTCTCCTGGGGGGAGTGGCTGGGTGTGTTAAAATAAATGTTAGAGCTGTCCAAACTGAAAACAACTTGCAGTGACATATCTTAAAATACATCAGTGCCCTTTGTTTTGCCTCAAAATGCACACAAATAATGTTTTCAGTAAGGCATGTTTGTTAAAACTAGTTATATTTCCTAATTAAACTAAGGCCAAGTCCTGGTTTAAGCTAATCCCTGTCCGTGAAACCACCCCTAAAAGTTTACTGTGAACATCAACACCTGGGGCTCTATCTTGCACCCAGCGCAATTGACTTTGTCCGTGACGCATGTATCATTCGTATTTTGCCCCGGCGCACAGCGGGTTTTTCCCGTCACAGAAGCACGTCGGCAAACTAGGGAATGAACTTGCGCTCCCTGGGTGGTTCAGCGCAAAAAAAGAGGCGTGTTCCGGCGCAAACCATCCCTGATGCTATTTTGCAGTTTCAAAAAACAATTGCGCCACTGACCAGAAAAAAAAAGTTTAAAGTCAGTGGCGCGTTGCGCGTTGTTCATTATGCTATTTTAAGGGCGCATGCTTGACCATAATGTATAGGGTGCACAACGCGCATACACTTTGCTTATCTAATCTACACAGATGCAACAGTTATTTTTGCAAATCATAAATTGTTACACTTAAAAATATTAATACACGAGATAAGGGGAATCATAGTGGTGATAGTTTTTATTTATTCTCATGCAAATAACGATTAAAATATTTTCATAACTTTGTTGTGTGGCTGTATTACGTTTATTTTATGTAAATAATAATTAAAATGTTTTCATAAGAAACCTTAATGTATATGAACTTGATTTGTAAGAGTACTTTGGGGTTGGACCTTGCTTGCGTTTCTTGGGTCCGATTTCAAAGCCCCCAAACCCTTTCAGCGGTGAGGATGGACGCAGCGATGTCCTCTGCTGGCGTCAAGTCCTGAGGCAGATCCACCTCCCGTTACACGGCGTGCCCGATTTATGCTGGCAAGCGTGGGATTCCCCCGTACAAGGACGTCGGTCTCCTCGGCTGTGAACCGCTCCTGGCGTGCGCCTGGTAAATCCGTCATAATAATAGCAACCCGCGATGGAACTTGCGCCCTTGCGTTTAAAGGGAATGTTGGCTAGCGTTCTGATTGGTTTATTTGACGTTACGCCCAAACCACACCTATGAATAATGAACCTACTTCAGACCAACTCCTTATTGATTTGCGCCAAAATAGCAACAGCGCCCAAGATCCGTCCACAAACTCACTTGTGCGTTGCGCTTCGCACTTGCGTTTCAGATCGTTAAAATAGGGCCCCTGATCTCAATCAAACAGAGCTCTATTAGGATACACTCTTAGAAAGGATTTACACAACTTTATGCATTATGCTTTTAACACATTATGTGTCGCTTTGTGTTGATTTTGTGTTAAAATATAACACAAGTTGTGTTAAAAGTAACACAAAATGTGTTGTTTCAATAATAACACAGAGATGGGTGGATTCCGGGAAAATACATTTAATGTGTTGTCCAAGAATCCACTTTAATGTGTTTTTTAACACATTCGTTCTAAGAGATCAGTAAAAGCTGATGATCAACACTTCCTTTTAAAAGCAGTTAGATATTAAATAAACTGATCTGAAATCAGGAAGTTTGCCTGTTGAACAAACCAACAAGGAAAGGTGGTGCTGAAAAGCTCCATGATAAAAACCTTTAGGTTTGGACTGGCAAATATCGATTGCAATAGGATTTCCTTCACTCCCACACAAAACTCCACAAGAAGTTTATAAACATACAGTACAGTGTTGTCATTTGAATTGGTTCTGCACTTGCTCAAATATTACGCCCTAGTTATTTGAGTTAAGTGCTTATTGTAAATATGTATTCACTCAATTATTTTATTTAGGATATTTGTATTTTTTATTGTCGGCTGATTTTTTTGTCTTAATCCATCCCTGTTTATAGACAACACACACACAAACAGAACTTCTAGATTTTTTTCCAAGCATGTATTCTGGTCTTTATACCAAAGCGGTGTTCGGTGTCTTGTTAATGTCAATTTAGTTTTAACCTAAAAATATTATTCATTTAATGCTACCAGCAAATACACATTTTACCATCACTGCCATGAAACAGAGCTGTTTACATCACAAAAGTTTTGCTTCCCCCTCCAAACTAGCAGCATGTTCAACATTATAGACTGAAAAATAAAAAGGTTTTTTATTATACAGAAGATGCAAAAAACTTAATATATTACTTTCTTAATAAATAAAGAAATTAAGTTAAAAAAAATCAACATTTTATGAATCTCTTTTATAAATGACACATACAGGCACATCTCATCAGATCTTGACTTATCTTATTTCAGTATCATTTTACTCCACTGCAGTTACATAAGAACAGAAAAAAACACTTAAATTCGATCAGTTAATAAAGATCTATGAGATTAAACATTACTGGCAGATATGTCTGGATCAGATTAGGGTTGGTCAGTGATCTTCCAGGAGACAGATTGGATATCGCTGACTGATTGGATAAAGCATGCATGTTTGGTCTTATCACCATAAGTGTGGTTACTTCATGATAAATTAGCAAACGCTGAAGATCAGCACTTTTCAATGTTAAATGAAATAAACTGATCTGAATTTGGTGCATGGATTAATTTCCATCTTTATCTTCCTGGTCTGAGACCTTTGACTCTGTATTTAAAGCAGAAGACGACTTCACTGTGCTTCACACATCGCTGGACTGAACAGTGACTACAATGAGCATCTTTTGGTTCATAACTACACTGCTACTGCTGCACTCCTGCACCCCAGGTAATCAGACTACACTAATAACACTTTCTTATAACCGTTTAAATAGTTTAAAAAGTCTTAAAATAGGAGGAAATAACGGTAAGGAGTCCATTCCACACAGCCGCCCATACATGGTCTACATTCGTGACAAACAAACACATACAGCATGTGGTGGATTTTTGATAAGGAAGATTTTGGGTTTGACGGCTACCCACTGAAAAAAAGAGTGAGTAAAATAATTTACTATCAGTGACATCAAAACACAAACTTTGCTTCTTATACTTCACTATAACGAATTATAAAAGCTTAGTTAAAAATTGACAACTAAATCTTTCTATTAGAAGAACAAGGTCATTGAAAATATGGTATTGATCAAATTAACTCTATAACCAATGCAAATAAAAAGTTGGATTTACTTAAAAAAAAACTTCATCAAGTGGGTTCCACATAGCTTTGTTAAGTAATGTCAACAAATAAAATGTAAGTTGTATTTACTAATAAAGTTTGTGTAAAATTGACAATTTAAATGTTGCATGGACTAAAGAAATCCTTGTAAAGTCACTATTATGAAACATTTAATTGATGACAACAAAATTAAAAATTATGATTTAATAACTCCATAACAACGAATCAATCAATCAATCAGAGTGCAGCTCAATACAACCTTGATTTAATTACAGTTTATCAAACATATCACAAACATATTTGAAATCCAATGTTTGCACTGTCTAGCAATGTGTGTTTATATGTAAACTAAAACAAACGTTTTTCTTTATAAAACTTTGAATATCATCAAGTTTATGGAGTAGGCTCGCATGTTTTTCGGTTGGAGGGCTTTAGAAAAGGTCAAGTGATTTCCGGTAAGGGAACATAGGGACCATATGCTCACTGTTTTTTGCATTGCATGGAATTTTTAGATAAATAAATGTTAGAGCTGTCCAAACTGAAAACAACTTGCAATGCCATATCTTAAAATACATCAGTGCCCTTAGTAAGAAATGTTTGTTAAAACTAGTTATATTTCCTAATTAAACTAAGGCCTAGTCCTGTCTTGAACTAATTCCTGTAACCACCCCTATAATCTTTAAATATCATTTCTTGCCATTTTTTAATGTGCCCCTCTGGTGAAACACTGGCCCCTCCTTGGTCCCCCTCAGGGCTGGACTGGGACAAAAAATTGGCCCTGGCATTTTGGTCCAGACCGGCCTACTACATAGGATCACAAATCTTTGTGCAACCTTGACTACCAACTCCATATAATGATTAAGTAGAAAAGTATAAGAGCGGACACGTGACATTACAAAAATGTAAGCGCTGTAAAAGGCTTTGCAGATTTTAAAAATAATAGTGTTAGCCAGGGAGTGCACAATGTTTAAACTAACCATTCTGAACACCTTATGATAACACCAGGATAAATGTTGCAATGAAGTCGCATTCTTCTCTGAGCCACGAGTCCCATTACAGTGTGTGCAGAATATTTTGATCACTTTTTTCTGAACACCTTTTACCAATTCCAAAACGCAGTAATTTTAATATCCAACATTGATTTTGTATATCTTTTCCTTTCATCCTATTTTATGCCCTTGCTGCCCGAATAAGGATAATGGTCAAACCTCAATTTTGCAATTTCTTATGGACTTTAAATAATAAATTTCCAGTTTGCGTAATAATTTTTTTTTAGCTCATTTTAAATGTAAAAGAAAATGTGCCAAATAATTCTGCACTGTAAAAAATGCTTGTGAAATCTACAGTAATTAACTGTGTTCATGCACAGCAAATAACTGTAATAAAGTTCACAGTGGATTACAGTGCATTCAGTGTGAAATCACAGTAGTGTTTTTAAACTGTAAAAATCACAGTAAAAAGGTATGTGCTGTAGAAAATCACAGTAAATAAAATATCCTGCAAAGATTCACAGTAACCAGCAATGTACTGTAGATACTCACAGTAACCAACATTGTACTGTAGAGACTCACAGTAACCAACATTGTACTGTAGAGACTCACAGTAGGGGTGAGCAGGGGCGAAAGTACAATTTTTCAGAAAAACTTAATTTTAAAAGATAAAGTTTTAGACAGATATATTTTTGCTGTGATCAGTAACTCAAGTGTGGACTATGAATTCCAGGTGAAATTTTGGAAACAAAATGGCCTTAGACTCTGTCAGCAGGGACGAAAGTAACACATAGGTGGCTCAAAAGCAGAACAGAACAAGATAGATTTTTGTGTTACACTTGTTTTTAGTAAATAAACATGACTATGATCTTGTTTATATGTATTTTCGGTTAAATTTTGGTTTCATCAAATGTTTCTAAAGCAACCTGACAGTACAAACTTGAATTGTTGAAAAAAAAACATTTTTAACAATTTGAACACAATAAAATTAAATCAAATAAAAAAATATACATTTTCAACATAATGCAACAGTATTGGCAGTAGGAGAAGAGTAACAAGTGTTACTTTCATCCCGACAGGAACTCCTGACATTTAAACCCGATTGAGTTTTATTTTTAAAAACTCTGAGAAATCAAACTTCATGATGTGTTACAGCTCATTTTACAGTAAATGTATTTAAGTCCAGTCAACAACAATTTTTGTTAGCAACATGCTGATGTCTAATCTTATTCAAGATACTCAAAATAAACTGAAGAAAATTATTTCTTCAATAATCTTTGTTGAGAATTCCTTTTTAAAGTATATTTATTATAATATATTTGAGTATTATGCTAGTAATGACAAATTAGATTTATTTTCTATTTCTTTAAAGGAGAAAGTCACTATGATTATTGTTTTATCTACAATATGGTACACACAACATTCCATTAAATATGCTACCACACTGAAATAAATTGTAGGTTACACTTAATACTTATACAACTATAAATAAGTTTTCAACTATGTGAACCAACTTTCACAAATTTGCAACTATATCTCAACTAACTGTCTAACTGTCCTTAGAGTATTAGTTGACTGTTAGGGTTAGGGAAGAGGTTAGGGTTAGTGGAATAAGTTGACATGCACCTGCAAAGATACTTATCACAATATCATCACAATAAAGTGTGAATAGATATTAAGCAGACAGTCTACTTATACGGTAAAGATTGGTAGGATAAATAGTTGCAAAGTTACTTATAATTAGTAAAATGTCTAAAGTGGACTATCGAAAAAAAGTGTTACCAAATTGTATTGGCTGACTCGTCATGTTGCTTTGAGTATAATTGGTTAATATGACTGTCATTCAGTAAACTGGCCAATGACTGCTGTGTGAGCACTGGTTTAGTTTGAACAAACTAAGGGTGCATCCCAATTCAGGGTCTGGATCCTTTTAAGGCCGCGGACTTTGAAGGCAAGGCTCAATATTTGAAGGCAGCAGCCTCTAAACGCCACGGAGTGAAATGAAATGAGACGGTCTAGCCTACGGGGGCATCACTTGCTTTTCCCGCCCACTACGCTTGTCACTGGGACACAAAAGCTGAGACCTATCAGACTTTTAAAAATAAATATGGTGGCAGATTTTTTTATTTTACTTTAGAAAATATTCAAACAAATTAGCGTCGCACACCTGAAGTCAATAGATGGGTGCGTAGGATAAGACGACAAAAAGTCTCAAAATATACAAAGAACAATTCCCGCACACTATCTGCTTGCTGAAAAAATGTATTTAATGAAAGTTGCGTTGCAACGTTTCGATCAACTGATCTTCATCAGGCAACATGAAGAGCAACATGATCTTGATCAGTTGCCTGATGAAGATCAGTTGATCGAAACGTTGCAACGCAACTTTCATTAAATACATTTTTTCAGCAAGCAGATAGTGTGCGGGAATTGTTCTTTGTATACTTTAGAAAATATAACACATTGATGCAGATTAAACTATATCCAACAGTATGTAAAATTCACCAACCTTAGAAATATACAAAAGCAAAATGCAACACACAACATTGCAGCAATAATATTAATTTACATCACTAAAACATCATTTATAATAGTAAAACAGACACAAGGACCTTTAATTAGCAAAATATACAATTTTATTTAACTACAGTTTTGAATGTTTATTTCAAAATACCCAGACTTCATATTGAATTTTGGGATAGCCAAGGCTGTGAAGGATACATCTATGGATCCTCGGTAGGGCTGTAACGATTTATCGTGCAAATGCGCGTTTTCTCAATTAATGAATTTGCATGAATTACGGTGAAATGCCGCCACATCCAAAAGCCAGGGGGCGCTCTCGTGCAGAAACTAACTTTGTGCCACAGAAGAAGTAGGCTAGAATTGCAAACGCTGCTCCAGGAAATGTCTACAAGAATATTTATATTGCTGTTCTTCAAATAGTTTCAGGTATTTTCATGATAATAAAGAATATTTTGAATGATTTTGAATGATTTTGAATGATTTTGTTTTATTTTGAATGATTATGATTTTTGATGCATAATCAGGCAGGTCTTTATAATGGGACAAGCTATAGCGTTACAGCCCTAACTCGGAATCAGTGGGGAAAAGGCCACAGTAAGAGGCTTTTATATGAATGAGCCTTCGAATTGTGACAGCCTTCGTCACAGCCCGGTGATGTCATTTGCCTTCAGATACGGCCTTGGAAGGCCACAGCCCCTGAATTGGGATGCACCCAGTATGTCAGTTTAAAGGGCGATTTATAGTCGTGCATAGGTCCGTAGCCTGTGCATAGCTCTGCGTAGCCTGATGCGCACCTCACAAAATTTTTAACAGCGCATCAGATCTACTGACGCGCGTCTATCTACAGCGCGTCAGATTGGTCCACCAGAACCCCTCCCGCCAGGTAAAAAAAACTGTGTCATAGGTATTTCCGTTTGTGACGGTGAAAAAAAAATGAGCCAAGTTGAGGAGTGATTTAACTCAAATTGCATCAAAAGTCGATGTTTATTTACTTCCATCATTACTGGTCTTCTCAAATTATACACAACAAGTTGCTGTTTCTTCTTCGTTTGTGGGTTAACCTGCTTAGCTTCTTCTTCTGTGACTTCTTTTGCTGCTAAAATATTTAATTTTAGAGAAAATACACATGGTAGGCTAATAGATACTTTAAACAGTATTACACTGAAATCATCTTGGCCATATGCTGGTGAGACATGAAAACACATAAGCCATCTGAATGGAGAGCAGTCCCATTAGAGTTTTACCAGTGGCTAAATATGTTTAAAATAAATATGTTTATTCATACTGTAGGATCCAGTAGATTAGTAGCAATTTAAATGAAAACAGCTTTTCAATTTCTTAACATTGTCTGTTGTGGTATGGTTTCACTGACCTTTTTGGGCATATTTTAATGTTACTTATACACTGTAAAATTAGGATTCTGAATTTAGAATCATTTTTAGAATCAATGGTTGTGTTGTGCACTAGAACTATTTATTTTGGAGTGAAAATACTGTAGACATAAATTTGTTTTGCATTTCAGTTATTATACTTCACAGTAATATTGTGTTTAATAAAAATTGGAGGAAACTTTAACAGTTTACTTGAAGTGTACTTTTGATTTATAATTAATGATTTTGTTTTATTTACAGATTGTACTGAATTATATTTAGATATTTTTAGATTGTAACAAAAGTTTAAGATGTTTTAAGATACATTTCTTGGGAATTCATACTTTTTCATCCAAATTAAAATGTTATTAAACAAATGTTAGCATGCATTTATTGAATGTATTTGACTGTAAAAAATGTTTTTTTAATTTAGTACATATCTGTGAAATAGTAGCATTTTCCCTCAAATCAGAAAACTTATTGTATTGTTTTGTAATTTAGCATATTTAAATTAGATAATTAACGTTGTGACATGATCACACAAGATACATGTTTTACCACTCATTATATTGTGACTTATGTATATTTGAGTTTAAATTAGTTTTACGTGTTTTCTTAGCCATTTTATCCTTTTGCTATTTTATGTGTGTATGTCTTTTATTTTGCTTCGTCTGCCTGTCATGTGAGGGGTCACATGACATGGAACTTTGTATAAAAGGAAGGAGCAGGAGCACATGGTTAGCTGACGCTATAGCTAAAACAAGCGGTTGCTGGGTTGTGGAGTTTGTGTATTTGGGCTTACCTGTCCAGTTACGTTTTATGGACTTTGGATATCACTTTCTTGGATTTTATATACACAGTGGAAACTTTGCACATTTGGACTTTTAACACGCTTGGACTTTTATATTGTTTTAGATTTGTTTTTTGTATTTCCACCTTTTGACAGTCTTGAGTTTTTAAATAATTGTAACTCAACCTTTAAGGCTGGCCGTTACAACTTTATTTTAACATTGATGAATGTTTACAGAAAATAACTAACCAATCAAATGCTGTAGGGAAAACCACAATGAACTATATATTAAAAACATATAATCTCTGCTTAGTTACTTGTCAATGACTGCCAGTAAATTACTGTGGAAAAAAATCACAGTAGTTACCTGGCAGCCATTGACAATAGTAATTTACTGTAGAAAAGAAATCACAGTAGTTAACTGGCAGCCATTGACAAGTAACTTACTGTGGAAAAGAAATCACAGTATTTAACTGGCAGCCATTGACAAGTAACTTACTGTACGGAAAAATCACAGTAGTTAACTGGCAGCAATTGACAAGTAACTTACTGTACGGAAAAATCACAGTAGTTAACTGGCAGCAATTGACAAGTAACTTACTGTACGGAAAATTCACAGTAGTTAACTGGCAGCAATTGACAAGTAACTTACTGTACGGAAAAATCACAGTAGTTAACTGGCAGCAATTGACAAGTAACTTACAGTACGGCAAAATCACAGTATTTAACTGGCAGCAATTGACAAGTAACTTACTATAGAAAAAAAACACAGTAGTTAACTGGCAGCAATTGACAAGTAACTTACTGTGCTTTTTCTAAAGTAAGTTACTTGTCAATTGCTGCCAGTTAATTACTGTGAATTTCACAATATGTTTTTTACAGTGTGCACACTTGAATATAAGGTGTTTTTTTCTCCAGCCAGACATCATTAACAATAATGTATTACTTATAAATGCCTTATTTACAAAATGAATGGTAGTTATTAAGATTAATTTGGTTTGGAATTAGCAAAATATGTTTGATAAAAACTGTGATCAAAAGTTTGATGTAATTTTGCCCACACTGTATTTTATTGCAGTGTAATCACTGTCATTTTGCAAACAGCCATTGGTCTAGCACATGTGTTTTTAACTGTGTTTTATGAAGAGGATATCTAACAACAGTGTTTTAGATGCAGTTCTGCTTACCACACGTCCACTCGGTTCTCAGTCGTCTCTTATTTTGACAGACGCACACTAACTCTGCATGCTTCATAAAATGCCCTAAAAGTTGTGATTGGGCTAGCCAAATGTCAAATAAAAAAGAAACAATGGGCTGCTGATTAGGTGTCTCCTGGGCCGGTCTCTCCAAAAAAAACCGTCTTACGCTAACTTTAAAAAAAAATGCAGTACATTGCCACCGCGCCTTTTAGCGCCATTAATGAATTACATTAAAACAAAGAAAGAAAGCAATGGGCTGCGTTGCGTTATGTACGAGTGTTATGGGCTGTTCAGACAAAAATAGTGTTAGATGTATGATACGTCTGTATGATACTCGCCCTCTGTATCTTGTGTCAGATCATCGCTCTGTCCATCTGACACAAGAAACAGAGGGGTGGAGCTTGTTAAGAGATGATTGGACCAGCCCCGTGTCAGTATGGAAAATGAACCAATGGGCCGCTGTCCCTGCTTTATGGGCCGGTCGTTGGCCAATAAAAAAATATCATATTATATTCACCGGCCCCCAAGGATGTCGGCCCACCGGGCATTTGCCCGGTATGCCAGATAACCAGTCCAGCACTGGCCCCCCTAGACTGATTAGATCTAACTCAATACAATTAAGGCAACATTTTCCAACTAATTTTTGTAAGTTTATTGAACTGATATTTTAAATAAGGACAACTTAATAATATGGATAAATATGGATTTCAATGAATGCAAAAATATTAAGTAGCATTTTAAGAAAAAGCTAATAAATTAAGTACAACTAATGTAAAAAATATCAGCATATTATACACAGACTTAATTAAAATAGGTAACTTTTAAATGAAAAATACTAGTTAATGTCATCTGATTAATTAATTAATTAATTATTTTATTTATGGTTTGTTGTTGTTCTTTTATTCAGAGTAATACTAACAGCACTATCAAAATGTTAGAGAAATTATGACAGACTTATTGTTCTTGTATTCAATGGTAGAGCATTGCATTGGCAGCATAAAAGGTCATGGGTTTGAACTCGGGGAACACATAATGAAAAAATATGTATACTTTGTAATGCACTGTAATATGCTTTGGATAAAATGCATAACAACTGAAGCTGATACCTGATTGGTTAGTGTGTCTTGTAAGTCCCAAACTATCCCAATAGACAAAATTATACTGGGTTATTTTAAACATCAGCACAGAACTGCTTTGTGAAATCTATGTGACATTTGCAAATATAAATGGTTGGGTTTAAGGTTTCATATCCAAAATACACATAAGACTGGGCAAACTCCCCAACAAATATATGGATACCCCAATAAAATTAAGATAGATAAACATAAAATAATCAAATTTGTGACATGTTTGGCATGAATGTTGTTATTATTAGCTTGTTATAAGTATATTATCCTTATTTAAGGAAATGTTGCAATTTCATGACAGTGAGACACGTTGACTTATTGATGCTTGATGCTCAATGGTTTATTTAAAATCAGTTTGTGAGAAAATCAGAAATTCAACCATTAAACACACACACAACCACAAAACATAATGCATAGAGCACAGTTTGTGATGAGTACAGTGCAGTTGTAAATTATTGTTTAATGAGTTGTTAAAAGATGACAGTTTGGAAAGATAAAAGAAATAATAGCAAGCATTTATATCACTTTATTATGCAGAATTCATTTAGGTGGTAGTGGTACTATTTCCTTGATCCATGGAAGAAATGCAGAAATTTTCATATAAACATTATGCCGATAAGGATCGTTGCAGTTGTTCCTGTTTACAAAGGATGTAACGCCCACCGCAGTGTTGTTACAAACCAAAGGACCTCCTGAATCCCCCTGTTAAGAATGTAGACACATAATTGCCACTATTTATGGCTTCAATAAAGCATAACATAATCTGTAAATCAGATGTCAATGTTTTACGTACGTAACACGATCCTCCACTGCCATATACACACATCATCTGTGGAGCTACATATAGTTGTCCCCATCGATCAGCACAGACTGTGTTATTCTTAATCTCCACGTTTGCCTCTCTGAGGGTTTGACTTAAAGGACCGCTAGTAGTTATTCTTCCCCAGCCTGCAACACTGCAATCTGTACCCACACTGATCTCCACAGGTGTTTTTGGTATGGGAATCGTCTTGATGTTGTTGTTTAGTTGGACTTGTGTTTCAAGCTGTAATCCAACAACACATTCATCTTTAGTAGACAGAAGTTAGATGAGAGAACTACATGTGATTATATTGTAATTATGTATTGTGATGCTTGGATAGCAATACTGAGTGTAGTTTTTTACCTTCAGAATCATCAGGTTGGCCATGTAAGGTGCGTTTGGATTGGTCTTGTATTTTGGATGCTTGATATAGTTTCTCACATTAATGCGGACATGGTTTTCCTGTCTGCTTGATAAGTCAAGTACACCTGCCACAACTGTCAGAATCTCGCTGCTGTGGAAAGAAAGAAATCTTATTAAACAATATATTTATTTTACCTGTATCGGTTTTCTTTAGAAAGGTCTTTTCATAAAAAGTGTTTAGGGATAAGTCTGGAATAGAAGTCATGGTGTCATTTATTTTTTATTTTTAACCAGGCTAAAGTCTCAAAATCGAATGATAAGATTAGGAGCATCAAAATTTGATTTCAATCTTTGACATCAGTTTATTTTCACAACAGGGCCGGAGTGGGGCCACTTTTCAGCCCGGGAGTTTCAGGCCCAAGACCGGCCCACTTTTTCCATAGTGTTATTCCAAATTAGCACTTTTTTCAAATTGGATAAATAAAGCAACAGTTCAGCTCTTACCATAGTTTTTATTAATATCATGGTTCAACAAATAAGGTAAAAGTTAAATAATATTTCACTTAAGAAGTTAACAAAAATATTCCTCTACACTCTAAAAAAGGCTGGGTTACTTTTTACCCATAATGGGTAAATCTTGGACAGAACACATGCTGGGTTAAAAATAACCCAATGTTAGGTTGTTGTTATGCAACCATGGATTATAATAACCCAACAGGTGGGTTAAAACAACCCAGCACTGGGTCAATTTTAACCCAGCAGCGTGTTCTGTCCAATATATAAAATATATAAATAACCCAGCCCTTTTTATAGTGTATTCCATAAGGAAAGGTTGATAAATTATTAGCATTGCTAATGCTATGAGGCCGATGATTAATGCAAATAGAAATATAAAAGTCCTAATTAAAAAAGAAAACAATTTGACAAAAATATTGAATACAATATTGGTTATATAGCATAACAAGTGATTTATAAGCTTTTTTAGGCTGGTCATTTTTGACTGGGAAAACAAAAGGTGTTATAGGGTTCTGAACACAACCTGAGGGTTAAATAACTTTAATTCATATTGTTTACTCATGGCCTCCTCATTTTCAGCGGGGGACTGCTCAGAAGCTGCTTGCATAATATTTGCAAAGTCTATGAATCGCCATGTATACACAAAAGGGTTAATATTTTAACAAAAAAATTTTTTTGGCTTGTAAATAGTTTGACAACGGTATTTGCCGAATAATTACGTTGCTAATGCTAATCATTATAGGCTTATTTCTCTTTAAGTTACCTGTTGTCACATTTGTTTGTCCTCTTGAAAATAAATCTGTAAGTTTGGCACATTTGGCAGCATACTCCTCCAATGGATTTTTCAATTTTTTCTTCAACCTGTTTTTTACGCCCTCCTCCTCCAGACGCGTAATGTTACGGTAGGGCCGGCCCAGACTACCGGAGAAAAGTTTTCTTGGACGTGCTATGGACCGAACCAACTCTATGGGAGGGGAGGGGAAAACTCCTTCACATGGTACAACCCATGCAGAGGCTGCGCGCTGCAGTGTCAATGCGAAACGTGTGAAGTTTCATTTAAGAGAAGATAGACTCACTAACGTGACAAAAAAAAAAAAAAAAAACTCGACCGGCCCAAAAGTGAAGCGGCCCACCGGGAATTCTCCCGGTTCTCCCGATTACCCACCCCGGGCCTGTTTCACAATCTTCTTTACATTTATTTTATAGAAACAGCAAATCAGTAAAAATAACTTCAGAAAAATTTATTTTTCATAATTTCATGATGTTTCTGTGTTGTAGAGTAGTTTTTTTATGAGAACATTTGAATATATCTGAGATTGTGATTGCTAAATGAAACCTTACTTATCTCTGCAGTGTGCAGCAGTCAAGACAAACTGATCAGAAATGAGGAATCCTCCACAATAATGTTTCCCATACTTCTGAACAGAAACCATGTAAGGTCTGGAGTGAGGTGTAGCTTTAGTGCCATTCACTATACACACCTTGACACTGGCTGAGAGAGAAATATCAGTCAACTTAATCAGTATGAGAAACATCTGAATAATGCATCACCAAAGACGAATCCAATATTGAGTCTTGTTAATGGAAATGTGTTACACTTTATATACAGGTGCATTTTCGGATGCAACGCTCATTTGTTAGTTATGATAGATCTGAATAAGATGGACATTTACAGAGTAAAACATGAATCTTACAAGTGAAGCTCAGGTTTGGCAGCAGAGAGCCCAACAGGAGCAGAGAGATGATGATGATCATGATGAAGATGAGATCTGACTGATGAAACAGTG
Organism: Misgurnus mizolepis; assembly: GCA_025389145.1. Lineage (NCBI taxonomy): Eukaryota > Metazoa > Chordata > Actinopteri > Cypriniformes > Cobitidae > Misgurnus > Misgurnus mizolepis. Next base: position 16,943,640 of record JAIFKI010000021.1, on the reverse strand, counting down.
TAATATATACTGTAAGGGTGGGGTGGAGGCATCAAGTTGACGCTTCCCTTTTTTCTAAACCTATGGCATTAAAAGTAATATCTTTACATGTATGAATGATCTCACCAGATGTAGTGCTATTGTTTAAAATGCATAAATGTATGTACAGTTTAAAACTACACATTAAAAAGTGTCAGGCTACTTGAGCAATTTACTCATGCAGATTTTCTGACTCACTTGCACATTATCTGCTTTACACTAAATTGTAAAATGTTCACCTTCGTTTTTATCACAGTAATGTTTTGAGAATTAAATATTTTCCCTCTTTAAAATATTTATCCATACAATATGCACAGTATATACACATAGATGTTCGTGTGTGAAATTCCTCTTTAGATTTGTACATCCTTTTTACTAAATGGTTATTTTGGCAGTGCCCAATCATTTGATAGCTGTGTGCAGTGGTGTAGTCTACGTGATACGCAGGACTACGCCGTATACCCACTAGAAATTGTCAAGGATTTCCGTATACCCACTAAAAATAGCGCGAGGATGCGTAACAGTTTTGTGACTTTCTTAAACGTTTAGTCATAATATAGATGTGAAGCACTGACCATTAGCATGCTACACTTGCTATTTTAGCGGGTTGAAATACATATTAGGCTATAAACTTCCTGCCGAACTGCGCGATCCGATCGGCTTATGAATTTCTATGAAATCAAATTACTATAGTGACGCGAAAGTAACTGGGGAGCAGACTGGTGTGGCGCCACATGCGAGTGACAGCAAAGTACCGCGAGAGAGACTCCAGTTATCACATGGAGAAATCTGCTTTGAATCGCTCTCGCGGTACTTTGACATCACCAAGAGGTCTGCTTTGCGCCAAATGAAGTCGAACCTGCAGTGTAGCTGCTCACGCGACACTGTAAACAAACAGTCCATGAGTGAAGCAGTGCTGCAAAATAATCCATAGAGTTTACAACGCACATGTGAGTAAACAACATTTAAATCATCAGTCCAGTTTATTACTTTATCTGGAGGTAAGGCTCCAAATGCAATAAAATAAGCCCGTGATTATATCGTTTTTAGCTGCCTTCAGTTCCTCTGTATGTTTGCTTGTGCTTCACAGTGTTAAACTTCCTTTCTCTGTGTTCATTTATATTTCTACGTTCAAGATGTATATGATCTTAAACTTCTGTGAGGAAATTCATGTCTGCGTTGATGTTCAGTTCAGACTTGCAAATTAAAGATCATTTTCTTCACTTTGGTTTGGGTGTCTAATATTAGGCTACATTATGGTCTTGTAATAATAATTAAGTAAAAGCCTATTTTCATTTTTAGACAATGTTTATATTATATGCAAAAATGAGCTTTTATATCAATGAATGCAAATTAGAGTTAATTCATGGTCATCTTAAAGGTGTATTAATTAAAAACATTTACACCATTAAATTAAACATGGTAATGTTATCAATAGTTGTCAGATAATAGTTATTGAAAGAGTGAATATTTTTTTTTCTCCTTCAATGCATGTGTTTGCCACGGATTGAATATTGTAAACAGTTTATTTAATTTTAATTAACAGTTGAGTAACTTTTGTCCCTGAGTTAGATGTTGATTAACACTAAACCAGTCTAAAAATCAGTCCAGTTTCCCCAGCTGTAAACCCATTGGCTCTAAAGTCTTTTTTTTCTTAAAAAAGAGAACACATTCAGTTTATGACACTTTCAGAATGCTCTTAGTTACATGAATATCTATACGCATCTGTGAGTGTGGTGGTGCTTATGAGGTGTCGCGCTAGGACGAGTGAGCATAAGGGTGAGAGGGAAAAATCACAGTATACTCACTACAAAAATCTATACTACTCCACTGGCTGTGTGCAAGTAAAAAATTAAATTTTTAGAGGAATTTAAATAATTCTGAATAACTTGATTTCTTTTGCAAGAGATGTGTGATGTTTTGTGGAGGTTTGTGGTTGTGCATGTGTGTGTAGTTTAGACAAAATGAGCTATAGTTTCAGAAACAGTGTGTTAGCAAATAAAAAAAAGTTTATTAATTTTAGTACATTTTTTCCTAATTTACTAAGAGAGACTTGATGGTTATTAATATAAAAAATGTGAAATGTGTTAAACACACACAAGACCTGGATTAAAGGTCTGCATTCTGAGGTTTCTTTTATTCAGCTCATGAGGTTTTCATAGAGATGTTTTTCATAATTCAATTTAGGTGAGAAGAACATAAGAGAAGCTGCTGAGTTTTATCTGTTTTATTTGATGGCATATTTACACACCAAACCTTATTCAATACAGTAATGGTTTTGCATTAAATAATGTTTATCCGTGTATTTTGATTGTACTTTAAATTCCTTTGAAGATGTTTTAGTAATGGGGTTAATGGTTTACTTAAAATTACTTCAATTGGTACTAATGTTTACATCAGTAAAGTTTTTTTTAAACTTTTCACTTTAAGTTACCAATTTAAGTATTTTTTAATTAGAGAAGCTTTCACTTTTTACAAGGTAAGCTTTAACATTTAAGGTTTGAACAAATGAGTTTGTCACCTTGGCTTGTGTTCACACTTTTAATCATTTTTGTCAGCAACTGTGGTTTATTAAATGAATGATTTCTGTGTTTAGTGGTTCTGCTTTCAGCTCTCCTGGTCCGATTAGTTTAGATCAGCATAAAACAACTGTGAAATGTAAAGTTATGTATGCTGATTTCATATATATTTTCTGTCTTAATTTTTTGTTGAATCAAGTCAGATTTACAAGTCATTTAACTTATTATTATTTATCTTGACAAAAAATGAGTTGCTACAACTTACAAAATAAAGCTGGAATGACTTGACTCTAAGAATGAGTAAAATAATATACTATCAGTAACATCAAAACACAAACTTTGCTTTTTATACTTCACTATAATGAATTATAAATGCTTAGTTAAAAATTGACAACTAAATTTTTGTATTAGAAGAACAAGGTCATTAAAAATGTGGTATTGATCAAATTAACTCTATAACCAATGCATCCGTCAAACCCAAAATCTTCCTTATCAAAATACACCACATGCTGTATGTGTTTGTTTGTCACGAATGTAGACCATGTATGGGCGGCTGTGTGGAATGGACTCCTTACAGTTATTTCCTCCTATTTTAAGACTTTTAAAATTATTTAAACGGTTATGAGAAACTGTTATTAGTGTAGTCTGATTACCTGGGGTGCAGGAGTGCAGCAGTAGCAGTGTAGTTATGAACCAAAAGATGCTCATTGTAGTCACTGTTCAGTCCAGCGATGTGTGAAGCACAGTGAAGTCGTCTTCTGATTTAATATTGAGTCAAGGGACTCAAACCAAGAAGATAAAGCTGGAAATTAATCCATGCACCAAATTCAGATCAGTTTATTTAATTTAACATTGAAAAGTGCTGATCTTCAGCGTTTGCTGATTTATCATGAAGTAACCACACTTTTGGTGATAAGACCAAACATGCATGCTTATGTCAGTGATATCCATTCGTGTCTCCTGGAAGACCACTGACCAACACTAATCTGATCCAGACATATCTGCCAGTAATGTTTAATCTTACAGATCTTTATTAACTGATCGAGTTTAAGAGTTTTTTCTGTTCTTATGTAACTGCAGTGGAGTAAAATGATACTGAAATAAGATAAGTCAAGATCTGATGAGATGTGCCTGTATGTGTCATTTATAAAAGAGATCCATAACATGTTGATTTTTTTAACTTAATTTCTTTATTTATTAAGAAAGTAATATATTACTTTTTTGCATCTTCTGTATAATAAAAAAAAAACCTTTTTATTTTTCAATCTATAATGCTGAACATGCTGCTAGTTTGGAGGTGGAAGCAAAACTTTTGTGATGTAAACAGCTCTGTTTCATGGCAGTGATGGTAAGATGTGTATTTGCTGGTAGCATTAAATCAATCATTTTTTTAGGTTAAAACTAAATTGACATTAACAAGACACTGAACACTGCTTTGGTATAAAGACCAGAATACATGCTTGGAAAAAATCTGGAAGTTCTGTTTGTGTGTGTGTTGTCTATAAACAGGGATGGATTAAGACAAAAAATCAGCCGACAATAAAAAATACAAATACACTAAATAAAATAATTAAATGAATACATATTTACAATGAGCACTGAACTTAAATAACTAGGGCGTAATATTTGAGCAAGTGCAGAACCAATTCAAATGACAACACTGTACTGAATGTTTATAAACTTCTTGTGGAGCTTTGTGTGGGATTGAAGGAAATCCTATTGCAATCGGTATTTGCCAGTCCAAACCTAAAGGTTTTTATCATGGAGCTTTTCAGCGCCACCTTTCCTTGTTGGTTTGTTCAACAGGCAAACTTCCTGATTTCAGATCAGTTTATTTAACTGCATTTAAAAGGAAGTGTTGATCATCAGCTTTTACTGATCATTAGAATGAATGTGTTAAAAAAACACATTAAAGTTGATTCTTGGACAACACATTAAATGTGTTTTACCGGAATCCACCCATCTCTGTGTTATTATTAAAACAACACAACTTGTGTTATATTTTAACACAAAATCAACACAAAGCGACACATAATGTGTTAAAAGCTTAATGCACAAAGATGTGTAAATCCTTTCTAAGAGTGTATCCTAATAGAGCTCTGTTTGATTGAGATCAGGTGTTGATGTTCACAGTGAACTTTTAGCTTAGTTTAATTAGGAAATATAACTAGTTTTAACAAACATGCCTTACTAAAAACATTACTTGTGTGCATTTTGAGGCAAAACAAAGGGCACTGATGTATTTTAAGATATGTCACTGCAAGTTGTTTTCAGTTTGGACAGCTCTAACATTTATTTTAATCTAGGACTAGTCTAATCCCTGTTTGGGAAACCACCCCTTAGTCTTGTGAAACTGACCTCTTCACCGTGCTGACATGCTTTTATACATTGATGCTGTTTGTGGTGGTGAGCTGTGTATGATGCAGACATCCCAACCTGCAAAAAGTCATTTCAGGGAGGTATCTTGAAAACCCCTTCCACACACCCAGCCACTCCCCCCAGGAGAATAAAAGAAATAAGGACAAGAATATAACATTTAGCCAAAGAACATGACTTTACTTGTATACCGATATGGTATTAAATAACATGAACTAACCATGAGCAGGACATTTGTTACTGTATTTGTTCATTTTTGTTAACATCAATAAAAAATACAGCTGTTCATAGTTTGTTCATGTTAGTTCGCAGTGCATTAACTAATGGTAACAATATTTGAATAATGTATTAGTAAATATTTAAATGAACATTAACAAAGATTTAAAAAATGCTTTAAAAGTGCAATTCATTAGTTCATGTTAACTAATGTAGTAAACAAATTAACCTTATTGTAGTGTTACTCAATTATTTGTAAATTATATTAAAATAAGTAGATCACTTTTTACTGTTCTTATTTATATTCCATTGCAACTTTAAACAGATCTAAGGAGTTTGTTGTTTTTATGTAGCCTTGGCACCTAAGTTAGCCGGTGTCATGAACAATTCGGTCTCCCCTAGGACCCCCGCGTGATTCCATTGGCTGGAAAAACTCCTCATGGGTAGTTTTCTTAGCGCCTTATTACAATTCCTACAAAATCGCGTTATGATTTATGTAGTTAGAACTTTGTTAAAATTACAATTGATGTCTTTTAAAAGATGTTTTATATAGTAGTAAATAAATGAGGCTATAGGTGGGAGATCTACACATTGCTTGTGTCATATTATTTAAATATTATATTCTGTACCATTTCCACTTTTTACTGTCTACTTATACAATTACTTACTCATTAATTACTTATACAAAATATAATTACTACATAGTTGAATCACACATTTAAATTATAATTTATAAGCCATGATTACTACACTTTCACTATTAAAAAAATATATTCCATAAGGTATGTACATTTTTAATTTGTAAAAATAAAAGTATGGTTTTTGTAAAGCAGATGATGACACAAACGTACTGACGTGTCTGCAACATGAATATTAGTTTATTAAATTATTTTTTGGTTAACTTTTATTTAAAAAAAATTTATGCTTCTATTTTGTACAACGTAATTAGCTTGCTAGACCGCTTACGCAGACTAATGCTGCGTCCGAAACCGCCTACTTCATACTATATAGTACGCGAAAAGCAGTAGGCGAGGCGAGTAGTATGTCCGAATAGATAGTATCTGAAAAACAGTATGCGAAAAGTACCCTGATGACCTACTACTTCCGGTTAGAGTTTGCAGTGTGCATACGATGGACGCTTTACTATCCCATGATGCCCCGGTAGAAGAGTTATCCAACGAAGAAGAAGAGGCAGGTGGCTGTTTTCACGCTGAAATGACATGACGTGATGACGACGTATGTCACGTGATGTAGCAACATGGCGGATGTAGTACGTCCGAATCTCATTCATACTAGCAGGATTCATACTATACAGTACCTACTGTTTTAACGCCAAGTAAGTAGGTACTTCATCTAATTCAGTACCTACTATACAGTATGCGGTTTCGGACGCAGCCGAGATATCGCAATCACACATTTTTGAGCAGGCATTAGTGCTAGGTACCAATCGAGGTCCTAGGGGAGACCGAATTGCCCGGCGGGACGGAATTGCTCATGACACCGGCTGTTTCTCAATTCCAAGAACGCAAAGAACGGACTTGCGTCCTCGTGGAGATCGAACTTGCCAGGTGACCTAGGAAAAACGAACTCAGAAGGTCGCAAGAACAAAGAACACACTTATGAGAATTGAGATGTGTGCGATCTTCCTGTTGGTCACCTGACCTCCGCCATTGTTTTGCGGCAATGACTTCTGGGGCGTGAAGCGATTTCAGCGCGCAAGTCTGCATTCGATGCATCCTCGATATCAAGAACACATCTGGGTACTTTTCATGCATCCTCTGTACTTGCGTTCTTGAGAATTGGAATGAACTTCGACTGTTAATGATGACGTAGAGCAAAGACACGAGAACGCAAGATCGCTGAAGAACGCATATTGAGAAACAGCCACCGGCTACAGTGGTGGGGTGCGCTGCTCTAATTTACCCGTGTAGAACGTTGCGTCGCATTAGTTCCGCTTTTGGCGCTCGCGTGTAAAATCAAAATAAAATTATACTTTTTTATTTGGTCAGCATGGGGTGGCCACAGGGGTACTCTACTGGCACATGTACTCTAGATGAGAGTTTACATACAAAGCAATTCTGTTCACCCAGAGCACAAAATATGCAGTTTACCCGGCATGATGTGTAATCCGTGCTATCACACAGGATATGTCAGCTCATACATCATCTTATCAAGACATTTCTGTGTAAATATATATATATAAATATATGTATAAATAAACTTGATACTTTTTGACTGAATAAGGTCATGGCAAAGTTTAAAATCAATGAAGGAAACTTTGATGCTCCTAATCTCATCATTAGATTATAACTTGAGCCTGGACTTCACTGACAGGTATATTTTTTTTCTCATAAGCTTCCTATCACTTAGTTTCTAACACTGAATCAGATGGTACCAGAGTAATACTAACAACTCTATCAAATAGTCTTCATTGTTAGAGAAATGATGACAGACTTATTGTTCCTGTATAGCTCAGTGGTAGACCATTGCATTGGCAGCACAAAAGGTCATGGGTTTGAACTCGAATGACACATAATGAAAAAATATGTATACTCGTAAGTCACTTTGGATAAAAGTGTCTGCCAAATGCATAAGTGTAAATGTAATGTTATACATCTGAAGCTGATACCTGATTGGTTAGTGTGTCCTGTAAGTCCAAAACTAAGCCATACACTGAAAAAAATGCTGGGGTCAAATCGGGACGAACCCAGTCTGTTGGTTAGAATTATTTTGCTAATTATTTTTAATGCATATGAATGATCTCTAACTGTATAATTACACATTAACACAGAACTGTTTTGTGTAATCTAGGTGACATTTGCAAATGTGAACAATCTGTGTGTTTGAAGATTCATGTCTAAAGCGTACATCCAAAATATAAGACTGGGCCTGCTCCCCAGGAAGTAGGTATCCCAATAAAGATAAAAAATAAACAGGCCAGCATAAAATACTCCAGATATAAAGATATGGCTGTTTAGAATAACCACTGCTGATAGTATTTACAGTGTGGTGAGATCAACATCCAGGTTTAATATTCAGTTTTACAAGTTTGTCTCACTGACAATAAAGTGGGACTGCTGATATGCGTGTTTGGCGTGCTGTCCCGGGGTGAGGTGTCCGAGCTCGGGAAATACCCCCTGAGTACGTCCCTTGACCGGGGAAGAAGCCCCGGGCCTGGGGCATGCCCTTAACCCGGGTTATCCCCGGTGCTGAGCTAAGTGTACATAGTGAGGCGAAGGGGTGGAGGTGGGTTTGCAATAATTCCGAAGAATGAGGGTAAGGAGCCTTGATTATTTATAGAGCTGGTGCTGGGTTGTTATGTCGTTTAGGGATTGAGAGCCAGCCGTGTTCATTGATTAGTGATTGAGAGCCAGCCGTGTTAACTGACTGAACGGCTCCTCCCAAACTTTGTTTATAAAACATAATTTGACCTAACCCTAACCTCACTGACAATAAAGTGGGACTGCTTATATGCGTGTTTGGTGTGCTGTCCCGGGGCAAGGGTTCCGAGCTCGGGGAAATACCCCCGAGTTCAGAACGTTCGTCCCTTGACAGAGGAAGGAGCCCTGGGCCTGGGGCATACCCTGACCCGGGTTATCCCCAAAGAGAGCAGGCGTTGCAGGACTGATGATCTGGGGGCAACGGTAGAAGGTGTAGGCTTTGAGAACTTTGTAAGGTTGGGTGGGAGTTTGAATGTTCAAAATATATACAGTATATGGTGTCCTTTCCTAATTTGATCCGTCTTGCCGTGTTTGGTAAAAAATGATATGGTTTTGTTGTCTATCATAGCTAGATCGGAGACTACTGGGTGTAGGTTTGGCTCAAAGGTGGCTGAAGCGGTGAATTCTGAACAATGGAGGAAACCAAAGAAGGCTAACACGAACATGGCGTCTAGGGTTCGGGCAGTATGTGCTGAGGAGTAGCCTTTGCGGAGTGTAGCTAGACATTTTGACTGTTATGTGTTAGGTAACAAGATAAATAATAATATAAATAATATAAGGTTGGATTTGGTTACTTACACACCCAACTCAGAAATCAAGAAAAACTTAATATGAAGAAATTTACTTCCATGCCTCCAAAACACGCTTTGTTCAATATCTTAACCAAAACACATCAAAACTTTCACAGGAGATCAATCCAGGCAGTCTGTGTCCAAAATGCAATGCCAGGTGTTCCTTCCTCTCTAAGGCTAAGGTCTACATCAGGGATTCCCAAAGTGTGGTACGCGCACCCCCAGGGGTACACGAGCTGCCACCACAGGGTGCGCGGGAGGAAAAATGTAATGGTCTGGTTCTTTAAGTGGGATTTTTCCATACAATAAAGGAATAAAAACATGAACAGTAAACATTTCCTTTGTAATCGCTTTTATTTTAAATAAAAAACTTTTTTGATAGAAACGTAGAAGACAGCTGCTGTCTTTTCTACGCATTGCTCTTATATGCACTGCATATGCACTGCATATATATATTTTTAGCCCCCCTAAAATTCTGGCCAGGCCCCCTAAAATTTTTTTTGATTCATTAATTTGTGATCGCTTCAGTCCCCTATAAAAACTCTTTAGAAAAGGCGGCATTCTGCGTCAAGTTTCGGCTCCTCCCCTGATCTGAGTCAGCATGGATTTAGCGCGTTTTTAAATCCGCAGGGGGGCCGAGCAGAGCGAACATCAGTAGTACAAGGTGTGTGCAGAGCGGTAGGGTTGCCGCGGTGACATAATTTTCCCACCGGTTAATCGGCGCGTCACAAACTCGGTGATCCCGGTTTCACCGGGTGGGAGGGGCTTATAAATGCGCATGCAGACGTGCACATTTTACTTTCACTTTTGAATTATGCAACTGTTTAAATGCAACGCTTGTGTAAGCTGCGTTAAATCGCGTATGAATTTGCGTGCAATGTGAGTGCAACAGCTGGTTTACTTAAGTGCTTGAGTCAATGTGCGCATTGCTTTATGTACAGTTGTTGTTCTGAACGCATTAGGCAGATAATTTCATGCAGCGAAACACCGGGTGATTGTGAAGTTTATCCTTTTATAAAACTTGTTTTTTGTGGAAAAACTGGATCAAAAGTGCAAATCAAGCTTTTTATGGCCATTTCACCTTATATTTGCAGTTCTTTAAAATAACTTTTTTTATCTAATAATATAAGTAAAGTATAGATTATTAAATATGTTTGTTTCATTTAAAATATTAATATTTCAACATTTGAACTCCTTCCTTTTAAAAAGTGTATGGCACCTGTGTATTTGTCTGTGTTATGGTAGTATACATTGTATATTCCTAGTAAGTTTTTGAGGGTTCACCTACTACTGTCACGACTCACACACACAAAAGGTTAGATCCATAAGCAGTTTAATAAGGGTGATCCAAAATCATGATCCATCCAAGCAAAGGTCAATATCCATAACACAATCCAGAACATATATATATATATATATATATATATATATATATATATATTATATATATATATATATATATATATATATATATATATATATATATATATATATATATATATATATATATATATATATATAAAATAAACACAGACACAGAAGGCGATGTGACTTACAACAAGGAATCCACAACATAGACTGAACAGACAGGGCTTAAATACACAAACACTAACAAGGTGAGTGGGAACAGCTGAGTACAATGATAACAGAAGGGATTATGGGAGATGCAGTTCATGGCACAAGTGACAGTGAGGGGAAGAGACATCTGGTGGCTACTCGGGGAACAACACTAAAACACCATGACAAACACAGAACACAGTGTAACACTGTGATAGTACCCCCCTCTAACGGAGTGGCTTCCAGACACTCCATACGACAACACATAAAAGTTCCGGTGGGTGGAGGAACGGAGGTGTACCTGGGGGAGGGATGGAGGGTCTAGAACCCCAGAGCAGGAGGCCAGGGCGGAGCCGGCAGAGCAGGAGGCCAGGGCGGGGCCGGCAGAGCAGGAGGCCAGGGCGGGGCCGGCAGAGCAGGAGGCCAGGGCGGGGCCGGCAGAGCAGGAGGCCAGGGCGGGACTGGATACCAGGGTGGTGCTGGTGGTATCAGGAACCTGGGTAGAGGGAAACAACAGAAAGAGGCCCTCAGGGCCAGGTTAGACAGGGTAGGGAGTTCAAGTTTGGCCATCTCGAACCAGGCGATGAGAGCAGGGAGCTTGGGGACAGCCATCTTGGGAAAGGCAGAGAGTTCAATACTGGCCATAGCTTTGGTGATAGGAAGTCTCTGGTGCTTCGCGGTGACCATACTAGCTGACCAATATGGCACAGAGGACTCCCTCGGCTCAGGTGATTCAGTCGGCTCCCTCGGCTCAGGTGATTCAGTCGGCTCCCTCGGCTCAGGTGATTCAGTCGGCTCCTTCGGCACAGGTGATTCAGTCGGCTCCCTCGGCACAGGTGATTCAGTCGGCTCCCTCGGCACAGGTGATTCAGTCGGCTCCCTCGGCACAGGTGACTCCCTCGGCACAGGTGACTCCCTCGGCACAGGTGACTCAGAAAGCTCAGAGGACTCAGAAAGCTCAGAGGACTCAGTAGACTCACTCGGCTCAGAGGACTCAGAAGACTCACTCGGCTCAGAGGACTCAGAAGACTCCGAAGACTCACTCGGCTCAGAGGACTCAGAAGACTCACTCGGCTCAGAGGGCTCAGAAGACTCAGATGATGACTCAGATGATGACTCAGATGATGACTCAGATGATGACTCAGATGCAGGTTTCTCAGACCTGACAGGCACCACCTAGCTGGAGACCACAGAACGGGGAACCCCAGTCACCCGTACGGACACCAATGGTGTATCCACTAGGCTGGCGATTAAACGTTGGGACCTAGTCGGCAGCACAGGAGAGGTACGCAGGGCAGTTTGATGAGGAGGAGTGGGTGTGGCAGTCATTATGTGAATCGGTTCGAGTATGGGAGCCATCTCGGCCGGCATCACAGGTGTGGCAGTATGATCCCACTGGCTACGATGCTCTAATTAATGGGTGAACCCCCAGAAATCCAAAATGTCCAGCCCGTTCATCTCCCACTGAGGTAGTGGTTCGTCCAGACAACAATTGAATAGGTCCTTTAATGTAGCGTCATTATATTTCAAGGCGCAGGACAAGGTCCAAAACTTTTGGGCCAGACAACCCACCGTTTGACCATGTTGGTGTAGGGCCTTTATGTTCTCTATCCGCTCCCTTCTCTCCCTTACAGTAGCGGGTGGACTGATCCGAATCCCCAATCCGCTGGATCTATTCATGGTGGATTCCTTCTGTCACGACTCGCACACACAAAAGGTTAGATCCATAAGCAGTTTAATAAGGGTGATCCAAAATCATGATCCATCCAAGCAAAGGTCAATATCCATAACACAATCCAGAACATACATACATACATACATATATAGTACAATGTGACTAACCAGAATAATCAAGGTTTTTAGTATATTTTTTATTGCTACATGGCAAACAAGGGATTTAGCAATCCTGTGAATCACTAAACTAATATTTAGTTGTATGACCACAGTTTTTTAAAACTGCTTGACATCTGTGTGGCATGGAGTCAACCAACTTGTGGCACCTCTCAGCTGTTATTCCACTCCATGATTCTTTAACAATGTCACGGCTAGGGGCTGGCTGTAATTGGCTAAAGCCACGCCCCTTCTCAACTTCCACCTCGAGGAGGTCCCCAAAGCCAACCCAACGACCAGACAACACGAGGACAGGTAAGTAATAATAAAACAATCTTTATTTAAATATCTAAAAGGTCTTGGGGAATGGGGAAGGGGCAATTAAAACTAAGCTCTGGGTCTGTCCTCCAGGCAGGCCACAGCACGGGAAGGTGGCAGGAAGGGAAAAAGGCCAACGGGAGTCCGGGGGGGGAAGATGTGGAAGACAGGCTCCTGCCTGTCCCCGCTATCCGTGGCGCCCTCCTCTTCTTTCCTCTCCGCTGCTTACAGCTCTCGGTAAGTGTAACAGTCCACAGTTCGTTCTCCTGTCGTTCACTCTCGTTCTCTCTTTCTCCACAGGCAGCTTGGACACAACAACACGGTTAATTCAGACTTGGATGCTGCTCACCTCTCCGCTGTTTACAGCTCTGGGTACGTATAACTGTCCACAGTTCGTTCTCCTGACGTCCACTCTCGTTCTCTCTTTCTCCACAGGCAGCTTGGACACAACAACACGGTTAATTCAACTTGGATGCTTCTCACCTCTCCGCTGTTTACAGCTCTGGGTACGTATAACTGTCCACAGTTCGTTCTCCTGACGTTCACTCTCGTTCTCTCTTGCTCCACAGGCAGCTTGTACACAACAACACGGTTAATGCAGACTTGGATGCTTCTCACCTCTCCGCTGTCTACAGCTCTGGGTACGTGTAACAGTCCACAGTTCGTTCTCCTGACGTTCACTCTCGTTCCCTCTTTCTCCACAGGCAGCTTGGACACAACAACACGGTTAATTCAGACTTGGATGCTTCTCACCTCTCCGCTGTCTACAGCTCTGGGTACGTATAACTGTCCACAGTTCGTTCTCCTGACGCGCACACAGCGTATGATAAATGGTTCTCCCTAGGACCGTTAGCTTCTCCGTCTCTTCCTCAATGAACTGGATGATGTGGGTTACGTCTGACAAGACACACAGCACTTGCACAGCAACCCACAGCAATACACAGCACCACTTCAACGTGAAAAGTTCTAAAAATACATGGACTCACCCACCACACTACAGGTGTACATAAGAGACGTCCGACGTCCTCCACTTCGTTTGGGTTAGATGGGGGCGATGACAATACGGCCTGGGTAGTTAATTTTGCTGCTGTGGCTGCTAAGACACAATGTTCCTGCGGCTCACCTACCACACTGGATCAGGGGTAGGGCCACACTCCACCTCCTAGAGGTATTCCACGAATGACATCTGGTCACAGTATAGACATAGGGGCTGTTTCCCAGACAGGGCTTAGGTCTAGTTCAAGACTAAAATGCCTGTTTGAGTTTTAGTTCTTAACTAAACGTAGCTTGCACTAACATAAAATACATCAGTCACATTGTTTTGTCTCAAGATGCACACCTGTAATATTTTTGCAAGGTACGCTTGTAAAAACTACATAAGCATCCTAATATAACTAAGGCCTAGTCCTGGATTAATCTAAACCCTGTCCTGAAAACCACATCATACTGCATCTTGACAACTCAGTATTAAGGTAGATCACTTGTTGGTTAGTCCCCTTTTCTATATTTTAGATCTGTATAAATTTGTTCCCAGATTAACACAGTGGCTAAATCAACTAATAATATTAACCTATAAGATAAATGACAATAAAACCGTAAAAACAGTAAAATAATGTGTTTGTACTGGAAATGTGGGTCGTGTATTTGCACAGTGAATAATTAATCAGGAAGTCTTCATTGTAAAAAAAATCTCCATTCCCAAATGAAAATGTTCTAGTCCCATAAATGAAACACTGGGAATACAATAGTATAGTGGATTGCAATAAGGTTAGTAGTATAAAACCCTACCCTATTAGTCAAATAATATTTTTTTAATCATACCCTTACGGGGGGCTGAGCCCCCCTAAAATGAAAATCCTAGAATCACCCCTGTATATATATATAATAAATATGCTTAACTGGCTGAAATCAGGGAAACGGTCAAGTGGGACGTCTTATGATAAAGTTGTTAATCACGAAGGAGGAGAGGGACCAAGAGAGAGTGAGGATTTGGAGGCAACAGAGACGGAGATAATAGAGAAAGAAAATGAGCAGGAGTCAGAAGATGCGCCGGAGAACACGAAAAGAAGGGAAGGAGATGACCAAAAAGAGGTGATGAGAGTGAACACCAGACGTCAGTGGCGGTTCTACACGGGCCAAGGGTGGCCCGTGCCTCTTTCGACATGTCCCTGGCCACCCTTGTGGCCACCCCATGCTGACCAAATAAAAAAGTATAAATTTATTTTGATTTTACACGCGAGCGCCAAAAGCGGAACTAATGCGACACAACGTTCTACACGGGCAAATTAGAGCAGCGCACCCCACCACTGTAGCCGGTGGCTGTTTCTCAATATGCGTTCTTCAGCGATCTTGCGTTTTCGTGTCCTTGCTCTACGTTATCATTAACAGTACAGAGGATGCATGAAAATACCTGGATGTGTTCTTGATATTGAGGATGCATTGAATGCAGACTTGCGCGCTGAAATCGCTTCACACCCCAGAAGTCATTGCCGCAAAACAATGGCGGAGGTCAGGTGACCAACAGGAAGATCGCACACATCTCAATTCTCATAAGTGCGTTCTTTGTTCTCGCGACCTTCTGAGTTCGTTCGTCAGAGGTCGCAAGTCCATTCTTTGTGTTCTTAGAATTGAGAAACAGCCGGTGTCATGAGCAATTCGGTCCCCCCAGGCAATTCGGTCTCCCCTAGGACCCCGATTGGTACCTATAGCACTAATGCCTGCTCAAAAATGTTTCATTGCGATATCTCGTCTGCGTAAGCGGTCTAGCAAGCTAATTACGTTGTACAAAATAGAAGCATAACATTTTTTTTTATAAAAGTTAACCAAAAAATAATATAATAAACTAATATTCATGTTGCAGACACGTCAGTACTTTTGTGTCATCATCTGCTTTACAAAAACCATACTTTTATTTTTACAAATTAAAAATGTACATACCTTACGGAATATATATTTTTTAATAGTAAAAGTGTAGTAATCATGGCTTATAAATTATAATTTAAATGTGTGATTCAACTATGTAGTAATTATGTATTGTATAAGTAATTAATGAGTAAGTAATTGTATAAGTAGACAGTAAAAAGTGGAAATGGTACAGAATATAATATTTAAATAATATGACACAAGCAATGTGTAGATCTCCCACCTATAGACCGTTTCAGCAGTAACAACATAAACAAGCGGCTGTCGCGGTCCGCACGTAACTTCCGGTAAACTCCGCTAAGAATAAATAACAACAAAGTTCTTTAAACATAGTTTATTTATATAACAAGCAAAAAAACAACACATAGATTACCTAGGAAACCAAAACATTTGTTATTTTCGACGAGGCATTCATTCAAGAGATCAGTTTAGTAACTAGTCAGACCATTAAAAAAACGAAACCGGAAGTAAGGTTCGGATCCAGACGTGTATCACGTGCTTCCGATGAAACCGTCTATAGCCTCATTTATATACTACTATATAAAACATCATTTAAAAGAAGTCAATTGTAATTTTAACAAAGTTCTAACTACTTATTACACGGCTCTCTGGAATGCTTGATTCTGATTGGTCAGTTGAGACATTTGCAGGTTCGTTCTTTTCAAATAATAACTGCTCCAAAGTAATAACGCATAGCCGGCACTACTTGTATGTTTTAAATCCCTCCGTGCCAACAAAGATTACTGTTTGGCGCCATCTTGTGACAAACACTCGACAACCACAATTAAGAATGGAAAAAGTTTTACATTAATTTTAACATGTACGGAAAGAACAAAACATTTAAACAGTTGATAGAAGAACGAACAACGACAAGACCACTGATCTATATAAATGACTGGATTGCGCATGACGTCACACTTGTGAAGCCACCGCGCCGCCATGTTGGTATACCCAAACGTTCTATTAAATCAATGGACGTTATCAGATTTTAATGATAAAACATCACTTTACTCGTCTTCGTTTTTATATGTGAAATTACCCTGTACATTATTACAACACAAACGTCCAAAGCATGTAAGTAGTTATTTACTGAAAGTTGTACATTTTGCGTTTTAAACAGTTATTATACATTCATCTTTATTACAGTATCAGATCAGCAGACAGACCGCAGCATATTTCGTATTAATGACAATAAACGTGCTCATTCTGAAATCGAAATAAATAATCATGCTTTGTACCATATGTGCATGCAATAATTTGCTAGTTTTGTAATTATGTTATCTAAACTTACAAGTTACCTAAACTTATTTAGAGAAATAACGCTGACCGTCACCGTGTAGCTGAATGTCAAAAAAACGTTATTTATACCCGTGTCATTAACAAATGCAACAGACACACTCACCTTAACGGTTTTTTATAAATCCATTATCCTGCCCGATTAAAACATAAACATTGCAAATAACACCAGAATTAACAAATAATTAACGTACACATATCCTAAAAATTGTCCTTGTGTAACTGATACGCTGTAAAGGGGGTACATTTTGATCATGATTTTGAATGGAAGTCAATGACGCTCTCTGCTGGTTGGGTATACCAAGATGGCGGCTCGAACTCTGCGCTGGCTTCACCTCATGCAGTTACGTCAAGCGTTCTATGCGCAATCCAGTCATTTATATAGATCAGTGCAAGACACAGAGAGCTTACTGAGACTGAACTTGACAAAATAGAGCATGACAGCTACGAAGCCAACACTCAAAAAAATACAGAATGGGCATTAAAACTTCTCAAAGACTGGCTGAAAGAGAAAAAAAATGGAGACAGACAAGTATGAAGCAGAGGATCTTAAGAAAATATTACGATCATTTTATGCATCTGTGCAAAGTTTCGTGGAAGGATAAAATGTTTTATTTAAAACAAATATGCCAATAAAATGTTTCAAATTCATATTCATGTCCAGTTTTTTTTTCTTATGTGGCAAGACTAAGGTGTGGTTTCCCGAACAGGGATTAGACTAGTCCTAGATTAAAATAAATGTTAGAGCTGTCCAAACTGAAAACAACTTGCAGTGACATATCTTAAAATACATCAGTGCCCTTTGTTTTGCCTCAAAATGCACACCAGTAACGTTTTCAGTAAGGCATGTTTGTTAAAACTAGTTATATTTCCTAATTAAACTAAGGCCTAGTCCTGGTTTAAAGTAATCCCTGTCCGTGAAACCACCCCTAAAAGTTCACTGTGAACATCAACACTGATCTCAATCACACAGAGCTCTATTAGGATACACTTTTAGAAAGGATTTACACATCTTTGTGCATTAAGCTTTTAAAACATTATGTGTCGCTTTGTGTTGATTTTGTGTTAAAATCACACAAAATGTGTTGTTTCAATAAAAACACAGAGATGGGTGGATTCCGGTAAAACACATTTAATGTGTTGTCCCAGAATCAACTTTAATGTGTTTTTTAACACATTCGTTCTAAGAGTGTAGATCAGTAAAAGCTGATGATCAACACTTCCTTTTAAATGCAGTTAGATATTAAATAAACTGATCTGAAATCAGGAAGTTTGCCTGTTGAACAAACCAACAAGGAAAGGTGGCGCTGAAAAGCTCTATGATAAAAACCTTTAGGTTTGGACTGGCAAATATCGATTGCAATAGGATTTCCTTCACTCCCACACAAAACTCCACAAGAAGTTTATAAACATACAGTACAGTGTTGTCATTTGAATTGGTTCTGCACTTGCTCAAATATTACGCCCTAGTTATTTGAGTTAAGTGCTTATTGTAAATATGTATTCATTTAATTATTTTATTTAGTGTATTTGTATTTTTTATTGTCGGCTGATTTTTTGTCTTAATCCATCCCTGTTTATAGACAACACACACACAAACAGAACTTCCAGATCTTTTTTCCAAGCATGTATTCTGGTCTTTATACCAAAGCGGTGTTCGATGTCTTGTTAATGTCAATTTAGTTTTAACCTAAAAAAATTATTGATTTAATGCTACCAGCAAATACACATTTTACCATCACTGCCATGAAACAGAGCTGTTTACATCACAAAAGTTTTGCTTCCACCTCCAAACTAGCAGCATGTTCAACATTATAGACTGAAAAATAAGATGCAGAAGATGCAAAAAGTAATATATTACTTTCTTAATAAATAAAGAAATTAAGTTTAAAAAAATCACCATTTTATGGATCTCTTTTATAAATGACACATACAGGCACATCTCATCAGATCTTGACTTATCTTATTTTAGGATCATTTTACTCCACTGCAGTTACATAAGAACAGAAAAAACTCTTAAACTCGATCAGTTAATAAAGATCTGTGAGATTAGAGATTACTGGCAGATATGTCTGGATCAGATTAGGGTTGGTCAGTGGTCTTCCAGGAGACAGATTGGATATCGCTGACATAAGCATGCATGTTTGGTCTTATCACCAAAAGTGTGGTTACTTCATGATAAATCAGCAAACTCTGAAGATCAGCCCTTTTTAATGTTAAATGAAATAAACTGATCTGAATTCAGTGCATGGTTTAATTTCCAGCTTCATCTTCCTGGTCTGAGACCATTGACTCTGTATTTAAAGCAGAAGACGACTTCACTGTGCTTCACACATCGCTGGACTGAACAGTGACTACAATGAGCATCTTTTGGTTCATAACTACACTGCTACTGCTGCACTCCTGCACCCCAGGTAATCAGACTACACTAATAACAGTTTCTCATAACCGTTTAAATAGTTTCAAAAGTCTTAAAATAGGAGGAAATAACGGTAAGGAGTCCATTCCACACAGCCGCCCATACATGGTCTACATTCGTGACAAACAAACACATACAGCATGTGGTGGATGTTTGATAAGGAAGATTTTAGGTTTGACGGCTACCCACTGAAAAAAGAGTGAGTAAAATGATATACTATCAGTGACATCAAAACACAAACTTTGCTTCTTATACTTCACTATAACGATTTATAAAAGCTTAGTTAAAAATTGAAAACTAATTTTTTTCTATTAAAAGAACAAGGTCATTGAAAATGTGGTATTGATCAAATTAACTCACTCAAAAAAATAAAAAGTTGGATTTACTTAAAAAAACTTTGTCAAGTGGGTTCCACATAGCTTTGTTAAGTAATTTCAACAAATAAAATGTAAGCTGTATTTATTAATAAAGTTTGTGTAAAATTGACAATTTAAATGTTGCATGGAAGAAATCCTAGTAAAGTCACTATTATGAAACATTTAATTGATGACAACAAAATTAAAAAAAAAATATGATTTAATAACTCCATAACAACGAATCAAACAATCAATCAATCAGAGTGCAGCTTCTAAATTCAACCTTTATTTAATTACAGTTTATCAAACATATCACAAAAATATTTGAAATGCAATGTTTGCACTGTTTAGCAATGTGTGTTTATATGTAAACTACAACCCCAAATCAGAAAAAGTTGGGACACTGTAGAAATTGTGAGTAAAAAAGGAATGGAATAATTTACTAATCTCATAAACTTATATTTTATTTACAATAGAATATAAATAGCATATTAAATGTTGAAAGTGAGATATTTTGAAATGTCATGCCAAATATTGGCTCATTTTGGATTTCATGAGAGCTACACATTCCATAAAAAAGTTGGGACAGGTAGCAATAAGAGGCCAGAAAATTTAAATGTTCAAATAAGGAAAAGCTTAAGGACTAATTTGCAACTTATAAGGTCAATTGGCAACATGATTGGGTATTAAAAAGCCTGTCAGAGTGGCAGTGTCTCTCAGAGGTCAAGATGGGCAGAGAATCACCAATTCCCCCAATGCTGCAGCGAAAAATAGTTTTCTGAGTTTCTCAGAGAGAAAATGCAAAGAGATTGAAGTTATCATCATCTACAGTGCATAATATCATCCAAAGATTCAGAGAATCTGGAACAATCTCTGTGCGTAAGGGTCAAGGCTGGAAAACCATACTTGATGCCCGTGATCTTCGGGCCCTTAGACGGCACTGCATCACATACAGGAATGCTACTGTAATGGAAATCACAACATGGGCTCTAAAATACTTCCTGAAAACATTGTCGGTGAATACAATCCACCGTGCTATTCGCCGTTGCCAGCTAAAACTCTATAGGTCAAAAAAGAAGCCATATCTAAACATGACCCAGAACAGAGGCGTTTTCTCTGGGCCAAGGCTCATTTAAAATGGACTTTGGCAAAGTGGAAAACTGTTCTGCGGTCAGACGAATCAAAATTTGAAGGTCTTTTTGGAAAACTGGGACGCCATTTCATCCGGACTAAAGAGGACAATGACAACCCAAGTTGTTTTTAGCGCTCAGTTCAGAAGCCTGCATCTCTGATGGTTTGGGGTTGCATGAGTGCGTGTGGCATGGGCAGCTTACACATCTGGAAAGGCACCATCAATGCTGAAAGGTTTATCCAAGTTCTAGATACATATGATCCCATTCAGACGTTGTCCAACATGACAATGCCAGACCACATACTGCATCAATTACAACGTCAAGACTGCGTAGAAGAAGGATCTAAGTACTGAAATGGCCAGCCTGCAGTCCAGATCTTTCACCCACAGAAAATATTTGGCGCATCATAAAGAGGAAGATACGACAAAGAAGACCTCAGACAGTTGAGCAACTAGAAGCCTGTTTTAGACAAGAATGGGACAACATTCCCATTCCTAAACATTGGTCCTCCTCCAGCTGTTCCTTATATGTACATTTAAATTTTCCGGCCTCATATTGCTACCTGTCCCAACTTTTTTGGAATGTGTAGCTCTGATGAAATCCAAAATGAGCCAATATTTGGCATGACATTTCAAAATATCTCACTTTCTACATTTGATATGTTATTTATATTCTATTGTGAATAAAATGTAAGTTTTTGAGATTTGTAAATTATTCCATTCCTTTTTTTACTCACAATTTCTACAGTGTCCCAACTTTTTCTGATTTGGGGTTGTAAAACAAACGTTTTTCTTTATAAAAGTTTGCATATCATAAAGTTTATTGAGTAGACTCGCATGTTTTTCGGTTGGAGGGCTTCAGAAAAGGTCAAGTGATTTCCGGTAAGGGAACATAGGGACCATCTATGCTCACTGTTTTTTTGCGTTGCATGGAATTTTTATGTAACTAACGTTTGGCGTAATGGCAGACTCCCTAATCACAGTGCCCTGACTGAACAAGGGTGCTGATTGCACCTGCACTCACTCTTATTTATATGATTGTAAAGGAAAATAAAGTTTAAGGGGTGGTTTCCCAGAAAGGGATTAGACTAGTCCTAGACTAAAATAAATGTAAGAGCTGTCCAAACTGAAAACAACTTGCAATGCCATATCCTAAAATACATCAGTGCCCTTAATTTTGCTTCAAAATGCACACAAGTAATGTTTTTAGTAAGGCATGTTTGTTAAAACTAGTTATATTTCCTAATTAAACTAAGGCCTAGTCCTGTCTTGAACTAATTCCTGTAACCACCTGTAACGTAGTGGTCCCTGTGTCCCTGTGTTTTGTAATACTTGTGTTGTGATTTATACTTATGTCTCTGTGTACCTGTGTTTACTTGTGTGCATGTATACCCTTGTTCCCATTTGTATCTCTCTGTGTTAATTAGTGTCTCCGCCCCCTTGTTTGTTACCATGGATATTCATTGTGATCATGCTTCTCCCCTTGTGTGTTGTCCTAGTTACTCATTGTTTCTGCTCTGCCATTGGTCATTGTCTTGCATTTATACCCTGCTTGTTCATTCTGGTTTTGTCGTTCGTTGTTAGATGTCGCCAGTCCCTTGTGTGTTCTCTAGCTCTTGTTTTTGCTTATTTACTTGTATATATTGGAATAAACTGCATTTGGATCCGCATCTTGCCTCATCCTGTCTTACCTGGTTCTCACCCGTGACACCACCCCTACTGTATAACCTTTAAATATCATTTCTTGCCATTTTTTAATGTGCCCCTCTGGTGAAACACTGGCCCCTCCTTGGCCCCCTTACTGAAATTTGTCTAGAACTGCCACTGATTAGATCTAACCAGTGGCGGAGCCAGAGGGGGGTCCAGGGTGGCACTGGACACCCTTGACATGTCACTGGCCACCCCGTGTGCCACCCCAAATTTAATGCGCTACTTTCACTTAATCGCTATGTTTATTTTCGACGTGCGGTAGCGCAGCACATTGTTTAAAACAAACATTATGAATATGATTATGAACCCTCCATGCGGTCTTGGCGCAAACTCTTTATTTTTCAATCACTGCGCAAAGAGACTTGGATTACTGATTTTGGACATGCAGATATAATTTATACATCATTTAAAACGTTAAAGTGTCATTTTTTGTTTGTCTATAAAAACTGAATGTTGTGCTTTTCACAAAATTAAGAAAATATACATGATATATTATGCAGTTTCTGTTATCTCTCCATCAGTGACGTCTTTTTAAAAATGCGTACCATCATCAGAAGATAAATGTAATGTCTACATAATGCTTGGAATCTCTTTAAAATGATGTAAGTGAAGTCGTACATTTTGCTAATACTACATGATTTCACCGTATATGCTGGAAGTGCGGTAATTTTCTTGTGGACTGAATAAAGTCTAAGTTTGCCAATTCTTTTTACAACAAAACCCAGAACCATGTTTTCATTCTTGACGTGAAATGAAAATTCTGTCATAATTTTTTCATCCTTATGTTGTTCTAAACCTGTACGAATGTCTTTTTTCTGATGAACACAAAAGAAGATATTTTGATAAATGATGGTATGCACACAGCTGTAACCATTGACTTCCATAGTAGGAATAAAAACAACATGATGGAATTCAATGGATATACCATTAATTGTGTGCTTACCATCATTTATCAAAATATCTTCTTTTGTGTTTATTAAAATAAAATACAGGTTTAGAACAACATAAGGGTGAGTAAATGATGACAGAATTTTCATTTTTGGGTGAATCCCTTTAACAGACAGTAAATCAGATGTAAGAAATACAGTAGAAAGTTTAAAAATTCACCCTTATTATGTTTACATCTAATGCAATCAAAATATTAATTTATGCTTTCTTGATACATGGTTACACGTCATTTTCTTTTATAGACTATGGACCCCCTAAAGTAGCTGTGGCCACCCCCTGGCCACCCCATTAAAAAAATTCTAGTTCCGCCACTGGATCTAACTCAATAAAATTAAGGCAACATTTTCCAACTAATTTTTGTAAGTTTATTGAACTGATATTTTAAATAAGGACAACTTAATAATATGGATAAATATGGATTTCAATGAATGCAAAAATATTAAGTAGCATTTTAAGAAAAAGCTAATAAATTAAGTACAACTAATGTAAAAAATATCAGCATATTATACACAGACTTAATTAAAATAGGTAACTTTTAAATTAAAATACTAGTTAATGTCATCTGATTCATTAATTAATTAATTATTTTATTTATGGTTTGTTGTTGTTCTTTTATTCAGAGTAATACTAACAGCGCTATCAAAATGTTAGAGAAATTATGACAGACTTATTGTTCCTGTATTCAATGGTAGAGCATTGCATTGGCAGCATAAAAGGTCATGGGTTTGAACTCGGGCAACACATAATGAAAAAATATGTATACTTTGTAATGCACTGTAATATGCTTTGCATAAAATGCATAACAACTGAAGCTGATACCTGATTGTTTAGTGTGTCTTGTAAGTCCCAAACTATCCCAATAGACAAAATTATACTGGGTTATTTTAAACATCAGCACAGAACTGCTTTGTGAAATCTATGTGACATTTGCAAATATAAATGGTTGGGTTTGAAGATTCATATCCAAAATACACATAAGACTGGGCAAACTCCCCAACAAGTATATGGATACCCCAATAAAATTAAGATAGATAAACGTAAAATAATCAAGATTGGACTGTTTATACTTTAGAATAGTGGCAAGACCACTGCTGATATTTATTTTTTAACTTAATTCAAATTTGTGACATGTTTGGCATGAATGTTGTTATTATTAGCTTGTGATAAGTATATTATCCTTATTTAAGGAAATGAGGCAAAACTGCAATCTAGTTTTTACTGATTATCTCAGTAAAATTGAACTGTGTTTGCTGCAATTTCATGGCAGTGAGACACGTTGACTTATTGATGCTTGATGCGCAATGCTTTATTTAAAATCTGTTTGTGAGAAAATCAGAAATTCAACCATTAAACACACACACAACCACAAAACATAATGCATAGAGCATAGTTTGTGATGAGTCCAGTGCAGTTGTAAATTATTGTTTAATAGGTTATTAAAAGAAGACAGTTTGGAAAGATAAAAGAAATAAAAGCAATATGCAGAATTCATTTAGGTGGTAATATTCCTTGGATCCATGGAAGAAATGCAGAAATTTTTGTATAAACATTATGCAGATAAGGATCGTTGCAGCTTTTATTACGTGTGAAGGATGTAACGCCAACCACAATGTTGTTACAAACCAAAGGACCTCCTGAATCCCCCTGTTAAGAATGTAGACACACATAATTGCCACTTATCACTATTTATGGCTTCAATAAAGTATAAAATAATCTGTAAATCAGATGTCAATGTTTTACCTTACAGGATCCTCCATGGCCAGACACACACATCATCTGTGAAGCTACATATTCCCATCCCCATTGAGCACAGACTTTCTTATTTTTAATCTTCACGTTTGCCTCTCTGAGGGTCGGACTTGGAGCACCGCTATTCGTCACATCACCCCAGCCTGCAACACTGCAAGCAGTGCCCACACTGATCTCCACAGGTGTTTTTGGTATGGGAATCGTGTTGATCTTGTTGTTTAGTTTAATTTTTTTTTCCAGCTGTAATCCAACAACACATTCATCTTTAGTAGACAGAAGTTAGATGAGAGAACTACATGTGATTATATTGTAATTATGTATTGTGATGCTTGGATAGCAATATTGAGTGAAGTTGTTTACCTTCAGAATCATCAGGTCGGCTATTTTAGGTTTTTTCGGACCAGGTTTGTATTCTGGAGGCTTGTTATAGGTACTCACACCAATGCGGACATGGTTTTCCTGTCTGCTTTCTAAGTCATGTGCACCGGCCACAACTGTTAGAATCTCGCTGCTGTGGAAAGAAAGAAATCTTATTAAACAATATATTTATTTTACCTGTATCGGTTTTCTTTAGAAAGATCTTTATAAAGAGTGTTTAGGGAGCATGTTAAAGATGCAATTTGTATCAAATCAATAACAATGACGTAGATTAATGATGCTCTGAAGCAGTGTTGACTGATGGGATTTGTTGTCTTTAACTCAAACGCTGATGGCCATCAATCAGACGGGAACGAGAAATCATGTTACACATGAGGTAAAGTAATCAAGTTTTATAAATGTTGTGTTTGATGACATTGTTTTTCTTCATTATGTAAGGTTTCATCTAATGTTCAAAACGCAATTGTTAGTCATAGATGTTACAGTATTAGACCAATACAATGGTTTGTTAACACAGCACAGAATTAAGTGTTCAGATGAACAAACTTACCATAAAAAAGCGAGTGGCCCGACAGACGCTATTAGAGAAGATACACTTCAAACTAATGAGCACCTAAGGTACTACAAGGCTGTGCTTTTCAGTTAGCCAGCATTTTCTCTACTTATTTAATGTTTAATTATTGCTTTTCTGTTAATGTTTTGCCTGATGTATGGAAGGAATCTTGTATCATACCGGTACCTAAAAAGAAAGTGGTGGAGGGTATGAATGATTTGAGACCGGTGGCCCTCAACTCAGTCGCTATGAAAGTATGTGAAAAGATAGTTTTAAATAATTTAATGCCATATGTGGAGAAATATCTTGATCCCTGTCAGTTTGCATACCAGAAAGGTAGGGGGGCAGAAGATGCTATTGTTTTTAAACTTGACTCTATTTATTCACACCTGGACACTAGTGGATGCTCTGTAAAAATTTTATACTATGATTTTAGTTCGGCTTTCAATACTATTCAACCACATATTATGGTTGAAAAGCTGATAAATATGAAGGTACCAGAGGGTTTTTAGTCTGTTCATTTTAAATTTTTTAGAGAATAGAGTTCAATCTGTCAAACTGAACTTGAGCATAAGGTCAGGAAAAATTATTACACATACAGGTTCTCCACAAGGTACAGTTTTATCACCGTTTTTACAGCAGATTATCGACCACAGCATTCAAATTGTCAAGTAGTGAAATTTGCAGACGATACCGCTCTAATTGGTCTAATTGAACAGGATAATGATAGCCACTACAGGAAAGAGATAAAAGCCTTTGTTGAGTATTGTGACAGTCACTTTCTGGAGCTTAATGTTAAGAAAATAAAAGAGTTAGTGATTGATTTTAGAAGAAATAAGATAGAAACTGAGGCTGTGGAAATTAAAGGGGCAGCTGTAGAAAGAGTGAACACATATAGATACCTGGGTGTGGTTTTTAATGATAAGCTGACATGGACTGATCATATTTCATCACTGTTGGACAAATTGAGTCCACGTTTGTATTGTTTGAGGAAGTTGCAGTCTTTTAATGTTAATTCTGATGTAATGAAAATGTTTGCTATGTCTGTCATATGTAGTGTGTGGAGCTACTGTGTTGTAGGATGTGGTGGGAATGTAGGGGTCACTGAGAAGAAGAGGATTGATAAAATGAACAAAAGGGTTGGAAAAATGGTTGGGTTGACAATTACAATTGATACGGTATACTATGACCGCCTGGAAAAAAATGGCAGCTAAGATTATGCAGGACTCCTGTCACCCTCTTTATGCTTGTTTGGACAACAAGGTCATGGAGCGTAGTGGGCGGTTAAGACCACCAGTGGCACGCACTAAGCGGTATGCCTGCTCTTTTATACCACAAGTAGTTAGGCAGCATAATGAGCATTTTAAACGTACATTTGTAGAGTTTTCGTAGTTGTATGCGTGTGTATTTAATGTTTTAACTTATTGTATTCTAGTGTTATATTTATTTTGTTTTTGTATTTATATTTGTTGGTATGAGCATGACGGTGTTTGTAAGCACTGTAATTTCCATTTTTATGGATGAAATAAATTTGACTCTTGACTATTACTTCCGCATTTGTCCACGACACTGTTGTCATGTGGTTTTTACGTCAGTAAAGGCGGTGACAAAGATATTAACGTCATTTACAGGTGACTGCACCGCCCCGTGTCACTGTTTAGGGCAGCAATTTTCTCATAATTTACAAGTAGTTGAAAACATTATAGATATTGTTAGTAATCAGCTAGTAATCAACCGGACTAGTGGTTTTTGGATATTTTACTGCAAATATCTTACAAATTGTATCTTTAATTCGGGAATAGAAGTCATGGTGTCATTTATTTTTTATTTTTAACCAGGCTAAAGTCTCAAAATCGAATAATAAGATTAGGAGCATCAAAATTTTATTTCAATCTTTGACCTCAGTTTATTTTCACAATGTTCTTTACATTTATTTTATAGAAACAGCAAATCACTAAAAATAACTTCAGAAAAATTTGTATTTCATAATTTCATGATGTTTCTGTGTTGTAGAGTAGTTTTTTTTATGAGAACATTTGAATATATCTGAGATTGTTATGATTGTTACTAAATAAAAACCTTACTCCTTTCTGCAGTGTGCAGCAGTCATAACAAACTGATCAGAAATGAGGAATCCTCCACAAACATGTAACCCATTCTTCTGAACAGAAACCATGTAAGGTCTGGAGTGAGGTTGTGCTACATTGCCATTCACTATACGCACCTTGACACTGGCTGAGAGAGAAATATCAGTCAACTTAATCAGTATGAGAAACATCTGAATAATGCATCACCAAAGACTAATCAGATATTAAGTCTTGCTAATGGAAATGTGTTACACTTACAGGTGCATTTGTTAGTTATGATAAATCTGAATAAGACGATCATTTACAGAGTAAAACATGAATCTTACCAGTGAAGCTCAGGTTTGGCAGCAGAGAGCCCAACAGGAGCAGAGGGATGATGGTGATCATGATGAAGATGAGATCTGACTGAGGAAACAGTGTAATATATACTGTAAGGGTGGGGTGGAGGCATCAAGTTGACGCTTCCCTTTTTTCTAAACCTGTGGCATTAAAAGTAATATCTTTACATGTATGAATGGCCTTACCAGATGTAGTGCTATTGTTTAAAATGCATAAATGTATGTACAGTTTAAAACTACACATTAAAAAGTGGCAGGCTACTTGAGGTTCAACCATTCACTCATGCAGGTTTTCTGACTCACTTGCACATCTGCTTTACACTCAGTTTGAAATTGTAAAAACTTCCCCTTCATTTTTATCACAGTAATGTTTTGAGAATTAAATATTTCCCCCTTGAAAATATTTATGCATACACAGAATATGCACAGTATATACATGTTTGTGTGTGAAAATCCTCTTTAGATTTGTACATCCTTTTTACTAAATGGTTATTTTGCCAGTGCCCAATCATTTGATAGCTGTGTGTAAGTAAAAAACACAATTTTTAGAGGAATTTAAATAATTTCGAATAACTTGCTTGTTTTTGCAAGAGATGTGTGATGTTCACATTTTTCCTAAGAGAGACTTGATGATTATTTATATTAAAAATGTGAAATGTGTTAAACACACACAACACCTGGATTAAAGGTTTGCTTTCTCTTAGGTTTTTTTTATTCCCCTCATTAAGTTTTCATTGATATGTTTTTTCATAATTCAATTTAGGTTAGAAGAAGAGAAGCTGCTGAGTTTTATCTGTTTTATTTGATGCCATATATACACACCAAACCTTATTCAATGTTTTTGTATTAAATAACATTTATCTGGATTTTGATTGTACTTTAAATTCCTTTGAAGATATGTTTAGTTATGGAGTTAATAGTAGTTAGATTACTTTAAAAAATGACTTCAATTGGTACTAATGTTTACTTCAGTAAAAATTTTAGGTGCTAAGTTTTTTTTTTCCTTAAACTTTTCACTTTAAGTTACCAATTTAAGTTTTTTTTTTTAAGTAGAGCAGCTTTCACTTTTTACAAGGTAAGCTTTAACATTTAAGGTTTAAACAGATGAGTTTGTCACCTTGGCTTGTGTTCACACTTTTAAGCAATTGTGTCAGCAACTGTGGCTTATTAAATTAATGACTTCTGTTTTTAGTGGTGCTGCTTTAACCTAGGTGAAAAAGTAGTACACTTCCATAGTATACTTAAAGTGCTTTATTTTCTCACACTAATTTTGTAATAATATACTGAAAATGTATCTTTACTACTTCTTAAGATGTTCTTAAGATTATCTAAGTGTACTTCACTGTGCTATTTTGAGACACCATGAATGAACTAAAATGCACTTTTAACATACTATCTCTGTATTATAAAATGTATTTAATTAACACTTGTATTAAACTTGAACTCAACTTTCATACAAAGATGGGTTCAAGTTCACTACACAGCAAATTTAGCAGAGTTAAAATCACGGTGTTAATGGTAATATAAAGAGTTTGGAGTTAATTTAACACTGGATTGAGTTAAAATCAACTCCTTCAGTGTTTTGTTAGTGGTGTTTGTTACAGTAACTCCTAGGGTGTTAAATAGAGAAGACCTCCCCATTTTTACAGCACACACTGAAACGTATTTTGGGATGATGCAGTTCAAGCAGAAGATCATCTTTTTCATTTTAAATGGTAAGTAAAAGTTCAATAAATACAATTTTGATCAATAACATTTGAGAGTTGTGAGGTGTTATGTTTTATATTGCTGTTAATATCAAGTTTAACATTAAGAGTCATGTGTTGTTGTCATTATATGAATGCGGCAGTTGAGTTTAGATCTTAGCCTCAGATGGAGCAATTCATACTCATAATGTTTTGGGAGTTTTTTTTTTTTTTGCCTTAAATGCTATTTTAGTTTAAAAAATATATTTTTAAATCCGTTAATGTGTGCAGGAGATTTGCTTTGGGGACTTTGGAGGAGCACAGAAATAGGCCTACATTAAAATTTCTTCAGACGAAGAGCAATTTTACAACAAAGTGAGTTTTTTGTGCAAAGATGTATAACTGATTTCAAAGTATTTTGTAATGTGTTCTGTATGTTATTCTGTAAAGATTAGTTTCTGCAGTGTTATACTTAGTTATTACTTGTTTTTTAATAATGCATTTTTTCATTTTATTTTTGTTTTATTGACAGAAAAGTTCAATATCCAGTCTGTAGGTCTGACCGAGGATCATATCACCTGCTTACAGCTACTGGTTCATCATTTTCTGCTGTTATTATTTGAAAACCAACATGGCTTTTGGATTGAAATGAAGTCAAACTTGTTTGTATGAACTGACGCATCCCATAACCTGTGTTTATAAATATCAGTACTTTTGTTATACATTGGGAATGTGCTTTTTAGTTGTCTCGGATGTTAATATATATCTAATTAAAACTTAAATCCATGATACATTGAGACACATTTTCTGTCATAAATGTTGATCAGATAACATAAAAAAAATCCTTAACAGTTTTATAATGATAATGATAGATTACACTGCTGTATTGTTACATTTTAAAAACTGTTTAAAAATAAAGTTTTTTGTCCCAAAAGTACCAATATGTTGCTGTCTTTACATTTACCATATTAACACCATAGTATTAAAAAATATAACACTACATCGGAGTTAACAAATTACACCAAGGGAGTTAACAAATTACACTGAGGGAGTTAATTTTTAACAAATAAAAAATATTTAACAAATAAAAAATATTTACCGATTAGTGTAAATTTATAGTTAGATTTTTAACTCTTCATAGAGTCAATGCTAACACTTTTTAAAGAGTCAATGTGCTAACACTTTCAAAAGTGTTGAAATAACTCTTTAGGGAGTGGACCCCATGAGACACTTTTAAAGTGTTGAAATTAACTCTTATAGAGTTATTCTGATGTTCCAGATTTTGCTGTGTACAAGTGGTACCTAAATACATTTTTAAAATACATTTTAAGCACATTTTAGTTCATATTTATGGTGTCTCAAAATAGCACAGTAAAGTACACTTAGATAATCTTAAGAACATCTTAATAGTGCTAAAGATGAATTTTTTGTATATTAAGTACAAAATTAGTGTGCGAAAATAAAGCACTTTAAATACACTATGGAAGTGTACTACTTTTTCACCTGGGCAGCCCTGCTGGTCAGGGGTGTGTAGGGCTGCACGATAAATCACATGCGATACCACGCGCATCTTGTCAGTAATGCCGGTTCCTTGATTAGTATTAAATCGCCAACAGCTGTTTTCAGATGGCGCGACATTAACTGCACAGTGCCGTAGTTCCCTGACAAGCTGGGCCATATCGCATACTGTACATATCGCGGGCGATACGTCCCCGATAATTAATGCAAAATTGTCTCGATTGTCAGTGAACTACGGCTCTGTGTAGTTAAAGCTGCTCCATCTGAAAACGAAAACAGCTGATGGCGATTTATTACTAATCAAGGAATCGGCATTACTGACGAGATGCGCGTGACAAACACATGCGATTTATCATGCAGCCCGTGCGTTTCCCAAACAACAACATAAGTCACTGCTAAACCACCATATTACAGTGTAAAAAACATATATTTTCTGTCTTAAATTTTTTTTATGAATCATGTCAGATTTACAAGTCATTATGTTGGCTTGACAAAGCCAACATACTGTTCTTCGATCTAAGCTTATTAGTGGTGCTTGCATTTATGCAAGGCATCACTATTACTATTGCTCATACTTATTATTTATTTATATCTTTATTTATTATTCTTATATCTGGACACTTTTTCGGCGCGTAACTCGTCCCACACGGTTTGTCGTAGACCAATAAAACAGGGCTCAAAATGACCGGCTTATTGAGGACACGTCTGCTATGACTTTTATAAGGGATCGGGTGCAGGATTTCCGAAAGGGGGGCGAAAAACCACCCGAAAAATCCCATTGACTTAACATTGCGCCCAACTTTGACGAGTCATAGCTCCGCTCAAGGATTTTATAGAAACATGTGGGTTACAACATTTGAAGAGGGTGGTAGACTCTGTAACAACATGGATCACAATGGGGTGTAAGTTGTACCCCTGGGGTGTAAGAGGTGCCCAAAAATGCCCAATGAAAAGTCAATGGGGCAAAATCCCATAGACTTAACATTGGAAAAATTTTGACGCGTCATAGGTACGAGTGAGGATTTCATAGAAACATGTGGGTTACATTATTTGAAGAGGGTGGTAGGCTCTGTAAGAACATACATGACATTGGGGTGTAAGTTGTACCCCTGGGGTGTAAGAGGCACCCGAAAATTCCCATTGACTTATAATGGGGCAGGAAACATGCCCATATAAGGGAATAAAAAAGTTCCAGATGGGATATCTTCGCTTTACAATGTCGTAGAGACACGGGGGTTGGACCGTTTTACTCATGACTCAGAGTGTAATCATTATGGGATGCCATTTTTTTCCCTAGCAACCAAATACAGTACCCTAGCAACAGAGTAAACAAAGCCTTATATCTCCGCACCAGAACATCGTAGAGACACGGGGGTTGGACCGTTTGACTAGTGACTCAGAGTGTAATCATTATGGGATGCCAATTTTTTCCCTAGCAACCAAATACAGTACCCTAGCAACAGAGTAAACAAAGCCTTATATCTCCGCATCAGAACATCGTAGAGACACGGGGGTTGGACCTTTTGACTTGTGACTCGGAGTGTAATCATTATGGGATGCCATTTTTTTCCCTAGCAACCAAATACAGTACCCTAGCAACAGAGTAAACAAAGCCTTATATCTCCGCACCAGAACATCGTAGAGACACGGGGGTTGGACCGTTTGACTAGTGACTCAGAGTGTAATCATTATGGGATGCCAATTTTTTCCCTAGCAACCAAATACAGTACCCTAGCAACAGAGTAAACAAAGCCTTATATCTCCGCATCAGAACATCGTAGAGACACGGGGGTTGGACCGTTTGACTCGTGACTCGGAGTGTAATCATTATGGGATGCCAATTTTTTCCCTAGCAACCAAATACAGTACCCTAGCAACAGAGTAAACAAAGCCTTATATCTCCGCATCAGAACATCGTAGAGACACGGGGGTTGGACCTTTTGACTTGTGACTCGGAGTGTAATCATTATGGGATTCCATTTTTTTCCCTAGCAACCAAATACAGTACCCTAGCAACAGAGTAAACAAAGCCTTATATCTCCGCACCAGAACATCGTAGAGACACGGGGGTTGGACCGTTTGACTAGTGACTCAGAGTGTAATCATTATGGGATGCCAATTTTTTCCCTAGCAACCAAATACAGTACCCTAGCAACAGAGTAAACAAAGCCTTATATCTCCGCCTCAGAACATCGTAGAGACACGGGGGTTGGACCGTTTGACTCGTGACTCGGAGTGTAATCATTATGGGATGCCAATTTTTTCCCTAGCAACCAAATACAGTACCCTAGCAACAGAGTAAACAAAACCTTATATCTCCGCATCAGAACATCGTAGAGACACGGGGGTTGGACCGTTTGACTTGTGACTCAGAGTGTAATCATTATGGGATGCCAATTTTTTCCCTAGCAACCAAATACAGTACCCTAGCAACAGAGTAAACAAAACCTTATATCTCCGCATCAGAACATCGTAGAGACACGGGGGTTGGACCGTTTGACTCGTGACTCAGAGTGTAATCATTATGGGATGCCAATTTTTCCCTAGCAACCAAATACAGTACCCTAGCAACAGAGTAAACAAAGCCTTATATCTCCGCATCAGAACATCGTAGAGACACGGGGGTTGGACCGTTTGACTCGTGAATCAGAGTGTAATCACTAGTGGATGCCAATTTTTTCCCTAGCAACCAAATACAGTACCCTAGCAACAGTGTAAACAAAGCCTTATATCTCCGCATCAGAACATCGTAGAGACACGGGGGTTGGACCGTTTGACTCGTGACTCAGAGTGTAATCATTATGGGATGCCAATTTTTTCCCTAGCAACCAAATACAGTACCCTAGCAACAGAGTAAACAAAACCTTATATCTCCGCATCAGAACATCGTAGAGACACGGGGGTTGGACCGTTTGACTCGTGACTCAGAGTGTAATCATTATGGGATGCCAATTTTTCCCTAGCAACCAAATACAGTACCCTAGCAACAGAGTAAACAAAGCCTTATATCTCCGCATCAGAACATCGTAGAGACACGGGGGTTGGACCGTTTGACTCGTGAATCAGAGTGTAATCACTAGTGGATGCCAATTTTTTCCCTAGCAACCAAATACAGTACCCTAGCAACAGTGTAAACAAAGCCTTATATCTCCGCATCAGAACATCGTAGAGACACGGGGGTTGGACCGTTTTACCCGTGAATCGGCATGTAATCACTAGTGGATGCCAATTTTTTCCCTAGCAACCAAATACAGTACCCTAGCAACAGTGTAAACAAAGCCTTATAACTCAGCATCAGAACATCGTAGAGACACGGGGGTTGGACCGTTTTACTCGTGACTCGGCATGTAATCACTAGTGGATGCCAATTTTTTTCCCTAGCAACCAAATACAGTACCCTAGCAACAGTGTAAACAAAGCCTTATATCTCTGCATCAGAACATCGTAGAGACACGGGGGTTGGACCGTTTTACTCGTGACTCGGCATGTAATCACTAGTGGATGCCAATTTTTTCCCTAGCAACCAAATACAGTACCCTAGCAACAGTGTAAACAAACCCTTATATCTCCGCATCAGAACATCGTAGAGACACGGGGGTTGGACCGTTTGACTTGTGACTTAGAGTGTAATCACCAGTGGATGCCAATTTTTTCCCTAGCAACCAAATACAGTACCCTAGCAACAGTGTAAACAAAGCCTTATATCTCCGCATCAGAACATCGTAGAGACACGGGGGTTGGACCGTTTAACTCGTGACTCTGAGTGTAATCACTAGTGGATAGTGGGTTGGAACGTTTTACTTTTGGGTTGGAGTATAATCATATATTGTCCTGAGAATTTTGCCACGGCAAGCACCACTTCACATTTTCTTCAGGAAATGTACCTATCTAGTTATTATTATTATTATTCTTCTGTTCACACTTTTTTCTAACAGTAACTCCTCCTAGAGCTTTCAAGCTACACCCACAAAACTTTACAAAACTTTTAAGACTGGTACGTAGATTTATGCTATATCTTTTCTAACTGATGGGACCTACCGAATTCCTAAACGGGGCGCTCAAACACCCCAAATTTTCCATTGACTTAACATTACGACAAACTTTGACGGGTCATAGCTGCAAGCGAGAAATTTGTAGAAACTTGTGGGTTACCACATTTGAAGAGGCTGTCAGACTGTGTAAGAACATACATCACGTTGGGGTGTAAGTTTCACCCCTGGGGCGTAAGGACCACCCAATTTTCCCCATTGACTTATAATGGGGCAGGGAACATGCCCATATAAGGGAATAAAAGCGTCCCAGATGGAATATCTTCACTTTAGAGTGTCGTAGAGACATGGGGGTGGGCTCATTTTACTCAGGCATCCAATCAGTCTCGGAGGATTCTTATTGAGGTATTAAGCCACGCCCCTAGCAACCAAATATGAGCACCCTAGCAACATAATGAACAAAGCCTTATATCTCTGGATCCGAACATCATAGAGACATGGGGGTTGGGTCTTTTGGTCATGTTCGCCTTATGTTAGCTCCATGCTAAGTCATACTAGCTTCATGCTAGTTTTGTGCTAGCTTTATGCTAATTTCATAATAAATCTTGCTAACTTCATGCTAATCATGTTAGCATCATGCTAGCTTCATGCTAATTCATGTTTGCTTCATGCTAGCTTCATGCTAATTCATGTTAGCATCGTGCTAGCTTCATGCTAATTCATGTTAGCATCGTGCTAGCTTCATGCTAATTCATGTTAGCATCGTGCTAGCTTCATGCTAATTCATGTTAGCATCGTGCTAGCTTCATGCTAATTCATGATAGCATCGTGCTAGCTTCATGCTAATTCATGTTAGCATCGTGCTAGCTTCATGCTATTTCATGTTAGCATCGTGTTAACTTCATGCTATTTCATGTTAACATCGTGCTAGCTTCATGCTAATTCATGTTAGCATCGTGCTAGCTTCATGCTAATTCATGTTAGCATCATGCTAGCTTCATGCTAATTCATGTTAACGTCGTGCTAGCTTCATGCTAATTCATGTTAACGTCGTGCTAGCTTCATGCTAATTCATGTTAGCGTGGTGCTAGCTTCATGCTAATTCATGCTAATCATGCTAACATCATGCTAGCCTCCTGCTAATCATGCTAGCATCATGCTAGCTTCATGCTAATTCATGTTAGCATCATGCTAATTCATGTTAGCATCATGCTAGCTTCATGCTAATTCATGTTAGCATCATGTTAGCTTCATGCTAATTCATGTTAGCATCATGCTAGCTTCATGCTAATTCATGTTAGCATCATGCTAGCTTCATGCTAATTCATGTTAGCATCATGCTAGCTTCATGCTAATTCATGTTAGCATCATGTTAGCTTCATGCTAATTCATGTTAGCATCATACTAGCTTCATGCTAATTCATGTTAGCATCATGCTAGCTTCATGCTAATTCATGTTAGCACAATGCTAATTCATGTTAGCATCATGCTAGCTTCATGCTAATTCATGTTAGCATCATGCTAGCTTCATGCTAATTCATGTTAGCATCATGCTAGCTTCATGCTAATTCATGTTAGCATCATGTTAGCTTCATGCTAATTCATGTTAGCATCATGCTAGCTTCATGCTAATTCATGTTAGCATCATGCTAGCTTCATGCTAATTCATGTTAGCATCATGCTAGCTTCATGCTAATTCATGTTAGCATCATGTTAGCTTCATGCTAATTCATGTTAGCATCATACTAGCTTCATGCTAATTCATGTTAGCATCATGCTAGCTTCATGCTAATTCATGTTAGCACAATGCTAATTCATGTTAGCATCATGCTAGCTTCATGCTAATTCATGTTAGCATCATGCTAGCTTAATGCTAATTCATGTTAGCATCATGCTAGCTTCATGCTAATTCATGTTAGCTTCATGCTAATTCATGTTAGCATCATGCTAGCTTCATGCTAATTCATGTTAGAATCATGCTAACTTAGTGCTAAACATGCTAACATGGTAACTTTTGGTATCATGTTTACAGAAAGTTATAATACTAAACTAAACTTGTTTTAAATTTCTCTCAATCTGTTTTAAACGTTCAGGCTAGGCTTTGTCAAGCCAACATAAAGTTTGTCTTCAAACTTTTCTATCTAGTTTAACTTGTTATTTATCTTGACTTGAAATGAGTTGCTACAACTTATAAAATATATTTGAAATAAGTCAACTTCATTTTGTAAGTTATGACTTATAACTCCTCTCTAGTCAAGATAAATAATAAGTTAAAAGGACTTGTACATTTGAGTTGATTAAACACTAAAACTTATAGGCAGCAAAGCATTTTTACAGTGACCACCTACTTTTTTTTACACAGGGCCAAGTTCCCAGCCAATATTGCAAGGTGGGGCACACATGGGCTTCCTATGTGGGCCCTATATGGGTTTGCCCATATTGGCCCCACCTAATGAAGCCCACATTATTTACCAGGGCCCAGTATGGGTTTTTAATGGGTACTGGACTGGTCCCTTATTATGTAATAATTATACTTTTAATGCTTAATTGTAATTTACTTAAATAATATATTTGTTTTAAATTGAAAACCGATAAAAGCAAAATAATTTCAGTTCGGTAAATATCAGATTTCAGCATAAATATTCAACAGTTAATTAATCTGTAACATCACAAAACATGAAGGAGGTGCAATATGAGAAATCAAATAAAAAAACTGTAAAGGTTCAATATATCAAAATACTTTATTGTCAATTTATAACACTTTCAATGCTAAAATAATCATCAACATTTCAAAACTGCTAATGCAGGTAATGTCTAACAATTAACATAACACTTAAAATAAGCATTGAAAGAAGTCAAACTCTTAAAATACTTGAGACTCAAAAACAACACAAATATTGCTCACTGTTATGGAGATGCTCTTAATTCTGATCATCAATTTATCTTTGCTCAAACATTTTATGAAGAACTTCCAAAGCATTCACAGCAAAACTCATTAAATGTCCTTGCACGTTTGCTTTGATTCATCGCTGTGCAGTCCGTGAACTTGTACCGTAGTATTACATTTTCTAAAAACACAACTCAGAATAAATTACAAGTGTAACAGTTGTGAGAGACTCCTGCTGATCCGGTAGAAACTGTATCCTTCCGAGAGACGCGAATTCATGCTGCACACGCGTTGAAAGGGTTTATGATAAAAGACACGCATGTGTGTGAGTAAAACACTTTAGTACTATGTGTCACTTTTAAAATGTAACTGATTATCTAAAATCACGTATTTTCAGGGCCGGCGTCAAGGGGGGGCATTTGCGGGATAGTTTTTTATTAATTTAATATATATCAAGAATAAATAAAATAAATTAAACATTGACTGTTTCATGACTTGTAATGTAATCAAATGAGGAAAATATAGTTGATATATGTTTTCTTTCATTAAAATAGACCAGTTTCTCTGATTTGATGTATTGCCGCGTCTCACTCGTCTTACGTCTTTAGCATATTTGTGACTTGACACTAGCAACGTATTTTTTTGCGGCATTTTATGGATCGTGTAAAATATGGATATTAGAACATTTAGAACGAACCAGCACCGCTTGCTTTATCTTCATGCAAACACAGACTGGCTCAAACTCAGAGATTAGAGGTTGAGGTGGAATTTATAAATCTACAGGACACTGTTTTAAGGAAGTTTAATGTTCGTACACGCCGTCTTCAGCTATTTTAAAGGTAAGTTAGCGTTGTTTTAAATTACATAAGCTTAAATGTGAAGTGTGGCTTTAGACCGTTAACAGCATTATGACGTGATTATGGTAAAGCGGCTTTTTTAAAGCTAGGACACGGTGTGCGCTGCGCTATGAAACCCATTCATTTCAATGGCTTGCGCCGCACGAGGGCGGTTCGTTGTTGCGTCGAGCAAAGCAGGAGCGCAGCGGAGCTCAGCTTGCGCTCACGCCGCGGTCGAAGTTCAATAGTTTTGGGCATAGTTTGTGGTCTTTTGCACTTTATACGGGAAATGAGCTGACAGTCTGTACCAGTTGTATGAGTGTGTGCTTGCACTGTATTTGTTGTTTTAATGTCTTGTTTTTGCAAGTTATTGTTGCTATTGCGTGCCCCCCGTTGGAAGCCAAGTGCCCCCCTGTCAGTTATGGTCTGGCGCCGGCTCTGCGTATTTTTCTTGTTCTACCTGATCGATGAGTTCCCCATTCATTTTAATGTTAAGCTCATTTATTGTACGAGGTCTTGTTATAGAGAAACACATACATTTCGTTTTCCTCAGAATATGGATTTATTTAGCCAAGTAGACACTTTCTCAAGACTTTTAGTTAGTGTACTACCAATAACAACAGGGTTTTTGCCTGACACATAAACCACAGTGTCATCGGCATACATTTGAAGGCCAATTTCAGGACACACTTCAGGCAGCTCGTTCACGTACAGGCTAAAGAGAACAGGCCCCAGTATGGTTCCCTGAGGCACTCCGGTCTAAATTTTACATGGGGCAGATTTTACATGATCAATATCTACATATTGTTCTCGCCCCTGTAAGTAAGACTCGAACCATGATAGTGCCTGATGTGACATGTTATAAGATGACAGTTTTGAAATAAGATGACTATGATTTACTGTATCGAATGCCCTCTTTAAGTCCAGGAATACCACACCCACGATGTTTCCTTTATCTAGTGGCAGCACAATATTTTCCAGTAATGCACAGATGGCTAATTCAGTAGAATGGTTCTGCCTGAAACCATACTTTTGGGGGTGTATATACTGATGCATTTCTAGATTATGGGCCCTATTTTAACGATCTGAAACGCGAGTGTGAAGCGCAAAACGCAAGTGACTTTGTGGGCGGATCTTGGGCGCTGTTGCTATTTCCCCGGCGGGAGAAATAACTCTTGCGCCAGGCGCAAATCAATAAGGGGTTTGTCTGAAGTAGGTTCATTATTCATAGGTGTGGTTTGGGCGTAACGTCAAATAAACCA
This sequence comes from Misgurnus mizolepis, assembly GCA_025389145.1. Classification (NCBI taxonomy): domain Eukaryota; kingdom Metazoa; phylum Chordata; class Actinopteri; order Cypriniformes; family Cobitidae; genus Misgurnus; species Misgurnus mizolepis. The sequence continues at coordinate 16,902,729 of JAIFKI010000021.1, read as the reverse complement.
ATCAGAACGTCATCCAACATTCCCTTTAAACGCAAGGGCGCAAGTTCCATGGCGGGTTGCTATTATTATGACGGATTTACCAGGCGCACGCCAGGAGCGGTTCACAGCCGAGGAGACAGAGAAGTTGTTTTGTGTGGGGATAGGAGAAACCCGCCCAAATCAGTGTTGGTTAAACAGGTGTGGGAGGAAATAACCACAATTGTCTCATCAGCTGGCATCCCCAGGACGTTGCGCCAAGCGCTACAATGATGTCAGGAGACGGGGGAATCCCAAGCTTGCCAGCATTAATCGGGCACGCCGTGTAACGGGAGGTGGATCTGCCTCCACATATGACCTGACGCCAGCAGAGGACATCGCTGCGTCCACCCTCACCGCTGAAAGTGTTGAAGGCGGTTTGGGGGCTTTGAAATCGGACCCAAGAAACGCAAGCAGTCCAACCCCAAAGTGCACTTACAAATCCAGTTCACATACATTAAGGTTTCTTATGAAAACATTTTAATTATTATTTACATAAAATGAACGTAATACAGCCACACAACAAACTTATGAAAATATTTTAATCGTTATTTGCATGAGAATTTTTTAACGCAGCCACACAATAAATAAAAACTATCACCACAATGCTCACCACAATGATTTCACTTATCTCATGTGTTAATATTTTTTATTGTAACAATTTATGATTTTCAAAAATAACTGTTGCGTCTGTGTAGATTAGAAAAGCAAAGTGTATGCGCGTTGTGCACGCTATACATTATGGTCAAGCATGCGCCCTTAAAATAGCATAATGAACAACGTGCAACGCGCCACTGACTTAAGACTAGTTTTTTTTTTTGGTCAGTGGCGCAATTGTTTTTTGAAACTGGAAAATAGCATCAGGGATGGTTTGCGCCGGAACACGCCTCCTTTTTTGCGCTGAACCGCCCAGGGAGCGCAAGTTCATTCCCTAGTTTGCCGACGTGCGTCTGTGGAGGGAAAAAGTCAATTGCGCTGGGTGCGAGATAGGGCCCATTGAGTTAGCTGTTCTGAAACATTTTTTTCTAGTATTTTTGACATTACCGGAACTAGACTTATTGGTCGATAGTTACTAACGTCTGTGGTATTCCCGCACTTAAAGCTGGGTTTAACCAGTGCCTTTTTCCAGGCCTCTGGAAATATTCCAGTTTTATAGGGACATTTATAATCTGGGTCAATGGCTGAATAATAATTTGTGCATATTGTCGTCATATAGTTTTAAAACTTTTAAATTGCGCAATTCTTTTACTACTTGATTTCGTAAACCTTTTTAGAAAAAAAGATCTGTATCATATCTAGTTTTAAGATAGGTTTTTAGGGCAAAGTCTTGTTTTTTAAGTAACTGTCGTACTGTCGCACTTACCCATGGAAGCTGTATCTTTCTTTGTGGCCTTCTACATTGTTTTAAGAACTTTTTTAAAATGTTACCCATTGTAGAAGTAAATTTATCACAACACATATTCACTTGACTATGTTGTAAGACTTCATCCCAATAAATATTTGCTAACTCATTCTCAAATTTAACAAGATCCTTTATTATTATTATTAACTTATTAGCCTTTTGGTAATATTTATATTCATTTAAAAGTTTTTTTTTTTGTTGATAGTTTTCTGGAAATAAGTATCATGTTGTGATCTGATAAGCCACACACCAGATTGTATGTTTTTAAAACTTTTTCCAGCTTAATCTATTGCTGTCTGTGATGTTTTTGTCAGACGAGTGGGTCCATTTACAAATTGATGAAAGTCGTAATTTGATGTTAGTTCTTTGAGGTGTTTGGACTGGATTTATTTAACCAGTTAACATTAATAAATAAGCGCCTCACTGTTCAATTAAAAAGATTTAAGAATTGTTTCAAAATTTTGATAAAAAGTTTGTGTGCAACTAGATGGTGTATTATACACGACAAGGATATTAAAGGAATAGTTCGGCCAGAAATGATGTAGAACCCATGATTTACTCACCCCCAAGTTGTCTGAGTTGCATATGTCCATAGTTTTTCAGACAAACACATTTTCGGATATTTTAGAAAATGTTTTAGATCTTTCAGTTAATTAAATGTGAAGTTACAGGGTCTACGACCTTCAAGTCCAAAAAAAGTGCGTCCATCCTTCACAAAATAAATCCAAACGGCTCCAGGATGATAAAAAAAGGTCTTCTGATGGTAATCTGCGCAGTGTTGTTGTAGAAATATCCATATTTAAAACTTTATTAACTAAAATAACTACCTTCCGTTAGCCCCTCCATCTTAGTCGCGTCCGCATTCAGGATGAGAGCTTACACAGCTTACGGAGGTTTTTCTGCTGCTGCTCTGTGCCCCCGCCCTCCGAATTTGTCATATGTCACTAAGAAAAGTGCGTACACTACGCTAATACTCTCTCCTGAATACAGAGGAGTCTAAGATGGCGGTGCTATCGGAAGGTAGTTATTTTCGTTAATAAAGTTTTAAATATGAATATTTCTACAACAACACCGCGCGGATTACCCTCAGAAGACCTTTGTTTATCATCCTGGAACCGTTTGGATTTATTTTGTGAAGGATGGACGCACTTTTTTTTGAAGGTCGTGGGCCATGTAACTTCACATTTAATTAACTGAAAGATCTAAAACATTTTCTAAAATATCCGAAAATGTGTTTGTCTGAAAAACTATGGACATATGCAACTCGGACAGCTTGGGGGTGAGTAAATCATGGGTTTAATATAATTTTTGGCCGAACTATCCCTTTAAACATCATGCGTGGGGATAAAACCACGTTTACACATAAACATTCAATTGATATGGATTCACACTGTGTGACAACTAACCCCATTGTGTAAAATGTTTTCAATCCCAGCTATCAGTTACTAGGAGTTGCTGACAGTCCCGGCGCCATGGGCGGGCTTTAGGGGGCCGTGCCCCCCCCTGTGAGTCACTAGTGCCCGCCCTGGACGAGCCTGCCGTCTGCCTACCAGTGCTTCACACTCCAGTCGGTGGCGGTAAATGCACCATAAGTTGGTTTGCCATCCGCCATAAAAAGTCAATAGAAGAAGAAGAAGAAGAGCCTGGCGTCTCCCTTCACCTGTTTACCAGCTCCATGTCCCACCAACCAGTCCTTGCTTGTTTACACCTTTTTTTTTCAATAGGCTACTGTCATTAATTAAAAGTTATTGTTTTGTATATATATTACTCCTGAATAAAAATAAAAATGTGTTTGGTCGCTGCAGTGAGACTGACATGTTATGGTTCTGCTGTTATCTTTCACTATTTTCACTGCTGAAATAACAAAAACAGTCAACATTGCGTCTAAAATGTAAGTGGCTTAATATGAATTACTTGTTTAGTGAACTGTCATGAAATCTGTCACATTTTCAACCGTGATGTGATCCTGCTTAACTGTATCATGTTATTAAAAACTCCACATTTTTACCGCAGTATGTTTAACCCACTTTGTTAACACACTGTTAACTCACTTTGTGTTTGCTGTGCTTATTTGTTTAACTTAGCGTTATTACATTATGCACTTTCGGTCGCCATTGAGACTAAATGATGCAGAATCATTATCGTGTTTTGGTGCTTGTTATTGGCGTTTTTAATCAGACTAGGCAACTTGTTCGGTCGAGCAAGTAAAATTCTCTTTCACTTGGCCTTTTAAAAAAATCCACTTGTCTCTGAAATTAAGCAGACAAGCGTTGATGTCGAGCCCTGCGACGTGTTTTAATTTGTGTTTAGATTGCTTCAGCTAGGTCTAATCTTTACGACTCCTCCGTATTGCGTTAATGGAGAGGTATGTTAGTTCTTCCTCGCTTTTTTGATTCATAATTAATGATATTATGCATTGCATTGAGGTTGATCTCATTTGTGCCCCCCCTGAAAAAATGAAATGCCCGTCTGTGAATTTGTGTCTGGCGCCGGGTCTGGTTGCTGACATGTTTAAAAATGCTGTTATGTGTGTTAGGCAACAAGACATTGATTAAAATAATATATGGTTGGATTTGATGACTTACACACCCAACTCAGAAATCGAAAAAACTGAAAGCACATATTGCTCGACCCTGTATAAATATGTAAAGTAATCATGTTACAATTAACCCTGCGTTAGTTTTTGCCCTGCTCACCCCTACAATTACATACAGTACAGTGTTTCCTCTAGGATTTTTTTCAGCTGTGGCGGCAGGGGGCGCCCATGATGATTATAAATGTAAAAAAAAAAATTAATGTAGAATATAGGCTATAGTAAACTAACATGTATTTTTTTATAATTTTCACGCTGTCATTTACTTTTCCTTATATTTATAGCATATTGCTTTTCTATGTTTGATCTAAACTGTATTTTCTTAAAAAAACTTTACACAGCTACGTACGTAGTTCGGATATTTCATTGTAGTTTTAATGTAGTGTGCATTGCAAGTTCGTCCTCGTGTTTAGCGTACAGAGCTGTTACAAAGTCATGCAGTCCTGTTTGATAATCCGCACCGCTGTGATTGACAGAACAACCGACCAGTTATCTGACATCAGCAGCAATTTTATTTCACACCCGTACCATTTGACATAAAGACTGTGACCCCGAGCCGGTCACACCGCAAATCGTGCAGTTAAATATAAACCTTTATCGGTCTTCAGACAGATTTTAAACACAAATAAGCACGGGACATTTAAAAACGAGTCGAATTTTGGTCTTGGATGTTAGACCCGCATTTTACTCTTGTCTATTGAGTCCCGACCTGCATCTACAACACAAATGACACGCAAATAGCCTATTACACCCGTTAGATCAAATATTATGCGGTTCACCCGCGGGTACCCCGACCCTGCTGTTTCGTCTGAAAACAGATAAAGCAGTCTCACAGTCTGCCTCAAGTTTCTATTACCAACGTTCTTCTCTTCCACGGGAATAATGTAAGTTTCCTTACAAACAGATTCGACTATTAATGTCTTGCAGTCGCATATAAGTAGTATTCATTATTTAGCCTTTTGTTTTTGGACAAATATCTTATCATTTAATGTGAAACTTTGTGAGTGTTGATCTAAAGCACAGACGATTGACTGACAGCTGAGCGGTCAGCAGCGCGCTGCGGTTATCTATACTGAATAACTAATGGCCAGATAAGTTGATAATATGAGTACAGTGATTCCAAATGAATGTCCAAAAAACTCGTAATATGTTAAATCAAAAGTTTAATAATGTCTTTTCTCGCAGCCCTGCGCTGTGTTGGTGTAGATATGCGCCGGTGAACATCATATGCGTGATGACCTTGCAGCTTAAATTACCCTAAATTTATAGTCATAAAGATAAAAGTAAAACAACATTCGAAACTTCAAATGATGTATTTTTATTTGTGTAAACTCACAATAAGGAGAAAACCTTGTGCTTATTTATAATCATTAAAAACATGACGTGCTTTCTGCTGGTTTGGTTTTAGAGCGCGTCACAAAAAAAGAACAGAAACTCAAATATTTTTTTATTCGTTTTGTCAATTTAATAATTATTTAAGTGCAACATATTTCGTATAGGCTTATTTATTTAATTATTATTTCTCAAACAGAAACGTAGCTTAATAATCCTCTGTTGATTTAAATCTATTCGTGCATGAAACTAAGCCCATGGAGGAAATTATGATATTTTAGGACATTTATTTATAAATGAGTGAACAACGCAAATCCGGAAAGGAATTTATTTCTAGACAGCCAGTCTCGCAGAGCGGACATTTCGGTAGCTTTTTTGCGAGCTGCCGCTGTGGGTTTTGTCTAGAAGGGATACAGCAAATGCCGAAAAGTTAAGGATTAGATTTGGAGGTAGGATTATTAGGATGAAAACAGCGGTTCTGGCTAAATTAGATACAAATACATCCTACAATCGTGTGAAATTTTGTGTTTAGAGTTGGGTTTGGTTAAAGGATTAGGATAAAACAGTGCTCATCCAACGAGATTTCGTTTGCTGTATCCCTTCTATCCACAACCGCAGGCGTGGCGGGGATGTTTTAGGAGTGGCGGGCCGCCACGGTTGAATGTATATAGCGGAAACACTGCAGTATCTTACCCAATCCAAGCAGCCTGTGTCCAAAATGCAGTGTCAGGTGTTCCTTCCTCTCTAAGGCTTCGGTCTACAGGACCATCTCTTCCTTCACTCACCGCTGCTCTACAAGAAAGATGACCAAGATATGAGTACAACTACTTTTGTGGCTTTCTTAGTACTTTTTGGTGAGTATAAGTGTTGCATTGCACCTTGTCCTGCTATAGGTGATGGTGTTATTTTCATTTGCATCAATGTCATTTCCTGTTTAAGTTGCACCCCTGCCCAGTTAGCCACGCACATTTTTTTTTCTTGTTTGTACATTTTTTGAGCTATTATTCTCCTAACTCTTACTATTTGTCATTACTTTCGCTCTGCTTATTTGTAAATGGCACATGTATTCTAGATGAGAGTTTACATAAAGCAATACAAGTCCGTTCACCTAGAGCACAAAATATGGAGTTCATAAGCATTATATGTAATACGTGTGAGCACACAGGATATGTCAGCTTATAGTTTATCATCTATCAAGAACTTTCTGTGAATATATAACCTTGATAATTATTGACTGAGTGAGATTGTGTCAAAAATAAAATCAATGAGTGAAATCAAACTTTAATGCTCTTAATCTCAATATTAGATTATAACTTGAGCCTGGACTTCACTGACGGGTACATTTTTTTTCTCATACGCTTCCTATCACTTAGTTTCTAACACTGAATCAGATGCATTGTGTTAACAGAGCAAAAGGTCATGGGTTTGAACTCAAGAAACACGTACTGAAAAAATATAGGGCTTTTCACACTGCGCTCAACCCTTGAGTTTTCTTCGTTCCAAAACCCACTTTTACCCCGGGGTTAAGGATCGTTTCACTGCTTTTGTGGCACTGCTTTTGTGGGGTTAACCCCGCATTGTGGTGCCAAACGCACGCAATGTGAAAGGAAGCAGGGTTCGTATGTTATGACCTTATTTTAACCCAGCAGAAGCAGCTTATCAAGGTGTTCAGGGTAGCTTGATAATTACAGACAGGTGTGTAGGAGAAGGATTGGAGACTCCTGACCCAGGGTTTAGGAATGTACAGTGTGAAACGTCTGATTATAAATACTCAGGGTTATCTCTTAACCCCTGGTTAAGTATGAACAATGTGAAACGGTTTAGAATAACCCGGGCTAACTATTTCAAGTGTTAAAAGCCCTTACTGTATGTACACAGCATTGCTGTGTATACATAGTAATGCACTGTAATATGTGATAATGCTTTGGATATAAGCATCTGCCAAATGCAATGTAACAATTGAAACTTTTTTAAACCAAGCATTGGGTCAAAATGGGACGAACCAAGTCCATTGGTCAGAATTAGTTTGCTAATTATTTTAATGCATGTTAATGATCTCTAACTGTGTGATCACACATACATCAGCACAGAACTGCTTTGTGTAATCTAATTGACATTTGCAAATGTGAACAATCTGTGTGTTTGAAGATTCATGTTGATATTATGCAGTGCCGAAAATAGTCCCCTGCTATTGAAAGCTACCAAGGGGACTATTTCAGGCACTGCGTAATATCATTGCACCTGCTGCAGCCATGTTACGGCAGCAAAGTCCTTGATTATTATGCCAGAGTTTTTGACGAGTACATTTGTAAATTATAGTTTAATAGGTTTGGGAAGATAAAATAAATAAAAGCAAGCATTTATATACTTTTATATGCAAAATTCATTTAGCTCTTAATATGCTTTGGATCCATGGAAGAAATGCAGAAATTTCGTAAACATTAGGTTTATCAGGATCATTGCAACTGTTGTTGCATTCAAAGGATGTAACAACCACCACAATGTTGCAATGCTGTTACAAACCAAAGAATGTAATCACACATAATTGTTACTTATACCAATTTTTGGCTTCAATAAAGCATAAAATAATCTGTAAATCAGATGTCATTGTTTTACATACCACACATAATCCTCTATGCCCATATACACACCGCATCTGTGGAGCTACATATCCCTGTCCCCATCGAGCACAGACTGCGTTATTCATAATATCTACATTTGCCTTTGACTTGCAGGACAGCCATTTGCCACATCAGCCCAGCCTGCAACACTGCAGACAATGCCCACATTGATCTCCACAGGTGTTGTTGGTATAGAGATCATCTTGATGTTTTTGTTTAGTTTGACTTTTTTTATTCAGCAGTGATCCAACAACACATTCATCTTTACAGAAATTAGATGAGATAGAACTACATGTGATTATATTGCATTATATGTTTTGTGATGCTTGGATAGCAATATTGAGTGAAGTTGTTTACCTTCAGAATTATCAGGTCGGCTATTTCAGGTGTCCACGAATTGGGGTTGAATGAATGCCTGTTATAAGTACTCACACTAATGCGGACATGGTTTGCCCCCTCTGCTTTCTAAATCATGTACATCGGCCACAACTGTCAGAATCTCGTTGCTGTGGAAATAAATAAATATTATTAAACAATATATTTAACCTTTATCAGTTTTTTTTAAAGATTTTTCAGGTCTTTATAAAGATTGTTTAGGGAGCGTGTTAATTTTGTAACAGATGCCATGATGAACTAAATTGTTGTTTTTGATCTTTAACTGTCACGGTTAAATCTGTGTCATGTTTTGTTTCTGTTCTGATCATTAGCACCTGGACATTCATTGATTAATCACCTGATTCATTCCACCTGTTTGTCATTAGTCTGTGTATTTATACCTGTGTTTGTGCAATACTGACTGCCGGTTCATTGTCATTTCTTCCATGTCTGTTCACGTTGGATGTTCCTGTGTTCATTACCTGCCCGTTGTTTGATTCCCGTGTTTTATTTCATGTTTTATTATTAAATGTCCTTATGTTTTGTGAACTCTGCACTTGTGTCTTTACTTCTGTTCCCCGTCTTGACATTAACCCTGTCTGTGAAATCCTGGCTAAAGTTTCAAAATCTAATAATGAGATTTGAAACATCATGGTTTGATTTCAATCTTTGACAGGATCTTACTCAGAAAGTATTAAAGATATCATGGTTATATTTTACTGTGTTCTTTACAATATTTTATAGAAAACAGTAAATCACAACAAAAGAACTTTCGCTGGGATTATATTTCATAATGTATTCTGCAGTGTGCAGCAGTCAAGACAAACTGATCAGAAATGAGGAATCCTCCACAAACATGTCTCCTATTCTTCTAAACAGAAACCATGTAAGTGTCACAGGTCGAAGCGGACCACAGGTGTCATGAGTCTCGCCCCTCCCTAGTTTCCACCTTGAGGAGGTCCCAAAAGCACCCCAATGACCAGACACACAAGAGCGTAAGTAAACTTTAAAACAAACTTTATTTAATTTAATTAAAATATCGGTTAAGTCTTCCGAGAGGGTGCGCCTTTCTCCCACGTGACTTTATCCACTGTTTCCAGCTGATACTGGTTTCTGTGTTTCAGGTTGACTTCCCGTGGCGCCTTTCCTCCTTCCTGAGGCAAAGAGAGAGACACGGTGAGTAACACGTTGGACTGATGTGAGTACCTTGTGCCGCGGCGTCCGCTTCCGGGGCCCCCGCTCGGGAGACACCTAGGCGATGGGCAGATGGAGTTTCCAAGGCCAACTGGACTTCCTTAGGACGCAAAGATGGTTAGTATTCAGCTCTCCATGTATGCACAGAAAGGTAAGTAGCTTGGGTGTACAGAGGTGGATGCACAGGGGTAGCTGAACCTTCTCTTTGGGCGTACCAGGACGTATCCGAGGTAGGTAGCTTGTAGCTGGAACTTACAGGTGGGGGTTCAAGGTAAGTACTCTTAGTGTACAGACGGGGTAACTGGAGCTTCACTTTGGACACAGAGGGGCGTATTCACAGGTAAGTAGCTTGTAGCTCGGGCATACAGGTGCGTGTTCAAAGGTAAGTAACTCTTAATCTGGGCATACAGGTACGTATACAGGTACATGTACAGGAAGGGTAACTGGGTCTTCACTCTGGACATACGGCACTGAATGGTACTGCAGCTTTTTCAAATGCAAAACGTGTTATCTGTAGATGCAAAAAAGTTTAGATGTAGTTTAACAAACAAAAAATATATTTATAATACACGTAGAAGTCATACTGCAAGCTAAGTCAATAATATTACATAAGAGCTGTTACCTGTTAGGGTCAAATGGGGTAGCAAAGCACCCAGCAGAAGCATTAAGATGATCATGATGATGTTTCTCCGGTAACGCTGTTGGTAAGACTGAAGGACCCCTATGTGTAAATGTGTTGATAATAATTCATGTCTAATGGGCAGGTTCAGCCCACCAGCCTGTACTTCCTCTTTCACACCTACTTGATGTGCATCATGCTTTGCAAATATCATAGGTGATATATTTGTGGTCTCTATGAATGTACTGAACAAAACAAATGACACGTGGTGCCAATTGTTCACTCGGTTTTTAAACCTTACAACTAGCATTAGTTTAAATATTTTGGCACTCAACTAAAATAATGGAAGTAGTTTGTCAATTATTTGAGTGTATCTATCTGTATGATCACACATCTTGTGTTTGAACAATCTGTGTGTTTGAAGCGTATCCAAAATAAGACTACTCCCCAAAAAGTATATGGGTATTCCAATAAAATAAAGATAGATAAAAAATAAACAGGCAAGCATAAAATTATCCAGATATAAAGATATTTAGGACTGTTTAAAATACCGGCAAGACCACTGCTTGATACTTTTTACAGTGTGATGAGATCAACATTCAGGTGTAATAATGTCCCGGGGTAAAGACGACCCCGTGTGGTGAGCTTAAGGAATTGCAGATATTAAAATGATACATCTTTATTTCAAATAATATTTTATATAAGCCAATGCAAAGATTGTGGAATTGCTTCTTTCAAATCTCTTTTTTTTATAAAAAATTCTAATTTGTGACATGTTTGGCATGAAAGTTGTTATTATTAGCTTGTGTTAAGTAAATGATAATAAAACTGCAATCTAGTTTTCCCTGATTATCTCAGTTGTTTACAACGCAAAATTGAAAAACTGTTTTGCTGCAATTTCATGGCAGTGAGACACGTTGACTTATTGATGCTTGATGCTCAATGCTTTATTTAAAATCAGTTTGTAAAAAAATATGAAATTCAACCATAAAACACACACACAACCACAAAACATAATGCATAGAGCATAGTTTGTGATGAGTACAGTGCAGTTGTGAATTGTTGTTTAATGAGTTGTTAAAAGATGACAGTTTGGAAAGATAAAAGAAATAATAGCAAGCATTTATATCACTTTATTATGCAGAATTCATTTAGGTGGTAGTGGTACTATTTCCTTGATCCATGGAAGAAATGCAGAAATTTTCATATAAACATTATGCAGATAAGGATCGTTGCAGTTGTTCCTGTTTACAAAGGATGTAACGCCCACCGCAATGTTGTTACAAACCAAAGGACCTCCTGAATCCCCCTGTTAAGAATGTAGACACATAATTGCCACTTATCACTATTTATCAGGGCCGTGCAGAGACCATTGGAGGGGCAGGTGCTCAAAGAATAAAAAGGGCACTTTGCTCGCCGACACGCAAGCACACAACTGAAACAAATAATAAAGTAATACAGAATAGAAAGATGATAAGTCTAACGTTTTTCTTTATTTTCCTTGCAAATAGAGTGAGACAGAACGACTTACAGTGCATTTCATTTAGTGTTTGTGTGTGTCAACACAGTATATGCAGTTTTGAAATTATATGATATTATATATTGCATTGTGACATTAAGATATTATTACGTTTACAGGCTTGTGTTTTTGTTGTCATATTTAAAATATAATTCTATTCTATTCTAATCCTGTTCGAAATTTGTATACAAAGAGAGTAGCCTATAGTTTTGAATCGTGTTTGTGTTGTGTTTTTGCACACTTTGATGCCTTGATGACAGGGCAATAAAATAATGACATTCATCTCTCCTTTCATTCATTTCATGAAGCCTCTAGTACTTTCTTTATTTTCAGGTAAACTAAAACTGGTTGCAAAGCTTGAGAGTTTTTGACTGAGTTAATAATTTAGCACGAGTATGGCTATATTACCCAACATCAGCTCACATTGTCTTTTATCAAAGGCGAGTCCAGGAATCGTAAATTCAATGTGATACAAAAATTAAGATTTTTTTACCATATTCATCGGATCTTGCTCTTCCAACAAACTCCGCGTGACAAGTGGATGACATTAGAACAGCGCGAGAGCGATTTGAAATCAAACTCCTCCGTATGATTTCCCGAATATTTCTCGCGGTACTTTGATGTCATGTGCGTTTCGGGTCTTGCATTGCTGCGTGAAGTTGAGCACACCTAAAAACTCGAGACAGCTACCTGTATGAACTTCCGGCAGAGAACGTCCCTGCCTTTGCCTCATCCATTGTTTTTATATGGGAATAATGTTTTATTTTCAGCGTGAGAAATACAAGGTGTGGCGTGTGAAGGCTGAAATGCGTGAGACTTGAGAGCCCTGTTTGCATCTAACGTTCTAGAGATGTAAATACACACAGGCAGCAATAAACAAAAGCTGTGCATGCTCTCCTCACGTTGTTCTTGTAAAATAATAATAATATAACAAGCATACCGCTTCGGTTCAATGCCGGCTCGAGGGGGATCCTCCCTGTACTGCGCACCGTGTCGTGCACGTGTGGGCGCTGCTAGCGCTGTGAGCTTTCCCTAAAGAGATTGTCCAATAAAAGGTCAATACGTCATCATGTGACTAATTTTATTTGCGGCTAAATTATTTTTTATTAATTTTACTAATAGTTAGATTGGGCAGGCCTTCACAAAAGGGCATTTAATTACAAAAAAATGCCTTGACAAAAAGGGCACTTTGGTCATCCAGGGGTAAAGGGGCAGGTGCTTGGGCACCCGCCACCCCCCCTCTGCACGTGCCTGCTATTTATGGCTTCAATAAAGCATAACATAATCTGTAAATCAGATGTCAATGTTTTACGTAGGCTACGTAACACGATCCTTCACTGCCATATACACACATCATCTCTTCAGCTTTATATTGCAGTCCCCATCGAGCACAAACTGTGTCACTCATAATCTGCACGTTTGCCTCTTTGAGGGTTTGACTTAAAGGTCCGCTAGTAGTTATTCTTCCCCAGCCTGCAACACTGCAATCAGTGCCCACACTGATCTCCCCAGGTGTTTTTGGTATGGGAATCGTGTTGATCTTGTTGTTTATTTGGACTTGTGTTTCAAGCTGTAATCCAATAACACATTCATCTTTAGTAGACAGAAGTTAGATGAGATAGAACTACATGTGATAATATTGTAATTATGTATTGTGATGCTTGGATAGCAATATTGAGTGTAGTTTTTTTTACCTCCAGAATCATCAGGTCGGCCATGAAAGGTGTTCTATTATCGGTCTTGTATTGTGGATGCTTGGTATAGTTTCTCACATTAATGCGGACATGGTTTTCCTGTTTGCTTTCTAAGTCACGTACACCTGCCACAACTGTCAGAATCTCGCTGCTGTGGAAAGAAAGAAATCTTATTAAACAATATATTTATTTAACCTGTATCGGTTTTCTTTAGAAAGGTCTTTTCATAAAGAGTGTTTAGGGAGTGTGTTAAGTCTGGAATAGAAGTCATGGTGTCATTTATTTTTTATGTTTAACCAGGCTAATATCTCAAAATCGAATGATAAGATTAGGAGCATCAAAATTTGATTTCAATCTTTGACATCAGTTTATTTTCACAATCTTCTTTACATTTATTTTATAGAAACAGCAAATCAGTAAAAATAACTTCAGAAAAATTTATATTTCATAATTTCATGATGTTTCTGTGTTGTAGAGTAGTTTTTTATGAGAACATTTGAATATATCTGAGATTATGATTGTTATGATTGCAGCTCAGACTAAATGAAACCTTACCTGTCTCTGCAATGTGCAGCAGTCAAGACAAACTGATCAGAAATGAGGAATCCTCCACAAATGTGTCTCCTATTCTTCTGAACAGAAACCATGTAAGGTCTGGAGTGAGGTGTTGCTTCCCAGACGGCAGACGACTCTGGGCCGGATCCGCTCCGAGTCATCTGCTGTCTGGGTTTAGTGCCATTCACTATACACACCTTGACACTGGCTGAGAGAGAAATATCAGTCAACTTAATCAGTATGAGAAACATCTGAATAATGCATCACCAAAGACAGTCCCATATTGAGTCTTGTTAATGGAAATGTGTTACACTTTATATACAGCTTCCTTTTTTTTTGATGCAACGCTCATTTGTTAGTTATGATAAATCTGAATAAAATGGACATTTACAGAGTAAAACATGAATCTTACAAGTGAAGCTCAGGTTTGGCAGCAGAGAGCCCAACAGGAGCAGAGAGATGATGTGTCAGGCTACTTGAGCAATTTACTCATGCAAATTTTCTGACTCACTTGCACATTATCTGCTTTACACTAAATTGTAAAATGTTCACCTTCGTTTTTATCACAGTAATGTTTTGAGAATTAAATATTTTCCCCCTTGAAAATATTTATGAATACACAGAATATGCACAGTATATACACATAGATGTTCAAGTGTTATGAAAATCCTCTTTAGATTTGTACATCCTTTTTACTAAATGGTTATTTTGGCAGTGCCCAATCATTTGATAGCTGTGTGCAAGTAAAAATAAAATTTTTAGAGGAATTTAAATCATTTTGAATAACTTGATTTCTTTTGCAAGAGATGTGTGATGTTTTGTGGAGGTTTGTGGTTGTTCATGTGTGTGTAGTTTAGACAAAATGAGCTATAGTTTCAGAAACAGTGTGTTAGCAAATAAAAAAAGTTTATTCATTTTAGTACATTTTTTTCCTAATTTACTAAGAGAGACTTGATGGTTATTAATATAAAAAATGTGAAATGTGTTAAACACACACAACACATGGATTAAAGGTCTGCATTCTGAGGTTTCTTTTATTTAGCTCATGGGGTTTTCATAGAGATGTTTTTCATAATTCAATTTAGGTGAGAAGAACTTAAGAGAAGCTGCTGAGTTTTATCTGTTTTATTTGATGGCATATTTACACACCAAACCTTATTCAATACAGTAATGGTTTTGCATTAAATAATGTAAAAAGTTATTTTTAAAGTTTTTTTTTCACCTTAAACTTTTCACTTTAAGTTACCAATTTAAGTATTTTTTAATTAGAGAAGCTTTCACTTTTTACAAGGTAAGCTTTAACATTTAAGGTTTGAACAAATGAGTTTGTCGCCTTGGCTTGTGTTCACACTTTTAAGCATTTTTGTCAGCAACTGTGGTTTATTAAATTAATGATTTCTGTGTTTAGTGGTGCTGCTTTCAGCTCTCCTGGTCCGATTAGTTTAGATCAGCATAAAACAACTGTGAAATGTAAAGTTATGTATGCTGCTTTCATATATATTTTCTGTCTTAATTTTTTGTTGAATCAAGTCAGATTTACAAGTCATTTAACTTATTATTATTTATCTTGATAAACAATGAGTTGCTACAACTTACAAAATAAAGCTGGAATGACTTGACTCTAAGAATGAGTAAAATAATATACTATCAGTAACATCAAAACACAAACTTTGCTTTTTATACTTCACTATAATGAATTATAAAAGCTTAGTTAAAAATTGACAACTACATTTTTGTATTAGAAGAACAAGGTCATTGAAAATGTGGTATTGATCAAATTAACTCTATAACCAGTGCATCCGTCAAACCCAAAATCTTCCTTATCAAAAACCACCACATGCTGTATGTGTTTGTTTGTCACGAATGTAGACCATGTATGGGCGGCTGTGTGGAATGGACTCCTTACCGTTATTTCCTCCTATTTTAAGACTTTTTAAACTATTTAAACGATTATGAGAAACTGTTATTAGTGTAGTCTGATTACCTGGGGTGCAGGAGTGCAGCAGTAGCAGTGTAGTTATGAACCAAAAGATGCTCATTGTAGTCACTGTTCAGTCCAGCGATGTGTGAAGCACAGTGAAGTCGTCTTCTGATTTATTATTGAGTAAAGGGACTCAAACCAGGAAGATAAAGCTGGAAATTAATCCATGCACCAAATTCAGATCAGTTTATTTCATTTAACATTGAAAAGTGCTGATCTTCAGCGTTTGCTGATTTATCATGAAGTAACCACACTTTTGGTGATAAGACCAAACATGCATGCTTATGTCAGCGATATCCAATCTGTCTCCTGGAAGACCACTGACAAACCCTAATCTGATGCAGACATATCTGCCAGTAATGTTTAATCTCACAGATCTTTATTAACTGATCGAGTTTAAGAGTTTTTTCTGTTCTTATGTAACTGCAGTGGAGTAAAATGATACAGAAATAAGATAAGTCAAGATCTGATGAGATGTGCCTGTATGTGTCATTTATAAAAGAGATCCATAACATGTTGATTTTTTTAACTTAATTTCTTTATTTATTAAGAAAGTAATATATTACTTTTTTGCATCTTCTGTATAATAAAAAAAACCTTTTTATTTTTCAGTCTATAATGTTGAACATGCTGCTTGGAGGTGGAAGCAAAACTTTTGTGATGTAAACAGCTCTGTTTCATGGCAGTGATGGTAAAATGTGTATTTGCTGGTAGCATTAAATCAATCATTTTTTTTAGGTTAAAACTAAATTGACATTATCAAGACACCGAACACCGCTTAGGTATAAAGACCAGAATACATGCTTGGAAAAAATCTGGAAGTTCTGTTTGTGTGTGTGTTGTCTAAAAACAGGGATGGATTAAGACAAAAAATCAGCCGACAATAAAAAATACAAATATACTAAATAAAATAATTGAGTGAATACATATTTACAATGAGCACTTAACTCAAATAACTAGGGTGTAATATTTGAGCAAGTGCAGAACCAATTAAAATGACAACACTGTACTGAATGTTTATAAACTTCTTGTGGAGTTTTGTGTGGGAGTGAAGGAAATGCTATTGCAATCGGTATTTGCCAGTCCAAACCTAAAGGTTTTTATCATGGAGCTTTTCAGCGCCACCTTTCCTTGTTGGTTTGTTCAACAGGCAAAAGGAAGTGTTGATCATCAGCTTTTACTGATCTACACTCTTAGAACGAATGTGTTATAAAACACATTAAAGTGGATTCTGGGACAACACATTACAAACTAATCATAAAAGAGTCCAATGGCGGGTGGGTGGTGTGGGTCAGGATCTCTTGGCAACGGCAGGGCAGTTCAGAGGAGGTCCTGGGTCGTATGGCCAGGATGGTCCAGGGTCGTGGGGCAAGCATGGTCCTAGAACATGGGGCAGATGTGGACCTGGGTCATGGGGCAGGCTAGGACCTGGGTCATGGGGCAGGCTAGGACCTGGGTCATGGGGCAGGCTCTTGAAGAACATTGGGAACAGCAGAAGAGAAGGCAGACCACACACACCACAGGGCTATGGCAAATTCAGGAAGTATAACATGGATGAAACGTACCTCTGTAATATTGGGTTCATGAACAAACTATGGACAGCTGTATTTTTTTAAACTGATGTTAACAAAAATTAACAAATACAGTAACAAATGTTCTACCAGAAAGACTAGAAGATAGGTTAAGAATTGATATGAGTTTATTTTACAGTAGGTAGCAACCAAGGCTGGAATGTAACACAGTATAGTTCTTTGGCGTAGGCCCCGACCATAGTTCAAATCCGGGGGTCACGGATTCTTGTGGTTCCTGTCTGGAGATGAAGACAGGCCAGAATCTAATCCCCCTCGAGTATGGACGGAACCGACCTGGTGATGGTGGCAGGGAGGGTGGGTTGTAAATGCTGGCATCAGTATCTGCGAACGCAAAGACAGGTGAGTGCGAGGCTTATATACTCTGTATCAGGGATGATTGATTGCGCCTTGTGAAATGAATGACGTAACATTCGAGTTTCCTGGTAGAACTTGCGCTACGCTACGCTAAGCTAACATTTCTACCAGAAAGACTCGAAAATAGGTTAAGTATTGATATAAGTTTATTTAACAGTAGGTAGCAACCAAGGCTGGAATGTAACACAGTATAGTTCTTTGGTGTAGGCCCCGGCCATAGTTCAAATCCGGGGGTCACGGATTCTTGTGGTTCCTGTCTGGAGATGAAGACAGGCCAGAATCTAATCCCCAAAAATTGGTAACGATGATCGGTACCCACCAGTGTTTCTTAGAGGTTTCTGAAACAGAGATAAGAGAAATTGTTATCCACTGACATTGACGGATGCCGTAAGAGGCCATGGGATTGCTGCTTAGGCCGTTGAAGGCAGCAATATACCAGAGAGAGATAGGCTGGAGAGATAGGCTGAAAGATAGGCCGCGTAGGCCGTAGAAGGCAACGATATGCCTAGTGGGAAAAGGCCACGTAGGCTTTAGAAGGCAACGATATGCCAGATAGAGATAGGCTGCGTAGGCCACAGAAGGCAACAATATACCAGAGAGAGATAGGCTGGAGAGATAGGCTGAAAGATAGGCCGCGTAGGCCGTAGAAGGCAACGATATGCCTAGTGGGAAAAGGCCACGTAGGCTTTAGAAGGCAACGATATGCCAGATAGAGATAGGCTGCGTAGGCCACAGAAGGCAACAATATGCCTAGTGGGAAAAGGCCAAGTAGGCCTCTGGAAGGCAACGATATGCCAGAGAAATAGGCCGCGTAGGCCATAGAAGGCAACGATATGCCAGATAGAGATAGGCTGGAGAGAAAGGCTGAGAGATAGGCCACGTAGGCCGTAGAAGGCAACGATATGCCTAGTGGGAAAAAGCCGCGTAGGCTTTAGAAGGCAATGATATGCCAGACAGAGATAGGCCGCGTAGGCCATATAAAGCAACGATATGCTTAGTGAGAAAAGGCCGCGTATGAGAGGCTGCTATGAAGGGCAAAGATATGCCAGGGTTAGATAGGCTGCGTAGGCCGTAGAAGGCAATGATATGCCCAGTAGGAAAAGCCAACAGGTTAGCTTGCAATAAGATTCACCACCACCAGTATTGACAAAAGATACATACCATTAACATGTCCGTAAATGTTGACCGTAACGTCAGCAGTAGAGGATATCCGTAGAAGGCTGCCACGTTAGGCTTGAGAGCAGATGGCCGCGTAGGCCGGAAAATAAAGCCTTGTTAGGCTTGATATCAGATAGGCCGCAGAAGGCAACGTTATGCAGGGTGAGAAATGATATAAATGGTGCAAAGGCCATGATATAGCATGGTTGAATACGCCACCACCACCAGTAATTTGCTTAAAACATACCTTGATTATTACTTGCCATTATTGAATTGAATGTCATAGTGTTTTCCTGCACACGGTGAAATTAGGAGCTCGGCTTCTGATGAAGAGAGACAATTGATGTATGCATGCTTTTATATTGTCATTATAAAAGTAGGGAGAAGATTAGATGGTTACAAACAAATCTGACTGATGCTAAAGATTGCACGGTGTCACTGTTGTGTCTTGTGTTTCCCCAGTCTTGTACTCTTTATTTGAAGTTCTGTAATGTCATCCATGTCTGTAGTTCTTGTAGTTCGTTGGTCCTTGTTCTAGATTATTTCCCAGGTGTGTCTTGATATCTTGTTTACCCACATGAATATATACAGTCCTTGTGTTTCAGTTGTCCTTTGTTGAGTATAGTTTGCTGTCATCACTTTTTGGTCCTGTATTCTGGTCTTCATTCTGGTTCTGCTTTGTGCACTTTTGGGTTTTTAAGAAATAAACCATTGCATTTGGATCCGTTGCCTTGTCTTGCCTGCTTCGCCATGACACACAGAGGATTATAAAATTCTCAGTTTACGATGTAAATTAAGACCCCCCAAAAACTGAGGAGCGGTATCAGTAGGGTTGTGTAGTTGATAGATGGACGTACTCCGAAAGTAATAGCCTTCTAGATGAAAGTTTACAGCTTAAACTTTGACTAACCATAATAGCATGATTAAACGTGACAGTTTTGTGCTAACAGTCTTACATATGCACTAAAGTTCTGAATTATTTGTTTAATGAAGATCCTCCGCCACGCTGGCATTCCAGAAACGATCGAGGACGTGAAACGTGACCACCTGCGTGCACGCGGCAAGTGCGCACGGCCCAATACTAACGAAAGCTTATTTCTTGTACATGTAGCAATTATGAATGTTCAAATCCTTGCAGCCATTTACAATTAGAGTTCCTGGACGTTGATAAAGAGCCCTGATGTTAATGCAGGCACTGAAAATAAAGCACTTATAGAACTGCATGTCCGTAGTCTGTGTAAAAACATGTATATAGTTTTAAAACAGCTTGCCTCATGTATGCAGCCGTGCTGTTATAATGGTTTAAATCCTAGCAGCCGGTGTAATGTGGTTATATGGAAAGTTGATGCATGTTTTGCTATTTTATTGAGGATGCAGAGTAAGTGGATTGTACGAATCTAATTCCAGACAAAGTTCCTTGTAAAGTTATCATTTAGAATCATAACTGCATGATTTTTGGCTTTCCCAGATGAAAGATTCCCATCGTGAAACATCATCACGAATTCTATGATCGTGGCTCTTCGTCGGTGGTACAGTGTCGTACGGTGGGAGAATTTTAAAGACAGACGTTTTCCTGGTCTTGCGTCCAAGATAGCCTACAATAGTTTTCTGACAGTGTCAGAAATTCAGCATGATCACCGCACAATGCGTTTGCTGCTACAATCTTGTCAGAGTGCAAAAATCCTGTGGTATATTCCAGGCTTTAAACAAAACATTGAATTAAATTAGAAACAAGTTATTTCAGATTCCAATTCTCCAGTCATGTTGGAATTCATTAAAACAGCATATGACGATTAGAATTAAATAGTTGAAACACATAAGATAATCGAACAACACTATATTTGAACATAACACCACTCAATGAAATATTTAGACATTATTTCCATTGGGTTCCATGTTAAAACAAGAAGGAATTGTGTTTGTATTCTGTATAGCTGGTGGCACCACCATTTCGGGCGAAACATACGATGCCAACGTTCAACAGCACTTTAAATAGGAATTACGTGCTGTGATTTAAAAGCTAGCAGTCACATTACATCTTCAAACCATTATTCAGAAATCCACTGATGCCTACCCATGCGCATATTCTGTGTGCCTGCGTCGCAAACAAAGCACAATGTGCTTAATGGTTTAAACTGATGCAGCCTGTTGTGTTCTTGAAGAGGCAAGGCGCGCGTTTTTCAACTGTAAGTGAGGTCTACTGCATAACAAACAAACTCAAAATGAGAGTTTACAGGCTCAACTTTTGTTGAAACATCCGCAGAATGCGCACCGACCAAAACAACGGCAAGCCCTCAGGAATAACACCAATGCACGTTTTAATTGTATTAAATACACCACACAACCTCAGCTCCGTCTCCATATTGCACTGTAAGACATGGTCATTAGTCCCTTTCACACATACAGTCTTTACTGGTAATTTACTGGTAAATTGCAGTTAACATGTCATGTGTGAACAGAACCTTTCCGGTAAATCAGTGCTCCCAATTTACCAGTAAGACAGGTTGTAAGATTACCAGTAATTTACCGGTAAGCGCTATGTGTGAACGAAAAATATAGGATTACCGGCATTTAGAATGGACGACGTCAGACCGCGCTGACAGATCGGGCCAATCAGAACGTTTTTAAACAGATGACACGTTTACCACCGCCCTGTTTACGTTCGTTTCCACACCCATAGAGACAGAGCGCAGTTATGCAAATTTGAAAAACACGCCCACCGGGGGGAAAACAATCCAACCGTCTCCATTGACTTTGTATTGCGAGAGGCTGCCTCCTTGTCATTTCTGGCTTATAACAAAAAACCGAATAATGCCTAAAAGCTGCTGTGTGACAATATGTACAGCTAACAAGCCAAAGAACCCAGAAATAAGTTTTTATAAGCTGTCGAGCAGTAAAACCCAACCTTTAAGGAGAAAAAAGTGGATCGCCGACTACATTTCCCCCTAGTGGACGCAGTTCTACTAATAGGAGTACTATGAAAAGTTGCCTTTTTTCCACTTTTGTGTCTTTAAACGCTCGTTTTTTGAGGTCGACAGCTTATAAAAACTTATTTCTGGGTTCTTTGGCTTGTTAGCTGTACATATTGTCACACAATAGCTTTTAGGCATTATTCGGTTTTTTGTTATAAGCCAGAAATGACAAGGAGGCAGCCTCTCGCAATACAAAATCAATGGAGACGGTTGGATTGTTTTCCCCCCGGTGGGCGTGGTTTTCAGGTTATGACGCGCTGCGCTCTGTCTCTATGCTGCTAAAAGTCGAGCACAACTGAAGTTAACATCCAAATGTCTTCAAAGTTGTTTAAAACAGCTTAACATATATTTGCCAAATTGCCGACGTCCTTAGCACACCCTCGGTGAAGCCTAATATGCAAACACAGGTTCCGTTTGACGCCGCCTAACGCAATGTTGTTTGGTCACGAGCAACTTCGCGACCGTTTGTCACAGATGTGAAAACAACAAAATCAGACCGACGATATTAAGTCATAACCCGCCATTGTGTACAAATACGACACGGAGCTCGCAGCCGCGCGCCACAGGTAACTTCCGCTTTCTCTCTGAGTTTACCGGTATTTTGATACTAATGTGTGAATGATGTCTTACTGGTAAAAAGACGGAACGTCACTGCATGTGTGAACAGCACATTTTTGTATTTACTGGTAAATTCATTCTGGTAAATTCATGGTAATTTACTAGAATTACTGTGTGAAAGAGGCTACTGCCATCTTTCGGTTGTAAAAGCATGTAATGTGCACTATCAGCCAATCCAGTATAATGAATAAGAGAGCTTACTTTAGGAGAAGATAATCCAGATAAATAGATGGGATGTTCAACGAGACCGAGCTCGGATAAGAAGTTGACTGAGATCTGGAATATAGTCTCATTTGAAAAGTACAATTAAAAGTTGATGCATTCTCGTACTTTATGCATGTGCATAAATAACTGAAGATCTTAAAGCACAAAGCTTTAGATGGAAACCTTTATGCTGAACCCCGTGCTCAATAAAATTGACAATATGTAGCAATGCTGACATCGCGGGCACGCCCGTCAAATTTCTGGGTCGAAGAATCTGTTTCAGCCCACGCAGTACTTTTAAATGTGTGTCATGCAATATCCACTTCTCGCCGCAAGGTTGTAGTATGTTTTTACTAAATACGACAATTAATAGGTCAAGTCCGACCACCGGAAGCGTTTGATATTTTTAACTTTCAACTCGGAGGTGTTTTTAATTCACAGCAACTGTTTAAACATTTGTGTCAGTTTCAACCGGGCGGTGTGCTTCCACTAAGCTCTGGTCTCTAATGAAAGGTAGATGGACCCAAATAAATATATTTTATCTTGGTCCTGAAACATTTTACTCTGAGTCTATGGTGGAGAAGGTATTTAAATAAACCGCGGAAATTTCGTAGTCGCGTATCTATTAATAGACTACAGTGAACGTTCTGTCAGAACGTCCACTGCCGGTATCGTTCTAAAAACCATGGTTACCATGGGTCTGATGCCCATTCCAACTAAAACAGTAAATGTTTATAATTTATTTTGAAAGTATTAACAAAATTCTACTTTCTGTTAAAATTTCATGCAAATATCTGATAAAATGAGAAAGTTACAAGCAAAAACTTGTGAATAAGCAGCATTTCGGTCACACACATTCCATAGACATCCATATATAACTTTTTCCCCTGATTTCTAATATTAAAATTATCATAACTTTCTCAATACTCAATAGATTTTTACAATGCTTGTTTCTTTGCAAATGGGAATGTCTGCTCTGTCTAGTCATGTGATAAATTTAGAGTTTTGGGGTTTTTGAAAATTTTGTCATCATACCTACAATATGCATTACTGTTGCCATTCGACCACACACAGTTACGATTTGCTCAGCAACAAAATGTGTGCTTGAAAACTTTACGCTGTATGACCAGGATTTATTCTCCAATGATATATTAATGGTGTGTCCTACCATAAGATTTAAAGTTCGTAAAATAGCGTATCCCCGTATCCTTAAAGTCTGTAATTAGGGTCAGGTGAGTGAAGATCTAACGTAAATATTTGCATTTGATATGAACAGTTAGCATGAATAACTGTTAGGCAATAGGGAACTTGCATTGTAGTACCGTAGCAGGTATAGGACGTTGCAAGAACCTGTTACATGAATAAATGGTACCTTATATTATTGATGTTTTAGGTAAACACTGAAAGGGACAGTTCAGATGAAGCCCGTATACTTTGCGCATTCCTTATTCCATTGAAACACACGAACATTAGACCGCGTCATTCGCCTGTTTGCAGCATGTCATGCATTGCATACACGCCGTATTTAATGTGCGAAATTTTCGCGAGCAATAGCTGTTCATTCAAGTCGATTCAATGTCTTTGCTTCACAAAACATTCACGTACGGTTAAAACCAATAATAAGCGGAGCATTTGGTATTGTAGATGAAAGACAAAGATCCTGTGATGAGGATGATATCAACCTTCGGCATTCTTCCAAACCCGTGCAGGTGCAGTGCTTCGCCAATCAATGATGATTAGTGACATCTGCTGCGGGCGTTCAGAGTGTACGACAGTCAATATTATGGTTACACTTTACAGATCATCCAAATGTTCTTGCACTGTTCATAAGAGGGATAACGCCCTGTGGTATCCTTCCCTGTGTACTGCAGGGTTACACACTTTAAAGGAAGCTTGCAGACTTCCTTTTTAAGTCTTTAACCTTCTGTGAGAGCTCCTCGCGATGGTGCAGGTGAAACAAAACGAGATGAGGAAATCCCAGGAAAACAGTTTGAATGCCCGATAAATCACTCAACATTTGAAATGGCGTGTAATGTAACTAACGCTTTAGTGTACATATGCACTGAACATCGAGCGTGTAAATGCTGGCATCAGTATCTGCGAACGCAAAGACAGGTGAGTGCGAGGCTTATATACTCTGTATCAGGGATGATTGATTGCGCCTTGTGAAATGAATGACGTAACATTCGAGTTTCCTGGTAGAACTTGCGCTACGCTACGCTAAGCTAACATTACTGCATGGTTAGTTCATGTTATTTAATACAATATCAGTTAACAAGTAAAGTCATTTTCTTTGGCTAAATGTTATATTCTTGTCCTTATAGGGGGAGTGGCTGGGTGTGTGGAAGGGGTTTTCAAGATACCTCTCTGAAATGACTTTTTGCAGGTTGGGATGTCTGCATCATACACAGCTCACCACCACAAACAGCATCAATGTATAAAAGCATGTCAGCACGGTGAAGAGGTTCAGTTTCACAAGACTAAGTGGTGGTTTCCCGAACAGGAATTAGACTAGTCCTAGATTAAAATAAATGTTAGAGCTGTCCAAACTGAAAACAACTTGCAGTGACATATCTTAAAATACATCAGTGCCCTTTGTTTTGCCTCAAAATGCACACAAATAATGTTTTCAGTAAGGCATGTTTGTTAAAACTAGTTATATTTCCTAATTAAACTAAGGCCAAGTCCTGGTTTAAGCTAATCCCTGTCCGTGAAACCACCCCTTAAAGTTCACTGTGAACATCAACACCTGATCTCAATCACACAGAGCTCTATTAGGATACACTCTTAGAAAGGATTTACACATCTTTGTGCATTAAGCTTTTAACACATTATGTGTCGCTTTGTGTTGATTTTGTGTTAAAATATAACACAAGTTGTGTTAAAAGTAACACAAAATGTGTTGTTTCAATAATAACACAGAGATGGGTGGATTCCGGGAAAATACATTTAATGTGTTGTCGAAGAATCCACTTTAATGTGTTTTATAACACATTCATTCTAAGAGTGTAGATCAGTAAAAGCTGATGATCAACACTTCCTTTTAAATGCAGTTAGATATTAAATAAACTGATCTGAAATCAGGAAGATTGCATGTTGAACAAACCAACAAGGAAAGGTGGCGCTGAAAAGCTCCATGATAAAAACCTTTAGGTTTGGACTGGCAAATATCGAGTGCAATAGGATTTCCTTCACTCCCACACAAAACTCCACAAGAAGTTTATAAACATACAGTACAGTGTTGTCATTTGAATTGGTTCTGCACTTGCTCAAATATTACGCCCTAGTTATTTGAGTTAAGTGCTTATTGTAAATATGTATTCATTCAATTATTTTATTTAGTATATTTGTATTTTTTATTGTCGGCTGATTTTTTGTCTTAATCCATCCCTGTTTATAGACAACACACACACACAAACAGAACTTCCAGATTTTTTTTCCAAGCGTGTATTCTGGTCTTTATACGAAAGTGGTGTTTGGTGTCTTGTTAATGTCAATTTAGTTTTAACCTAAAAAAATTATTGATTTAATGCTACCAGCAAATACACATTTTACCATCATGAAACAGAGCTGTTTACATCACAAAAGTTTTGCTTCCACCTCGAAACTAGCAGCATGTTCAACATTATAGACTGAAAAATAAAAAAGTTTTTTTATTATACAGAAGATGCAAAAAAGTAATATATTACTTTCTTAATAAAGAAAGAAATTAAGTTAAAAAAATCAACATTTTATGGATCTCTGAATACTTAAATAAGATAAGTCAAGATCTGATGAGATGTGCCTGTATGTGTCATTTATAAAAAATGACACATACAGGCACATCTCATCAGATCTTGACTTATCTTATTTCAGTATCATTTTACTCCACTGCAGTTACATAAGAACAGAAAAAACTCTTAAATTCGATCAGTTAATAAAGATCTGTGAGATTAAACATTACTGGCAGATATGTCTGGATCAGATTAGTGTTGGTCAGTGGTCTTTCAGGAGACAGATTGGATATCGCTGACATAAGCATGCATGTTTGGTCTTATCACCATAAGTGTGGCTACTTCATGATAAATCAGCAAACGCTGATGATCAGCACTTTTCAATGTTAAATGAAATAAACTGATCTGAATTTGGTGCATGGATTAATTTCCAGCTTTATCTTCCTGGTCTGAGTCCCTTGACTCTGTATTAAAGCAGAAGACGACTTCACTGTGCTTCTCACATCGCTGGACTGAACAGTGACTACAATGAGCATCTTTTGGTTCATAACTACACTGCTACTGCTGCACTCCTGCACCCCAGGTAATCAGACTACACTAATAACAGTTTCTCATAACCGTTTAAATAGTTTAAAAAGTCTTAAAATAGGAGGAAATAACGGTAAGGAGTCCATTCCACACAGCCGCCCATACATGGTCTACATTCGTGACAAACAAACACATACAGCATGTGGTGGATTTTTGATAAGGAAGATTTTGGGTTTGACGGCTACCCACTGAAAAAAAGAGTGAGTAAAATAATATACTATCAGTGACATCAAAACACAAACTTTGCTTCTTATACTTCACTATAACGAATTATAAAAGCTTAGTTAAAAATTGACAACTAAATCTTTCTATTAGAAGAACAAGGTCATTGAAAATATGGTATTGATCAAATTAACTCTATAACCAATGCAAATAAAAAGTTGGATTTACTTTAAAAAAAACTTCATCAAGTGGATTCCACATAGCTTTGTTAAGAAATGTCAACAAATAAAATGTAAGTTGTATTTACTAATAAAGTTTGTGTAAAATTGACAATTTAAATGTTGCATGGACTAAAGAAATCCTAGTAAAGTCACTATTATGAAACATTTAATTGATGACAACAAAATTAAAAATTATGATTTAATAACTCCATAACAACGAATCAATCAATCAATCAGAGTGCAGCTGCTCAATACAACCTTGATTTAATTACAGTTTATCAAACATATCACAAACATATTTGAAATGCAATGTTTGCACTGTCTAGCAATGTGTGTTTATATGTAAACTAAAACAAACGTTTTTCTTTATAAAACTTTGCATATCATCAAGTTTATGGAGTAGGCTCGCATGTTTTTCGGTTGGAGGGCTTTAGAAAAGGTCAAGTGATTTCCGGTAAGGGAACATAGGGACCATATGCTCACTGTTTTTTGCATTGCATGGAATTTTTAGATAAATAAATGTTAGAGCTGTCCAAACTGAAAACAACTTGCAATGCCATATCTTAAAATACATCAGTGCCCTTAGTAAGAAATGTTTGTTAAAACTAGTTATATTTCCTAATTAAACTAAGGCCTAGTCCTGTCTTGAACTAATTCCTGTAACCACCCCTATAATCTTTAAATATCATTTCTTGCCATTTTTTAATGTGCTCCTCTGGTGAAACACTGGCCCCTCCTTGGCCCCCCTCAGGGCTGGACTGGGACAAAAAATTGGCCCTGGCATTTTGGTCCAGACCGGCCTACTACATAGGATCACAAATCTTTGTGCAACCTTGACTACCAACTCCATATAATGATTAAGTAGAAAAGTATAAGAGCGGACACGTGACATTACAAAAATGTAAGCGCTGTAAAAGGCTTTGCAGATTTTAAAAATAATAGTGTTAGCCAGGTAGTGCACAATGTTTAAACTAACCATTCTGAACACCTTATGATAACACCAGGACCTGATAAATGTTACAATGAAGTCGCAGTCTTCTCTGAGCCACGAGTCCCATTACAGTGTGTGCAGAATATTTTGATCACTTTTTTCTGAACACCTTTTACCAATTCCAAAACGCAGTAATTTTAATATCCAACATTAATTTTGTATATCTTTTCCTTTCATCCTATTTTATGCCCTTGCTGCCCGAATCAGGATTTCTTGTATATTGGTCAAACCTCAATTTTGCAATTTCCATGCATGGCATCTTTCTTATGGACTTTAAATAATGAATTTCCAGTTTGCGTAATAATTTTTTTTTTAGCTCATTTTAAATGTAAAAGAAAATGTGCCAAATAATTCTGCACACTTGAATATAAGGTGTTTTTTTCTCCAGCCAGACATCATTAGCAATAATGTATTACTTATAAATGCCTTATTTATAAAATGAATGGTGGTTATTAAGATTAATTTGGTTTGGAATTAGTAAATATGTTTGATAAAAACTGTTATCAAAAGTTTGATGTAGTATATAATTTTGCCCACACTGTATTTTATTGCAGTGTAATCACTGTCATTTTGCAAACAGCCAATGGTCTATCACTTGTGTTTTTGACTGCGTTTTATGAAGAGGATATCTAACAACAGTGTTTTAGATGCAGTTCTGCTTACCACACGTCCACTCGGTTCTCAGTCGTCTCTTATTTTGACAGACGCACACTAACTCTGCATGCTTCATAAAATGCCCTAAAAGTTGTGATTGGGCTAGCCAAATGTCAAATAAAAAAGAAACAATGGGCTGCTGATTAGGTGTCTCCTGGGCCGGTCTCTCAAAAAAAAAAACGTCTTACGCTAACTTTAAAAAAAAATGCAGTACATTGCCACCGCGCCTTTTAGCGCCATTAATGAATTACATTAAAACAAAGAAAGAAAGCAATGGGCTGCGTTGCGTTATGTACGAGTGTTATGGGCTGTTCAGACAAAAATAGTGTCAGATGTATGATACGTCTGTATGATACTCGCTCTCTGTTTCTTGTGTCAGATCATCTCTCTGTCCATCTGACACAAGAAACAGAGGGGTGGAGCTTGTTAAGAGATGATTGGACCAGCCCCGTGTCAGTATGGAAAATGAACCAATGGGCCGCTGTCCCTGCTTTATGGGCCGGTCGTTGGCCAATAAAAAAATATCATATTATATTCACCGGCCCCCAAGGATGTCGGCCCACCGGGCATTTGCCCGGTATGCCAGATTACCAGTCCAGCACTGGCCCCCCTAGACTGATTAGATCTAACTCAATACAATTAAGGCAACATTTTCCAACTAATTTTTGTAAGTTTATTGAACTGATATTTTAAATAAGGACAACTTAATAATATGGATAAATATGGATTTCAATGAATGCAAAAATATTAAGTAGCATTTTAAGAAAAAGCTAATAAATTAAGTACAACTAATGTAAAAAATATCAGCATATTATACACAGACTTAATTAAAATAGGTAACTTTTAAATGAAAAATACTAGTTAATGTCATCTGATTAATTAATTAATTAATTATTTTATTTATGGTTTGTTGTTGTTCTTTTATTCAGAGTAATACTAACAGCACTATCAAAATGTTAGAGAAATTATGACAGACTTATTGTTCCTGTATTCAATGGTATGCATTGCATTGGCAGCATAAAAGGTCATGGGTTTGAACTCAGGGAACACATAATGAAAAAATATGTATACTTTGTAATGCACTGTAATATGCTTTGGATAAAATGCATAACAACTGAAGCTGATATCTGATTGGTTAGTGTGTCTTGTAAGTCCCAAACTATCCCAATAGACAAAATTATACTGGGTTATTTTAAACATCAGCACAGAACTGCTTTGTGAAATCTATGTGACATTTGCAAATATAAATGGTTGGGTTTAAAGATTCATATCCAAAATACACATAAGACTGGGCAAACTCCCCAACAAGTATATGGATACCCCAATAAAATTAAGATAGATAAACGTAAAATAATCAAATTTGTGACATGTTTGGCATGAATGTTGTTATTATTAGCTTGTTATAAGTATATTATCCTTATTTAAGGAAATGTTGCAATTTCATGACAGTGAGACACGTTGACTTATTGATGCTTGATGCTCAATGCTTTATTTAAAATCAGTTTGTGAGAAAATCTGAAATTCAACCATTAAACACACACACAACCACAAAACATAATGCATAGAGCATAGTTTGTGATGAGTACAGTGCAGTTGTAAATTGTTGTTTAATGAGTTGTTAAAAGAAGACAGTTTGGAAAGATAAAAGAAATAATAGCAAGCATTTATATCACTTTATTATGCAGAATTCATTTAGGTGGTAGTGGTACTATGTCCTGGATCCATGGAATAAATGCAGAAATGTTCATATAATAATTTTCCCCAAAAGCATCGTTGCAGCTGTTTTCACGTAAAAAGGATGTAACGCCCACCGCAGTGTTGTTACAAACCAAAGGACCTCCTCCATCCCCCTGTTAAGAATGTAGACACATAATTAGCAATTATCACTATTTATGGCTTCAATAAAGCATAACATAATCTGTAAATCAGATGTCAATGTTTTACGTACGAAACACGATCCTCCACTGCCATATACACACATCATCTGTAAAGCTACATATCCCCATCGAGCAGCACAGACTGCGTCATTCGTAATCTTCACGTTTGCCTCTCTGAGGGTTGCACTTAAAGGACCTCTATTAGTCACGTATCCCCAGCCTGCAACACTGCAATCAGTGCCCACACTGATCTCCACAGGTGTTTTTGGTATGGGAATCGTCTGGATGTTGTCGTTTAGTTGGACTTTTTTATCCAGCTGTAATCCAACAACACATTCATCTTTAGTAGACAGAAGTTAGATGAGAAAGAACTATATGTGATAATATTGTAATTATTTATTGTGATGCTTGGATAGCAATATTGAGTGAAGTTGTTTACCTTCAGAATCATCAGGTCGGCCATGAAAGGTGTGCTATTATTGGTCTTGTTTTGTGGATGCTTGGTATAGTTTATCACATTAATGCGGACATGGTTTTCCTGTTTGCTTTCTAAGTCAAGTACACCTGCCACAACTGTCAGAATCTCGCTGCTGTAGAAAGAAAGAAATCTTATTAAACAATATATTTATTTTACCTGTATCGGTTTTCTTTAGAAAGGTCTTTTCATAAAGAGTGTTTAGGGAGTGTGTTAAGTCTGGAATAGAAGTCATGGTGTCATTTATTTTTTATTTTTAACCAGGCTAAAGTCTCAAAATCGAATGATAAGATTAGGAGCATCAAAATTTGATTTCAATCTTTGACATCAGTTTATTTTCACAATCTTCTTTACATTTATTTGATAGAAACAGAAAATCAGTAAAAATAACTTCAGAAAAATTTATATTTCATAATTTCATGATGTTTCTGTGTTGTAGAGTAGTTTTTTTATGAGAACATTTGAATATATCTGAGTTTGTTATGATTGCAGCTCAGACTAAATGAAACCTTACTTATTTCTGCAGATTGCAGCAGTCAAGACAAACTGATCAGAAATGAGGAATCCTCCACAAACATGTGTCATATTCTTCTGAACAGAAACCATGTAAGGTCTGGAGTGAGGTGTTGCTTTAGTGCCATTCACTATACACACCTTGACACTGGCTGAGAGAGAAATATCAGTCAACTTAATCAGTATGAGAAACATCTGAATAATGCATCACCAAAGACAGTCCCATATTGAGTCTTGTTAATGGAAATGTGTTACACTTTATATACAGGTGCATTTTCTGATGCAACGCTCATTTGTTAGTTATGATAAATCTGAATAAGATGGACATTTACAGAGTAAAACATGAATCTTACAAGTGAAGCTCAGGTTTGGCAGCAGAGAGCCCAACAGGAGCAGAGAGATGATGATGATCATGATGAAGATGAGATCTGACTGATGAAACAGTGTAATTTATACTGTAAGGGTGGGGTGGAGGCATCAAGTTGACGCTTCCCTTTTTTCTAAACCTGTGGCATTAAAAGTAATATCTTTACATGTATGAATGACCTCACCAGATGTAGTGCTATTGTTTAAAATGCATAAATGTATGTACAGTTTAAAACTACACATTAAAAAGTGGCAGGCTACTTGAGCAATTTACTCATGCAGATTTTCTGACTCACTTGCACATTATCTGATTTACACTAAATTGTAAAATGTTCACCTTCGTTTTTATCACAGTAATGTTTTGAGAATTAAATATTTTCCCCCTTGAAAATATTTATGCATACACAGAATATGCACAGTATATGTACACATAGATGTTCAAGTGTTATGAAATTCCTCTTTAGATTTGTACATCCTTTTTAATAAATGGTTATTTTGGCCCAATCATTTGATAGCTGTGTGCAAGTAAAAATAAAATTTTTAGAGGAATTTAAATAATTCTGAATAACTTGCTTGCTTTTGCAAGAGATTTGTGATGTTTTGTGGAGGTTTGTGGTTGTTCATGTGTGTGTAGTTTAGACAAAATGAGCTATAGTTTCAGAAACAGTGTGTTAGCAAATAAAAAAAAAGTTTATTCATTTTAGTAATTTTTTTTCCTAATTTACTAAGAGAGACTTGATGGTTATTAATATTAAAAATGTGAAATGTGTTAAACACACACAAGACCTGGATTAAAGGTCTGCATTCTGAGGTTTCTTTTATTTAGCTCATGGGGTTTTCAGATGTTTTTCATAATTCAATTTAGGTGAGAAGAACTTAAGAGAAGCTGCTGAGGTGTATCTGTTTTATTTGATGGCATATTTACACACCAAACCTTATTCAATACAGTAATGGTTTTGCATTAAATAATGTTTATCTGTGTATTTTGATTGTACTTTAAATTCCTTTAAAGATGTTTTAGTAATGGGGTTAATGGATTACTTAAAAAATTACTTAAATTGGTACTAATGTTTACATCAGTAAAAATATTAGGTGCTACTGAAGTTATTTTTAAAGTTATTTTTTTTTCACCTTAAACTTTTCACTTTAAGTTACCAATTTAAATATTTTTTTAATTAGACTTTTTACAAGGTAAGCTTTAACATTTGAACAAATGAGTTTGTCACCTTGGCTTGTGTTCACACTTTTAATCATTTTTGTCAGTGTTGCCCCCCTGGACAATGATCACAACAGTTTCTTCTTTTTGTGAAGTTTATTTGCCCCGGTTCTTTTCTTTTGTTTGTTTTTTTTTATAACAGATTTGGGACTGAACGTTTCAACAGTGCACAACATACACCAACTGCACTTCTTCTCTCTATCTTTACTTACACCCTTTTCTTCCCACAGCGCCCCCTATAACCCTATACATATTTTTCTTATGTTTTCTTCACGTTATTTTAGTGTAGATTTATAAACAAAAATATGAAACAAATTTAACAATTATTAACTACAATAAATAAAAATATAAATCAAATTAAACAATTATTTGAGGTCATTACACCAGCAATTGTGGTTTATTAAATTAATGATTTCTGTGTTTAGTGGTTCTGCTTTCAGCTCTCCTGGTCCGATTAGTTTAGATCAGCATAAAACAACTGTGAAATGTAAATACTGCTTTCATATATATTTTCTGTCTTAAATTTTTGTTGAATCAAGTCAGATTTACAAGTCATTTAACTTATTATTATTGATCTTGACTAGAAATGAGTTGCTACAACTTACAAAATAAAGCTGGAATGACTTGACTCTAAAAATGTCTGGGTTGTTTTTGACCCATAATGGGTAAATATTGTACAGAACGCATGCTAGGTTAAAAATGACCTAATTTTGGGTCGTCGTTTTGCAACCATGCACTGAAAAAAAGAGTGAGTAAAATAATATACTATCCGTGACATCAAAACACAAACTTTGCTTCTTATACTTCACTATAACGAATTATAAAAGCTTAGTTAAAAATTGACAACTAAATTTTTCTATTAGAAGAACAAGGTCATTGAAAATGTGGTATTGATCAAATTAACTCTATAACCAATGCATCCGTCAAACCCAAAATCTTCCTTATCAAAAATCCACCACATGCTGTATGTGTTTGTTTGTCACGAATGTAGACCATGTATGGGCGGCTGTGTGGAATGGACTCCTTACAGTTATTTCCTCCTATTTTACGACTTTTTAAACTATTTAAACGGTTATGAGAAACTGTTATTAGTGTAGTCTGATTACCTGGGGTGCAGGAGTGCAGCAGTAGCAGTGTAGTTATGAACCAAAAGATGCTCATTGTAGTCACTGTTCAGTCCAGCGATGTGTGAAGCACAGTGAAGTCGTCTTCTGCTTTAAATACAGAGTCAAGGGTCTCAGACCAGAAATATAAAGCTGGAAATTAATCCATGCACCAAATTCAGATCAGTTTATTTCATTTAACATTGAAAAGTGCTGATCTTCAGTGTTTGCTGATTTATCATGAAGTAACCACACTTTTGGTGATAAGACCAAACATGCATGCTTATGTCAGCGATATGCAATCTGTCTCCTGGAAGACCACTGACAAACCCTAATCTGATCCAGACATATCTGCCAGAAATGTTTAATCTCACAGATCTTTATTAACTGATCGAATTTAAGAGTTTTTTCTGTTCTTATGTAACTGCAGTGGAGTAGAATGATACTGAAATAAGATAAGTCAAGATCTGATGAGATGTGCCTGTATGTGTCATTTATAAAAGAGATCCATAAAATTTTTATTTTTTAAACTTAATTTCTTTATTTATTAAGAAAGTAATATATTATTTTTTTGCATCTTCTGTATAATAAAAAAACCTTTTTATTTTTCAGTCTATAATGTTGAACATGCTGCTAGTTTGGAGGTGGAAGCAAAACTTTTGTGATGTAAACAGCTCTGTTTCATGATGGTAAAATGTGTATTTGCTGGTAGCATTAAATCAATCATTTTTTTTTTAGGTTAAAACTAAATTGACATTAAGAAGAAACCGAACACCGCTTTGGTATAAAGACCAGAATACATGCTTGGAAAAAATCTGGAAGTTCTGTTTGTGTGTGTGTTGTCTATAAACAGGGATGGATTAAGACAAAAAATCAGCCGACAATAAAAAAATACAAATATCCTAAATAAAATAATTGAATGAATACATATTTACAATGAGCACTTAACTAAAATAACTAGGGCGTAATATTTGAGCAAGTGCAGAACCAATTCAAATGACAACACTGTACTGTATGTTTATAAACTTCTTGTGGAGTTTTGTGTGGGAGTGAAGGAAATCCTATTGCAATCGATATTTGCCAGTCCAAACCTAAAGGTTTTTATCATGGAGCTTTTCAGCGCCACCTTTCCCTTGTTGGTTTGTTCAACCAACCCAGTCTCACCCCATTTCGTAAATATTTGACGACACTTGACCATTCGTCATATGTTGACGTGAAGGGTATACCTTTCGCGTCATTTTTTGACGAACTGGGGACTTCAATACTATTACGTCCGTTGCATTCTCTTTCCTATTTTATTACCATTTGCGCGTCGGTTTAGGGTTAGATTTACATAATGACATCCCTACCCAAACCTAACTCTAACCCCAACGCCAGGTGACAACTGTTTCTAACCCCAACGCCAGGTGACAACTGTTTAATTTCGCGTACACTGTTTAATTTCGCGTACACTGTTTAATTTTGCGTAATCTAACCCTAAACCGACGCGCAAATGGTAATAAAATAGGAAAGAGAATGCAACGGACGTAATAGTATAGTCCCCAGTTCGTCAAAAAATGACGCGAAAGGTATACCCTGTTGTGTTGTGTTGATTTACAAATAAAGACTGCTGCTTTGAGTGTTTCCCGTGTCACTTTATTTATCAACTACACCCATAACGTGTCCCTCACTTATTCATCTAATCCCTGCCATGCAGTCCTCAGGCATTATACATGTCAGTGTTGCCCTCTAGTGGTAACATGTAATATAGATTACACCACATCCCCCTTACTGAAAGTAAAGTAAACCACTCTTAGCTGTAACTCAAACCATTAGTATTTCTCCATTGATTTTACTTCTAACATGTCACATAGGTCAGCTGAACTGTAATGTTCTGGGCACAACATTGTCATAACATTTCTTTTCCCTTATCAAACAGCTATTGTAAACAATAAACATTTTTTTTTTAATGCCAAAACTCTGATTAGATTAAGGCATATTTCAGAACTTATGCACACATAACAAAAACGTTAACACGTTCCTTCACAGATCCAGTCTTATTGGTTTCACCACTTCTCTACCAGACCTAGTTCGAACAACATCTGGTGTTTGTTGTACTGGTTGCTCAGAAAGTGTCTCTGCAGGAGGGCTACTTTCATTAGACTGGGTCAGCTGTGATTCAGTATGAGACTCTGAGATAGGCAAAGACACAAGATGACTGCGGTTCCTTCGGACTGTACCCTGCGATCTACTGATGACATAGGACCGTGGGGTTGTGTGGACAGATGTCACTGTGCCTGTTGCTTTTGCATCTGTAATCCAAACAGGGTTTCCAGGTATCAGTTTGTCCAGATCTCTTGTTCGGTGTCTTTTGTTGAAACATTCTGTTTGTCTCATCCTGCTCTCCCTCTCCACATGACGAAGCAGTTGAAGATCAGGCAGACATGGCTGTAAAGCCTCTGGTAGCATCGGTAGGGTGGTACGGAGCCGACGCCCCATGAGCAGCTGAGCAGGGCTGTAACCATTTGCCAGCGCTGTGGTCCTATAAGCCAATAGAGCCCTGTACGGATCACCAGCCTTCTTGAGGAGATTTTTAACTGTGCGGACAGCTCTCTCCGCCTCGCCATTGCTTTGGGGGTACCTGGGACTACTGGTCACGTGCTCAAAACAGTACTCACTTGCAAAGTCTTTCATTTCCTGACATGCAAACTGCGGGCCGTTGTCTGTGATCAGTATCTCTGGTATTCCGTGACGAGCAAATATTGATTTCAAATGCACAATGACAACAGCAGAACGAATTGGGCTGAGCTGAGCAATCTCTATATACCTAGAGAAGTAGTCCACTATTAACAGGTAGTTTTTATCTTGCAGAGTGAACAAGTCAGCACCTAACTTCTGCCACGGTCTGTCGGGTAAATCTGTGGGCATCAAAGGCTCTCTTACATTGACTCTTTCCTGTATGCACTGTCTGCATTTAAGGACAAGTTCACTGATCTGGTTGCTTAAACCCGGCCACCACACTGCCTGACGAGCAGGCTCTCTGCACTTAACCACTCCCTGGTGACCCTCGTGTATTTTATCCAAAACCGAGTTTCTCATGTTCGCAGGAATAACTAACCTTGTGCCCCTAAGTAGCAGTCCATTGTGCACACTCAGAACACCTCTCTCAGGCCAGTAATGCTTCACCGCTCCTTGCAGCTGGTTACGATCCGGCCAGCCTTCTGCGCAGTACCTCATGACTTGTGAACAAACGCTGTCAGACATCAGCTGCTCTTGCAGATCCGTCAGGTATTTACTGCTTGTAGGGAGACCCTCTAGCACGAATTCGAGGTAAATATTAGTGTCCTCCATAAGATCTGTATCAGCGCAAGTAACACTGTTTGTAAGCGGTAAGCGTGAAAGTGTGTCAGCTGTGGTGAGACTTTTGCCAGGGATGTGCTTTATTGTGTACGAGTACCTCATTAAGCGCATACGGAATCTCTGTATCCGTGGCGGAAGCGCATCCAAAGCTTGTCCTCCCAGAAGACTCACTAGTGGCTTGTGGTCTGTTTCAAGTTCAAAGTGGAGACCTAGGATAAAGTCATTAAACCTCTCACAGGCCCATGTAAGAGCCAGCGCCTCTTTCTCCACCTGTGCGTAGCGCTGCTCGGTAGGTGTTAATGATCGGGAAGCATAAGCCACTGGCAACCACACATCACCCGATTGCTGCAGCATGACCGCCCCCAGGCCAAACGAAGAGGCATCCGCGGAGATTTTCTGGGGCTTATTCGGGTCGTAGAGCTGTAACACAGGAGGAGAAGACAGTTCAAGTTTAAGGTTGTGAAACGCTTTTTGCTGGTCGTGCCCCCAGTACCATGCATTTTTGGTTGAAAGTAAATCTCTTAGTGGCTTATCCTTTTCAGAAAGGTTGGGAATAAACTTCCCCAGTTGGTTCACCAAACCAAGGAAGCTCCTCAGCTCACTCACATTGCTTGGCTCTTTCATGTCCTGAACAGCTTGGGTTTTGTCTGGATCGGGGCTCATTCCGTCCGCTGCGACGATGAATCCAAGGAATTTGACTTTTCTTTTATTAAACTCACATTTTGACATGTTCAATGTAACACCAGCTTCCTCTGCTCGCTGCAGGACAGCATGCAGTCTTGCGTCGTGCTCCTCTACGGTCGACCCCCAGACCAGGATATCGTCCATGTGACAAACGACACCCTCGAGACCTGCCGTAACCTCTGTCACCATCATGTTTTGAAAATGTTCGGGTGCGCTGGAAATCCCGAATGGCAAACGGTTAAAGTGGTACCTGCCAAATGGTGTAATAAAGGTGGTGAGGAGTGCCGACTCTGCAGATAGTGGTATTTGCCAAAAGCCCATGTTTGCGTCGAGTTTTGAAAAATATTGAGCACCTGTGAGCATGCCTAGTGTTTGGTCTACAGAAGGAAGTATGTATCTTTCACGACACACGGACTCATTTAAAGGTGTCATGTCCACACAGATACGCACCTGCTCTGTGTCCTTTTTGGGAGCTACTACCATGCCACAGCACCAGTCGGTCGGCTCGTCCACACGACTAATAACTCCCATTCCTTCCATTCTGTCCAGCTCCTTTTTAACTTTGCCCATGAGCGGCAGTGGCACACGCCTTGGCACTTTGAGGGAAAAGGGCTTGGCATCAGGTTTTAGTTTTATGGTGTATGGCTTACGAACTAGCCCGAGTCCTTTGCATAACTTGGGGTAGGCTTTACTCACTGTCTCCTCGTTTATAGTATCAACTCTGGCGATAAGCTTCAGTCTCACCGAGGCTGCTCTACTCAGCAGTGCCATGCGCAGGTTTTGGACTACATAGATTTTCTCTGTAGTGCTCCTCTCACCATATGCAATAGTCTCTGTGGTAGACCCCAAAACAGCTAACGCGGCCCCTCCCGGCCCGTACAGTGGTTTTTCAGCCTTGTCCAATACTTTGTCTCTGAGGTTGAAGCTCACAAATGTCTGTTCGGAAATGGCGGACACATCTGCCCCGGAATCTAGCTTGAAAGTCACCTTATGTCCGCTCACATTTATGTCAGCCAGCCATGGTTCTTCTCCAGAATCCACCACGCCCAGAAAAAGTCCAGCCGCGCTGTCCGCGACCTCATTCACAGATGTACTGGACTTACAGACTCTACCGTAGTGTCCTCGTTTCCCACAGTTGTGACATTCTGCATTTTTTGCTGGGCACTGTGCTGCTGCATGCGCGGGTGCTTTGCCACACTTGAAACATGCTTTACTGTCGTGTTTGGTCTGCTGACACTTTGCGAACTTTAACTGTTTCTGTTCTTTGGTTTTAAACTTATACGGCTTCGCTTTTCTAACCTGTACTGCATCCATAGCTGTTTTGCTGGCGATAACTTCTCCTCTCAGGTCAGTTTGCTGTCTCTTTATTTCCTCAGATTGTCTCGCCATTGTGATAGCTTTAGCTAGGGTAAGATCTTTGTCAAGCTGCATTCTTTCTGACAGAGACGAATCTTTAAGACCCACTACAAGCCTATCTCTCAAAAGGTCATCATGAAGAGCGCCGTACTCACAGTTTTCTGCCAATGCGTATAGGGCTGTAATGAATATGTCCACGGGTTCTGATGGCTGTTGCACTCTCTTGTTAAATTTTGCCCTTTCATAAATCACATTCTTTCTAGGGACAAAATGCCTGTCGAAAGCTGTTTTGACTGCATTGTATTGCTGGCGCTGCATGGCTGTTAGCTCGAGCCCTCTTAGCACGTCGTCAGCCTCATCTCCCATGCAATAAACTAAAGTATTGACTTGGTTTGCTTCCGAAGAGTTATTCAGATTACTTGCCAGTCTAAAACGCTCGAACCGTCTGATCCACCTTTCCCACTCCTGGGGCTTTGCAAAATCAAATGGCTCCGGTGGTTTAATGGTGAAGGTAGCTGCTGGAGTCGCCGCCGCCATCACCGGCGCCGCTGCGGCTGCTGGGGCTCCTCTCGCTAAGTCTTCCTCGCTCATAGTCGCTAGCCGGGCGCAAAGCTGACTACAACTTTCTCAAAGCACAGCCACTTCTGACACCATGTTGTGTTGTGTTGATTTACAAATAAAGACTGCTGCTTTGAGTGTTTCCCGTGTCACTTTATTTATCAACTACACCCATAACGTGTCCCTCACTTATTCATCTAATCCCTGCCATGCAGTCCTCAGGCATTATACATGTCAGTGTTGCCCTCTAGTGGTAACATGTAATATAGATTACACCACATACCCTTCACGTCAACATATGACGAATGGTCAAGTGTCGTCAAATATTGACGAAATGGGGTGAGACTGTGTTAGTTCAACAGGCAAACTTTCTGATTTCAGATCAGTTTATTTAACTGCATTTAAAAGGAAGTGTTGATCATCAGCTTTTACTGATCTACACTCTTAGAATGAATGTGTTATAAAACACATTAAAGTTGATTCTGGGACAACACATTAAATGTGTTTTACCGGAATCCACCCATCTCTGTGTTTTTATTGAAACAACACATTTTGTGTTACTTTTAACACAACTTGTGTTATATTTTAACACAAAGTCAACACAAAGCGACACATAACGTGTTAAAAGCTTAGTGCACAAAGTTGTGTAAATCCTTTCTAAGAGTGTATCCTAATAGAGCTCTGTGTGATTGAGATCAGGTGTTGATGTTCACAGTGAACTTTTAGGGGTGGTTTTACGGACAGGGATTATCTTAAACCAGGACTAGGCCTTAGTTTAATTAGGAAATATAACTAGTTTTAACAAACATGCCTTACTGAAAACATTACTTGTGTGCATTTTGAGGCAAAACAAAGGGCACTGATGTATTTTAAGATATGTCACTGCAAGTTGTTTTCAGTTTGGACAGCTCTTACATTTATTTTAATCTAGACTAGTCTAATCCCTGTTTGGTAAACCACCCCTTAGTCTTGTGAAACTGAACCTCTTCACCGTGCTGACATGCTTTTATACATTGATGCTGTTTGTGGTGGTGAGCTGTGTATGATGCAGACATCCCAACCTGCAAAAAGTCATTTCAGGGAGGTATCTTGAAAACCCCTTCCACACACCCAGCCAGAAAGAAATAAGGACAAGAATATAACATTTAGCCAAAGAACATGACTTTACTTGTATACCGATATGGTATTAAATAACATGAACTAACCATGAGCAGTACATTTGTTTTCTGTATTTTTAAATTTTTGTTAACATCAGTTAAAAAAATACAGCTGTCCATAGTTAGTTCATGTGTTAAGGGGTTGCTTTAATGAAAGCAAGGGAGATGTGAGTCCATGTGCGAAAAGGTATTTATTAGAAAAATCCTAAAAGGGCCAGCCAACATATCCAATAACGGCAAATCCAACAAACGTAATCCAGAGACAGGCAACAGTTCAGGGTCAGGCGGCAAAACAGGCAAAATCCAAAATACAGGCAATGGTCAAAACACAGGCAGATGCAGAAACAGATAAACAGATAAGGACAGGCAACAGGTACAGGCTAACATACGAAGTATTAATCAGCCAAGAACTGGTGTACAGGAAGTGGCTTAAATACAAAACAGACAGGAAGTGGTATGTGAAGTGTGACATGATGATATTTCAAAATAAAAGCCGGAACAGAACAGGATGTCAAAATAAGAGTCCAAATAACAAAACTACACAGAACAAAACCAGAACACATAACAAAACATTACAGAACCCCCTCCCTCTTAAGGGCGACTCCTGGAGCCCAACAAACTAATCATAAAAGAGTCCAATGGCGGGTGGGTGGTGTGGGTCAGGATCTCTTGGCAACGGCAGGGCAGTTCAGAGGAGGACCTGGGTCGCGGGGCAGTTCAGAGGAGGACCTGGGTCGCGGGGCAGTTCAGAGGAGGACCTGGGTCGCGGGGCAGTTCAGAGGAGGACCTGGGTCGCGGGGCAGTTCAGAGGAGGACCTGGGTCGCGGGGCAGTTCAGAGGAGGACCTGGGTCGTGGGGCAGGCTTGGACCTGGGTCGTGGGGCAGGCTTGGACCTGGGTCATGGGGCAGGCTTGGACCTGGTTCGTGGGGCAGGCTTGGACCTGGGTCGTGGGGCAGGCTTGGACCTGGTTCGTGGGGCAGGCTTGGACCTGGGTCGTGGGGCAGGCTCTTGAAGAACATTGGGAACAGCAGAACAGAAGGCAGACCACACACACCACAGGGCCATGGCAAATTCAGGAAGTATAACATGGATGAAACGTACCTCTGTAACATTGGGTTCATGAACAAACTATGGACAGCTGTATTTTTTTTAAACTGATGTTAACAAAAATGAACAAATACAGTAACAAATGTTCAACCAGAAAGACTCGAAGATAGGTTAAGAATTGATATGAGTTTATTTAACAGTAGTTAGCAACCAAGGCTGGAATGTAACACAGTATAGTTCTTTGGCGTAGGCCCCGACCATTGTTCAAATCCGGGGGTCACGGATTCTTGTGGTTCCTGTCTGGAGATGAAGACAGGCCAGAATCGAATCCCCCTCGAGTATGGACGGAACCGACCTGGTGATGGTGGAAGGGAGGGTGGGTTGTAAATGCTGGCATCAGTATCTGCGAACGCAAAGACAGGTGAGTGCGAGGCTTATATACTTTGTATCAGGGATGATTGATTGCGCCTTGTGAAATGAATGACGTAACATTCGAGTTTCCTGGTAGAACTTGCGCTACGCTACGCTAAGCTAACATTTCTACCAGAAAGACTCTAAGATAGGTTAAGAATTGATATGAGTTTATTTAACAGTAGTTAGCAACCAAGGCTGGAATGTAACACAGTATAGTTCTTTGGCGTAGGCCCCGACCATAGTTCAAATCCGGTGGTCACGGATTCTTGTGATTCCTGTCTGGAGATGAAGACAGGCCAGAATCTAATCCCCAAAAATTGGTAACTATGATCGGTACCCACCAGTGTTTCTTAGAGGTTTCTGAAACAGAGATAAGAGAAATTGTTATCCACTGACATTGACGGATGCCGTAAGAGGCCATGGGATTGCCGCTTAGGCCGTTGAAGGCAGCAATATACCAGAGAGAGATAGGCTGGAGAGATAGGCTGAAAGATAGGCCGCGTAGGCCGTAGAAGGCAACGATATGCTTCAGTGGGAAAAAGCCATGTAGGCTTGAGAAGGCAACGATATGCCAGATAGAGATAGGCCGCGTAGGCCACAGAAGGCAACAATATGCCTAGTGGGAAAAGGCCACGTAGGCTTTAGAAGGCAACGATATGCCAAATAGAGATAGGCCGCGTAGGCCACAGAAGGCAACAATATGCCTAGTGGGAAAAGGCCGCGTAGGCCTTTGGAAGGCAATGATATGCCAGAGAAATAGGCCGCGTAGGCCATAGAAGGCAACGATATGCCAGATAGAGATAGGCCGCG
Organism: Misgurnus mizolepis; assembly: GCA_025389145.1. Taxonomy (NCBI): domain Eukaryota; kingdom Metazoa; phylum Chordata; class Actinopteri; order Cypriniformes; family Cobitidae; genus Misgurnus; species Misgurnus mizolepis. The sequence goes on along the minus strand of JAIFKI010000021.1, from coordinate 16,858,686 downwards.
TAGGCCATAGAAGGCACCGATATGCCAGATAGAGATAGGCCGCGTAGGCCATAGAAGGCAACAATATGCCGAGTGGGAAAGGCCACATAGGCCGCAGAAGGCAACATTATGCCAGAGTGAGAAATGATATAAATGGTGCAAAGGCCATGATATAGCATGGTTGAATACGCCACCACCAGTAATTTGCTTAAAACATACCTTGATTATTGCTTGCCATTATTGAATTGAATGTCATAGTGTTTTCCTGCACACGGTGAAATTAGGAGCTCGGCTTCTGATGAAGAGAGACAATTGATGTATGCATGCTTTTATATTGTCATTATAAAAGTAGGGAGAAGATTAGATGGTTACAAACAAATCTGACTGATGCTAAAGATCGGATTGTGTCTTGTGTTTCCCCAGTCTTGTACTCTTTATTTGAAGTTCTGTAGTGTCATCCATGTCTGTAGTTCTTGTAGTACATTGGTCTATGTTCTAGATTATTTCCCAGGTGTGTCTTGATATCTTGTTTACCCACATGAATATATACATTCCTTGTGTTTCAGTTGTCCTTTGTCGAGTATAGTTTGCTGTCATCACTTTTTAGTCCTGTATTCTGGTCTTCATTCTGGTTCTGCTTTGTGCACTTTTGGGTTTTTAAGAAATAAACCATTGCATTTGGATCCGTTGCCTTGTCTTGGCTGCTTTGCCATGACACACAGAGGATTATAAAATTCTCCATTTACGATGTAAATTAAAACCCCCCAAAAACTGAGGAGCGGTATCAGTAGGGTTGTGCAGTTGATAGATGGACGTACTCCGAAAGTAATAGCCTTCTAGATGAAAGTTTACAGCTTAAACTTTGACTAACCATAATAGCATGATTAAACGTGACAGTTTAGTGCTAACAGTCTTACATGATATGCACTTAAGAAGTTCTGAATTATTTGTTTAATGAAGATCCTCCGCCACGCTGGCATTCCAGAAACGATCGAGGACGTGAAACGTGACAACCTGCGTGCACGCGGCAAGTGCGCACTGCCCAATACTAACGAAAGCTTATTTCTTGTACATGTAGCAATTATGAATGTTCAAATCCTTGCAGCCATTTACAATTAGAGTTCCTGGACGTTGATAAAGAGCCCTGATGTTAATGCAGGCACTGAAAATAAAGCACTTATAGAACTGCATGTCCGTAGTCTGTGTTAAAACATGTATATAGTTTTAAAATAGCTTGCCTCATGTATGCAGCCGTGCTGTTATAATGGTTTAAATCCTAGCAGCCGGTGTAATGTGGTTATATGGAAAGTTGATGCATGTTTCGCTATTTTCTTGAGGATGCAGAGTAAGTGGATTGTACGAATCTAATTCCAGACAAAGTTCCTTATAAAGTTATCATTTAGAATCATAACTGCATGATTTTTGGCTTTCCCAGATGAAAGATTCCCATCGTGAAACATCATCACGAATTCTATGATCGTGGCTCTTCGTCGGTGGTACAGTGTCGTACGGTGGGAGAAGTTTAAAGACAGACGTTTTCCTGGTCTTGCGTCCAAAATAGCCTACAATAGTTTTCTGACAGTGTCAGAAATTCAGCATGATCACCGCACAATGTGTTTGCTGCTACAATCTTGTCAGAGTGCAAAAATGCTGTGGTATATTCCAGGCTTTAAACGAAACATTGAATTAAATTAGAAACAAGTTATTTCAGATGCATTCCAATTCTCCAGTCATGTTGGAATTCATTAAAACAGCATATGACGATTAGAATTAAATAGTTGAAACACATAAGATAATCGAACACCACTATATTTGAACATAACACCACTCAATGAAATATTTAGACATTATTTCCATTCGGTTCCATGTTAAAACAAGAAGGAATTGTGTTTGTATTCTGTATAGCTGGTGGCATCACCATTTCGGGCGAAACATACGATGCCAACGTTCAACAGCACTTTAAATAGGAATTACGTGCTGTGATTTAAAAGCTAGCAGTCACATTACATCTTCAAACCATTATTCAGAAATCCCCTGTAGCCTACCCATGCGCATATTCTGTGTGCCTGCGTCGCAAACAAAGCACAATGCGCTTAATGGTTTAAACTGATGCAACCTGTTGTGTTCTTGAAGAGGCAAGGCGCGCGTTTTTCAACTGTAAGTGAGGTCTACTGCCTAACAAACAAACTCAAAATGAGAGTTTACAGGCTCAACTTTTGTTGAGACATCCGCAGAATGCACACCGACCAAAACAACGGCAAGCCCTCAGGAATAACACCAATGCACGTTTTAATTGTATTAAATACACCACACAACCTCAGCCCCGTCTCCATATTGCGCTGTAAGACATGGTCATTGCCATCTTTCAGTTGTAAAAGCATGTAATGTGCACTATCAGCCAATCCAGTATAATGACTAAGAGAGCTTACTTTAGGAGAAGATAATCCAGATAAATAGATGGGATGTTCAACGCGACCGAGCTCGGATAAGAAGTTGACTGAGATCTGGAATATAGTCTCATTTGAAAAGTACAATTAAAAGTTGATGCATTCTCGTACTTTATGCCTGTGCATAAATAACTGAAGATCTTAAAGCACAAAGCTTTAGATGGAAACCTTTATGCTGAACCCCGTGCTCAATAAAATTGACAATGCATTACTGTTGCCATTCGACCACACACAGTTACGATTTGCTCAGCAACAAAATGTGTGCTTGAAAACTTTACGCTGTATGACCAGGATTTATTCTCCAATGATATATTAATGGTGTGTCCTATCATAAGATTTAAAGTTCGTAAAATAGCGTATCCCCGTATCCTTAAAGTCTGTAATTAGGGTCAGGTAAGTGAAGATCTAACGTAAATATTTGCATTTGATATGAACAGTTAGCATGAATAACTGTTAGGCAATAGGCAACTTGCATTGTAGTACCGTAGCAGGTATAGGACATTGCAAGAACCTGTTACATGAATAAATGGTAGCTTATATTATTGATGTTTTAGGGAAACACTGAAAGGGACAGTTCAGATGAAGCCCGTATACTTTGCGCATTCCTTATTCCAATGAAACACACGAACATTAGACCGCGTCATTCGCCTGTTTGCAGCATGTCATGCATTGCATACACGCCGTATTTAATGTGCGAAATTTTCGCGAGCAATAGCCGTTCATTCAAGTCGATTCAATGTCTTTGCTTCACAAAACATTCACGTACGGTTAAAACCAATAATAAGCGGAGCATTTGGTATTGTAGATGAAAGACAAAGATCCTGTGATGAGGATGATATCAACCTTCGGCATTCTTCCAAACCCGTGCAGGTGCAGTGCTTCGCCAATCAATGATGATTAGTGACATCTGCTGCGGGCGTTCAGAGTGTGCGACAGTCAATATTATGGTTACACTTTACAGATCATCCAAATGTTCTTGCACTGTTCATAAAAAGAATAGGCCTGTGGTATCCTTCCCTGTGTACTGCAGGGTTACACACTTTTAAGTAGGCTTGCAGACTTCCTTTTTAAGTCTTTAACCTTCTGTGAGAGCTCCTCGCGATGGTGCAGGTGAAACAAAACGAGATGAGAAAATCCCAGGAAAACTGTTCGAATGCCCGATAAATCACTCAACATTTGAAATGGCGTGTAATGTAACTAACGCTTTAGTGTACATATGCACTGAACATCGAGCGTGTAAATGCTGGCATCAGTATCTGCGAACGCAAAGACAGGTGAGTGCGAGGCTTATATACTCTGTATCAGGGATGATTGATTGCGCCTTGTGAAATGAATGACGTAACATTCGAGTTTCCTGGTAGAACTTGCGCTACGCTACGCTAATGTCACGGCCAGGGGCGGACCCAAATATACTAAAGGTCACACCCCTCTCAACTCTTCCACCTCGAGGAGTTTCCCAAGACCGCCCCAATGACCAGACAGACGAGTATACTACGTTTAAAATAAACTTTATTTAAATATTTAAAAAGAATAAAAGGGAAAGAGGGAAAGGGCAAGGTTAAAAACTAATATGGCTTCTTCTGCCCTCCAGGGCCACTCGTGACAAGGACCGGGGACAGGGGCTCCTTATGGCACTGGCCCTAGAACCCGTGGCGCACTCCACTTCTTCCTGGAGGCAGAATCAAGAACAGAAAGGTTATCACAATGTGCTTTGATGCGATCTTACTGCTGCTCTAATTCCCCGTCTTCTCTCTCTCTCCTCTGCCTTAGGTTCGTTGTTCTGTGGATGCTACTGGAAGCAGAGACCGTTAGTGGACCATGCAGGGAAACAACTCACAACACTGGGGTTCCTCATTCACAAGGGCATTCGTCGAGACACAGGTACGTGGTTGCTGTAGACACAGGTCAATAACACTTCACAGAGGTAGGTTACTCACAACACTGGAGGTCTTCGTTCACACAGAACATTCCTTGTGACACAGGTAAGTGGTTTCTACAAGCACAGGTCAATCATACTTCACAGAGGTAAGTTACTCACAACACTGGGGATCTTTGTTCACACAGAGCTTTCCTTGAGACACAGGTAAGTGGTTGCGGTAAGCACAGGTCAATAATGCTTCACAGAGGTAAGTTACTCACAACACTGGGGATCTTCGTTCACACAGAGCTTTCCTTGAGACACAGGTAAGTGGTTGCTGTAAGCACAGGTCAATAGTACTTCACAGAGGTAAGTTACTCACAACACTGGGGATCTTCGTTCACACAGAGCTTTCCTTGAGACACAGGTAAGTGGTTGCTGTAAGCACAGGTCAATAATACTCCACAGAGGTAAGTTACTCACAACACTGGGGATCTTCGTTCACACAGAGCCTTCCTTGAGACACAGGCAAGTGGTTGCTGTAAGCACAGGTCAATAATACTTCACAGGGGTAAGTTACTCACAACACTGGGGATCTTCGTTCACACAGAGCTTTCCTTGAGACACAGGTAAGTGGTTGCTGTAAGCACAGGTCAATAATACTTCACAGAGGTAAGTTACTCACAACACTGAGGATCTTCGTTCACACAGAGCTTTCCTTGAGACAAAGGTAAGTGGTTGCTGTAAGCACAGGTCAATAATACTTCACAGAGGTAAGTTACTCACAGACAGTGGGCTTTCGCTACAGCGTCGGTGCACCGTGTTTCTTCACCCGTCCACTCAACTTCTCGGGCGTCGTAGGGACTGATGGGTCCAGTGGCACGGAGCTGAACGCTTCCCGAACTCCCCCTCTTGTTTCCACGACCGGGGTCCCGAGTTGGGGCGAACTTTCGTTGAGGCTCCGCCACCACGAGCTTCTGTTGGATAGGTCGAACACACACACAACTATGACCCTCAGTCCGCACAGTGCACTTCCAAAAATACTCACTCCTATCCACCACTGGGTTTCACCACTGCCCGCTCTATCGAGGAGTGAAGCTCTCTCTAACACACGGGGCCAAGGCTGAATTTCACTCTCTCCGTAGGACTCGGGCCACAACAGATGTAAACCTCTCACGATTCGTCCGAGGCCGGGCGGTTTGGTCGCTACAAGCACAGCATACACACAGCAAGCACGGCACAACACCAAGTAATAAGTGTAACTCACCCACGACACTCTTGTACACACTTCACGTGATATTAAATATGGACTTAGCCACCAGGCTTCGATTCCCTCGAGAGGATAGCTGGGCAATGTTTTGATCGCCGGTTGAGAGTAGGCTTATAATACTCACAGCCCCGATGTGTTGTTTGTTACTTCTCTGGCTCACCCATGCTTTCTTGTCCCGCAGGGCCACTGATCGATGCGTAGACGGCGCTTCCTATACAAATGTTTCGTCCGTGCTTCCGTCAACCCACGGCTCGCCCACTCTTCCCTCTCCGGTGGGGCCAGGGACCTCAAACACAAGAAAGACACACACCAAGCAACTCCTCTTCGAAATATCACACGATGAACCCAATGGAAGTTACTCACTCTTTGTTGTCAATAGCCTCTTGTATCTATAATCCCGTTGGCTCTGTATCTTGCTCACTCACGAGTGAAAAACTCTCCCAATCTTCCTTCGCTAGCTGTCTCTCCTTCCTTTACTTCCCCGAAGGAACGAACAAATCAGCACAAGCGTCTGCAAAGCAGCAAAACAACGCACACAAAGTACATACCAAGCACCCAGTTTGATGTCTTCAAAGGTCTTTATATCCTCTACCTCTTCTCCTCAGCAGCCTATCAGCAACCGCTGTGTAAATTATCCCCACCTGGGCGAAATCAGGCTTGATTTCGTCTTCGGGGAAACCCCGGAATTCCGGTGTTCAGAGTAAAGCGTCCGGGCGGAACCATCGTCTTCCGCGCTCTTGGTTCCGCCCTTAAAAACCGTCACCTGTGACATCCTCCCCCGCCGAAATGGTTCTAGTCCCTAGAACCGCTTCCTGTGTCCCACTCTCCATACCGGATGGGCGGCTGTCCCCGATTTTCCCGCTGGGGACGCTGTGGTAGGGGCTCTGGGGCTTCTTCAGCAGGTAAGTCGTTCGGCTCTCCTGGAGCCTCTGGGGCTACCTCGTTCGCTGGACCCTCTACAACAGGTAAGTTCTCGGGCTCCCTTGGGGCCGCCTGGGCCGGTCCCTCTACCGGACCTCTTGGGAAAATAACCCACCCTTCATACCAAGGAGCAGCGGCCACTGGCTCCTTAGGAGCCACCTCTGTGGCTGGTGGTGGTAGTTTGGACAGGGGCGGATCATGTTCCGATGAACCACCCGATCCGGTCCGGGCTTCCCTTCTGGCCGGATCGTGTATACCGGCTGCCCCGGCCTCTGCTGCCGCTGCACAATGTACGGCCTAGCCTCCCACCGATCACTCAACTTGCCTCCGCCTAGTCGCCGATTGTCCCGGACTAGTACCCTTTCTCCAGGGAGCAAGGGAGCATCCTGCGCCGTCCTATCATACAGCCTCTTGTTCTTCTCCCCGGCTGCCTGGATCCTCTTATTGACCTGTTCGTAAGCAAAGTGGAGACGGTGGTGGTGTCGTCCTACCCACTTGGTCACGCTCCCCTCTCTCTCACCTCCCGATGTCCCCAAGAGGAGATCTGTGGGCAGGCGAATGTGTCTACCAAACATTAAGTACGCGGGGGCATACCCCGTCGTACTGTGTACGCTGTTATTATAGGCTTGCAACAAGTTCGGTAAAGCACTCACCCAATCATCCTGGCGTCTCTGATCCAGAGTTACCAACAGGTTCAACAGGGTCTGGTTGAAGCGCTCACATCCTCCGTTTCCTTGGGGGTGGTACGAAGTCGTATGGGTCTTTATACACCCGTACAGCTGGCATAGTTCTCGAATTATCCGGGATTCGAAATTTGGGCCCTGATCCGAGTGCAGGAACTCAGGGCACCCAAATGGTTGAAAGACCGCCCTCCATAGCGCCGTGGCCGTGGTACTCGCTGTCTGGTCGAGGGTGGGGATAGCCCAGGCGTACTTGGTAAACAAGTCGGTCACGACTAGGATGTTCTGGTACCGATCCTTGGGACGACTCAGGGTCAGATAGTCCATCGCTACAATGTGGAGGGGGGCCTTTGCGTGGATAGGGACCATCTGTGCTCGTGGTTCCTGCCGAGATTTAAACAGAGTACATCGGGGACATGCTTGAATGAACGTACTCACAGAAACCTCCATCCCTGGCCAATAGAAGTGTCGGCGCAGCAACGACATGGTCCGTTCCTGCCCCTGATGTCCCATCTGGTCATGGTATGCCTCCAGCAACGCCCGGACTTGGCTGGCCGGTACCACAATCTGGCTAACCTCTTCATCGGTCCCCGGGTCCCGAATGGTCCTGCACAATACACCTTCTCTCAACTTCAATCTCTCCCACTGTCCCAGTATTTTATGACCCACCTCTGTCTGAGCTTGCCTCTCGGCGGGGGTCGGTCGCCGGGCCCGCCTAAGCCACTCGCTCAGATTCTGCAGCTCCTGATCCTCCTGCTGCCTAGCCTTCCAACGCTGGGGGTCCCATCCCCAACTTACGGGCGCTGCCTCCTGTTGGCTCCCAGGCGCCTCCACTACTCCAACCATCAGCCCTACCTCTCCTTGTTCTTCCTCGAGTGGGGCCGGGTCCCTCGAGTCTTCCCTTGCTGGCAACCGGGAAAGGGCATCTGCGTTGGTGTGCTCACGCCCCGGACGGTACTGCAGCTGGTAGTCGTAGTTGGCTAGCTGGGCCACCCATCGCTGTTCCACCGCTCCCAACCGGGCCGTCTGCAAATGTACCAACGGGTTATTGTCAGTGACCACGGTTACCTTGGGATGGAGACTCCGGCTGGCATAGGCAATTACCCGTTCTACACCGTCTTGTTTCTGTGCGAGCACCGCTCCCAGGCCCAGGTTGCTGGCATCTGTATAAAGCACAAAGGGTTGGGAGAAGTCAGCATACGCTAAAATCGGGGCTTGTAAAAGTTCTTGCTTCAAGACCCGAAAGGCCGTCTCACACTCTGTGGTCCACTCCACCGTGGGGGATCCCCGCCCCCGTGGTCGCCCTGTCCCGACCAACAGCTGGTTCAAGGGTCTGGCGATCTTAGAAAACCCTTTTATAAATCGCCGGTAGTATCCCACAAAACCTAGAAATGATCTCACTTGCCTTACAGTCCTGGGAGCCTCCCAATCCCGCACTGCAGATACCTTCCCGGGGTCAACGGCCACTCCAGCCGCACTCACCACGTGTCCCAAGAACTGCACCTTGCGGCGCAGCAAGTGGCACTTTTCCGGTTGCAACTTCAACCCGTACCTCTCCATCTCTCGGAACACCTTCTCCAGGTGTTGCAGGTGAGTCTCGAAGTCTGGGGAATACACGATCACATCATCAAGGTATACAAGCACAGATTCCATTAACTGACCTCCCAAGCATCGTTGCATCAATCTCTGGAAGGTGGCGGGAGCGTTGCAAAGACCGAAGGGCATCCGGTCCCACTCGAAAAGACCGAAAGGCGTGGTGAAGGCGGTCTTCTCTCGGTCCCGTTCCTCAACCGGTACCTGCCAGTACCCGCTGGCCAAATCTAAGGTGGAATACCATGCAGACTTGGTCAGACTTGTCAGCGAGTCCTCAATGCGAGGCAGGGGGAACGCATCTTTCTTGGTCAGTTGGTTCAGCTTCCTATAGTCCACACAGAACCTCCATGCCCCCGTCTTCTTCTGGACCAACACTATAGGTGCCGCCCATGGGCTGCTACTCTCCCGCACAATCCCCTGCTCTAGCATACCTTGTAGGAGGGTCCTAACCTCTGTGTATAAGGTGGGGGGTATCGGCCGATACCGCTCCCGACTCGGTACAGCTTCCCCCGTAGGGATACTGTGTCGTATCACTGTTGTGCACCCATAGTCTTCATCATGGGTGGAAAACACGTGTTGCCATCTCTCCAGTAGTTCCCGAAGCTCCTCGGCCTGTCCCTGTTCCAGGTCCTCTCCTCGCAAGGAGTCCCCTGTCAAATGGGCCGGTACCTTTTTCTCTCTCGTCCTAGACGCTCCTTCTGCTTGCGTCAGTGCTACTTCAACTACTGCGGGGTGCACCCGCCGGAAACTCACGTCCTCCTTATCCCGCACCTGATGGCCCTCGACCGACGTCACCATCACCAGCCGCTGGTGCTTGTGTAAGTGTACTGGGTAGGGGTTTTCATTACAGACTTTTACTGGCACTCGGCCCCGTCGCACCACCGTCAGTCCTCGGGCCACTCTCACCTGCGTGCAGTCTTCGTGAGGTTCGACCAACACCCAGCTCTCGGGGCCTCGACGCTGTTGTGGCACCCTAGCCCACACTATGGCTTCGCTTTCTGCTGGCACTGACAATGCAAATCGACATGCTACTCGTCCAACTTCTTCTCGGCCATCTCGGCTCTTAGCCAGCTGCACTCGCCTGCAGTCGGCCACTACTCGTTCCCAGCCTGGCCGTTCGGCCCTCGGTATTGTCTGAACGGGCCTAGCCCGAAATAACTCCTCCCAGCACTCCGAGAGAACATTCATACCTAGGAGGGCTCGATGACGGCCGAGGCAGTGGTCCTGTACGATGATGACCCCCTTCTGCGGGACTCGTACTCCATACAATTCGAAGTCTGTAAGTCGATAGCCGATGTAGGGGATCTCTAAACCGTTCGCCCCCTTCAGGGTAAGCCAAGGCGCTTCAGCCTTATGTGCGGGGTAGGTTCCAAATAATTCGTGGGACAGACTCTCTGAGAATAAGGTGACCTGGGAACCAGTGTCGACGAGACAGCGCACCGTGGTGCCACATACCTGGGCCTCCACTGTTGGGCTAAGCCCGATCATCCCGTCCCTGGGTTCCACTCTTCTATAAGGGTCACTTTGGGGGGCGCCGACCACATGACCCACTGTGGCCGGTCGTCTTAAAAACCCCCCTCGGAGGCTCTTCGTGGTCCGCACTGTCTGCTCACGTGTCCTGCGGTCCCACACCGATTACAAATGGGCCTCCCCTGCTCATCCCACTCGAACCTGGGCCGACTAGCCTGCCAGGGCCGCCTCATCCCATCTCGGTCAGAGTACGTCCGTTCTCGGGGGGCGGGCCCCTCTTCTCTCCTTCCTGGCCCCAGGCGCAGCTCTCCTACTAGGGCCTTAGTTAATTCGGCCATCTGATCTCGCACATCCTTCAGGAGTTCCGTCTTCAATGTTTGTTTCCAGTCTGCTACCTCCGAGGACGCCACCGGGCCACTCACTGCTGCACATACGGGGGCCTCCTTTACTTCCACTTGGTCACCTTCCAAGGCCATGGCCTCCTTTTTTAGGTCATCGAACGTAAGTTCAGGGTCTCTTCTAAACTGTACTCGGAGGTTTTGACGGAGGGGGCCCTCTCGGAGCCCTAGCAGAAACTGGTCCCTTAACAGGGTCTCCTCGTCTCCCAACCCATGATCTTGACGTCGCTGCAGGCGTGCATACTGCTCACGCAGCTTCAGGGCGAAGGCTCGAATGGACTGGTGGGGGCCCTGCTTGCAGTTAAAGAACTGCGCCCTCAGGACAGCCACAGGGGTAGTATCACCATACTGTTCGGTAAGGAAGTGGAATATGGTCTGGGCGGTCGTTCGAACGGCCTCGGGGGCGGCTTGTACTTCTCGCCGGGCCTCTCCTCCTAGTGAGTTTAACACAAATTGCTGCTGTTGTCTAGCACTCAGCCCCTGAAGGCCGGCCAAATACTCGATCTGGGCCCTCCACTCAGTTAAACGGATCTCAGACTCGACCCCACTGTACTTCTGCACCCAGGGGTTTCCCAGGAACACGGGCATGGCACGGGGTAGCGTTTCTGGCCTTTCAGGCACAACACGGGGTGGAGCTTCTGGCCTTTTTAGGCACAACACGGGGTGGGGCTTCGGGCAACTCGTCGTCGGCCATTGGAGAGCCTTGGTCGCTCAACTCGAGGTGGAGCCCTGCCGACTACGCCAAATCTGTCACGGCCGGGGGCGTACCCGAATAACTAAAAGTCACGCCCCTCTCAACTCTTCCACCTCGAGGAGTTTCCCAAGACCACCCCAATGACCAGACAGACGAGTAACTACAGTTAAAATAAACTTTATTAAATATTTAAAAGGAAAGGGGGAATGGGGAAAGGGCTATTTAAAACTAATGAGTCTTCTTCTCGCCTCCAGGGCCACTTGGGACAAAGACTGGGGACAGGGGCTCTTTTGGGGCTCTAGTCCGAGAATCCGTGGCGCGCTCCGCTTTTTCCTGGAGGCAGAATCAAGTTATGCAGTGGTACGTTGTTCTAGGTCGCTACTCTCCTCACCCTTCTTTCTCTTTCTTTCCCTCAGGTCTTAGTTGCGTGGCTCTTTGGATCAACCCCCGGGGTTCTTCGCTCACAGAGGGTCTTCGAAAAATGGTAAGCAATCACTATAAGCACAGATTGTTTTCACTCCACGGAATATGTCACTCACAGTACTGGAGACCTTCGTTCCCACCGAGCCTTCGTTGGAACACAGGTAGTTTTTGCTATGAGCACAGGTTAACTTCACTTCACAGAGTATGCTACCCACAGTACTGAGGGTCTTCGTTCACACAGAGCCTTCGTTGGAACACAGGTAAGTATTTGCTATAAGCACAGGTTAACTTCACTTCACAGGATATATTACTCACGGCACTGGGGATCTTCGTTCACACAGAGCCTTCGTTAGAACACAGGTAAGCATTTGCTATAAGCACAGGTTACTTTCACTTCCCAGGATATATTACTCACAGCCCTGGGGATCTTCGTTCACACAGAGCCTTCGTTAGAACACAGATAAGTATTTGTTATGAGCACAGGTTAATTTCACTTCACAGGATATATTACTCACAGCACTGGGGATCTTCGTTCACACAGAGCCTTCTTTAGAACACAGGTAAGCGTTTGCTATAAGCACAAGTTAATTTCACTTCACAGGATATATTACTCACAGCACTGGGGATCTTCGTTCACACAGAGCCTTCGTTAGAACACAGGTAAGCATTTGCTATAAGCACAGGTTACTTTCACTTCACAGGATATATTACTCACAGTACTGGGAATCTTCGTTCACACAGAGCCTTCGTTAGAACACAGGTAAGCATTTGCTATAAGCACAGGTTAATTTCACTTCACAGGATATATTACTCACAGCACTGGGGATCTTCGTTCACACAGAGCCTTCGTTAGCACACAGATGAGCATTTGCTATAAGCACAGGTTAATTTCACTTCACAGGATATATTACTCACAGCACTGGGGATCTTCGTTCACACAGAGTCTTCGTTAGAACACAGGTAAGTATTTGCTATAAGCACAGATTAACTTCACTTCACAAAGTATGTTACTCACAGTACTGAGGGTCTTCGTTCGCTCGCAGACAGTGGACTTTCGCTACAGCGTCAGTGCACCGTGATCCTTCGCCCATCCACTCAAGCTGTCCGGGCGTTGTAGGGACTAGTGGCACGGAGCCGAACGCTTCCCGAACTCCCCCTCCTACTTCCACGGCCGGGGTCACGAGTTGGGGCGAACTTTCGTCGGGGCCCCGCACACCACGAGCTTCTGTTGGAAAGGTCAGTGCACACACAGCTATGACCCTCAATCCGCACGGTACACTTCCTACGATACTCACTGGGTTTCACCACTGTCTGCTCTTTGGAGGAGCGACGCTCTCGTTGACACGCCCGGGGCACAGGGCTTAATCTTCTCACTCTCCGTAGGACCCAGGCCACAACAGATGTCGTCGTCTCGCGACTCGTCCGAGGCTAGGGCAGTTTGGGCGCTACAAGCACAGCATACACACAGCAAGTAAAACGTAAACACCATCAATCAGTGAAACTCACCCACAGCACTCTTATACAACTTCACGTGGTTTTTAGATCACCCTCGCCACCTGGCTACGACTCCCTCGAGAGGATAGTTGGGCGATAGCTAGACCACCGATGAGAGTGAGATGGGCGTTATTCACAGGCCCGGCGTGTTGTTTATCACTCCTCTGGCTCACCTGCGCTTCCTTTTTCCACAGGGCCACTGCTCGATTGGAGAACGGTGCTTCCTACCAATTGCTTCGTCCGTGTTTCCGGTCACCCCGCGGCTCGCCCACGCTCCCCTCTCCAGTGGGGCCAGGGACCTCAAACACAAGGAAAACACACACCCGCAACTCCTCTTCCAAGTAATATACAGATAAGTATTACAGCTGTGACTCACTCTTCGTTGTCAATGATTTCTAATATCTGCACTGTTGAATGCTCTGTGTCCGCTCTCTCACGAATGAAGTCTCCCAGTATTCCTTCGCTAGCTGACTGTGCCTTTCTCTCTTCCCCAGGGGAACGATCAAGCCAGCATAGTCCGTCTGCAAAGCAGCAACACAGCGTATACAAAGTACACCACAAGCACACCGTTTGATGTCTTCAAAGATCTTTATATTCTCTACCTCTTCTCCTCATCAGCCTATCAGCAACCGCTGTGTAAATTACCCCCACCTGGGCGAAATCAGGCTTGATTTCGTCTTCGGGGAAACCCCGGAATTCCGGTGTTCAGAATAAAGCGTCCGGGCGGAACCATCGTCTTCCACGCTTTTGGTTCCGCCCTTACAAACCGTCACCTGTGACAATTACGTGCTGCGCGAATAGAGTATATATTATTATAAGTATACGTACTGTAGGCTAATAATAAGTGTGCCCTCCCATGCATTTCATATGCCCCCCTTAAGACTGAGGTCTGGCGACGGGTCTGAAGTTGATTCTGGGACAACACATTAAATGTGTTTTACCGGAAACCACCCATCTCTGTGTTATTATTGAAACAACACATTTTGTGTTACTTTTAACACAACTTGTGTTATATTTTAACACAAAATCAACACAAAGCGACACATAATGTGTTAAAAGCTTAATGCACAAAGATGTGTAAATCCTTTCTAAGAGTGTATCCTAATAGAGCTCTGTTTGATTGAGATCAGGTGTTGATGTTCACAGTGAACTTTTAGGGGTGGTTTCACGGACAGGGATTAGCTTAAACCAGGACTAGGCCCTAGTTTAATAAGGAAATATAACTAGTTGGTAACACTTTATTTTACGACCCGCAAAGTACCGCGTAATTAAACCGAATTTACAGCGTACCTATTTGTAACAACAGAGTACCTCTACAGTACGTACTTGTAGTTATAAGGGAACAATATTTTAAGTTTGGGGTAATAAGGGGGTAAGAATATATGGAAAATTATTCTCTAAGTATTTCATAACTACAGGGTACCTATTGTAATATTACGTGGTATGTATGACTTACGTCTATGGGTAATATGGTCTATGTGTAATATGTTTTTTTTTCATATTTACTTACCTGATGAAGTGTTTTGTATAGCCTACAGTTGATGTCTACAAGCCACGTCGGCAAATAAAATATAACACACAATAAAAATAATAGCAACTTGTACCTCTTTGATCTGTATATGTATACAGGAGTTACCAGGTAACTCTTATATTTGCGGGCTGTAAATTAAAGTGGGGCTTATTCCCCGATTGTTCTGTGTATGTACCAGGTAACTCACATATTTGCGGGCTGTAAACTAAAGTGGGGCTTATTCCCCGATTGTTCTGTGTATGTACCAGGTAACTCACATATTTGCGGGCTGTAAACTAAAGTGGTGCTTTGTTCACCTCTTGTTATAGGGTAAATACCATAAACATACAGAATATTTTTATTTTTATTTTAAAACAACTTATTTCAAAACATCTTTAAAACACTATAATTAAGCCAACACTTAATGTTTATTATCACATAACTTTTATTTTTACATAAAAAGTCAAGTTTGCGGCTTGGCTTCCTCTGTTGGTGTTCTTGTCCACTCGGATGATGAGTTGATGTGGTCTCACAAATGCTGGTCTGCATTACATATAAAAAACATAAATGAAAGCCTTCAGTAAATGTTTCTTTACTGTGCCTTGACAGAAACAGAGTTTGCTGAGCCAGTTACGTTAATAACTTTAGGCTAACTTATGTGCTAGCTAACCTGCTACCGTTAGCTGGCAACTTTCTTGAAAAAACATTGTTTGAAATGCGTGAGTCATGTATTAACAAAACCAGTCACCTTATCCAGCATGCGGATCCTGCTAACATCACTCGCAGCCGCACTCCACAGTGTAGAACGTTTTTTTAAACCTCTTAAAGAAATTTCACCTCAGGATTGCGTTCCAGCAAACCTCCTGCAGACGGCCGCGCGTTCTACACATGCGCAGTAGCCTACGCATGTAGTCGTCTTTTGCTTTAGCGGGAGCTGATATCTGCTGTTGTTTCATTCTGGTTTGCCATTGCATAAATTATATTTGGCTAAAATACTTGTGTTTACAGTAAATAAATTGCAAAGCACCACTTCAAATATGTCCGCAAATGTAGGAGTTTCCTGGTAAATAGGGAATAAGTTGCTATTTTTATTGTACTTACCTTAAAAAAAAGATAACCACATTAAATCAGCTGGACTTTTGTTATTAAAAGCAAGTAATATAGGCTACTAAAATAAAAGTGATGTGCTGTTATATTTATTTTCCGATGTGGCTCGTAGACATTGACTGTATACAACATTCAGTAGTCAATATGAAAAATTCACAATATTTTTTTTTTACATAATTTCCCCATAGACTTGACTAAGTCATACCATGTAATTTTACAATAGGTACCCTGTTGTTATAAAATACTTAGAGTATAAATAATTTATAATTCTTCATATTCTTATCCCCTTATTACCCCAAACTTAAAATATTATTCCCTTATACCTACAAGTACGTACTGTAGAGGTACCCTGTTGTTACAAATAGGTACACTGTAAATTCGGTTTAATTACGCGGTACTTTGCGGGTCGTAAAATAAAGTGTTACCTGCTTTTGTTTAGTAGCCTTATTTTTCTGAGGTTTAGTTACACAGAATTTATAATAAAGTAATGTATTTCATAAAATATTATAGAACTGGGGCCCCTGGCCTGTAAAAGTAATCCCCTGTGTTACAGCTATAAGCCTGCAGAGGGAGAGAGTCCCGAGTCCAGCACCTGTGGAATACTTACCTTGCACGCCGCTACGAGTACCTGGGTGAGAGAAAAAGTTGTGGTCACTGTCAAGTAATAGTCTGTGTTTACAGTTGTGAGCCGTGAAAGAAGAGAGTGTGAGCCCAGTTGTCTGGGAGAACCTACCTGTGTCAACTCTACGATAGAGCCACTGAGCGGACTACTCTAATACGAGAAGATTGCCAGGTATCTACTTCACTGAACCCAACAATTCACTGTACCTTTAATTTAATCTGCCTCCATGAGAAGAGGAGGGCGCCACGGGATCAAGTAAACAAGGCATAGGAGCCTTGTCCCCCCTATCTTCTCCCCGCCCCTCAGCAGTCCCTTGGACCCCCGGCACCTGGCCCCTCTCTTCCCCCCTTGTACGGCCCATCTGGAGGGCAGAAGGAGAAACCTTTTTAACTTCCCCTTTTTCCCCTTTCCCTCAAATATTTTAAGTAAATTAAATAAAGTTCATTTTAAATTTATTCTTACGCTTGATTGTCTGGTCATTGGGTTGGCTTTGGGACCTCCTCGAGGTGGAAACTAGGAAGGGGCGCGGCTTGTTACATCTGTGGTCCGCCCCGACCTGTGACACGTACATCCAAAATATAAGACTGGGCCTGCTCCCCAGGAAGTAGGTATCCTAATAAAGATAGATAAAAAATAAACAGGTCAGCATAAAATACTCCAGATATAAAGATCTGGCTGTTTAGAATAACCACTGCTGATAGTATTTACAGTGTGGTGAGATCAACATCCAGGTTTAATATTCAGTTTTACAAGTTTGTCTCACTGACAATAAAGTGGGACTGCTGATTTGGCGTGCCTCCTGGGTGAGGTTTCCGAGCTCGGAAAATACCCCGAGTTCGTCCCTTGACCGGGGAAGGAGTCCCGAGCCTGGGACATGCCCTTAACCCGGGTTATCCCCGGTGCTGAGCTAATTGTACATAGTGGGGTGGAGGTGGGTTTGCAATAATTCCGAAGAATGAGGGTAAGGAGCCTTGATTTTTTATAGAGCTGGTGCTGGGTTCTTATGTTGATTAGGGATTGAGAGCCAGCCGTGTTCATTGATTAGTGATTGAGAGCCAGCCGTGTTCATTGATTAGTGATTGAGAGCCAGCCGTGTTCATTGATTAGTGATTGAGAGCCAGCCGTGTTAACTGACTGAACGGCTCCTCCCAAACTTTGGTTATAAAACGTAATTTTAACTAACCCTAACCTCACTGACAATAAAGTGGGACTGCTAATATGCGTGTTTGGTGTGCTGTCCGGGGCAAGGGTTCCGAGCTCGGGGAAATACCCCCGAGTTCGGAACGTTCGTCCCTTGACCGAGGAAGGAGCCCTGGGCCTGGGGCATACCCTGACCCGGGTTATCCCCAAAGAGAGCAGGTGTTGCAGGACAGCCGCATGAACAACAATTCCTCAAAGAAGGCTGGCTTGAGAAAGCGAGGTGCTGGCCCTGTCCAGGGAAAATGCTGAAGCAAATAGGTAGACATTTAAAAAGGCATCTCTGGAGAGCGTGCACTGGTTAAAAGTGCTGTGAAGAGACAGGTTGGAAAGGACAGTATGAGGTGGGGCAGAGGTCTGGAAACAAAGCTGTAGTTTGAAGAATCTCTGAGGGAGCAACTGCTGCTGCTGCCAATATGTATAGGAATAGGAGAAAATTGAGCTCTGAAGGAGAGTGGGGAATCTCTAAGGTAGTAGGTGAGGTAGTGCTGTAAGGAGCAAGGTAGGACACCAGGGGAGTGAATGAAGCAGTTTGTGCCCTGTGACAGGGCTGTGCTTCTAGAAGAAACTCCAGCGGGAGCAGTACTGCTGAGGCAGCGATAGATGTATGAATTCTGCTGCACAGAAATGTGAGAGAAACACGGGCCCCAGCGGGGGCGGTCGCTGCTGCGATACTGGCTTCGGAAAGTCGACTGCTGCGGGCAGAGCGAGAAAGAAGCATGGCCCCTGCGAGGGCAGTCGCTGCTGCGATACTGGCTTTGATTAGTGATTGTGAAGGAGTCTGTTACGATAGGGCTCGATGAGATTGTGTCGGCTTTGAAAAGTTGCAGGAGCTGGCTTCTGCGCAGACAGGAAAGTGGATTTTGGGTGATTATGTGGTGCAGTGTGATCTTGTGTATCTGTTTGTGTTTGGTGGGCTTCTTTGATTAAAGCAAGGTCCGCCCTGATGTAATTTTTAAAGCTTCTAAAGACCAGCGGCCCTAGGGTTTGAATTTGAAAATCGGAGAGTCCATTTTGGGCGGCTGTCGTGGCTGCTCCAATTTGGAAGGAATGACTTGAAAAATTATGGGGGAGAAGCCGGATATTAGCAAAACTTGTTTTAGGTGCTTCTGAAACCAAGAAACGGGTTACTGGACGGTTGAATTAATCTTCCAAAAGTAGGTCGGAAGAGGATTTGATCTGGGGGCAACGGTAGAAGGTGTAGGCTTTGAGAACTTTGTAAGGTTGGCTGGGAGTTTGAATGTTCAAAATATATACAGTATATGGTGTCCTTTCCTAATTTGATCCGTCTTGCTGTGTTTGGTAAAAAATGATATGGTTTTGTTGTCTATCATAGCTAGATCGGAGACTACTGGGTGTAGGTTTGGCTCAAAGGTGGCTGAAGCGGTGAATTCTGAACAATGGAGGAAACCAAAGAAGGCTAACACGAACATGGCGTCTAGGGTTCGGGCAGTATGTGCTGAGGAGTAGCCTTTGCGGAGTGTAGCTAGACATTTTGACTGTTATGTGTTAGGTAACAAGATAAATAATAATATAAATAATATAAGGTTGGATTTGGTTACTTACACACCCAACTCGAGAAATCGAGAAAAACTTAAGATGAAGAAATTTACTTCCATGCTTCCAAAACACTCTTTGTTCAACATCTTAACCAAAACACATCAAAACTTTCACAGGAGATCATCTTCTGACAGTAAGAGATCTGATCTGAGTCAGCATGGATTTAGCGCGTTTTTCAATCCGCAGGGGGGCCGAGCAGAGCGAACATCAGTAGTAAAAGGTGTGTGTGCAGGGCGAATTGGCCATTTTGGCCTGGCGGCTGTTCTGACCCGCCGTGCAGTCAGCTCAGGTTGACATGTGAAATAATATGATATGAATGACGGACCTCTTAAATCTACGAATCAGTCAATCGGGTTGCGAAAATGCCACCACATGACCTAACGGCGGCAACCCACTGCAGGGTGGCCTGACCGCAGTCTTTTTGGCTTTATCTAACAAATATGCAGCGCAAAGGAGAAGCAGAGAGAGACAGACGCAGCGAGATGCTGCAAACTCACATAAATATTCGCCAAGAAGGGAGCAGCAGGTCAGTCAAGTTACCATTAAAAGCACACATCTATATATTGCGGATTAACATTACATGTTTTAAAGTCAGGTGCTGGCGTGATGCATTGCTTTATGTACAGTTTTTGTTCTCAATGCATTAGGCAGATAATTTCATGCAGCGAAACACCGGGTGATTGTGAAGGTTATTCTTTTATAAAACTTGGTTTTTGTGGAAAAACTGGATCAAAAGTGCAAATCAAGCTTTTTATGGCCATTTCACCTTATATTTGCAGTTCTTTATAATAACTTTTTTTTATCTAATAATATAAGTAAATTATAGATATAGTTTCATTTAAAATATTAATATTTCAACATTTGAACTCCTTCCTTTTAAAAAGTGTATGCCACCTGTGTATTTGTCTGTGTTATGGTAGTATACATTGTATATTCCTAGTAAGTTTTTGAGGGTTCACCTACAGTATAAACATAGGGGCTGTTTCCCAGACAGGGCTTAGGTCTAGTTCAAGACTAAAATGCCTGTTTGAGTTTTAGTTCTTAACTAAACGTAGCTTGCACTAACATAAAATACATCAGTCACATTGTTTTGTCTCAAGATGCACACCTGTAATATTTTTGTAAGGTACGCTTGTAAAAACTACATAAGAATCCTTATATAACTAAGGCCTAGTCCTGGATTAATCTGGACCCTGTCCTGAAAACCACATCATACTGCATCTTGACAACTCAGTATTAAGGTAGATCACTTGTTGGTCAGTCCCCTTTTCTATATTTTAGATCTGTATAAGTTTGTTCCCAGATTAGCACAGTGGCTAAATCAACTAATAATATTAACCTATAAGATAAATTACAATAAAAACAGTAAACAGTAAAATAATGTGTTTGTACTGGAAACGTGTGTCGTGTATTTGCACAGTGAATAATGAATCAGGAAGTCTTCATTGTAAAAAAAAATCTCCATTCCCAACTGAAAATTTTCTAGTCCCATACATGAAACACAGGGAAAACAGTGGAATAGTGGATTGCAATAAGGTTAGTAGTATAAAACCCTACCCTATTAGTCAAATAATATTTTTTAATCATACCCTTGATGAGCCCCTCTAAAATGAAAATCCTAGAATCGCCCCTGTATATATATATAGGGAGACCGAATTGCTCGGGGGGACCGAAATGCTCATGACACCAGCTAACTTAGTTGCCAAGTCTACATAAAAACAACAAACTCCTTAGACCTGTTTAAAGTCGCAATGGAATATAAATAAGAACAGTAAAAATTGATCTACTTATTTTAATATAATTAACAAATAATTGAGTAACACTACAATAAGGTTAATTTGTTAACATAAGTTTACTTGTAAGGATGGCTCAGAAACACTGGGATCCATTTTGCGGTGTTTATTAAAACAAACCAATCTGGCAAACAAAATCCAGGACGTAAGGCAGAAGAGTAATCAAAGTACAGGCAGGTAGATCAAACACAGATAGGCAATCCAAACCAGGCAAACAATACAAATGGGTAAATCCAAAGGCAGAGAAACAGAAAAACAGGCAAAGGCTCAATATCAGGCAGTCAGGTAAATCACTCAATAAACGCTTGGTTTGCAGGGGTTAGCTGGCAATACTTCACGCTAGCCCTAGGCTAGCTTGAGTCTTAAATAGGGCAAAACAGGAAACTAGCAGAGAAGCAGAGGGCGGTGCCATGTCAGTACTCCGGTGAGGGCTTCCTCTGGCGGCGCGGCGGTATGGATGTTACAGAATCCCCCCCTCTAGGAATGCCTCCTGGCGCTCTACGGCAGGAGTGGGGAACCCTGGGTCCTGGAGGGCCACTGTCCTGCAGAGTTTAGTTCCAACCCTAATCAAACACACCTGAATTTCATTTCCAAGTAACCCTGAAGACATTAATTTGATTTTTCAGGTGTGTTAAATTAGGGTTGGAACAAAACTCTGCAGGACAGTGGCCCTCCAGGACCAGGGTTCCCCACCCCTGCTCTACATGGTCTCCCTCGAGGGCGTGGTGCAGGACGGTCGGGTCTGGCTCAAAGAAACTCCTCGATGAGGTTGGGATCCAGAATGTCATCCGAGGCTACCCAGGACCTTTCCTAAGGGCCATAGCCCTCCCAATCGACCAAATATTAGAGACGACCCCCGCGTCGCCTCGAGTCCATTAACTCTCTCACGGCGTAGGCCGGTTCCCCAGCAACGTCGAGAGGAGGAGGTGGCTCTTGAGGATCAGTGTTGGGGTCGTACTCCACATGATAGGGTTTCAGCAGGGAAACATGGAAAGAGGGAGAAATGCGATAGTTTACAGGCAATTCCAATTGATAAGTAACACCATTAATTTGTCTAACTATACGGAATGAACTATATTCTTGGACGGGAGCTGGAGTTTAAGATCTCTAGTGGAAAGCCAGACCCTTTGACCAGGTTGATACGGGGGATGAGGACGTCTGTGACGGTTGCCGTGGAGCTAATGGTTGCGTATCGCCCTCTGGAGCCTAACATGAGCGCTTTCCCAGACTTTTCCACTCCTCCTCATCCAATCATCTACGGCAGGAACATCAGAAGGCTCTCCAGACCAGGGGAACATGGGGGGTTGATAGCAGAGTACGCACTGGAAGGGGGTGAGATTGGTGGAAGATTGTCTCAACGAGTTCTGTGCGTACTCGGACCAGGGCAGGAATTCAGACCAGCGGTGTTGTTCACGGGTACATTAGGATCTCAGGTAGCGTCCAATTTCTTGATTAAGTCTTTCAACTTGGCCATTAGACTGGGGATTGTAACCAGATGTTAGACTCACATTAATATCCAGATTATTACAAAATGCCTTCCAAACCTGGGAAGTGAATTGGGTTCCACGGTCGGATACAATATCCTCAGGGATCCTCAAGTAAGTTCCTGAACACATGGTGAAACATAGCTTCAGCGGTTTCCATGGCTGTGGGTAAACCCTTGAGAGGTACGAGACGGCAGGATTTGGAGAAGCGATCAATGATGACCAGGATGGCAGTATAATTGTTGGAGCGGGGCAGATCTGTTACAAAATCAATGCTGAGATGGGACCAGGGGCGTTGTGGTATGGGTAATGGTTTCAGAAGACCTGAGGGTAACTCCTTGGGTGTCTTGAACTGGGCACAAACTCTACAGGACTTAACAAACTGAGCAACATCTTGGTTAAGAGTGGGCCACCAGAATGATGTCTTAACCAGGGCTGTAGTGCGAGTGATACCTGGGTGACCCGAACTGAGCGATGTGTGGACCCATTGCATAATGCGGGGACGCAGGGTAAGTGGGACATACGTCTTGTCAGGATGACATTCAGGAGGTACAGGATCTTGCTGGTGCTCTTGTGTGATCTCCTGCATGATGTCCCAAGCTATAGGGGCTATAATGTGAGTGGGTGGTATGATAGGGGCAGGTAAACGGTCAGTGGGTGTGGGATCGTGATAGCGGGACAAGGCATCAGCTTTACCATTCTTGTGTCCGGGTCTGTAAGTTATGGAGAAGTTGAATCGTGTGAAGAACAGTGACCATCTTGCCTGGCGTGCATTCAATCGTTGGGCTCCTTTAACGTACTCAAGATTCTTGTGGTCAGTCAATATGACAAAATGGTGTTTGGCACCCTCCAGCCAATGCCTCCACTCTTCTAGGGCTGCCTTGATGGAGAGAAGTTCCTTGTTTCCGACATCGTAATTACTCTCTGCCTGGGTTAATTTCCTAGAAAAATAGGCACAAGGATATACCTTATTCACTGGGCCATGGCGTTGGGACAGAACAGCTCCAATTCCTGTGTCAGAGGCGTCAACTTCAACAATAAACTGTTTCTCAGGATCAGGGTGCTTCAGGATAGGGGCTGTGGTAAAACAGGTTTTTATTTTCAGGAAATCATGTTCAGCTTGCGGGTTCCAGGGGAGTTTCGTGGGTTTGCCTTTCAAGAGGGATGTCAGAGGGGCTGCCACCATGCTGTAGTTACGTATGAATCGGCGTTAGAAATTTGCGAATCCAAGAAATCTTTGTAGGTCCTTAACAGTGCGGGGTTTAAGCCATTCAGTGACTCCCTTGACTTTAGTGTTGTCCATTTCAATTCCCTGTGAACTGGTGTTATAGCCCAGAAAATTAGTTTTAGAGAAATGAAATTCACACTTTTCAGCTTTTACGTACAGTTTGTTCTTGAGGAGGCGAGACAGGACTTCCTTAACATGGCAGATATGGTCCTCCATACTGTTCGAGAAAATCAAGATATCATCAATGTAGGCTATGACATACTGGTTTAAGAGGTCTTGAAACACTTTGTTGATGAATGATTGGAAGACGGCGGGAGAGTTGGATAGGCCATACGGCATCACAAGGTATTCGTAGTGCCCCCTAGTGGTGTGGAATGCAGTCTTCCACTCATCACTGTCCCGGATTCGAACAAGATTATATGCGCTGCGTAAGTCCAACTTGGTGTAAATTTTGGCTTCTCTGAGTTGTTCTAGGGCAGAAGGTACAAGAGGTAAAGGATAGAGAAACTTCACATTGATATTGTTCCAACCTCGATAATCAATGCAGGGTCTCAGGCCACCATCCTTCTTCTCTACGAAGAAGAAACCAGCTGCAGCAGGGGAAGTGGAAGTCAGAATAAAACCATTCTGAAGTGCATCAGATATATAATCTTCCATCGCACGGGTCTCAGGTTTTGACAGAGGGTAAACCTTACACTTAGGAGGCATGGCATTAGGTAGCAATTCAATCGCACAATCCCATGGTCTATGGGGAGGTAACTCAGTAGCTTTGTTCTTACTAAATACTTCAGTAAATTCAAGATACACATAAGGAATGGAAACATTCTTACCAGCCGGGCTTTCAATGTTGGTAGACAGACAGGGTTTGGGTTTCAGACGATCAATGCCGGTTTCTACACAACGTGATGACCACTGTAAAATTTCTCCAGTCCGCCAGTCTATCTTGGGGTCGTTTGCTACCAGCCATGGATGACCCAAGATGATGTCGTAACGGGGTGAAGAGATTACGTACAAGGTAATCGTTTCTTGGTGAAGGGAGCCGACTTGGAGTGTGAGGGGAACAGTACGGTGGGTAATGCCATTACCAATGGGAACATTATTAACAGCAGAAATGTTTAATGAGGGTTGACAAGGAATGACAGGAATAGAAAACTTTGAAACAACATCTTCATGTATGAGGTTTAGTGCAGAGCCAGAGTCAATTAATGCTGTAAATGATATGGGTTCATCATTGCAGGTGATAGTAACGGATTGTGAGCACATATCATGAGAAGAAGGGAGGTTTTTAAATTGGTTTACCAAATTACTGTAGCGGGGCTTCTTAGCAGGACAGTAATCGATGCGATGGCCAGGCTTTCCACAGTAAAAGCATATAAATCTAGGGTACGTCTGCGTAGGCGCTCCTCACTAGTGAGAAGTGAAAATCCCATCTGCATAGGTTCTCCAGTGTTAGTGGTGTCAACGGAGGCGTGCAAAGCTTTACTGGTGGCATTCACCATCCTAGCTGAAGTTTTCGTTTTTGCAGGTACATTTCTCATCAGGTTATTAATATGGACTGCCAGAGATACATAATCAGAAAATGAGAGGCTCTCACCTTTACAGGCTAGCTCCGCTTGGAGTTCCATATCCAGACTGCTCTGAAACACATCTTTGAGCGATTTATCATTCAATCCACTTTGCGCAGCAAGCGTGCAAAATTCGATGGCGTATTCCGCTAAGAATGATCCGCGGGTCTGTGTCCAAAACAGTGGCTGCCAACTCGACCGCTTTGCCAGATAGTAGGGAGAAAACTTTAGAGCACATGGTAACATCAGATCATTTCTCGCTCACGTGATCTCTGAAATATACATCAAGTTGACGAAGGAAACCCCTCACGTGTTCAGCAGTACCGTCAAACTTATCCGGTTCAGATACACTCACCCGTTTGGCAGACGTGGATGGCCAGGATTGAATGTATCCGGTGAGGTGTTTGTTCACGGACTGAAGACGTGTGAGTTGCTCTTGATAACCCTGCAGGAGGCTGCTTTGATGTTCATCAAATTGGCGACATCCGCTGGATCGATGGTAGGCGAAGTATTCTGTAAGGATGGCTCAGAAACACTGGGAATCATTTTGCGGTGTTTATTAAAACAAACCAATCTGGCAAACAAAATCCAAGACGTAAGGCAGAAGAGTAATCAAAGTACAGGCAGGTAGATCAAACACAGATAGGCAGTCCAAACCAGGCAAACAATACAAAGGGGTAAATCCAAAGGCAGAGAAACAGATAAACAGGCAAAGACTCAATATCAGGCAGTCAGGTAAATCACTCAATAAACGCTTGGTATGCAGGGGTTAGCTGGCAATACTTCGCGCTAGCCCTAGGCTAGCTTGAGTCTTAAATAGGGCAAAACAGGAAACTAGCAGAGAAGCAGAGGGCGGCGCCATGTCAGTACTCCGGTGAGGGCTCCCTCTGGCGGCGCAGCGGTATGGATGTTACATTACTACATTAGTTAACATGAACTAATGAATTGTACTTCTAAAGCATTTTTTTTATCTTTGTTAATGTTCATTTAAATATTTACTTATACATTATTCAAATATTGTTAACATTAGTTAATGCACTGTGAACTAACATGAACAAACTATAGAGAGCTGTATTTTTTTTAAGTGATGTTAACAAAAATTAACAAATACAGTAACAAATGTACTGCTCATGGTTAGTTCATGTTATTTAATACCATATCGGTCAGGGACGTGCACAGGAATTTTTAGGGGCAGTTGCTCTGACCTAAATAAAGGGCACCCCCCCCCCTAAATATTTTTTTAAACACGGCCTATATGAAGGATTGAGAATAACAGGGTCTTTATTAAAATCAGCAAACATGTTTGCCTAATGCCTACCAAAAAAATTGTAGCCTAGGCTGCTTGTCTGCAAGCTGTAGCTAGCTGCTATCTGTCTGATTATTTAGGCTTAAACGTGGCAAACTCAGCCTAGATTCATGAAGATTTTAACAGAGGTGGAAAGAGTAGGCAAAAACTTTACTTAAGTAAAAGTACAAGTAACTAAATAAATAATTACTCAAGTAGAAGTAAAAAGTATGCAATGAAAATAATACTCAATAGCGAGTTACTAGTTACTGATGAAAAAATTAATCTAGATATACACGCGCAAACACACACACACACACACACACACACACACACACACACACACACACACACACACACACACACACACACACACACACACACACACACACACACACACAATACAGTGCCCTCCATAAGTATCAGAACTGTAAAGACAAGATTTTTCTGTTTGCTGTGGAGACCAGAAATTGGTAAGATAAGTATCAGTATGTCAGAAGTTTAGAAAGTCACATTTTATTAACCTTTGTTTATGTTTCAACACATACATGCTTTAACAACAAAGAACAACAGCATTAAATGCTGACTTATGTATGTTGTACACAAATGCACATACGTGAATCAAACTGATCCTACACATTGTATGCTTTTCATGTGTAAACAATCAGGACACAGCTAAGTGACCATTAAAAAATAATGATGTGACAGATTCTGTACTTTTGTCTCATGTTCATCTTTTAATGTTTAGACATTTCTTGACTCCACAACAAACAGAAGAATACTTATGAAGGGCACTTCTACAGTATGTGTAAAACTGCAACATACACAAACAGTACAGAAAAAAGAATACAAACACAGAATAGACAAGCATTTAAAATTAACAAATTAACTATAGTCTCAATGATGATGTAGCTTATAGCTGAAATATCAGACAAGTAAACTGACAACAGTTTTGCATATTGTGACAGCGTGAGAGGTTTTAGGATCTTTTAGCTTGTGTCAGTTCCAAGAAAACATCACTTCAACGGTCTCTTCAATATGCAGGTGTGTTTAATCATTAACAAAAGGGTTTACAACTTAAATCTCTTCAGCTATAAGTAACTTAGTCTTTAATTCACAAAGGTACATGTCCTTCTCCAAGCCAAAACACACACTCAACAGTTTCCCACACCCCCTATTAGGGACTGCTGCTGGTCTCATTAGCTGCAGCTGTACTTTCAGGCAGTCTGGGATTTGTAGTCTTTAACAGACGGCCATCTTGCTTCAGCCATCTGAGGGCAATGTATCTGCCCTCTAGAACACGCCCTCTCATGATGTCACATACCCCCCTCCACTGCTCTGAGGCTCTTGGTTGGCAGGCCACTGTGAAGAGGGCATCCTTGCGAGAGAGGGCATCAGCATTTCCATGGCATCGTCCAGGCCTGTGGACAACAGAGAAGTTAAAGGCTTGCAGACTTAAAAACCATCTAGTTATTCTGCCATTGCTCTCCTTATTCCGGGCCATCCATTGTAGTGGTGCATGGTCTGTCATTAATACAAATTTCCTCCCCAATAGATAGTACTTGAGTGCCTCTAGTGCCCATTTAATAGCTAAGCACTCTTTCTCAATTGTGGCATAATTTCTCTCATGCTTTGCCAGTTTCCTACTGATGTAGAGCACGGGATGTTCCTCGCCTTCATGGGATTGAGAAAGGACTGCTCCTAGACCCACCTCAGAGGCATCAGTCTGCACCAGAAATTCTTTTGTGAAGTCTGGGGATTTCAAAATCGGTCTGGAGCACAACATCCTCTTTAACTGCGAGAAAGACTCCTCTGCCTCTTTGCTCCACTTTACCATTCTGGAGTGTCTGTTAGTGGTTAGCTCTGTAATGGGTGCAACCAGACTTGAAAAGTTAGGCACAAATCTCCTATAATAATTAGCTAGGCCAAGGAAGGACTTTACCTGTCTTTTGGTTTGTGGCCTAGGCCAGTTCTGAATGGCTCCAACTTTGGCTTCTTGAGGTTGTACTACACCCCTGCCTATTGTATAGCCCAGATACTCAGTTTCACCATAGGCAATTTTACATTTTTTGGGGTTTGCGGTCAAGCCTGCCTCTCTGAGAGAATCCAGTACCTTCTGCACCATTCCAAGATGGCTTTCCCAGTCTGAGCTGTGGATTACCACATCATCTAAATAAGCAGCCGCATACTGCTGGTGGGGTTGAAGGACACGGTTCATGAGCCTTTGGAAAGTGGCTGTTCTTTCTTGAAGCACCATGCATGGTACCTCTGGGCCCTCCCAAATTCTGTAAGACCACTGCGACTTAACATTTCTTTCTTTAAGGAGTCATAATTATTGGCCCAAGTTGGGTCTAAATCTAGGAAGGCCTTCTGTGATTCTCCAGACAAAAACGGTGCCAATATTTTTGCCCATTGATCTTTTGGCCATTTTTCTCTAAAGGCAGTCGTCTCAAAAGCATGCAAGTACGCTTCGACATCGTCACACTCTCCCATTTTAGGAATAAAGTCACTAGCCCGTATTCTGCTAACATCTTGGGCTTGCTTCATTTCTAGTTCTTTAATTTTAAGGTTATTGGCCTGCCTTTGTTCCTCCAGCAAGCCAGCTTGAATTTGCTGCTGCACTTTATTACTCTCTATCATTGATTTCAGTAACTCTTCCATTTAACCATCAATTGACTGTGTACTTAGCTTAGAAAACAGGCTTGTTAGGTCCTCCACATCACTCTGGAACATCTGCAGTCATCCAAGTGCCCGCATTCTCCACCATATGTGACAGCGTGAGAGGTTTTAGGATCTTTTAGCTTGTGTCAGTTCCAAGAAAACATCACTTCAACGGTCTCTTCAATATGCAGGTGTGTTTAATCATTAACAAAAGGGTTTACAACTTAAATCTCTTCAGCTATAAGTAACTTAGTCTTTAATTCACAAAGGTACATGTCCTTCTCCAAGCCAAAACACACACTCAACAGTTTCCCACACCCCCTATTAGGGACTGCTGCTGGTCTCATTAGCTGCAGCTGTACTTTCAGGCAGTCTGGGATTTGTAGTCTTTAACAGACGGCCATCTTGCTTCAGCCATCTGAGGGCAATGTATCTGCCCTCTAGAACACGCCCTCTCATGATGTCACAATATGTATAAAGTTAGTCTCCTGAGATGGTCTGAGGACATTGACAGTTTACACTTACATAAAAATGATTTTAGACAAAACTCATGTTTTCTTACGTTGTCATGTCACGTGTGTTTTGTGAGAATCACTTACATCATACAGTACAGTATACAGCGAATCAGATGTAAATCATCGATGGCTTTTCTTCAATCTGTGCTACAATGCTTCTGGAGGTTGCACGCGTTTAACTGTGTCTGACGACGAACAGGTCGCGTGTATACAATGGCGGGTACTTGTGTGAAGTTTTGCTTTTAGTTAAAAGATTGGTAAATTCATTTCCACGTCACCCAAAAATGGTTATATTCTGCGTGTTTCTACATAGGTTACGAGTAAAACAGCTTCGGACGATTCCGTTTTTGCAGCGATCTGAACAATTCATTCAAACTGATTCGCGAACCAATTTAAACGTTTGGCCAGAGGTGTAAAGTACTCAAGTAAATGTACTTCGTTACTGTACTTAAGTATTTTTTGGGCTACTTTGTACTTGTACTGAGTATCAAAAATATAGGCAACTTTTACTCTCTACTCAATTACATTTTTGATTGGGTATTTGTACTCTTTACTCCACTACATTTGAAATGACACTTAACGTTACTCGCTACATTGTTTATTCGTCAAATAAAAACGAGACGAAAGTGTCAGAGGGTGATGATGGATAGAATCTGTGGTCGCGAGGTTACACGCACACACACAACTGAGGGACTTCATTTGGCTCTGCGCAGAGCAACCGTATGAAATCAAAGTACTGCGAGAGCGAATCAAATGCATATGGTCTGGTCTCGCGGTACTTTGATGTCAAACGCTGAATGGCTTGCATTGAGCCACCGTAGCGGGACATCTGCGTGCTGCGTATGTCATAAACTGTAGAGAAAAGTTCGCGTCTGGTCTGAGAGAAGAGATAAAGAGCAAACATATGGATGCATATCACATTTGCTTCAGTCAAGGGACCATTTTTTAAACATGTGATGCTACAATCAAAACAAAAGTGATGCGCGATTGCAGGAGGGTCATCCCGCAACTCAGGGATGCATGACGGAAGAAATGTAGTGCACTTAATGTGAGATGGTGTTACGTACTACATGTGTTTTCAATTAATCTTTCAAATGAACAACTTCACGTTTTTAATATGCATTATCATATTTCTGTTGGTGTAATTTTAGTTTACTGGAATTTTCTAAATATAAAAATTATATCTTTTTTAGGATAGGCCTATATAAGAATATTTGGTAACACTTTACAACAAGGTTCATTAGTTAACAGTAGTTAATGTATTAACCAACTTGAACAAACCATGAGCAATACATTTGTTACATCATTTATTCATCTTTGTTAATGTTAGTTAATAAAAATGTAAGCTTTAATTGTTTGTTCATGTTAGTTCAGAGTGCATTAACTAATGTTAACAAGATTTTAATAAAGTATTAGTAATTGTTGAAATTAATATTAACAAAGATGAATAAATGCTGTATAAGTGCAGCTCATTATCAGTTCATGTTAACCAATGTAGCTAACTAATGTTAACTAATGAACCCCACTGTAAAGTGTTACCATATATTCATATCACAAAGTTAGGCTATATATTTATTCAGCATGGCACATTCAAGTACACAATGACACTAGACTAAAATTAAATGGGTTTAAATTAAATGTAATTTAGATTTCTAGACTAAAATCTTATGGCATTTAGATGAATAAAATTAGACAAAAAACTAAATCAATTCAGATGACAAAAATATGACTAAAACTAAATAAAATTTTAGTCAAAAGAAGACTATGATTATGTTTAATCTGTGTTTGTTCTGCCAGGTCAAAATTTTGAGGTGTTTGATTTCTTTTCTATATTAGGAAATAAAACCTCATAAATAAACTTTCTTAGTTTTCACTGCCCAGACCTACAATGTCTCTTTGTGTTGAGGACTAGTGCATCTTTGAGCCAACATTCAGTACGAGTAAAAATACTTGAGTACTTTTAAATTGGGTTACTTTAATACTTTTACTCAAGTCGTATTTAAATTGGTGACTTGTAACTTGTAGTGGAGTAATTTTTACAGTAAGGAATTTGTACTTTTACTCAAGTATGGCTTTCAGCTACTCTTTACACCTCTGTGTTTGGCCCATTCGCTTTGTAAAGAATCGACTCAAAAGACTCGTTTACTTGCAAAACTTTGTAAGGAATCGACTCAAACGAGTCATTAATTCGCGAATGCGCCAGAAACACAAGATAGCAATTTAAAAATAAAATACAAATTTCGTAATTAATTCAAATACAGTAACGAAGGAACGCTGCATAGTGTAAACGAAGTAAAAGTACAATTTTTTTTCACCTCGGAAGGGCAACTTGAGCCGAGAAGGGCATATGGGCAGTTGCCCGGGCAACCTGAGCAACCCCCCTGTGCACGTCCCTGATATCGGTATACAAGTAAAGTTATGTTCTTTGGCTAAATGTTATATTCTTGTCCTTATTTCTTTTATTCTCCTGGGGGGAGTGGCTGGGTGTGTGGAAGGGGTTTTCAAGATTACTCCCTGAAATGACTTTTAGCAGGTTGGGATGTCTGCATCATACACAGCTCACCACCACAAACAGCATCAATGTATAAAAGCATGTCAGCACGGTGAAGAGGTTCAGTTTCACAAGACTAAGGGGTGGTTTCCCGAACAGGGATTAGACTACTCCTAGATTAAAATAAATGTTAGAGCTGTCCAAACTGAAAACAACTTGCAGTGACATATCTTAAAATACATCAGTGCCCTTTGTTTTGCCTCAAAATGCACACAAGTAATGTTTTTAGTAAGGCATGTTTGTTAAAACTAGTTATATTTCCTAATTAAACTAAGGCCTAGTCCTGGTTTAAGCTAATCCCTGTCTGTGAAACCAACCCTAAAAGTTCACTGTGAACATCAACACCTGATCTCAATCAAACAGAGCTCTATTAGGATACACTCTTAGAAAGGATTTACACATCTTTGTGCATTAAGCTTTTAACACATTATGTGTCGCTTTGTGTTGATTTTGTGTTAAAATATAACACAAGTTGTGTTAAAAGTAACACAAAATGTGTTGTTTCAATAATAACACAGAGATGGGTGGATTCCGGTAAAACACATTTAATGTGTTGTCCCAGAATCAACTTTAATGTGTTTTATAACACATTCATTCTAAGAGTGTAGATCAGTAAAAGCTGATGATCAACACTTCCTTTTTAATGCAGTTAGATATTAAATAAACTGATCTGAAATCAGGAAGTTTGCCTGTTGAACAAACCAACAAGGAAAGGTGGCGCTGAAAAACTCCATGATAAAAAACTTTAGGTTTGGACTGGCAAATACCGATTGCAATAGGATTTCCTTCACTCCCACACAAAACTCCACAAGAAGTTTATAAACATACAGTACAGTGTTGTCATTTGAATTGGTTCTGCACTTGCACAAATATTACGCCCTAGTTATTTGAGTTAAGGCTCATTGTAAATATGTATTCATTCAAATATTTTATTTAGTATATTTTGTATTTTTTTATTGTCGGCTGATTTTTTTTTTGTCTTAATCCATCCCTGTTTATAGACAACACACACACAAACAGAACTTCCGGATTTTTTCCAAGCATGTATTCTGGTCTTTATACCAAAGCGGTGTTCAGTGTCTTGTTAATGTCAATTTAGTTTTAACCTCTAAAAATTATTGATTTAATGCTACCAGCAAATACACATTTTACCATCACTGCCATGAAACAGAGCTGTTTACATCACAAAAGTTTTGCTTCCACCTCCAAACTAGCAGCATGTTCAACATTATAGACTGAAAAACAAAAAGGTTTTTTTTATTATACAGAAGATGCAAAAAACGTAATATATTACTTTCTTAATAAATAAAGAAATTAAGTTAAAAAAATCACAATTTTATGGATCTCTTTTATAAATGACACATACAGGCACCTCTCATCAGATCTAGACTTATCTTATTTCTGTATCATTTTACTCCACTGCAGTTACATAAGAACAGAAAAAACTCTTAAACTCGATCAGTTAATAAAGATCTGTGAGATTAAACATTACTGGCAGATATGTTTGGATCAGATTAGGGTTGGTCAGTGGTCTTTCAGGAGACAGATTGGATATCGCTGACATTAGCATGCATGTTTGGTCTTATCACCAAAAGTGTGGTTACTTCATGATTAATTAGCAAACGCTGAAGATCAGCAATTTTCAAAGTTAAATGAAATAAACTGATCTGAATTTGGTGCATGGATTAATTTCCAGCTTCATCTTCCTGGTCTGAGTCCCTTGACTCTGTATTTAAAGCAGAAGATGACTTCACTGTGCTTCACACATTGCTGGACTGAACAGTGTCTACTATGAGCATTTCATAACTACACTGCTACTTCTGCACTCCTGCACCCCAGGTAATCAGACTACACTAATAACAGTTTCTCATAACCGTTTAAATAGTTTAAAAAGTCTTAAAATAGGAGGAAATAACTGTAAGGAGTCCATTCCACACAGCCGCCCATACATGGTCTACATTCGTGACAAACAAACACATACAGCATGTGGTGGATTTTTGATAAGGAAGATTTTGGGTTTGACAGCTACCCACTGAAAAAAAGAGTGAGTAACTATCAGTGACATCAAAACACAAACTTTGCTTCTTATACTTCACTATAACGAATTATAAAAGCTTAGTTAAAAATTGAAAACTAAATTTTCCTATTAGAAGAACAAGGTCATTGAAAATGTGGTATTGATCAAATTAACTCTATAACCAATGCATCTCACTCAAAAAAAAAATAAAAAGTTGGATTTACTTAAAAAAACTTCGTCAAGTGGGTTCCACATAGCTTTGTTAAGTAATGTCAACAAATAAAATGTAAGTTGTATTTACTAATAAAGTTTGTGTAAAATTGACAATTTAAATGTTGCATGGACTAAAGAAATCCTAGTAAAGTCACTATTATGAAACATTTAATTGATGACAACAAAATTAAAAAATTATGATTTAATAACTCCATAACAACGAATCAATCAATCAGAGTGCAGCTGCTCAATACAACCTTTATTTAATTACAGTTTATCAAACATATTTGAAATGCAATGTTTGCACTGTCTAGCAATGTGTGTTTATATGTAAACTAAAACAAACGTTTTTCTTTATAAAAGTTTGCATATCATCAAGTTTATTGAGTAGGCTCGCATGTTTTTCAGTTGGAGGGCTTTAGAAAAGGTCAAGTGATTTCCGGTAAGGGAACATAGGGACCATGCTCACTGTTTTTTGCGTTGCATGGAATTTTTAGGTAACTAACGTTTGGCGTAATGGCAGACTCCCTAATCACAGTGCCCTGACTGAACAAGGGAGCTGATTGCACCTGCACTCACTCTTATTTATATGAATGTAAAAGTAAAATAAAGTTTAAGGGGTGGTTTCCCAGAAAGGGATTAGACTAGTCCTAGACTAAAATAAATGTAAGAGCTGTCCAAACTGAAAACAACTTGCAATGCCATATCTTAAAATACATCAGATCCCTTAAGAAATGTTTGTTAAAACTAGTTATATTTCCTAATTAAACTAAGGCCTAGTTCTTTCTTGAACTAATTCCTGTAACCACCCCTATAATCTTTAAATATCATTTCTTGCCATTTTTTTAATGTGCCCCTCTG
Source organism: Misgurnus mizolepis (assembly GCA_025389145.1). NCBI lineage: Eukaryota > Metazoa > Chordata > Actinopteri > Cypriniformes > Cobitidae > Misgurnus > Misgurnus mizolepis. The sequence goes on along the minus strand of JAIFKI010000021.1, from coordinate 16,823,290 downwards.
GTGAAACACTGGCCCCTCCTTGGCCCCCCTAGACTGATTAGATCTAACTCAATAAAATGAAGGCAACATTTTCCAACTAATTTTTGTAAGTTTATTGAACTGATATTTTAAATAAGGACAACTTAATAATATGGATAAATATGGATTTCAATGAATGCAAAAATATTAAGTAGCATTTTAAGAAAAAGCTAATAAATTAAGTACAACGTATGTCAAAAATATCAGCATATTATACACAGACTTAATTAAAATAGCTAACTTTTAAATGAAAAATACTAGTTAATGTCATCTGAATAATTAATTAATTAATTATTTTATTTATGGTTTGTTGTTGTTCTTTTATTCAGAGTAATACTAACAGCACTATCAAAATGTTAGAGAAATTATGACAGACTTATTGCTCCTGTATTCAATGGTAGAGCATTGCATTGGCAGCATAAAAGGTCATGGGTTTGAACTCGGGGAACACATAATGAAAAAATATGTATACTTTGTAATGCACTGTAATATGCTTTGCATAAAATGCATAACAACTGAAGCTGATACCTGATTGGTTAGTGTGTCTTGTAAGTCCCAAACTATCCCATTAGACAAAATTATACTGGGTTATTTTAAACATCAGCACAGAACTGCTTTGTGAAATCTATGTGACATTTGCAAATATAAATGGTTGGGTTTAAAGATTCATATCCAAAATACACATAAGACTGGGCAAACTCCCCAACAAATATATGGATACCCCAATAAAATTAAGATAGATAAACATAAAATAATCAAATTTGTGACATGTTTGGCATGAATGTTGTTATTATTAGCTTGTTATAAGTATATTATCCTTATTTAAGGAAATGTTGCAATTTCATGACAGTGAGACACGTTGACTTATTGATGCTTGATGCTCAATGCTTTATTTAAAATCAGTTTGTGAGAAAATCAGAAATTCAACCATTAAACACACACACAACCACAAAAACATAATGCATAGAGCATAGTTTGTGATGAGTACAGTGCAGTTGTAAATTGTTGTTTAATGAGTTGTTAAAAGAAGACAGTTTGGAAAGATAAAAGAAATAATAGCAAGCATTTATATCACTTTATTATGCAGAATTCATTTAGGTGGTAGTGGTACTATGTCCTTGATCCATGGAAGAAATGCAGAAATTTTCATATAAACATTATGCCGATAAGGATCGTTGCAGTTGCTGTTGCTTATGAAGGATGTAACGCCCACCGCAGTGTTGTTACAAACCAAAGGACCTCCTCCATCCCCCTGTTAAGAATGTAGACACATAATTAACAAGTATCACTATTTATGGCTTCAATAAAGCATAACATAATCTGTAAATCAGATGTCAATGTTTTACGTACGAAACACGATCCTCCACTGCCATATACACACATCATCTGTGAAGCTACATATTCCTGTCCCCATCGAGCACAGACTGTGTTATTCATAATCTTCACGTTTGCCTCTCTGAGGGTTGGACTTAAAGGACCTCTATTAGTTATTCTTCCCCAGCCTGCAACACTGCAATCAGTGCCCACACTGATCTCCTCAGGTGTTGTTGGTATGGGAATCGTCTGGATGTTGTCGTTTAGTTGGACTTTTTTATCCAGCTGTAATCCAACAACACATTCATCTTTAGTAGACAGAAGTTAGATGAGATAGAACTACATGTGATAATATTGTAATTATGTATTGTGATGCTTGGATAGCAATATTGAGTGTAGTTTTTTTACCTTCAGAATCATCAGGTCGGCCATGAAAGGCATGCTATTAATGGTGTTGTATTTTGGATGCTTGGTATAGTTTCTCACATTAATGCGGACATGGTTTTCCTGTCTGCTTGATAAGTCACGTGCACCTGCCACAACTGTCAGAATCTCGCTGCTGTAGAAAGAAAGAAATCGTATTAAACAATATTTTAATTTTACCTGTATCGGTTTTCTTTAGAAAGGTCTTTTCATAAAGAGTGTTTAGGGAGTGTGTTAAGTCTGGAATAGAAGTCATGGTGTCATTTATTTTTTATTTTTAACCAGGCTAAAGTCTCAAAATCGAATGATAAGATTAGGAGCATCAAAATTTTATTTCAATCTTTGACATCAGTTTATTTTCACAACAGCAAATCAGTAAAAATAACTTCAGAAAAATGTATATTTCATAATTTCATGATGTTTCTGTGTTGTAGAGTAGTTTTTTTATGAGAACATTTGAATATATCTGAGTTTGTTATGATTGTTATGATTGCAGCTCAGACTAAATGAAACCTTACTCCTTTCTGCAGTGTGCAGCAGTCAAGACAAATTGATCAGAAATGAGGAATCCTCCACATTCATGTATCTCATTCTTCTGAACAGAAACCATGTAAGGTCTGGAGTGAGGTGTTGCTTTAGTGCCATTCACTATACACACCTTGACACTGGCTGAGAGAGAAATATCAGTCAACTTATTCAGTATGAGAAATATCTGAATAATGCATCACCAAAGACGAATCCAATATTGAGTCTTGTTAATGGAAATGTGTTACACTTTATATACAGGTGCATTTTCTGATGCAACGCTCATTTGTTAGTTATAATAAATCTGAATAAGATGGACATTTCCAGAGTAAAACATGAATCTTACAAGTGAAGCTCAGGTTTGGCAGCAGAGAGCCCAACAGGAGCAGAGAGATGATGATGATCATGATGAAGATGAGATCTGACTGATGAAACAGTGTAATTTATACTGAAAGGATGGGGTGGAGGCATCAAGTAGACGCTTCCCTTTTTTCTAAACCTGTGGCATTAAAAGTAATATCTTTACATGTATGAATGACCTCACCAGATGTGGTGCTATTGTTTAAAATGCATAAATGTATGTACAGTTTAAAACTACACATTAAAAAGTGGCAGGCTACTTGAGCAATTTACTCATGCAAATTTTCTGACTCACTTGCACATTATCTGCTTTACACTAAATTGTAAAATGTTCACCTTCATTTTTATCACAGTAATGTTTTGAGAATTAAATATTTTCCCCCTTTAAAATATTTATGCATACACAGAATATGCACAGTATATGTACACATAGATGTTGAAGTGTTATGAAAATCCTCTTTAGATTTGTACATCCTTTTTACTAAATGGTTATTTTGGCAGTGCCCAATCATTTGATAGCTGTGTGCAAGTAAAAATAAAATTTTTAGAGGAATTTAAATAATTCTGAATAACTTGATTTCTTTTGCAAGAGATGTGTGATGTTTTGTGGAGGTTTGTGGTTGTTCATGTGTGTGTAGTTTAGACAAAATGAGCTATAGTTTCAGAAACAGTGTGTTAGCAAATAAAAAAAAAGTTTATACATTTTAGTAAATTTTTTCCTAATTTACTAAGAGAGACTTGATGGTTATTGATATAAAAAATGTGAAATGTGTTAAACACACACAAGACCTGGATTAAAGATCTGCATTCTGAGGTTTCTTTTATACAGCTCATGAAGTTTTCATAGAGATGTTTTTCATAATTTAATTTAGGTGAGAAGAACTTAAGAGAAGCTGCTGAGTTTTATCTGTTTTATTTGATGGCATATTTACACACCAAACCTTATTCAATACAGTAATGGTTTTGCATTAAATAATGTTTATCCGTGTATTTTGATTGTACTTTAAATTCCTTTGAAGATGTTTTAGTAATGGGGTTAATGGATTACTTAAAAAATTACTTCAATTGGTACTAATGTTTACATCAGTAAAGTTTTTTTTTCACCTTAAACTTTTCACTTTAAGTTACCAATTTAAGTATTTTTTAATTAGAGAAACTTTCACTTTTTACAAGGTAAGCTTTAACATTTAGGGCCCTATCTTGCACCCAGCGCAATTGACTTTGTCAGTGACGCATGTATCATTCGTATTTTGCGCACAGCGGGGTTTTTCCCTCCACAGATGAACGTCAGCAAACTAGGGAATGAACTTGCGCTCCCTGGGCGGTTCAGCGCAAAAAGGAGGCGTGTTGCGGCGCAAACCATCTCTTATGCTATTTTGCAGTTTCAAAAAACAATTGCGCTACTAACAAAAAAAACTAGTCTAAAGTCAGTGGCGCGTTGCGCGTGGTTCATTATGCTATTTTAAGGGCGCATGCTTGACCATAATGTATAGCGTGCACAACGCGCATACACTTTGCTTATCTAATCTACACAGATGCAACAGTTATTTTTGCAAATCATAAATTGTTACACTTAAAAATATTAATACACGAGATAAGGGGAATCATAGTGGTGAGCATTGTGGTGATAGTTTTTATTTATTCTCATGCAAATAACGATTAAAATATTTTCATAACTTTGTTGTGTGGCTGTATTACGTTTATTTTATGTAAATAATAATTAAAATGTTTTCATAAGAAACCTTAATGTATATGAACTTGATTTGTAAGAGTACTTTGGGGTTGGACCTTGCTTGCGTTTCTTGGGTCCGATTTCAAAGCCCCCAAACCCTTTCAGCGGTGAGGGTGGACGCAGCGATGTCCTCTGCTGGCGTCAAGTCCTGAGGCAGATCCACCTCCCGTTACACGGCGTGCCCGATTTATGCTGGCAAGCGTGGGATTCCCCCGTACAAGGACGTCGGTCTCCTCGGCTGTGAACCGCTCCTGGCGTGCGCCTGGTAAATCTGCATAATAATAGCAACCCGCCATGGAACTTGCGCCCTTGCGTTTAAAGGGAATGTTGGCTAGCGTTCTGATTGGTTTATTTGACGTTACGCCCAAACCACACCTATGAATAATGAACCTACTTCAGACCAACCCCTTATTGATTTGCGCCCGGCGCAAGAGTTATTTCTCACGCTGGGAAAATAGCAACAGCGCCCAAGATCCGCCCACAAACTCACTTGCGCGTTGCGCTTCGCACTTGCGTTTCAGATCGTTAAAATAGAGCCCTTAAGGTTTGAACAAATGAGTTTGTCACCTTGGCTTGTGTTCACACTTTTAATCATTTTTGTCAGAAACTGTGGTTTATTAAATTAATGATTTCTGTGTTTAGTGGTGCTGCTTTCAGCTCTCCTGGTCCGATTAGTTTAGATCAGCATAAAACAACTGTGAAATGTAAATGCTGCTTTCATATATATTTTCTGTCTTAAATTTTTGTTGAATCAAGTCAGATTTACAAGTCATTTAACTTATTATTATTTATCTTGACTAGAAATGACAAAATAAAGCTGGAATGACTTGACTCTAAAAATGTCTGGGTTGTTTTTGACCCATAATGGGTAAATATTGGACAGAACACATGCTAGGTTAAAAATGACCTAATGTTGGGTCGTCTTTTTGCAACCATGCACTGAAAAAAGAGTGAGTAAAATAATATACTATCAGTGACATCAAAACACAAACTTTGCTTCTTATACTTCACTATAACGAATTATAAAAGCTTAGTTAAAAATTGACAACTAAATTTTTCTATTAGAACAAGGTCATTGAAAATGTGGTATTGATCAAATTAACTCTATAACCAATGCATCCGTCAAACCCAAAATCTTCCTTATCAAAAATCCACCACATGCTGTATGTGTTTGTTTGTCACGAATGTAGACCATGTATGGGTGGCTGTGTGGAATGGACTCCTTACCGTTCCCTTTCAGTCGGTCACTACGACGTCACGTCGTGACCGACGAATTGGGAACTCGCTTAGAGAGACCAATCTGCTTCGAATACTACTAAAACGCCAATGAACTTGGCATTGAGATATTTGCATAATGCTGGCGCCGCCCCGCCAGGTGCGTATATAAGCAGCAGGTGCAAATAGGGAAATTAGCTTTTTATCACTTCGAAAGCCGGCAGTATCTGCTACTGAGAAGCTACTTTACTCTGGTGGGATTCGATTGCTGAAGTTGGTTGGACTAGCAGTACCACAGCGGACGCTTCGCTTAATTCCACGGCTCTACACCTGTTTTGTTGTTTTGAGTAGTGTGTGCGTTGCCTTCCCTGTGCGCATCATCAACTGAGCATCTGAGTGAATTTCCCTAAAAGAGTGATACGAGAGAGCTTTGTGCCTTGTTAAAGGCAGCCACTCTCTCGTATATCCGGACATCAGCGTCCTTTTCAGGATGGCTTTTCGTCTGTGCGATCTTGGGTGCGGCAAATACATGGGTCCGAAGGACGGTCACGAGCGTTGTCTTTCGTGTTTGGGCATCGAGCACGCAGAGGCAGCGTTCGCTGGGGGTAAGTGTTCTCACTGCGAGAACATGTCCCTTGTGGATTTGCGCAGACGGTTGTCTTTCCTCCGGGAAAAACGCAACCCTCGTCATGCGAGTGCTGAACGCCGCCACGGTGCGGCTGTGAAGCTCTCAAAGGACGACCTGCGCATCACTGTGCTGAGCCGAGCGGGGGATTCGTCCTCAGGCTCTCAGCCTCCTCATCCACAGCCGGTTGATGTGCCGATGGAGACTTCAGCGTCGTGTTCTACGATGTCTCTAGAATCCATCGTGCCGCCCTCCGGGTCCACCGACGCCGCAGCATCCGAGGGTGGGCCTCCTCCCCCTGACGTGGACCCCGACGGCCTTCCTCCCTCTGGTCGGGTTGGGACGCCGGAGTTCGATCCAGAGATGGTGGCCGTGCTCGCTCGAGCGGCGGAGACCGTAGGGTTAGAGTGGGTTCCCCCCCTCAGCCCGAACCGTCCCGCCTGGATGATTGGTTCTTTGGAGCTGCCCGGGTTTCACAACCCTCTCCACCGGTGCCTTTCTTCCCCGAGGTGCACGAGGAGCTGACTAGAACCTGGAAGTCGCCGTTTTCCACGAGATTACGGCCGTTTCAGCCCTCCCCCCTCACCAGCGGAGCCGCTAAGGGTTATACGGGGATCCCTCTCGTGGAGCGTGCTGTCGCGATGCAGCTGTGTCAGGCTCACGCTCCCTCTTGGAAGGACCGCCCAACCCTCCCCTCTCGTGCCTGCAGACAGTCCTCCGGTTTAACGGGCGCTGCCCACCAGGCATGTGGAGAGGCGGCCTCAGCCCTGCACGCAATGGCGTTGCTGCAGGTTCACCAAGCCAAAGCCTTGAGGGATCTGCACGAGGGAGGACACGACTCGCCTGTCCTTTCGGAGCTCCGGGCTGCCACTGACCTGGCTCTTCGCGCTACGAAGGTGACAGGGCAGGCGATTGGTCGTGCCATGTCCACGATGGTGGTCCAGGAACGCCACTTATGGCTATGTCTGGCGGACATGTCGGATGCGGAGAAGAACAAGTTCTTGGACGCTCCAGTGTCGCAGGCTGGCCTTTTCGGTGAGTCGGTGGAGTCCTTCGCCCAGCAGTTCTCCGCCGCCCAGAAGCAGACAGAGGCGATCGCTCAGATCATGCCCCGGCGCAAGCGACCTGCATCTCGCCCTCCAGCGCCGGCGGGCCCGTCTGCTCCTCGCCGAGGGCGCCCTGCGGCGGCTGCCTCCACCCCCCCCACTAGAACATCTTCCAGGCCACGGAGGGGGAACAGCCGTCGGCAGCCCGCCCCGCCCGCCCCACCCGCTTCCCGTGGTAAACGGAAATCGAAGCGGCCCTGAGACGGGCGACCTGGAATCGGATGGGATCACTCTTCGGGAGACGGTGACGGCATCGCTCCCTCCACCGGTAGAGGGCCGGATGGAGAATCCTTGGTTTCGTTTTGTTTTTGTTCCGCCGGCTTCTCAGCCGGCACCCACAAAACCACAAAAAGAGTGCATTCCTATTCCTTCTCCAGGTCTTCAGAGGATCGAGAGAGATGTGAGCGGGCATTCACATGCTCTTCCTCCCTCTCCTCTATCGCCAGCGGGTGTTCTGAGGAGTTCCAGCTCTCCGCTGAGGAGACGGGACCACCAGCACCCCCATCGGAGTCTGTGCTCTCCGCTGAGGAGACCAGACGACCGTCACCTTCAGCGGGCTCAGGTCAGTGTCACACACACACATACTGTAGATACTTATGCTGTCCCAGCAGACGTACCGGCAGTACCACCTGTCCCGCTCCGCCGCCCCCCCGCGGGTACCCCGGTAGTGCCGTTAATTCCCCTCGTACGGTCCCTGGGGGCTTGGCTTCAGCTTCCCAGCCCGTCTCGTTGGGTTTTACGCACTGTCCGCCTCGGTTACGAAATACAATTCAACCGGCACACACCCAAATTCTCGGGCATTCGTTTCACCACGGTGAAAGCGTCCGATGCACATGTACTGCGTGCAGAGGTCGAAGTCCTGCTGGCGAAGGACGCGATCGAGCCGGTCCCTCCAACCGAGATGAGATCGGGCTTCTACAGCCCGTATTTTATAGTACCCAAAAAGGGCGGGGGGTTGCGACCGATCTTGGATTTGCGCGTTCTGAACAAATCTCTGCAGAGGAGGTCTTTCAGGATGATAACTCCGAAGCAAATATTCAATTCAATTCGCCCCCAAGATTGGTTTGCGGCTATAGACCTGAAAGACGCGTACTTTCATGTGTCCATTCTCCCTCGTCACAGAGCGTTTCTCCGGTTTGCATTCGAGGGACGGGCATACCAGTACAAAGTTTTACCGTTCGGGCTATCCCTCTCTCCCCGTGTGTTCACGAAAGTAGTGGAGGCGGCGTTAAAACCCCTCAGAGAGAGCGGCGTTCGCATATTGGCTTATAATAGCGCATTCTCGACGGACGCTTTGCGAACACAGAGATTTAACGCTTCGGCATCTCGCCCGTTTGGGTCTTCGGGTCAACTGGGAAAAGAGCAAACTCTGCCCCACGCAGAGGATCTCTTTTCTCTGGATGGAACTGGACTCGATCGATTTATCGGCGCGTTTGACAGAAGAGCGCGTCCAGTCAATTCTGACTTGCCTCGGTTCATTCCGAGGGAAGAATGCGGTCCCGCTGAAACAATTTCAAAAGCTCCTGGGGCATATGGCAGCAGCAGCGGCCGTGACACCGCTCGGGCTGCTCCATATGAGACCGCTTCAGCGTTGGCTTCACAATCGAGTCCCGAGGAGAGCGTGGCGCGCCGGCATCCATCGTGTAACCATTACACCTGCGTGTCGCCTAACATTCCCCCCGTGGTCGGACCCCGCGTTTCTCAGGTATGGTGTGTCCATGAGACAGATCGCTCGGCATGCTGTTGTACATACAGATGCGTCCGACACGGGCTGGGGTGCCACGTACGACGAGCTTACGGCTTCAGGGGTGTGGACAGCACCCCAGTTGCACTGGCATATCAATTGCCGAGAGTTGTGGGCAGTATATCTGGGACTTGTACGCTTCGCTACGGAGCTGCGAGGGAAGGATGTACTAGTACGCACCGACAACACTGCGACCGTTGCGTATATCAACCGTCAAGGCGGTTTGCGCTCCCGTCACCTGTCGCATCTCGCTCGTCATCTCCTCCTTTGGAGTCAGAAGCATCTGAGGTCCCTTCGTGCCATTCACATTCCGGGCTCGCTCAATACAGCAGCGGACGCGCTTTCTCGAGCTGCGCGCCCCGGCGAATGGCGACTCCACCCCCAGACGGTCCAGCTAATTTGGAAGAAGTTCGGTCGTGCGCAGATAGACCTGTTTGCGTCGCCGGACGATACCCTACTGTCGCCTATTTTATTCACTAACCGAGGGCAGCCTCGGTGTGGACGCTTTGGCACACAGCTGGCCTCGGGGGATGCGCAAATACGCATTCCCCCCAGTGAGCTTAATCGCACAGACATTGTGCAAAGTCAGGCAGGACGAGGAGAGCCTTTTACTGATCGCCCCATATTGGACGAGCAAGAATTGGTTCCAGAGTTAATGCTCCTCGCGACAGCCCCTCCCTGGCGGATTCCCCTGAGGAAGGACCTTCTTTCTCAAGGAGGGGGCACATTATGGCACCCGCGCCCCGACCTGTGGGATCTCCATGTGTGGTCGTTGAGCGCGCGCAAGGTTTAGGTGATTTACCGCAAGCGGTATCTAACACAATCAACGCGGCACGAGCTCCGTCTACGAGACGGGCTTACGCGTTTAAATGGAACCTTTTCGTCACCTGGTGCTCTTCGCAACGCGAGGACCCCAGAGAATGCCCTATTAACATCGTGCTTTTATATCTTCAACATAGGTTAGACGGTAGGCTGTCACCCTCCACCATTAAAGTTGATATCGCTGCTATTTCTGCTCATCACTCACTTATTAACGGCAGATCAGTTGGCCAGCATGATTTGGTTATTAGATTTTTAAGAGGCGCTCGTAGGCTAAACCCCTCGCGCCCTCCTTCTATTCCTCCCTGGGACCTGTCCATGGTGCTGAAAGCCCTTCAGGCCCCCCCGTTCGAGCCTTTGCAGTCTGCGAGTCTGAAGCTTTTATCAATGAAAGCTCTGACCCTGCTAGCATTGGCCTCAGTGAAGAGAGTAGGGGATTTACATGCATTCTCTGTTGACGACTCGTGCCTTCAGTTTGGTCCTGCTGCCTCAAGCGTAACATTGAGGCCCAGACCAGGCTACGTGCCCAAAGTTCCCACTACTCCTTTCAGAGATCAAGTGGTGAGCTTGCAAGCGCTGCCTCCGGAGGACGCAGACCCAACCATGGCTTTGTTGTGCCCCGTACGCGCACTGCGACTCTACGTGGATCGCACGCAAAGCCTCAGGACCTCAGACCAGCTCTTTGTTTGTTATGGTGGCCAGCAGAAAGGGAAAGCTGTCACTAAGCAGAGGATGTCTCATTGGATAGTTGATACTATCGCCCTGGCTTATAATCTTCAGGGTATTCCTTGCCCCTTTAATTTGAGAGCGCACTCCACACGGAGCGTTGCCTCATCTTGGGCTCTAGCTTGTGGTTCCTCGCTAACAGACATCTGTAGAGCTGCTGGTTGGGCGACACCTAATACGTTCATTAGATTTTACAGTGTTCGTATCGAGCCTGTATCCTCTCGTGTTCTTTCCTCACCAGGGAGGGCACGGAGAACAGTCTCGCAGGTCGGCTTGCAGCCTCCAACTGATGCTTCATAACTGTGTCAGTATGGAAGGCCTTCAGAACAAAGATGCGTAATGGTTTGAATTGTTCTTCCTCCGCTGCCTTGGCAGCCTTTGTTGCGGAGCATTGGCTGTCAGCCTTTCAATAGCTGTATCCTCGCGAACCTACGTGTCTGGCTCGGGCTCCACATTGTGTCCCACCGGGTTCCTTTGTGAGTATTTTTCCGTGGGGTTAATCCTACCAGCCCACGTTTCCCTTAGCAGAGCACTGCTTTGCTTACACAGCCACAGCTGTCTTTATTCCTCAACTACGGTTGACTTTCGCCCACCATTAGCCCTTAAGACGGGTGGTGGCTTCCGCAGCGTTCCTATCCCGCTCAGGTAGGGCGCTTCCCAGTCGCTGGCACTTCTGTGGGGTTAAAGGAACATCTAGTGCCCGGCCTTCTGCCTTAAAACCTACCTCCTCCTCCTTAAGTGGAACCGGAGGGCTTTTACGCAGTCACTGGAAGAGGTCAGCCCCTAGTGGCGTTTTGATAGGGATTCCCAATTCGTCGGTCACGACGTGACGTCGTAGTGACCGACTGAAAGGGAACGTCTCGGTTACGGATGTAACCCTCGTTCCCTGAAGGAGGGAACGGAGACGTCACGTCCCGTCGCCACACGTGCTGCCACCTGCTGTTACGGCCGGTCACACTTTCCGGCTTTCTCAGCGAAAAAGAAGCTAATTTCCCTATTTGCACCTGCTGCTTATATACGCACCTGGCGGGGCGGCGCCAGCATTATGCAAATATCTCAATGCCAAGTTCATTGGCGTTTTAGTTGTATTCGAAGCAGATTGGTCTCTCTAAGCGAGTTCCCAATTCGTCGGTCACGACGTGACGTCTCCGTTCCCTCCTTCAGGGAACGAGGGTTACATCCGTAACCGAGACGTTATTTCCTCCTATTTTAAGACTTTTTAAACTATTTAAACGGTTATGAGAAACTGTTATTAGTGTAGTCTGATTACCTGTGGTGCAGGAGTGCAGCAGTAGCATTGTAGTTATGAACCTAAAGATGCTCATTGTAGTCACTGTTCAGTCCAGCGATGTGTGAAGCACAGTGAAGTCGTCTTCTGCTTTAAATACAGAGTCAAAGGTCTCCGACCAGATAAAGCTGGAAATTAATCCATGCACCAAATTCAGATCAGTTTATTTAATTTAACATTGAAAAGTGCTGATCATAAACGTTTGCTGATTTATCATGAAGTAACCACACTTATGGTGATAAGACCAAACATGCATGCTTATGTCAGCGATATGCAATCTGTGTACTGGAAGACCACTGACCAACCCTAATCTGATCCAGACATATCTGCCAGTAATGTTTAATCTCACAGATCTTTATTAACTGATCGAATTTAAGAGTTTTTTTCTGTTCTTATATAACTGCAGTGGAGTAATATGAAATAAGATAAGTCAAGATCTGATGAGATGTGCCTGTATGTGTCATTTATAAAAGAGATCCATAACATGTTGATTTTTTTAAACTTAAATCCTTTATTTATTAAGAAAGTGAAATATTACTTTTTTGCATCTTCTGTATAATAAAAAAAAACCTTTTTGTTTTTCAGTCTATAATGCTGAACTTGCTGCTAGTTTGGAGGTGGAAGCAAAACTTCTGTGATGTAAACAGCTCTGTTTCATGGCAGTGATGGTAAAATGTGTATTTGCTGGTAGCATTAAATCAATAATTTTTTTAGGTTAAAACTTAATTGACATTAACAAGACACCGAACACCGCTTTGGTATAAAGACCAGAATACATGCTTGGAAAAAAAATCTGGAAGTTCTGTTTGTGTGTGTGCTGTCTATAAACAGGGATGGATTAAGACAAAAAATCAGCAGACAATAAAAAATGCAAATATACTAAATCAAATAATTGAATGAATACATATTTACAATAAGCACTTAACTCAAATAACTAGGGCGTAATATTTGAGCAAGTGCAGAACCAATTCGAATGACAACACTGTACTGAATGTTTATAAACTTCTTGTGGAGTTTTGTGTGGGAGTAAAGGAAATCCTATTGCAATCGATATTTGCCAGTCCAAACCTAAAGGTTTTTATCATGGAGCTTTTCAGCGCCACCTTTCCTTGTTGGTTTGTTCAACAGGCAAACTTCCATTTGAGATCAGTTTATTTAACTGCATTTAAAAGGAAGTGTTGATCATCAGCTTTTACTGATCTACACTCTTAGAACGAATGTGTTAAAAAACACATTAAAGTTGATTCTGGGACAACACATTAAATGTGTTTTACCAGAATCCACCCATCTCTGTGTTATTATTGAAACAACACCTTTTGTGTTACTTTTAACACAACTTGTGTTATATTTTAACACAAAATCAACACAAAGCGACACATAATGTGTTACAAGCTTAATGCACAAAGATGTGTAAATCCTTTCTAAGTGGTTATGACACCAAAACTTTTACGCCCGCGGCCGGCGCATGTTTTCAATTGTTTCCAATGGAAGCTCTGCGTTTTTTAAATAAGCCAGCAGCTAGCGGGTTTTTTCCGCGCTGAAAACCGGCGCTCGGCGGTTTTTCCACGCTCGGCGCTGAGCGTCGAGAGTTGAAAGAGATTCATCTTTGGGAGAAAGGCTCCTCTCGTCAATGTCAGTTCTCACACGGCCGCCCAATCACAGTGGAGGAGGGGCGGGACATTACCACAGCAAACAACCGCCTCGCAGCTGAAGTATCACAGCTATCAAAGCGCTCAGCTGAAGAAAGCTCGTACTCAGCTGAAAAACAGCTGGCATTCGGCGTCCTCAAGGCGTTTTCAGCCGCGTTTAAAAGTTTTGGTGTGTCCAGCCCCTAAGAGTGTATCCTAATAGAGCTCTGTTTGATTGAGATCAGGTGTTGATGTTCACAGTGAACTTTTAGGGGTGGTTTCACGGACAGGGATTATCTTAAACCAGGACTAGGCCTTAGTTTAATTAGGAAATATAACTAGTTTTAACAAACATGCCTTACTGAAAACATTACTTGTGTGCATTTTGAGGCAAAACAAAGGGCACTGATGTATTTTAAGATATGTCACTGCAAGTTGTTTTCAGTTTGGACAGCTCTAACATTTATTTTAATCTAGACTAGTCTAATCCCTGTTTGGGAAACCACCCCTTAGTTTTGTGAAACTGAACCTCTTCACCGCGCTGACATGCTTTTATACATTGATGCTGTTTGTGGTGGTGAGCTGTGTATGATGCAGACATCCCAACCTGCAAAAATTCATTTCAGGGAGGTATCTTGAAAACCCCTTCCACACACCCAGCCACTCCCCCCAGGAGAATAAAAGAAATAAGGACAAGAATACAACATTTAGCCAAAGAACATGACTTTACTTGTATACCGATATGGTATTAAATAACATGAACTAACCATGAGCAGTACATTTGTTACTGTATTTGTTAATTTTTGTTAACATCAGTTAAAAAAATACAGCTGTCCATAGTTTGTTCATGTGTAAAGGGGTTGCTTTAATGAAAGCAAGGGAGATGTGAGTCCATGTGCGAAAAGGTATTTATTAGAAAAATCCCAAAAGGGCCAGCAAACATATCCAGTAAGGGCAAATACAACAAACGTAATCCAGAGACAGGCAATAGTTCAGGGCAGGCGGCAAAACAGGCAAAATCCAAAATACAGGCAAACAGAATAAACAGATAAGGACAGGCAACAGGTACAGGCTAACATACGAAGTATTAATCAGCCAAGAACTGGTGTACAGGAAGTGGCTTAAATACAAAACAGACAGGAAGTGGTATGTGAAGTGTGACATGATGATATTTCAAAATAAAAGCCGGAACAGAACAGGATGTCAAAATAAGAGTCCAAATAACAAAACTACACAGAACACAACCAGAACACATAACAAAACATTACAGAACCCCCCCCCCTCTTAAGGGCGACTCCTGGAGCCCAACAAACTAATCATAAAAGAGTCCAATGGCGGGTGGGTGGTGTGGGTCAGGATCTCTTGGCAACGGCAGGGCAGTTCAGAGGAGGACCTGGGTCGTATGGCCAGGATGGTCCAGGGTCATGGGGCAGATGTGGACCTGGGTCATGGGGCAGATGTGGACCTGGGTCATGGGGCAGGCTTGGACCTGGGTCATGGGGCAGGCTTGGACCTGGGTCATGAGGCAGGCTTGGACCTGGGTCATGGGGCAGGCTCTTGAAGAACATTGGGAACAGCAGAACAGAAGGCAGACCACACACACCACAGGGCTATGGCAAATTCAGGAAGTATAACATGGATGAAACGTACCTCTGTAACATTGGGTTCATGAACAAACTATGGACAGCTGTATTTTTTTTTAAACTGATGTTAACAAAAATTAACAAATACAGTAACAAATGTTCAACCAGAAAGACTCGAAGATAGGTTAAGAATTGATATGAGTTTATTTAACAGTAGTTAGCAACCAAGGCTGGAATGTAACACAGTATAGTTCTTTGGCGTAGGCCCCGACCATTGTTCAAATCCGGGGGTCACGGATTCTTGTGGTTCCTGTCTGGAGATGAAGACAGGCCAGAATCGAATCCCCCTCGAGTATGGACGGAACCGACCTGGTGATGGTGGTAGGGAGGGTGGGTTGTAAATGCTGGCATCAGTATCTGCGAACGCAAAGACAGGTGAGTGCGAGGCTTATATACTCTGTATTAGGGATGATTGATTGCGCCTTGTGAAATGAATGACGTAACATTCGAGTTTCCTGGTAGAACTTGCGCTACGCTACGCTAAGCTAACATTTCTACCAGAAAGACTCGAAGATAGGTTAAGAATTTATATAAGTTTATTTAACAGTAGGTAGCAACCAAGGCTGGAATGTAACACAGTATAGTTCTTAGGCGTAGGCCTCGACCATAGTTCAAATCACGGGTCACGGATTCTTGTGGTTCCTGTCTGGAGATGAAGACAGGCCAGAATCTAATCCCCAAAAATTGGTAACGATGATCGGTACCCACCAGTGTTTCTTAGAGGTTCCTGAAACAGAGATAAGAGAAAGTGTTATCCACTGACATTGACGGATGCCGTAAGAGGCCATGGGATTGCCGCTTAGGCCGTTGAAGGCAGCAATATACCAGAGAGAGATAGGCTGGAGAGATAGGCTGAAAGATTGGCCGCGTAGGCTGTAGAAGGCAACGATATGCCAGATAGAGATAGGCCACATAGGCCACAGAAGGCAACAATATGCCTAGTGGGAAAAGGCCGCGTAGGCCTTTGGAAGGCAACGATATGCCAGAGAAATAGGCCGCGTAGGCCATAGAAGGCAAAGATATGCCAGATAGAGATAGGCTGGAGAGATAGGCTGAGAGATAGTCCAAGTAGGCTGTAGAAGGCAACGATATGCCTAGTGGGAAAAAGCCGCGTAGGCTTTAGAAGGCAATGATATGCCAGACAGAGATAGGCCGCGTAGGCCATAGAAAGCAACGATATGCTTAGTGATAAAAGGCCGCGTAGGCCATAGAAAGCAACGATATGCTTAGTGAGAAAAGGCCGCGTAGGCCTCTGGAAGGCAACGATATGCCAGAGAAATAGGCCGCGTAGGCCATAGAAGGCAACGATATGCCAGATAGAGATAGGCCGCGTAGGCCATAGAAGGCACCGATATGCCAGATAGAGATAGGCCGCGTAGGCCATAGAAGGCAACAATATGCCGTGTTGAGAGAGGCTGTGTAGGCTAGGAAGGGCAAAGATATGCCAGGGTTAGATAGGCCTCGTAGGCCGTAGAAGGCAATGATATGCCCAGTAA
This sequence comes from Misgurnus mizolepis, assembly GCA_025389145.1. Lineage (NCBI taxonomy): Eukaryota > Metazoa > Chordata > Actinopteri > Cypriniformes > Cobitidae > Misgurnus > Misgurnus mizolepis. The sequence goes on along the minus strand of JAIFKI010000021.1, from coordinate 16,806,628 downwards.
GAAAAGCCAACAGGTTAGCTTGCAATAAGATTCACCACCACCAGCATTGACAAAAGATACATACCATTAACATGTCCGTAAATGTCGACCGTAACGTCAGCAGTAGAGGATATCCGTAGAAGGCTGCCACGTTAGGCTTGAGAGCAGATGGCCGCGTAGGCCGGAAAATAAAGCCTTGTTAGGCTTGATAGCAGATAGGCCGCAGAAGGCAACGTTATGCCAGAGTGAGAAATGATATAAATGGTGCAAAGGCCATGATATAGCATGATTGAATACGCCACCACCACCAGTAATTCTCTTAAAACATACCTTGGTTATTGCTTGCCATTATTGAATTGAATGTCATAGTGTATTCCTGCACACAGAGAAATTGGGAGCTCGGCTTCTGATGAAGAGAGACAATTGATGTATGCATGCTTTTATATTGTCATTATAAAAGTAGGGAGAAGATTAGATGGTTACAAACAAATCTGACTGATGCTAAAGATTGCACGGTGTCACTGTTGTGTCTTGTGTTTCCCCAGTCTTGTACTCTTTATTTGAAGTTCTGTAATGTCATCCATGTCTGTAGTTCTTGTAGTTCGTTGGTCCTTGTTCTAGATTATTTCCCAGGTGTGTCTTGATATCTTGTTTACCCACATGAATATATACAGTCTTTGTGTTTCAGTTGTCCTTTGTTGAGTATAGTTTGCTGTCATCACTTTTTGGTCCTGTATTCTGGTCTTCATTCTGGTTCTGCTTTGTGCACTTTTGGGTTTTTAAGAAATAAACCATTGCATTTGGATCCGTTGCCTTGTCTTGCCTGCTTCGCCATGACACACAGAGGATTATAAAATTCTCCGTTTACGATGTAAATTAAGACCCCCCAAAAACTGAGGAGCGGTATCAGTAGGGTTGTGCAGTTGATAGATGGACGTACTCCGAAAGTAATAGCCTTCTAGATGAAAGTTTACAGCTTAAAAACCTGTTAGCCTGCGCGAGGACGTGGATGTACTGAAGAGCTATTTATTTACATAATTTAAATTACTGTTAGTTTAAATGTACTTACATTAAACAACTATACGTATCATTAAAAAGTGTTTTGATATAAGATTTAGTTTTTGACCTTTATTTTAATCTGAGAATCCTAGTAACAGTAATTTCTTCATTTTTGTCAGGCGTTATGAAAATGAAAAACGGTACATACCTTTAATTTGAAATATAACCCTCAGCCGCACTCATTGATAAAAATACTCCTCCGTGATCGTCATGAAAGCACTCGATAAAACAACATCCATCGAGGCTTTTAATTCAAAGTATGCATATTTGGAGAAATATTACTTCAATTTTATATGTTTATTTCAAATTTCTGCGGGGGGGGGGGGTAATATTTCACCCATTTTTATTCCAAACATGGCGATATGAGCAAGCTGAAGTCTGCAGTCATTCACACTCAGTTTGTTTCATTCATACGTGAAGCCGGAGGGCGCTAAAGTCTGAAACTCTCAATATGAAAACTTTCATAGAATAAGACGTCAGAGCTCAGCTCAGCTATCAGACGTGAACTTGAACAGTGACGTGCAACGATCGATCGCTGTTTTTATAATAACATGCAAATAAAGATGTTTTGATGTTTTAAAACCATGGAGACAATAAACACGATTAAGATTATATATGGTTTGTATGTATTTTTAACGCTATGTCTGTTATTTTCATAACAGTACTGTATATTATAATGCTATGCTAATCGAGCAAAGCTAACAGCATAAATAACATAAAATTGTTTATTTTCGGTCTTATTTTATGATTCAAAGCCACATCAGATCACGCATGATTGTTTAAGCACTCGACTTTTGATGTTATAATGTGAGTTTTATTATAAATGCTTTTATTTGTAGTGTTTTGATGGTATGCTAAGCTAACGTACTAGCTGCTCTGTAAACATCTGCTGTCTGGAGATATGAGATATGTGTTTCTAGGAATAATTTTGACTGGTAAAGCTTCTTTAAGGTAAGTTTCTTTTTGTAAGAAAGGACTTTAATAAAAAGAAAGTGAATTGAGACAAAAGGAGGAAATAAAACACTAAATAGAAATTATGAGCAATTATTAATAATAATAATAAAATATTATTATATTATACATTTAGACAGCCATATCCCAGATTAAAAGTTGTTAATGACTCATCCGGATGCTTATTTAATGAGTCTGTTTAAAACCCGAAGCAATAGGACAATAAACTGAAAGTATGTTGTGAGATATAAATAAACAAACATTAGCTTAGCATTTTTGCTGTTTTCTCTAAATAAATTTACATGACATGGGTCTAAAAAACATTTCATAAAATACAGAGTTTTAGAGGTATCATCTTCAGATTTAAAACAGAACATGGTCAGACCTGTGGCTTTATCTGCAGAGCATTTCTAGATTGCTCGAAGGCCAATTTCATTTAGATTTTCATAACAATATTTCATACATGTTTGGTGGAGTTAATAAAAAAGTATCATTTAAGCTCTCTATAACAACTTTTTTCATTTTAACAGTAACTAATGTTCACCTCTTAATAAACTTCCAAGTGTCTGCTTTCAAATGAGACCAAACTTATGCTTTTAGTGCAAAGACTTCATAAACTGTATCTATTTTAGTTTGGCTATGACAGTTTTTGTGGGGGGGTTCGGAAAATGGAAAGAGGGCTAACAGGTTAAACTTTGCCTAACCATAATAGCATGATTAAACGTGACAGTTTTGTGCTAACAGTCTTACATGATATGCACTTAAGTTCTGAATTATTTGTTTAATGAAGATCCTCCGCCACGCTGGCATTCCAGAAACGATTGAAGTCTGCACCATACACGACCGTGGACGTGAAACATGACAACCTGCGTGCACGGGGCAAGTGTGCACGGCCCAATACTAACGAAAGCTTAATTTCAAAAACAACAAAAGGAAACCAAGGCACTCTTCTAAATTATAAAACCGCTTTAATAAAGTTGCTAGTTCATAATGGAACTTAAAAATACCACCAACATGTTTCGGCCTACATCTAGGCCTTCATCAGGGCAAAAGTAGCAAACAATGCTACAAACACAGTTAAAGAGCACAGTAATTAGCCAGCTGATCCACTCCAGAGTGGGTGGGGTCAACCTCTCCAAATCAAACAGGCCTAAAGTAGGCAATGTATCAGAGCAATCAAAAAACAGACAACCACAAAAAAAAAAAACAGACAACCACAAAAAAAAAAAATAAAAAAAATAAAGAAGAAGAAGGAAATTAAAGAAAAGTTACCATATCAATACTATCATTAAGACCCGGAAAAGTCATTGCATTAAGTCTGTGAATCCAGCGACTCTCCTTCTGATTAAGAATCCTTTGCCTATCACCTCTTTTAGAAGATAAAGGGACATGATCAATCCCCAAGGCAAAGAAAGAAGCCAAGTTACCATCATGTACCTCATTAAAATGTTTCACCATAGCATAATCACCATTCCCTACTCTGGCTGCATATCTATGCTCCGCGAGTCGGTCCTGAAAGCGACGTTTCGTCCGCCCTACATAAAAAGCATCACACATAGCACACTTCAAAATATAAATAACAAAAACTGTCTTACAATTTATGAAATGTTTAGTGATGTATGTTCGTTGTGTACCTGGGTGAGTGAACCCTTTAACCTTGGTGACTGTATCACATTGTTTACAATGGCCACATTTAAAAGTACCATTCAGAACTTTAGGTAACCAAGTGGTCTGTTCTCTTGCTGGGAGGTGGCTATGTACCAACCTATCATTTAATGTGGGCGCTCTTCTAAATGAAAAAACTGGGGGTTCCTCAAAGATATCCCTCAAAATGTCATCACATCTAAAAAGATCCCCGTTCTTTCTTATTACCTGCCGTATGCGTACAGCCTCTGTACTATAACGTGTAGAAAAGTATACCCTCTCTTTCTTCGAAACAGCAGGCTTTCTTTGTAGTAGAGACCTACGCTCAAGAGAAGTGGCTCTTTCAAGTGCCCTTTCCAGCGTAATCGCCTGATAACCTCTCTCCCTGAAACGACCATACATCTCTTTACTTTTCATGTTGAATTCATGATCATCATCACATATTCTCCGTAATCTCTGGAATTGACCAAAAGGAATATTTTTAATCAATGTAGAAGAATGAAAGCTTTTAGCATGAAGTAGAGTATTTTTATGTGACTCTTTCCTAAATATCGTGGTATGCAAAAAACCTTCTTCATCTTTGTAAATTTCTAAGTCCAGAAAATGGATTTTATGCACATCATATTCAAGAGATAACCTCACATTGGGATTAGCCGCATTCAAATACTCATGGAAACTCATCAGTTCTTCCTCCGTACCCTTCCACCATAAAATCACATCATCAATGTACCTTGCCCACCAGATGATCTTATCTCTGAACACATTCGTCTCATTAAAAACAAAGTCCTCCTCCCATTTGCCCATAAAGAGACCTGCATAAGATGGACTAAAGCAAGCCCCCATGGCACAACCCTTGTCCTGAAATAGAAAAACATTATTATAAAGTGTCCATTCAGTTAGTTTAACAAGAAAATCTGTGGGGGGAAAGGAGTTTGATGGAAGAGGACGTTTGTCCAAAAAATGTCTCAGTGCATCAAGGCCTTGTGTATGTTAAATATTGGTATAAAGGGCCTCAACATCCATGGTAACAAGTAAAGACTCTGGTCCAATAAATTTGTGTTCATCAATTTTACACAAGACATCAGTGGTGTCCTGTATAAGCCGGTAAAGTTGGAAGTAATGGCTTAATAAAAATAGTCCACATATTTAGAGATCGGTTCCATGAGTGTCCATGAGTGAAATCACAGGCCGTCCAGGTGGATTAATCATGTCCTTATGTACTTTGGGTAAAAGGTAAAATGTCGCCATCCGAGGGTCAGGTTTAAATAAAAAATCAAATTCTTGTGTAGAAATAAAATTATCCTCTACGGCTTGAAGAAGCATTTTGTGAACATCCTGTGTTAATATTTGTATAGGGTTGCTGGTCAGAGGCATATAAAATGTAGTATCCCCCAGCTGTTTGAAAGCTTCTTGAGTATATTGATCATAACCCCACACAACTGTAGCACCCCCTTTGTCTGCCTCTTTAATTACAAAGTCCTTGTTATTTGAAAGGTCTTGTAAAATCTTTCTCTCCTCTTTTGTCAAATTCTGATGATGTGTATTCTTCTGTGACAAAATGTTTTCTATTTCATAGTTAACCTTTTTCTCAAAAGTAGTAAGTGTAGTGTTTTGTATCATAGGGCAAAAGGAAGATTTAGGTTTAAAAGGGGTAACTGATCTTAAAGCAGGCTGTGTAACATTCAATTTATGCCATGCCTTTAGATGAAGACTTCTGTAAAACCTAAACAAGTCTATTTTCACATCAAAATCTGAAGCATAATAAGTGGGGGAAAAGGACAAGCCCTTAGCTAGTACATGCAACTGTATATCAGAGAGAGGGGTGCCTGTTAGGTTTATAACCGTGTCCGTTGGTGGTGCCGTGTGCGAAAATTAGGTGGTTTTCTAACGTCCTCTTCTCGTCCTTGGTTTATTTGACCTTTGTTCTGTTGTTTGTTTGTCCCCCTCTTTCTTAGGGGGGGTTGGTCGTTTCCCGATGTACTGTATCACCTCGCCCACCATTGGAGGTGTCTTGGTCTTCTTCCTCACTAGTGTAGTTGAATGTCACTGTACGAGCTCCCATCCGATATGACTCCTGATAGAAAGATTTAGTTCCTAGCCAAGAATAGACCCGATTCTCCTTGTAGTCCTTTTCATCACGCTGGAATTTACGGAATTTATCCTGAACAAGTTGATCTTTAAATTTTTTCAGATTCTCTGTGAGTTTCGCATGTAAATCAGTCCACTGGTCACTCCTAAATTTCTTATTGATTTCTTCAATCTCTTGTTGGATAAACTCTCTGTCAGAGGTGTCAAGTAACGAGGTACAAATACTTCGTTACCTTACTTAAGTAGCTATTTTGGGTATCTATACTTTACTGGAGTAATTATTTTTCAGACGACTTTTTACTTCTACTCCTTACATTTTCACGCAATTATCTGTACTTTCTACTCCTTACATTTTAAAAATCACCTCGTTACTTCTATTATTTCGGCTTGTTTGCTTTTTTTCATTCCGGCTTGTCATCGTTAAAAAACCTATCTTGATAAATTGCATCATCCAGATAAATGCGATTGTGGTTGGATGAGAAGTATAAACATACACCATTCCGACAACCTATTGGTTTGTACGCAATCCCCGCCCCCCAGCTGACTGCAGATGATCAAAAGTTTGTTCGATGCTGCTGCACAGAGAAACATAAAAGAACCGCGAGAGCGATTAGAAAGCATGCGGAGCAGTTTGCTCTCGCGATGCTTTGATATCATCCGCCATCCGTTTGTACAGTAACAGAACATCTTCAAATGGAAAAGTACGAAATAAAACTCGCGCATCACTTTCAGGTCAGTTCACATTCACAAGCCTGTGTAAATATATAGCTGTCTGCTGACACCAACTCATCTGTGTGATTTAAATAGTGTAACAATACCAATTTATATCATATAACGTCAGTTGTTCAACTTAAATGACATTGTGCTGCGTTGCGTTTTGAAGCATGGCAAAGATATCTATGCTAAAGACATCTGTTGTTTTGTATATGCTTATAACTACCCTAAATTTTATTTGCATTTACAAAACCTACTTAGCTGAATGCTTGAGTGTTAAATCAATCAAACACATAACCATACATACCAACTTTTGCTTTTGTTAATAGACATCAGCTGTTTCCTTAAACCTGACTTTTTGAATTTACTTACAAGAAAGACATTTAGTAATTCTCCTTAATTGCTTGGATTTATACTGACTAAAGTAAAGTATACTAAAGTCCATTAGCTACACAAGTACAGATACAGGAATATAGGCTATAATATATAATTGCATATTTGTATAATTGTAGTTTGTGTTGCTGTCAAAATACAATTTTAAATGAAAACAATAATAGCATATTTCTATTCTCACACATACTATAGTTGTGTGTGATTTTGTTGTTTTTTAACTAAAGAGAGCACCACTGTAGAAGTTTTGCCAGCAGCGGCCCTGCTCTGAAGTTTGACTTTTTGCACCATTACAATATTTATAGGCAACTAGTCATCATATCTTCCTCTCTATGGAACACATGTTAATGCTCAGTAGTACACATATGTGGTTCTTTAATGCAGTGGTTATCAAACCTTTTTTTTTCGCGCCTCCCTTGTGTACAGTGGATTCCTTCACGACCCCCCAAATAAAATGTATGACATAAACATTCTAAAACTTACAATTTGAATGAAACAAAACATATTAAATTATACAATGTATTGCTTTTGTTTAGTAGCCTTATTTTTTGAGGTTTAATTACACAGAATTTATAATAAAGGAATGTATTTCATAAAATATTATAAAACTGGGGCCCCTGGCACCATCTCGCGGCCCCCAGTTTGAGAACCACTGCTTTAATGTATTTGTTCGCATTGTATTGAAATGCGTTCATTATTTAATGGGCATGTACCGTATGTGGTTGAAACAGATAGTCTAGTGCAGGGGTAGGCAACATGGAGTGCCGATGTCCTGCAGTGTTTAGCTCCAGGTCTAAACAAGCAGACCTGAACAAACTAATAAAGGTCTATAAAGTCACCTGAAACTACAGGTAGCCAAGGTTTTATAAGGGTTGGAGCTAAAATCTGCAGGACATCGGCACTCCAGGACTGATGTTGCCTACTCCTGGCCCTAGTGCATCCCAAATTGTTTAACATTAACATTTTTAATATAACACTATAGTTATTATGGCCTTTAGAAACATGTTTTAGAGGAGATAGGGTAGTGCACAAAAGGCCCCTGTGGTGCGGCCTAGGCTTTTTTCCGTAATGACATTTTTTCCTTACATTACTTTTACTTTTATACTTTAAGTAGTTTTGAAACCAGTACTTTTTCACTTTTACTTGAGTAAAAAGCTTGAGTTGATACTTCAACTTCTACAAAAGTCTTTTTTAACCCTAGTATCTATACTTCTACTTGAGTAATGAATATGAATACTTTTGACACCACTGCTCTCTGTCTGTCTTAGCTTCTTCAATTAACAAAAGTATCAAATCAAATGAGCATTTGCTTAAAATGGCCTCCCATTTCTTCTTAAATTCTCCATTAACTCCTGAGCCATATGCTGGAAACTTTTTAATTCTAAGGCCACGTGGGATAAAACCCTTCCTCCAATAGTCAGAAAGGGTGATGGAATTGAGGTCCAATTTAATGTCCTTCTCTTTAAGTCGTTTGAGTTCATATGATAAACTTCTTAGATCAGAATTGTCTGGTAAAAAACGAAAGCTTATTTCTTGTACATGTAGCAATTATGAATGTTCAAATCCTTGCAGCCATTTGCAATTAGAGTTCCTGGACGTTGATAAAGAGCCCTGATGTTAATGCAGGCACTGAAAATAAAGCACTTATAGAACTGCATGTCCGTAGTCTGTGTAAAAACATGTATATAGTTTTAAAATAGCTTGCCTCATGTATGCAGCCGCGCTGTTATAATGGTTTAAATCCTAGCAGCCGGTGTAATGTGGTTATATGGAAAGTAGATGCATGTTTCGCTATTTTCTTGAGGATGCAGAGTAAGTGGATTGTACGAATCTAATTCCAGACAAAGTTCCTTGTAAAGTTATCATTTAGAATCATAACTGCATGATTTTTGGCTTTCCCAGATTAAAGATTCCCATCGTGAAACATCATCACGAATTCTATGATCGTGGCTCTTCGTCGGTGGTACAGTGTCGTACGGTGGGAGAAGTTTAAAGACAGACGTTTTCTTGGTCTTGCGTCCAAGATAGCCTAAAATAGTTTTCTGACAGTGTCAGAAATTCAGCATGATCACCGCACAATGCGTTTGCTGCTACAATCTTGTCAGAGTGCAAAAATCCTGTGGTATATTCCAGGCTTTAAACGAAACATTGAATTAAATTAGAAACAAGTTATTTCAGATGCATTCCAATTCTCCAGTCATGTTGGAATTCATTAAAACAGCATATGACGATTAGAATTAAATAGTTGAAACACATAAGATAATCGAACACCACTATATTTGAACATAACACCACTCAATGAAATATTTAGACATTATTTCCATTGGGTTCCATGTTAAAACAAGAAGGAATTGTGTTTGTATTTTGTATAGCTGGTGGCACCACCATTTCGGGTGAAACATACGATGCCAACGTTCAACAGCACTTTAAATAGGAATTACGTGCTGTGATTCAAAAGCTAGCAGTCACATTACATCTTCAAACCAGTATCCAGTAGCCTACCCATGCGCATATTCTGTGTGCCTGCGTCGCAAACAAAGCACAATGTGCTTAATGGTTTAAACTGATGCAACCTGTTGTGTTCTTGAAGAGGCAAGGCGCGCGTTTTTCAACTCTAAGTGAGGTCTACTGCCTAACAAACAAACTCAAAATGAGAGTTTACAGGCTCAACTTTAGTTGAGACATCCGCAGAATGCGCACCGACCAAAACAACGGCAAGCCCTCAGGAATAACACCAATGCACATTTTAATTGTATTAAATACACCACACAACCTCAGCTCCATCTCCATATTGCACTGTAAGACATGGTCATTGCCATCTTTCGGTTGTAAAAGCATGTAATGTGCACTATCAGCCAATCCAGTATAATGAATAAGAGAGCTTACTTTAGGAGAAGATAATCCAGATAAATAGATGGGATGTTCAACGCGACCGAGCTCAGATAAGAAGTTGACTGAGATCTGGAATATAGTCTCATTTGAAAAGTACAATTAAAAGTTGATGCATTCTCGTACTTTATGCCTGTGCATAAATAACTGAAGATCTTAAAGCACAAAGCTTTAGATGGAAACCTTTATGCTGAACCCCGTGCTCAATAAAATCGACAATATGCATTACTGTTGCCATTCGACCACACACAGTTACGATTTGCTCAGCAACAAAATGTGTGCTTGAAAACTTTACGCTGTATGACCAGGATTTATTCTCCAATGATATATTAATGGTGTGTCCTACCATAAGATTTAAAGTTCGTAAAATAGCGTATCCCCGTATCCTTAAAGTCTGTAATTAGGGTCAGGTGAGTGAAGATCTAACGTAAATATTTGCATTTGATATGAACAGTTTGCATGAATAACTGTTAGGCATTAAGCAACTTGCATTGTAGTACCGTAGCAGGTATAGGACATTGCAAGAACCTGTTACATGAATAAATGGTAGCTTATATTATTGATGTTTTAGGGAAACACTGAAAGGGACAGTTCAGATGAAGCCCGTATACTTTGCGCATTCCTTATTCCAATGAAACACACGAACATTAGACCGCGTCATTCGCCTGTTTGCAGCATGTCATGCATTGCATACACGCCGTATTTAATGTGAGAAATTTTCGCAAGCAATAGCCGTTCATTCAAGTCGATTCCATGTCTTTGCTTCACAAAACATTCGCGTACAAAACCAATAATAAGCGGAGCATTTGGTATTGTAGATGAAAGACAAAGATCATGTGATGAGGAAGATATCAACCTTCGGCATTCTTCCAAACCCGTGCAGGTGCAGCGCTTCGCCAATCAATGATGATTAGTGACATCTGCTGCGGGCGTTCAGAGTGTGCGACAGTCAATATTATGGTTACACTTTACAGATCATCCAAATGTTTTTGCACTGTTCATAAAAAGAAACGGCCTGTGGTATCCTTCCCTGTGTACTGCAGGGTTACACACTTTTAAGTAAGCTTGCAGACTTCCTTTTTAAGTCTTTAACCTTCTGTGAGAGCTCCTCGCGATGGTGCAGGTGAAACAAAACGAGATGAGAAAATCCCAGGAAAACAGTACGAATGCCCGATAAATCACTCAACATTTAAAATGGCGTGTAACGTAACTAACGCTTTAGTGTACATATGCACTGAACATCGAGCGTGTAAATGCTGGCATCAGTATCTGCGAACGCAAAGACAGGTGAGTGCGAGGCTTATATACTCTGTATCAGGGATGATTGATTGCGCCTTGTGAAATGAATGACGTAACATTCGAGTTTCCTGATAGAACTTGCGCTACGCTACGCTAAGCTAACATTACTGCTCATGGTAAGTTCATGTTATTTAATACCATATCGGTATACAAGTAAAGTCATGTTCTTTGGCTAAATGTTATATTCTTGTCCTTATTTCTTTTATTCTCCTGGGGGGAGTGGCTGGGTGTGTGGAAGGGGTTTTCAAGATACCTCCCTGAAATGACTTTTTGCAGGTTGGGATGTCTGCATCATACACAGCTCACCACCACAAACAGCATCAATGTATAAAAGCATGTCAGCACGGTGAAGAGGTTCAGTTTCACAAGACTAAGGGGTGGTTTCCCAAACAGGGATTAGACTAGTCCTAGATTAAAATAAATGTAAGAGCTGTCCAAACTGAAAATAACTTGCAGTGACATATCTTAAAATACATCAGTGCCCTTTGTTTTGCCTCAAAATACAAGTGACGCGCATGATGGCGCCTGTGTTTGGCATTGCGGCTGCTGCATCACATTTGTGTCAACTTTTCGTGTTTGTACTCACCCTACATGTTTCCATATCAGCCATATCGTCTGACTATTGTGTCTCTGCTGCTCGAACTTATGATCGACGCACGTTGATGGACATCAGAGTCTCTATGGAAAGACTCTTTGAAAGCAGGGAAAGGTTTAGACAAACTTTTCCGCCCCCGTTCGTGCGTCCTCCTTCATCACCTGAGTATCGGCTCCTGTTTACAACCAGGGTCCCTGGGAATCCTAAAATGAGATCGCAGAGAAGGGGCTGCAGAGCTGGCGTTCAAGTCAAGAGAAGGCGACAATCCTGGTCGGGTGTGTACTGGCCGTGTCGCGTTAATCGATTCCGGTGGCTGTGGCCGGGTTTCCCCCTAAATGCGGGTGAATTTGCTCCTCAGCTGCATCGTCTTGGGATGCTTCTGCCGGTTGGACGTGAACCTTTTTTGTATTAGCAACTTGTTGATGTGATTGTGGACCTTCCATCACCGATGTTTACTGTGCTGTCTGACCAGCGACTATTGACTAGCCGCAACTGGAGATCTCGCGACTGTGTCAGCTGTCTGCGGTCAGTTCAATCACACTCACTTCCGTCACAATCAGCTGTTGCTGATGCCGGGTTGCCGAATGCTACATTACACTTTGCTTTGCTTAATGCTCGCTCTATTTCTAACAAATCTTTTATTTTAAACAAGCTTTTTATTAGTAAGAATATTGATTTTATGTTCCTCACGGAAACATGGCAAAGGGAAAATGAGTTTATCCACCTTAATGAGCTTTGTCCTGTTGGCTGTTCTGTTACTGGGATGCCCCGAATTGCTCGTTGTGGTGGTGGGCTTGCTATTGTGCAGCGTGACTGTTTCATATGTAGAGTGATAAACCCTGAAAGTTTTTCCACCTTGAATTACAAATGCTCAAAGTAGGCTCTTCCAATGTTTTTTACAGTGTGTTAATTTACCGTCCTCCTGGCCCGGCAGGTGCCTTTCTTACGGAGTTTACTGACTTTTTATCATCCATCATCAAACTTGAAAATGTTTTAATAATTGGGGATTTTAACTTGCATATTGATGATTTTACATGCAATACAGCTGTTAATCTCCTTTCTATTACAGACTCTTTTAACTTTATCCAGCATGTTACTGGTCCCACCCACATTAAGGGTCACACCCTGGACCTTGTTTTTTCTCTTGGTCTGGATATAGTAAATACATGTGTGGAAGATGTATATGTGAGTGATCATAGTTGTGTGTTTTTTAATATTAACTTTTCCCAGGATCCTCCGCCCCAGAAAATTAAGATCCAAAGGCGAATTATTAATCATGACACTGCTGAGAGGGTTTTCTGCCTTGTTTGACCCATGTTTTTTGTTGGGATGTAGCAATGTTGATCAGTTTATCCAGTCTTTTAATGATCAGTGTTCATCCATTTTAGATAAAGTAGCGCCAATTAAAATGAGCACTGCTTCTCAAAAAAAAGCTTGCCCTTGGATTGATGAAACTATCCAAAGTTTTAGGAGAAATTGTAGAAAAGTGGAACATCTCTGGAAATCAACTTAGCTTGAGGTTCATAGACTCCACCTTAAAGACCTAACGGGTACCTTAAATGAGATGCTGAAAAAGGCGAGAACCTGCTTTTTTTCTCAGCTTATATCCTCAAATAAGCAGAACCCTAGAATTTTATTTGACACCATTTATACAATAGTTTCTCCAACTAGCCCTCAAACAACCGTGTTATCGAAATCTGACTGTAATGAATTTCTCCACTTTTTTGTAAATAAGATTAGAGATGTTAGGGCGAACATCTCACCACCTCTGTCCCAGAATTCAGACTGTGACTCGTCTCCTGCACATTGTTGGTCCACTTTTACACCTGTGACATTACATGATATTACCTCGCTGCTAAACTCTATGAAGTATATTTTGTCCTATGGATATTGTCCCTACTGTGCTATTTGTACAGGTTTTTGACTCTATTTGCCCCTGTATTGTTGATATGTTAAATACTTCACTTTCAACTGGTGTCGTTCCTAGTTTTTTTAAACATGCTGTTGTAAAGCCTGTACTTAAAAAACCTAATCTGGATCCGCTCCAACCTAAAAGTTATAGGCCAATATCTAAACTGCCATTCATGTCAAAAATCTCAGAAAAAGTTGTAACTGAGCAACTCACCCTTTTTCTAGAGAAACATGGTTTATTTGACAAATTCCAGTCTGGCTTTCGTAAAAACCATTCCACAGAAACAGCATTACTAAAAATCTCGAGTGATATTATGATGTCGGCTGATTCTAAGGAATACACAGTGATGGTTTTATTAGACCTCTCATCAGCTTTCGACACTATTGATCATAGTATTATGATAAATAGACTTGGTGATTTTGTTAGTATGTCTGGATCAGTTCTAAAATGGTTTTCATCTTACCTGTCCAGCAGAAGCTTTAGTGTCTACGTGAATCAGATTATGTCTGAAACTGCTGAATTATCATGTGGTGTTCCTCAGGGTTCTGTCTTGGGTCCCATTCTCTTTCTCCTTTACATATTTCCTTTAGGTCAGATAATTAGCCAGTTTAGTGATATATCCTACCATCTATATGCAGATGATATTCAACTGTATTGTTCCTTTAAGGAAACTGAGTTCTTCAAATTATCATCTCTAACCCACTGTCTGACTAGTTTCAAACAGTGGTTATGTGAGAACTTTTTGCTTCTAAATTCTGACAAAACAGAAACACTAATTATCACCCCTGAGAGCAAAATCCCAAATATAAAACAACATATTAGTGACTTAGGCTCGTCTGTTAAACCGAGCCTCAGGAGCTTAGGTGTTGTGTTTGAGTCAGCTATGTCCTTGGAGCTCCACACTAAACATTTAGTGAGAAACTGTTTTTTTCAATTGAGGAATATTTCAAAATTAAGATCTTTTGTGACTAAGGGTGAGCTGGAGATGATCCTTCATGCGTTCATCTCCTCTCGTTTAGACTACTGCAACAGTCTTTTTTACTTGTTTGAGTAAGAAGGACCTTTATCGTTTACAGGCTGTCCAGAACTCCGCGGCAAGGCTTTTAATCCACATTAAGAAAAGAGAGCACATCACACCGATCTTAGTAACACTTCACTAGTTACCGGTCCAGTATAGGATACATTTTAAAATTCTGGTTCTCACTTTTAGGGCCTTACATGGCCAAGCCCCTACTTATATCACTGATTTGATACAGCCTTACACTCCAATTCGAAGCCTTAGGTCACTAGATCAGAACCTATTAGTCGCTCCCGTACTCATTTTAAAACTAGAGGGACTCAGTCATTTAAGGCGGTTGCTCCTAGGCTTTGGAACGCTTTGCCCACAAAATGTGTTGTTTCAATAATAACACAGAGATGGGTGGATTCCGGGAAAATACATTTAATGTGTTGTCCAAGAATCCACTTTAATGTTTTTTTTTAACACATTCGTTCTAAGAGATCAGTAAAAGCTGTTGATCAACACTTCCTTTTAAATGCAGTTACAGTATATATGAAATAAACTGATTTCAAATCAGGAAGATTGCATGTTGAGCAAACCAACAAGGAAAGGTGGCGCTGAAAAGCTCCATGATAAAAACCTTTAGGTTTGGACTTGCAAATACTGATTGCAATAGGATTTCCTTCACTCCCACACAAAACTCCACAAGAAGTTTATAAACATACAGTACAGTGTTGTCATTTGAATTGGTTCTGCACTTGCTCAAATATTTCGCCCTAGTTATTTGAGTTGAGTGCTCATTGTAAATATGTATTCATTCAATTATTTTATTTAGTATATTTGTATTTTTTATTGTCGGCTGATTTTTTGTCTTAATCCATCCCTGTTTATAGACAACACGCACACAAACAGAACTTCCAGATTTTTTTCCAAGCATGTATTCTGGTCTTTATACCAAAGCGGTGTTCGGTGTCTTGTTAATGTCAATTTAGTTTTAACCTAAAAAAATTATTGATTTAATGCTACCAGCAAATACACATTTTACCATCATTGCCATGAAACAGAGCTGTTTACATCACAAAAGTTTTGCTTCCACCTCCAAACTAGCAGCATGTTCAACATTATAGACTGAAAAATAAAAAGGTTTTTTTATTATACAGAAGATGCAAAAAACGTAATATATTACTTTCTTAATAAAGAAAGAAATTAAGTTAAAAAAAAATCAAAATTTTATGGATCTCTTTTATAAATGACACATACAGGCACATTTATTACTAGGAGCAGGCTTCACTCAATTTATTATATATTATAAGAGTGCTTGACCAGACTTATAAATGATCTCAAAGAACAAAGAAAAGGGCCGCACTTTGCATATAAAAACGTATTTTTTATTGGCACAGACGCGTTTCGGCTTTGCGCCTTCCTCAGTGTGCTTAAGTGAATGAACATTCCAAACTCATTCATGTATATCTACCCCGCCATACACCCACACAATCGACCAATGATAATGTAGTGTCATCCCATTCATCAATCATTCAATTAAAACAATTAATATAATCATCATTTTTTGTTTTTTAACACATTGTACACAGAACTACATCAGAAGTACACCAAAGTTACTCAGATCAAGTGAACCAATAACAGTTTTTTACAAAAAACAAGTCAATGACAATTCTTCATTCATGCCATTAGGTGTGCATGTATTCAAATTAAAAATATACCACGCCTCCCTCTGTAGAAGGCGGTTCTCACGATCTCCTCCTCTCATAAGCCGACTAACTGTTTCTAAACCCATAAACCTAAGTGTGTTAGCATCATGTCCTGCGCTGTTAAAGTGTCTTGCTACTGGGGACCTTTCATCATTCTTCCTAATGTTGCACTTATGTTCACAAATTCTGGTTTTCAATTGGCGTTTAGTTTTGCCCACATACAATAACCCACATGGGCATGTCAGTAAATACACCACAAAGGAAGTTAAACAAGTGATTCTGCCTTTCACTCTGAACGTCCTGTTAGATTTTGGATGCGTAAAAGTTTTTTCAGTGAGCATGTAATTGCATGCCACACAATTAAAGCACTTAAAATTGCCGTCTGGGATTTTGAAAGGAAGACGCAGCGGACTCGGCGCAGGCAAATACGATCGCACCAAACGATCTCTCAAATTAGATGCTCTTTTATAACAAAATCGCGGAGGGTCTTGGAAAGCATGACCGATTGTGGGGTCACTGCTTAAAACGTGCCAGTGTCGTTGAACGATATGTTTTAATGAATGTGATATGTGTCCATAAGTAGACACAAACGTAATTGGAGTATCTGTATGTGGTTTCTGTGCTCTGTCAGTCATTATATTTGTGCGTTCGATGTTGCGTACCCGCTCAACGCAATCTCGTAATAATGTGTTATCATATCCCCTATTTGCGAATCTTTGACATAGCTCTCCTGCCTGTCTTTCAAAAGCCTCTTCACTGTCACAAATACGGCGTACCCTTAGTAACTGACTATACGGTAAACTGCGTTTCAGTGATGGTGGGTGAAAACTCTTGTAATCTAGAAACGCGTTACGATCTGTATCTTTTCTGTAAATCTCAGTACATTATCACATTTTTTAACCCACACATCCAAGAAAGCCATGGCATTGGGATCAGAGTTTAAGGTGAATTGAATGGAAGGCAGTCTAGTGTTAACATAATCATGAAAAGCTTCCAACTCTTCCTCCGTTCCCTTCCATATAAAAAACACATCATCAATATATCTGTACCATACCTTAAGATGTTTTTTGAATTCATTATCGGAATAAATAAAATCATGCTCGAATTTTCCCATAAACAAATTGGCATAATTGGGTGCCATTGGCGAACCCATGGCAGTTCCTTGTGTTTGTAGATAAAATTTATCCTGAAACATGAAATAGTTTTTGGTCAAGACATCATTAGCCAATGAGATTAAAAAATCAGTGTGTTCCACATGATGGGTCTGCAGATAGTACTTTAAAGACGCTAAACCCGCTGTGTGTGGAATGTTCGTATACAAACTTGTCACATCCATTGTACATAATATATCAGATACATTCACTTCTCCTATACTAGATATTTTTTTCAAAAAATCAGTCGTATCCTTCAAAAAAGATGGCAGTTTATACACAAGATCCTTTATATGGCAATCAATGTATTGTGAAAGAGGCTCTGTTATAGATTGATTGCCAGACACAATAGGACGGCCAGGTGGATCATTTAGCCTTTTGTGAATTTTTGGAAGGGTATAAATGACTGGTCGTACTGGGTTAATCTGTAACAAATATTTATACTCTTTGTCATCAATAATTGCATCATTCAGTGCTTTTTTTAATTTAGATTTTATCTCATTGCTAAATTTCATAGTCGGATCAGCAGATAAACACTTGTATTCATTTTCATCACCAAGTTGTCTCTCTATCTCTGCAACATAAGACAACTTGTCCTGAATGACAATAGATCCACCCTTATCAGCAGGTTTAATCACAATATCATTGTCCAGCATCAACTGTTTTAAAGCCTCTTTTTCAGAAATTAAAAGGTTGGGCCTAATTGAATAGTCCTCTCTTCTCACATGGCTAAATGTGTCTTGTTCCACCAATCAACAAAACGTCTCTAGTGAGGGACTGTTAACCGGAGGAAGAAAAGTACTTCTTTGTTTAAACACAGTCTTTTTTGCGACAGGGGTGCATTCCTGGGTTAGCGTCTCTTGTTGAGTATACAGTCTATCCGTCCCTTTCAAATAAAACGCCCTCAGGCGAATGGATCTAAAAAATGTAAACATTTCTACTTTCAAAGTGAAAGGGTCATTTACCTTTACAGGAACAAAAGAGAGGCCCTTGGATAGCACGGAAAGTTGGTCTTCACTTAACTGTTTAGATGAGATGTTAATGACGTTGGTACTGTCACTTACTATCTTCGCGTGTTTATGTTTCTTCTTCCCCCTCCGCGTCTTGCGGCTGTGTGTTGGTCTGTTACATACAGGCACATCTCATCAGATCTTGACTTATCTTATTTCAGTATCATTTTACTCCACTGCAGTTACATAAGAACAGAAAAAACCCTTAAATTCGATCAGTAAATAAAGATCTGTGAGATTAAACATTACTGGCAGATATGTTTGGATCAGATTAGGGTTGGTCAGTGGTCTTTCAGGAGACAGATTGGATATCGCTGAGATAAGCATGCATGTTTGGTCTTATCACCAAAAGTGTGGTTACTTCATGATAAATCAGCAAACGCTGAAGATCAGCACTTTTCAATGTTAAATTAAATAAACTGATCTGAATTTGGTGCATGGTTAAATTTCTAGCTTCATCTTCCTGGTCTGAGTCCCTTGACTCTGTATTTAAAGCAGAAGATGACTTCACTGTGCTTCACACATCGCTGGACTGAACAGTGACTACAATGAGCATCTTTTGGTTCATAACTACACTGCTACTGCTGCACTCCTGCACCCCAGGTAATCAGACTACACTAATAACAGTTTCTCATAACCGTTTAAATAGTTTAAAAAGTCTTAAAATAGGAGGAAATAACGGTAAGGAGTCCATTCCACACAGCCACCCATACATGGTCTACATTCGTGACAAACAAACACATACAGCATGTGGTGGATTTTTGATAAGGAAGATTTGGGGTTTGACGGCTACCCACTGAAAAAAAAGAGTGAGTAAAATAATATACTATCAGTGACATCAAAACACAAACTTTGCTTCTTATACTTCACTATAACGAATTATAAAAGCTTAGTTAAAAATTGAAAACTAAATGTTTCTATTAGAAGAACAAGGTCATTGAAAATGTAGTATTGATCAAATTAACTCTATAACCAATGCATCTGTGTCCTTCTTGACTGTATTATAAGTATTGTGCACCATTAAAGGTGCTGTAGAATGTAAAACTGTATTTATAAATAATAAGAGATCTGTACATGGTAATGACATATCGTAAACTTCAAACATGATTGTTTCCTCCTGATGTAAACCTTGTGCATGCAAGGAAAACAGGCCAATCTCAACATAACACCAACTGTGACGTTATAGTCGGGATCTACACCCCAACATTAAATTAAGTACAATGTTGTTACAATGCTAAAGACAAAATTGTGACTGTTGAGTTGGCGCTATATGCTAGTTAATGCTATATGCTAACGTTTAGTCTAAAGTTCTTGTATTGACGACGTTACAGTTACATTTTGCAGGTCCACACTGAAAAGAAAACAAAAAAGATAAATGCACAAACTTGCCACTCATTAAAAACATCCATTAAAAATTTCTAAATAATTGATTATTGCTCAAATGTAATGTATTCGCTTGATTCAGCCTCAAGCATAAGGTCTGTTTCACACACACAGATAAAGGAGCTGCTATGTGAAACAGCCAATCAGAGCAGAGCTCAACGTTATTTTCATGACTCTTTCAAATAAGATAATAATAGACCATTTCATTCTGGGGCAAATCCTAGGGTTGTAAATGGACATGTCAAAACATATCTGGATCATTTTGCATTTATCATTTCATGACTCAACATTGATCTCTTTCGACCACATCAAATGTCACAAATGCTTTTCAGGGAAAAACAATGTCGACCCTTCACAGATTGGGTTTCCTGTCAGGTGCTGAGCACAAAGCATGCGGTCAATTATCCTGTCTGTGAGAAAGAGTTTCAAGTTCTTTCAATTTAAGAAAACATCTCAGTATGCTTTTTGTTAATGGCCACGACATATGCCAATAAATGCATTATAATCAGCATTATTACAACCAGAGCCGGCGCCAGACCATAACTAACAGGGGGGCACTTGGCTTCCAACGGGGGGGCACGCAATAGTAACAATAACTTGCAAAAACAGTGCAAGCACACACTCACACAAAACATATATCAACTATTTTTTCCTCATTTGATTACATTAAAAGTCATGAAACATTCAATGTTCAATTTATTTTAATTATTCTTGATATATATTAAATTAATAAAAAGCTTTGTAGGGGGGGCACAACAACCTGTTTGGGGGGGCACTGCCCGCGAATGCCCACCCTTGAAGCCGGCCCTGATTACAACCAATGCAAGAAATTTCAATCTAAAGTGTTGCACCAAGGATTATTTTATCAAAAACAAAATCAAGAACTAAAAATAAAAAGCAAATAAACGTGCAAAATATATATGCAAGCCAGTGGCGTAGGGTCTGGGCATGCAGGGTATGCACGTGCAAATTGGCCCGGGCCAATAACGGGCCCTGAGCCCGCCCCAGCTTTTTTTTTTTTCAAATGAATTTTTATTTGTGGCAGCAATAAATATATTTTTGTATGTATATCATGTGTACAGATTTATTATTTCTCCATAATGTCTAATTTCTCCATCATTTCTTGTTTGCGTTTATTATTTTTTTTTTGCACTCCGTGGCTGCCGTAGACTACTACGCCATCATTTTTTTACATGACGCATTGCCGCGGCAAAAAAAAGATAACACAATGTGAGAGGTTACTATAGCGGCTATCTACATGAACATTAAGGATGGACAAATATAAACATAAAAGTGGGGCCTCAAAGAGAAAAGAGAAGGAGGAGAAGTTAGTCACGAGTCAAAAACTACCCAAAACATTTCGTTTTTCTTTATTTAAATCTACAATTTAAAGTTAAAAAGTAAAGTAAAAATATTTGACTACCTTATTAAAAGTATATGTTGTTAACAGACCTGGGCACCACAGTTAACCATGCCAATGTGCAAGGTTGGGGGGGCTATGGCTTAAGGGGGCCCATAAATTGTTTTGCATATGGGCCCGGGACTCACTTGCTACGCCACTGATGCAAGCAATCATAATAGCGCATAAAATATTATTTTGAATTGTCATTTCTGCACTGTAAATAAAAATGTGTTAGTTCAA
Source organism: Misgurnus mizolepis (assembly GCA_025389145.1). Taxonomy (NCBI): domain Eukaryota; kingdom Metazoa; phylum Chordata; class Actinopteri; order Cypriniformes; family Cobitidae; genus Misgurnus; species Misgurnus mizolepis. Next base: position 16,785,213 of record JAIFKI010000021.1, on the reverse strand, counting down.
CTTAAAAAGTAAGTAACTTGTTTGCCTTAAAATTTTGATTTAATGCAACTTAAAAATATTAGTTAACTCAAAAAAGTTGTGTTAAAATAGGGCTGCACGTTAAATCGCACGTGATTGTCATGCGCATCTTGACAGTAAAGCCGGTTCCTTGATTAGTAATAAATCGTCATCAGCTGCTTCCAGATGGAGCGGCATTTACTGCACAGAGCCATAGTTTACAAGAGGGCAAATAACGCATTCATAATAGCGGATGAAATAGGTGCACCTTTATAACTGGTGGACCCCTCCCCTGGCAGCAATAACCCGAACTGGCGCTTCCTTGTAGCTGAGGATCAACCCTGCACATCGTTGAGGAGGAATTTTAGCCCATTCTTCCTGGCAGAACTGCTTTAGCTCTGTCATATTCTTTAGACGTCTCATGTGTATGGCCCTTTTCAAGTCAAGCCAAAACATCTCTATTGAGTTGAGATCTGGGCTCTAACTTGGCCACTCCAAAAGGTGGATTTAGTTTTTCTGAAGCCATTCTGTTGTGGACTTGCTCTTGTGTTTTGGATCGTTGTCCAGTTGCATCGCCCACCTTCTACACAGTTTCAGCTGACGTACAGACATTCTCACATTATCCTAAAGAATTATCTGATAAACTTGGGAATTCATCTTCCCCTGAATGATTACAAGCTGGCAAGGCCCTGATGCACCAAAGCAGGCCCAAATTATGATGTTTCATCGATCATAATTAACAGTGCCCTTTTTATGCCAGATGTAGCACTTTGTGTTTTTTCCAAAGAGTTCAATCTTAGTTTCATCAGTCCACAAAACATTTTGCCAATACTGCTGTGGAGTGTCAATAGGCTCTTTTGCAAACTTCAGGCCTTCAAATCTTTGGCTGTCATTCATTGTTGTTTCTTTATCTCATTGATGAGTCTTTGTTGTGCCCTTGGTGTCATTTTGACTGGGTGCCCACTGCTTGGTAGAGTAGCAACAGTCCCAAAGCGTTTCCATTTGTAGATTGTTTGCCTAACTGTAGACTGGTAAATTTCTAAAGTCTTTGAAAGTAACCCATTCCAGCTTCATTTAAAGTAACAATTCTTGATCGTAGCTCCTTTGAAAGCTCTTTTTGGTGAGGCATGGCCAACATAAGCGTGTTCTTCTTGTGCAGAGCAAACTCCAAAAGTTTGAGGGGTTTTTATCAGTCAAAGTATCTGTAGTCCACACCTCCAAATGCATTATCTCAACTAAAACCTGACTCCAATTAGCTTTTTTTGAGGTCATTAACTCAAGGGTTCACATACTTTTTCCACAAGAACTGAGGTTTTTTGGTTATTCTCAATAAAAACATGAAAGATCAGAATTTTGTGTGTTATTATTTTTAGACCCATTATGTTTGTCAATGCCCTTGACTTAGATGAAGATCAGATCACATTTTATGTCACATTTATTCAGAAAACAATTAAATTCCAAAAGGTTTACATACTTTTTCTTGCCACTGTACCTCTGAGGTGCAAAGCTGTACGTTTTAAAAAGTACAACCACAGTGACAGCCAGGGTACGTGCGTTGTCTGACAGCGTGGACTATCAGTCACACTTACATAGGTTTGAGAATATGCTGTAGCTCAATTGATAAAGTAGCACAAAACTCAAGGGTTGGATTCCCAGGGAACACACATATTAATCAAATGCATAGTTTGAATGCACTGTAAGTTAATGGATAAATGCATAAAGGTAAAACAAAATTCGAAGACATTTGGTGTTTTGTTGCATCTCTTGTTGCGGTTGGAAAGGATGTGTCACTGTGGGCTTGCGGTGGCACAGACCTACAGTATATAAACGGCCGTGGTGGTATACAAACAGCATCTTGCGAACAGGATGAAGGTCATGTATAGCCTGTTGCTGACTGTGGCTATAACAGGCCTGATGCTGTCTGGTAAGTACAATCATGCATTACTGAGCATTACTGTGCACTTTTCAGTTGACTCAAGTTCACTTCCATTGATGTAGGTACTTTTGGAGCTGATATCATCAATGGGAAAAAAGCAAACGAGGACTCGCTGCTGTACATGGCATCGATACAGGTTGACGGGAAACACAATTGCGGAGGATTTCTGATCAATCCGAGCTACGTGCTCACAGCTGCGCACTGCGATAAGATGTAAGCATTCAATGATGTGCGACTAAACCTTTAAGCAATCTTTTAACTAATCAGCAAATGTTCATTTTATGAAAAAAGTGGCGACATGACTGTAATACTGGGGACCCACAACATCGATTCAAAGGGGGCAAATCTGAGAAGATATACCGTGCAAACAAAACATAAGCATACATCATACAAAGATGTAAACAATGGAAATGACATCATGCTTTTGAAGGTACCACATTATCGAACTGAATTATTTCATTTTAATTTCAGAATCATAACACATTTCTCTGTTGTTGATTTCAAGCTCTCCAAGAAGCTGAAGCTGAGCAAAGCTATGAAAACTGTCAATATTCCGAGAGAGGGCGAACTGGTGAAGCCGAATACAAAGTGCACTGTAGCAGGATGGGGTAAAACTGAAAATGAGGACTGGGTGAATGATCTTCTCGTGACAGATGTGTCGACTGTCAGGTTCACAGTCTGTCAAAAGATGTGGAATGAAGTCAACGTGAAACTTCCTGACAACATCTTCTGCGCTGGAGGTTTTAATACCAAAAGTGGTATACGCAGGGTAGGTTGACAACAATAATTTTGTAAAGGATAACTGATAAACAACCAAATCTACTTTTCAAATCTCAGAAAAATGCTTAAAGTCCTAGGTTTGATTCCCAAGAAAGTAGTTTTGAATAGGAGAGTGTCTGCTAAATCTAAAAATTTTATTGAGATCTCAAATGCATTTTTATTGCAGGGTGATTCTGGGGGACCATTGGTGTGCAGTGGGGTGGCCCTTGGCATTGCCTCATTCAACTTGGATCAGCGGTTTGACTACCCAAATGTTCCCAACATTTATACCCAGATTTCCAAATTTTCATCCTGGATCGACACAATTATTAATGGAGGTGCTTAATGCTTTGGCTGGTTGATTGTATTCTTGTTTATTAACTCGATTTATAGTAGCTTCTAACTTTGGCTAAGTTGGGGATGAAGATGAAAAATAACAATGAATCACTGACTATTGTACTTGCTTAATAACGCTATATTATTACAATCCTACAGACAATTATTTTATAGTTTCTATCGCTAATGTACATGTTAAGAACAATTTGCATTAAAACCATGTATATATATATTTTTTTTCATTTCTCTCTTTTCTATTGTTTTTACCATTTGTTCCATAATCTATTTTTGTGAAGTAGCAATGCAACAATGCAAAACTGTAAAAAGTTAAATACATTTGAATTAAACTGTCTGCTTTGCATTTCTCTCTCTCTGTGTTTTTTTTTTTAAAGTACCACTTCAGAGAAAGCGAAACCGTTGATACAAAACCACTGTTAAAGTTTACCACCGCCTCATCCTAAGTTATACAAGCTCTTTAAGTAAAACAGAGTTCATAAACAGCCGCAAAATATTTTTTTCATGCCTTATAACGTGAGAACACATACGTGAGTTTATTTTTGTAAAGGTTAAAAAGTTAATTTCTTCCTCGGGCCAGACAGGAGTGTGTATATAGGTACTTATAAAGATCATGAACATGCAAAGTCAGCAACTACTCATTCCACCGACCATCATGCTACAGACCCTCAAACGAGCCCCCTGCAACTTGCATGATAAACCCCATCAGTTGTTTAAAATACCCCTCGACAGAGCTATGTAGGCTATGATGCATGAAACCCACAACCCTAAAAAGCTTTCCTATCTGAAACATGTTAATGCAACATGTTCTTGTAAATTTGGACTTAACTTTACAACGGGTATATTTTGTTATTTTAGCCCCAAAGCAAAGTCAGAGCATGTGTCACAGGTCGGAGCGGACCCGAGATAGCTAAAGGGTCACGCCCCTACCTAGTTTCCACCTCGAGGAGGTTCCCAAGACCACCCCAATGACCAGACAGACAAGTATACTACGTTTAAAATACAACTTTATTAAATAGTTAAAATCGGGGGAAGGGGAAAAGGGGAAGGACACTTTAAAACACTTTGTTCCTCTCTCTGGTTTCAGACGGGTCTCCACAAGACGTGAAAGAGTGGGGTCCCTATCTGGGGTTTCCTTGCTGTCCGTGGCGCCCTCCGCTGTCCTGGAGGCAGAACACAAGAGACACAATGAATAAGGGGCTAGATGGTTCCCCGGCTTTGGAACGCTCGGCTCCTCCTCGCGGCCTTACTGTAACCAGAGGTCAGTTGTCACTCAATAGCATGCGTTACTCACAGACTGGAGCTTTAAGACCTCTCTGCACCGGTTGGTGGGGAGCAGAGGTAAGTTAGCATTCATAGAAGTGCGTGACCCACCGACTGGGCTTTCTGGTTTCTCCACAGGTTCGCTGAGGGCAGAGGTAAGTGGTCGTTCAATAACACACGTTACTCACAACTTTGGGCTCTGGATCGTTCTACACAGGATTACTAGGAGCAGAGGTAAGTTAGCATTCATAGAAGTGCGTGACTCACAGACTGGGCTTTCTGGTTTCTCCACAGGTTCGCTGAGGACAGAGGTAAGTGGTCATTTTATAACCCACGTTACTCACAACGTAGGGCTCTGGAACGTTCTGCACAGGCTTGCTAGGAGCAGAGGTAAGTTGGCATTCATAGAAGTGCGTGACTCACAGACTGGGCTTTCTGGTTTCTCCACAGGTTCGCTGAGGACAGAGGTGAGTGGTCATTTAATAACACACGTTACTCACAACGTAGGGCTCTGGAACGTTCTGCACAGGCTTGCTAGAAGCAGAGGTAAGTTAGCATTCATAGAAGTGCGTGACTCACAGACTGGGCGTTCTGGTTTCTCCCCACAGGTTCGCTGAGGACAGAGGTGAGTGGTCATTTAATAACACACGTTACTCACAACGTAGGGCTCTGGAACGTTCTACACAGGCTTGCTAGAAGCAGAGGTAAGTTAGCATTCATAGAAGTGCGTGACTCACAGACTGGGCTTTCTGGTTTCTCCACAGGTTCGCTGAGGACAGAGGTAAGTGGTCATTTAATAACACACGTTACTCACAACGTAGGGCTCTGGAACGTTCTGCACAGGCTTACTAGGAGCAGAGGTAAGTTGGCATTCATAGAAGTGGTTGACTCACAGACTGGGCTTTCTGGTTTCTCCACATGTTCGCTGAGGACAGAGGTAAGTGGTCATTTAACAACCTGATCTCACGAATTTCCGTGGCATAGTCACGGAATTTTTTGCTCATTTTTCCGTGGCATTCTCACGGATCTCCGCATATTTCCGTGGCCCTGCCACGGACTTTCTTTTCCGTGGCATTCTCACGGATTGGTAACTCAACTGTTTTGTCCTATTTTCTTACCATTGTCGCTTCGGTTTAGGGTTAGATTTACATAAAATGACATCCCTACCCAAACCCAACTCTAACCCCAACGCCAGGCAACAATTGATTAAAGTTTAGAAAATATAAAAGAATACATCAGAAAAAATAGTATAAACCAATACTTAAAGTGACAAACTAATGCAAACACCAAATCTAACCCTAAACCGAAGCGACAATGGTTTGAAAATAGGAAAAAGCAGTTGAGTAACCAATCCGTGAGAATGCCACGGAAAAGAAAGTCCGTGGCAGGGCCACGGAAATATGCGGAGATCCGTGAGAATGCCACGGAAAAATGAGCAAAAAATTCTGTGACTATCCCACGGAACTTTGTGAGATCATGTTGTCATTTAATAACACACGTTACTCACAACGTAGGGCTCTGGAACGTTCTACACAGGCTTGCTAGGAGCAGAGGTAAGTTAGCTTTCATAGAAGTGCGTGGCTCACAGACTGGGCTTTCTGGTTTCTCCACAGGTTCACTGAGGACAGAGGTAAGTGGTCGTTTAATAACACACGTTACTCACAACTTAGGGCTCTGGAACGTTCTGCACAGGCTTGCTAGGAGCAGAGGTGAATTTAGCATTCATAGAAGTGCGTGACTCACAGACTGGGCTTTCTGGTTTCTCCACAGGTTCGCTGAGGACAGAGGTAAGTGGTCATTTAATAACACACGTTACTCACAACGTAGGGCTCTGGAACGTTCTGCACAGGCTTACTAGGAGCAGAGGTAAGTTGGCATTCATAGAAGTGCGTGACTCACAGACTGGGCTTTCTGGTTTCTCCACAGGTTCGCTGAGGACAGAGGTAAGTGGTCATTTAATAACACACGTTACTCACAACGTAGGGCTCTGGAACGTTCTACACAGGCCTGCTAGGAGCAGAGGTAAGTTAGCATTCATGGAAGTGCATGACTCACAGACTGGGCTTTCTGGTTTTCTCCACAGGTTCACTGAGGACAGAGGTAAGTTAGCATTCATAGAAGTGCGTGGCTCACAGACTGGGCTTTCTGGTTTCTCCACAGGTTCACTGAGGACAGAGGTAAGTGGTCGTTTAATAACACACGTTACTCACAACTTAGGGCTCTGGAACGTTCTGCACAGGCTTGCTAGGAGCAGAGGTGAATTAGCATTCATAAAAGTACAGGACTCTCAGACTGGGACTTTCTGGTTTCTCCACAAATCACACTAATGTTACAGGCAAGTAATTCCTATCCACTGCGCTGGTCAGTTCGACACATTGTTATTTTCACACGGAGCCTCTGGGATGAAACAGTCTCTATCTCCAAAAGAAAGCACAGCACTACACTGCAAGCTTCAGTGAAAACACACAAATTGAAAGTCGGGACTCACCCACAGCATCACACGCACACACTCGTTGTGAGGTAAGGACATAGACAGCTAATCTCAGATTCCTCCTGTGGCTCGTCGGCCGAAATTTCCAACACACAGGAAAGGTGGAAAGCGATTACTTCTGGATTTGTTCTTCGTATACACTAGACGTCCATCAGCTCACCCACACTTATTCCTCCGGTGGGGCCGTAACTATAAATAGACACTCCAAACACGCACAATAATTCCACCTCTGCAACGTATATACAATATCCCAGCTGTACTCACATGTCGACCCGTCTCATATTGTTTTCTTCACCCAGTTATCCTCACATAACTTCCTCCTCACGGTAAACATCCACCTCTTCCTGTCTCTTTCTTCCCCAAGGGATTTAGATCGTCGCTCTCCAGCCTATAACACAGCCAACCGTACACCAACACCGGCGCCACAGAGAAGCACACCGATTGTGATTTCAAACCTCCTTATATCCGCGGCTCTTCCTGCTCGGTGTCCTATCAGCGATCGCTTAGTTTATCTCCCCCACCTGCATCTTATACGGGATGATTTAGGCTTCGGGACAAACCCGGAAGTTCCGATGTTTTTCTTCTTTCCGGGCGGAACTCATCCTTCCTACCTTCGGTTCCGCCCTTCAAAACGTCACCGTGTGACACATGCAAAGCAGATCATTCCTGATTTTTACCATAAGCCAATGATTTATATAAGAGGGGAAAACTTAAGGTTGTTGAAGTCAAGTCTTATCCACTGAAACTTGAGATTTTGTATGCTCATACCATCTTATGCCAGGCATGAGGAGATAAATGCTTATTTTGAAAGGTCTTTAAGGTACTGCAGGCCCTGCTTGGTGTAGTCGTTCATTGTGGAAGGAGCAACCGATAGGGTGTGAATAGACTTCTGCACTCCTGAGTGAAACAAAAAAAAGAGATTTTAAGACTAAGTTTATGTAGTTAAAACTGATAATGAAGAAAAATAACCAGCACATAACATTATTTACCTGAGTTCCAGTCATTAAGTAGGGAAAACTCAATTTTGGGTGTGGCTGGAAGCTAAAATAGTAAAAAAAGAAGAATAGGTCAAACAAAAGAAATATAATACAGTTTTTGTCACAAATGCCACCATGACAAGTATTCTGGTTATCTTTGTGTAGCCATAATGAAACTACACATTTTCTTTGTTTTCTCTATGTGGTTTCACACCTGTCACTGAATGTCGGCTGAGGTTTAGTAAATGATAGCAGTAAGACATTAAAGGTTCTCTAAGCGAATTCACGCGTTTTAGACCATAAAACATTTTTTGTCACATACAGCAAACATCTCCTCACTATCTGCTTGCTACCTGACTGCTGATCAAACTGTAAAAAACGCGATCTCTGTAGACAGCCCAGGCTCTACAAACTTCAATATACACTGTAAAAACTATTACTATTATCTACTCAATATTTTTGGTGAAGCATTTTTACACTTAAAAAAATTAAGTAAATTTGAAAGCTATGAAATCGATTAGATTTCAGTAATTACATTAATTTCCTATCACAAATTAAATTGAGTAGATGGAATCAAAAATATAAAAGCAAATCAATAAAAAATCCCAGTGAAGTCTACTAAAAAATTTAGTTGATATCATTAAAAATGTTACTTAGATGTAGCTGAAAATTTTGTGAATATTATTTAACTAAAATAAATTAGTTTTATTTACTTAATGTTATACATTTATTTCATACTGAACCATCAATTATCAATGATAAACAAAGCAATTTGTATACGCAATTTTATTGAAAATGGCAAACGTTGTACATGTTACAAAAACAATCAGCTAAATAAACTCTGAGAGGTCTCTCAAATTCACAGCATGCAGAATCAACACCTCTTGAACCCAGACAGGTGGACCACCAGCACTTGTACCTGCAACAAAGATAACTTTATTTAAACGGCTGTCCGCTGTGACTCTGGACGCTGCCACAGAGCGCCACTTAGTTTAACATTAAAATAACACATTTGTCTCAAATCTGTAACGATTTACAAAGGCTACGAATGCATATTTTATATCTGGAAGTAAACTTTGTCTGACTAAACTCGCGCTATTTAATGCAAACGTCCGGTGCGGTGTCAGAAACATCTCGGTTACTATCGTAACCTCGGTTCCCTGAGAAACGGGAACGAGACATTGCGTCAGTAGCTGACGCTATGGGGAGAGGTCCTCCTCTCTTCCGATTCTGAAGCTTTTTTATAGAACAACGCCAGTGTACTGGCTAATGCCTGTCATGACGACGTATAGAGGCGTGGCTTTCGCCGCTATATAACGACCGTCTCTAAGGCATATCGACAGATCATTTCAACTGAACAACAGAAGAGCTGATCTGAGCAGTGACACGGCAGCTTACGCAATGTCTCGTTCCCGTTTCTCAGGGAACCGAGGTTACGATAGTAACCGAGACGTTCCCTTTCGAGAACGGTCTCTCGACATTGCGTCAGTAGCTGACGTTATGGGAGACTGTATAGAACCGCGCCGTGAGAACAGCGAAGAGCAGCCCCAGTGGAGTTTACTCAAACCCATGCACCACAACGCTTAGCAGTAGCACATAACACAGTCCTAGCCCAGTCGGCGTAAGCCAACGTGAAAAAGACTGGATGCCTCTAGGGACCCAATCAGAAACTCGCCCTGACCCAGGGCAGAGTACATACAGACACAGACAGCATATAGATCTTATCGCTGCACTATCCAGGGCAGCAGATAAGCACAATGCAACAAAAGACCAAACGGTCAGGCTTAGCACAACGCAAGCTATAGCAAGCATACCTGCATTCGGCATCTGCTGGCGTAGCATAAGATGCACATCAGGATAGCTAGTGTGAAAGAAACGAAGATGAAGTGAATACAGCTCCATACCTCGACATCAGCAGTAACACAGTAGTACTGGCAACATGGGGTACACACTGTGAATACACGTTAACCATGCGACTGCCGACACACACCACAACCTGAGAGCGGAGGCGACGTGTCGCCCTCCCTCAGCACCCAACCAAGCAGCTGCCTGCAAGATGGGGCGAGAGTAACTCACCGAGAGAGCTCGGAAAGCTCCAGCAAATGCATCCGCATCCAAAGCAATATCCTCTATTTCCAAAGAGTCAGCTCCAAACACTGCCGCTGTGGCACAAAGAGCTGCTCAGACTGCCGTGTCGGGGTCGAGCACTCAGATGAACATATAAAGCCTAGCCGGGCATAGCTCATTTAGAGCCATAATAGAAGGCAGATTTTAACCGGCTGCGCTCTAACAGCGCTGCGGGTGGATTGAGGCACCTAATCCCTAACAGGTAAACATAAGAGGAGCGAGGTGAACGATTCACTCACTTAATTCTAATACCCGATGGTGCCCAGCCACTGTGTGCCCAGAGGCATTGTGCAAAATGCCACAGGAGCAGTGGCAAAACCCTCGAGGTAGATAGCCTGTATTAACCTGTCCGCCGCCAGCATAATAGTGCCCCGGGTGGAACAGCTCAGAGCAGACACACAACTAATGCGCGCTCCTGAGAGAGACGGGTTCGCATCGAGCCTGAGTCCGAACCACAACCAAGCACACAACATATAGCTGGCGTGCAGACTGTCCTCCTATGCCCACACACACAGAGAAAATCACTCAAGAAAAAGAGTGCTCCTGCAGCCGGTCGGCAATATCTAGGAGTATGAAGCGCAGCTGCCCACTCTTAAATGAGAAAGCGCCGCAGCCAGTGAACATGTGCGTCCAAACAATACCATCATGAAGCACCACCATAAGTGCACTAAACCATGCACTTAGGGCTTCGATCCCAATGGAACCATCGCCCTAGGCCGAGATAGTAGCAGCTATACAAGCCGCTCTAACCCACTCGTCAGGCATGTACTCCGATGCACAGTCACAATTGCTGGACCAGGTACCGGCGCACTGCATCGAAATTGTGACGTGACCACGCCAACTTGGGTGGTCTGATGTCAAATTAACAGAGAATCCCGAAAAAAGTAAAAGGATTCAGCCAAGCCCATACGGCTAGGGAAAAAGGGGGTAAACACTGCCGAATGATCGGAGTGTTGGGCCCTATAAGAACATGTCTAGCAATGGCTCGCCGCACGCATGCGGGTGCCCATTACATGCTGTCCGCTATATAAGAACCCGCCGCTAAACACAGGCATTTGGGGTGGGTCAGGGATGCTACGAACCCATGGCAGACTGAGCGAGGCATGTATGTGCCTGGAGCTACTGTCACGGTAGGATAAGTCTATCGTGACTTTCTGTGTTTTGTTTGTCTGTGTGACTGAAGCATGAGGGTGTGCGTGCCTGAATGCTGATTACCTGAGTGAGTGCAGGTGCGTGTGATTGCCTTGCTCCAGCTGGTGGTAGTTATCCAGCCAGCATATATACTCATCCATTCTCTCCTCTCACTGCCAGATGATTGTTCTACAAGCCTGTTCAAGCCGCTCTGTCTTCGTGTGTTCCAGCGTCTCGTCTTTGTGTGGATTTATGCCTGTTTGTGTATCCGGTTTTGTCTCCGTCACACAGCATTCACCCACAAGCACCTGGATCTGCCACCATAGCCTTTGTCTGTCTCTGGACTGCCATCATATCATCTGTTTCATATTCATTTAATAAACTGTTAACCTTTCACCTGCATTTGCCTCCTATTTTTTATACCTGTCGTGACAGAATCATCCGGCCTTTCATGGAAGCAGCAGGAAAGGGATCCCCGGCTCGGTTCGAGGAATTCATCACAGCAGCCATTCATCGTTTCACCACACAGGACAACAGGATCGAGGAACTGAGCCGGGCGACGAAGGATATGACAGACAAAGTATTTTTTCTCCAGCCTCAGACCTATCCGACAGAGGAAAGCAAGGTTGGTTTCATTTTGTCTCTGCTGACCGGGAGAGCGGCGCTATGGGGAACAGCGGTGTGGGAAAACCGTGACCCGTGCACTCTATCTTTTGAGGCTCTCTCCACCATGATGAAGAGGGTTTTTGATCGCTCCGTGGTGGGTAGAGATGCCGCGAGGAGGTTGGCCGATCTCCGACAGGGTAACCGTTCTGTTTCAGATTTTGCCATTGAATTTCGCACGCTGGCAGCCGACACTCACTGGAATGAAGAGGCGCAGTGGGACACTTTCCTGCATGGGTTAACCGGCCGCATTCAGCACGAATTACAACACGGCGAATTACCATCATCTCTCAACGGTGTGATCGACGCAGCCATCCGAGCCGACATCCGTCTGAGAGACACTCCAGCATACGACGATGAGGCTCGGTTCTCCAGTCGTCAGGAAAGACCGTCACCGGTGAGAGAGAAAGCGGCCGGTTCCTCCATGCCCGATCCGGAGCCCATGCAGGTGGGTCGAGCTCGGATTTCCCGGGAGGAGAGGATTCGCCGCAGATCACTGGGTCTTTGCCTCTACTGCGGGGAGGCCGGACATCTACTACATCGGTGTCCGGTAAAAGGCAACGCCCGGGAGTAAATCTGGGGCTACTCTCGGGCGGAATCTCCACCACAAAGACCACAGCAACATCTACCCTCCTCCCGGTGAAGCTACGGTGGCAAGGGACACACCTCACCTGTCAGACACTATTGGATTCGGGAGCCGAGGGGAATTTAATCGACCATCATTTCGCACGTAAGCTCAAAGTTCCGTTGACTGCACTTTCTAAACCCATCTCACCTTTTGCACTGAATGGAAGTGAACTTTCGGTCATCACGCACATCACGGACCCTGTCACCATATGTATTTCTGGTAACCACTCCGAGATTTTACAGTTTTACGTCACGGTCTCCCCTCTGGCTCCCGTTGTACTTGGACACCCCTGGCTGTTTAAACACAACCCATCTGTCAACTGGAGGCTGGGTACTATCATTGGTTGGAGTGAGGATTGTCATAAGTCTTGTCTTGTCTCTGCTTGTGTACCTGTCTCTGCGTCTGTGTTTCAGGAGGAAACGATGGACTTAACTAACGTGCCCGCGGAGTACCACGACTTGAAGGGAGTGTTCAGTAAGTCCAGAGCCGCTTCTCTTCCTCCTCATCGTCCCTATGACTGTGCTATAGAATTACTGCCAGGTACGTCTCCGCCTAAGGGCAAGCTTTACTCTCTTTCTGTTCCTGAGATGGAGGCCATGGAGAAATATATTTCTGATTCTCTAGCAACAGGGTTCATCCGTCCTTCCTCTTCTCCAGCAGGGGTGGGGTTCTTTTTTGTTGGTAAGAAGGATGGATCCTTGCGACTTTGCATTGATTACCGAGGGTTGAATAACATTACGGTAAAGAACACGTATCCTTTGCCGTTAATGTCTTCAGCCTTCGAGAGGTTGCAAGGAGCGTCCGTCTTCACAAAATTGGATTTACGTAATGCTTATAATTTGGTCCGCATAAGGGAGGGGGATGAATGGAAAACTGCGTTTAACACCCCTCGTGGCCATTTTGAGTACTGCGTGATGCCTTTCGGATTATCTAACTCGCCAGCAGTTTTCCAAGCACTCGTTAATGACGTGTTGCGAGACATGGTCGACCAGTTTCTGTATGTCTACCTGGATGACATAATGATTTTTTCTACGTCTCTCCAGGAACATGTGCAACACGTACGACGAGTGCTTCTCAGGTTGCTAGAGAATGGGCTTTTTGTCAAGGCGGAGAAATGCGATTTTCATGCACAGTCTGTTTCTTTTCTAGGGCACATCATTTCGACTGAGGGTGTCCGCATGGATCCGGAGAAGGTTAAGGCTGTGGTGGATTGGCCATCTCCAGAGTCTCGCAAGGACCTGCAGAGATTTCTGGGGTTCGCCAATTTTTACCGGCGTTTTATTCGCAATTTCAGCCAACTAGCCGCACCTCTGACCGCCTTGACCTCCCCTAGTACTGCGTTCAGGTGGTCGGATGCAGCTCAGGCTGCATTCTCCAAACTGAAAGGCTGCTTCGTTTCAGCCCCAATTCTCGTGGCCCCTGATCGTAAATGTCAGTTCATAGTGGAGGTCGATGCGTCAGATGTGGGGGTAGGAGCCGTGTTATCCCAACGCACATCTTCAGACGAAAAGGTGCATCCCTGCGCGTTTTATTCTCATTGCTTATCGCCTGCTGAACGTAATTATGACATTGGTAATCGGGAGTTGTTGGCAGTTAAGCTAGCACTGGAAGAATGGCGTCATTGGCTTGAGGGGTCGGGTGTGCCTTTCATAGTGTACACTGATCACAAGAACTTAGAATACATCAAATCAGCCAAACGTTTGAACTCTAGGCAGGCTCGGTGGGCTTTATTTTTCGGTCGTTTCGATTTCACACTGTCCTACCGTCCAGGTTCCAAAAACACCAAACCTGATGCTTTATCCCGTATTTTTGAGCGTTCCGATCGTGTTGCCACTCCCGAGCCCATTTTACCGGAGACTCTATTTATCTCCGCGCTCTCATGGGAGATCGAATCGAAGGTGACTAAAGCCTTAGAAGGGGTAACGCACCCGACTCGTTGCCCACCGAACCGTTTATTTGTGCCAGAGGGACTGAGATCAGATGTACTGAAATGGAGTCATAATTCCAGTGTAGCTTGGCATCCAGGGGTTAGTCGAACCAAGTTTCTGGTTAAGCAACGATTCTGGTGGCCAGGGATGGCTCGCGACACACATGATTTTGTATTGGCTTGTTCGGTTTGTGCTGTGGGTAAGTCATCTAATCGTCCTCCCGATGGGTTACTCAGACCGCTGCCTGTCCCTTCGAGACCCTGGTCCCATATTTCGCTAGACTTTATAACCGCCCTCCCACCCTCCCAGGGTAATACGGTGATTTTAACCGTAGTGGACCGATTCTCGAAGGCGGCACATTTCATTCCCTTGCCCAAATTGCCTTCAGCCAAGGAGACTGTAGGATTAAAAATATAGGAATTTATTACTTCGTCACAATTTGTCACAACCCCCATTTCCATACTGTACCATCTGCATTCCTGTGCTTACAAAGACTATTGTTACAGCTGTTTGTTCAATACAGTGGGGATTAAAGGTGTGGTCTTCTGATTGGTCAGTTTGAATGTATCATGTTAGGTTTGGTCACATGGTCAAGGGATAGAGAATAAAGGTCTTGGTTTTCATGAGCTCTGGGCTTTTGCCTTTTGGCATTTGCCTTTTGCTTTCTGCCCTCTGCTTTTCTTCTTTACCTGAGTTCTTGGGTTTAGGCCTTTAGGCCAAGATTCCAGTTCTTAATGGTGATTCTCTTTCTTCTAAACTTTCTTTCGTTCTCTGTTCTCTATCTTAGCAGGTAATATCTCACATACATTGGAAACAGTTAATTGTTTGTATTAAGTACCATTTCATGCATTTATAGTGTAACCATTTCAATTGTAACTTTAAGTCAGTACTGTTATTAAACCTTTTCATTTACAAATCTGTTGTGTAGTTTTGATTTAGTGTTAATAGTTAAACGCTACATATTGCAATTCAATATATTTATATTCTAGCAATGCTCTCCCACATATTTTGCTATTATAACTGCACTTATTTCCGTCATTGGTATAGGTTGCAGAAGGGTGAAAATTGACCAGAAATACACAGTTTTATAATATCTTGCTGTTAAGATTTCTCAGTCATTTCGGCGTTCCTACAGACTGAACCGCTGTAGTGAATCCACCCTTACAGTTTTGGTGCCGAAACCCGGGATCCCTTGCAGTGAGTTTTCTGAGTTTTACTTTGTTTGACCAACTGAATGAGGACTTTATCACAGTTAATCCTGTGAATGTGTTAAAGGCCTTCTGACCACACAGTGGGTAAGTCTGTTTTCATTGTTTCATGGCATGGTTAGTGAAATCTCCATTTGCATGAATTGTATGAAACAGAAATAAGAAGGACCTTAAATGTCCTATCTGTTGTACAGTTAGAGATTATTTCAGATCATCTCCTCAGGTATGGAAGGGATTAATTTAAGTAATGATATATTGTTTGCTTTATGGAGCGAGAAAGTTGAACCTACACTTTCAAATTATATAAAAAGGGTTTGAATTACAATGCTACCACTGATGATATTCTTACATGGTGGTACACAGTTGGTAGTAAATAAAGAAAATCCAAACATGCTGATACCATTGAGGCTTTAAATTTCATGACGTGCAAGCAGCTACGTAAAAATAATGCAATTTTTGACTCAGTCCTGAATGATAAAGGTGATGAATTGAGAACCAAAAACGCTGAATTAAAAGAGTCAGAGGCAAAGATCCAAAATCTTCAAACTCAGATAGATCAACTATCATCTGAGCAGTTAGCCCTGGCTAAACAGTGTGAGAAGTATAAAAACATCATTGCGGATGTAAAGGCTAAACTAATTGTTCGAGACACTAAGTCTCCCCAAACGCTTAACAGCGATGGGACTAAAAAAGATACTACTTGTACTAAAGAGAATGTATTTTCCAGAACCCAGAAAAGTGTTCCTATTTCAGTGATTGGGGTGATGCATCAACATGCTGGAATAGAATCGCATGATATGAAAGAAGCATTAGAGAGTCACAGACCTCCTGAAGCTCCAGGAGAACGTCTCGGTTACGTATGTAACCCTCGTTCCCTGAAGGAGGGAACGGAGACGTCACGTCGTGACCGACGAATTGGGAACTCGCTTAGAGAGACCAATCTGCTTCGAATACTACTAAAACGCCAATGAACTTGGCATTGAGATATTTGCATAATGCTGGCGCCGCCCCGCCAGGTGCGTATATAAGCCACAGGTGCAAATATGGAAATTAGCTTCATTTCGCTGAGAAAGCCGGAAAGTGTGACCGGCCGATAAACAGCAGGGAGCAGCCCTGTGGCGACGGGACGTGACGTCTCCGTTCCCTCCTTCAGGGAACGAGGTTACATACGTAACCGAGACGTTCCCTTTCAGTCGGTCACTACGACGTCACGTCGTGACCGACGAATTGGGAATCCCTACCAAAACGCCACTGAGGGCTGACCTCTTCCAGTGTCTGCGTAAAGCCCTCCGGTTCCACTTAAGGATAAGGAGAATTAGGTTTTAAGGCAGAAGGCCGGGCACTAGATGTTCCTTTAACCCCAAAGTAGTGCTAGCGACTGGGAAGCGCCCTATCTGAGCGGTATAGGGACGCTGCGGAAGCCACCGCCCTGTTAAGGGCTATTGGTGGGCGAAAGTCAACCGTAGTTGAGGTATAAATGACAGCCGTGGCTGTGTAAGCAAAGCAGTGCTCTGCTGAGGGAAACGTGGGCTAGTAGGATTAACCCCACGGAAAATACTCACAAAGGAACCCGGTGGGACGCAATGTGGATGCCCGAGCCAAACACAGGTTCGCGAGGATGCAGCTAGTGAGAGGCTGGCAGCGGATGCTCCGCAACATCAGGCTGCCAAGGCAGCGGAGGAAGGCAAAACAAATTATACGCGTTTTTGCCTTGGTGGCCTTCCATACTGAGCTCAGTTTGGAGCAGCAGTCGGAGGCTGCAAGCCGACCTGCGAGCCTGTTCTCTGTGCTTCCCTAACGAGGAAAGGGCACGAGAGGAGACAGGCTCGACACGAACACTAAAATCTAATGAACGTATTAGGTGTCGCCCAACCAGCAGCTCTGCAGATGTCTGTTAGCGAGGAACCACGAGCGAATGCCCAAAATGAGGCAACACTTCTAGTAGAGTGAGCTCTCAAATTAAATGGACAAGGAATGCCCTGCAGATTATAAGCAAGGGCGATAGTATCAACTATCCAATGAGACATCCTCTGCTTAGTGACAGCTTTCCCTCTCTGCTGACCACCATAACAAACAAAGAGCTGATCTGAGGTCCTAAGGCTTTGTGTGCGATCCACGTAGATGCGTAACGTTCGTACGGGGCATAATAAAGCCATGGTTGGGTCTGCCCTCCTCCGGGGGCAGCGCTTGCAAGCTCACCACCTTATCTCTGAAGGGAGTGGTGGGAACTTTGGGCACGTAGCCTGGTCTGGGTCTCAGTGAGACAGCAGGACCAAACTGAAGGCACGAATCGTCAACAGAGAATGCATGTAAATTCCCTTACTCTCTTCACGGAGACCAATGCTAGCAGGGTCAGAGTTTTCATTGACAAAACCTTCAGACTCGCAGACTGCAAAGGCTCGAACGCGGAACCTGTAGTAGGGCTTCAGCACCATGGACAGGTCTCAGGAGGAATAGAGGGAGGGCGCGAGGGGTTTAGCCTGCGAGCGCCTCTTAAAATCTAATAACCAAATCATGCTGCCAACTGATCTGCCGTTAATAAGCGAGTGATGAGCAGAAATAGCGGCGATATTCAACTTTAATGGTGGAGGGTGACAGCCTACCATCTAACCTATGTTGAGGATATATAAAAGCACAATGTTAAGCATTCTCTGGGGTCCTCGCGTTGCGAAGAGCACCAGGTGACAAAAAGGGTTTCATTTAAGCGCGTAAGCCCGTCATGTGGACGGTGCTCGTACCGCGTCGATGGTGTTAGATACCGCTTGCGATAAATCACCTAAACCTTGCGCGCACTCAACGACCACACATGGAGATCCCACAGGTCGGGGCGCGGGTGCCATAATGTGCCCCTTCCTAAAGAAAGAAAGTCCTTCCTAGGGGAATTCGCCTGGGAGGGGCTGTCGCGAGGAGCGTTAACTCTGAAAACCAATTCCTGGTCGTCCAGTATGGGGCGACTAACGAAAGGCTCTCCTCGTCCTGCCTGACTTTGCACAGTGTCTGTGCAATTAAGCTCACTGGAGTGAATGCGTATTTTCGCGTCCCCCGCGGCCAGCTGTGTGCCAACGCATCCACGCCGAGGCTGCCCTCGGTTAGTGAATAAAATCCGGCGACAGTGGGTATCGTCCGGCGACGCAAACAGATATATCTGCGCACGACCAAACTTCTTCCAAATTAGCTGGACCGTCTGGGGGTGGAGTCGCCATTCACCGGGGCGCGCAGCTCGGGAAAGCGCGTCTCTGCCGCTGTATTGAGCGAACCCGGGATGTAAATGGCACGAAGGGACCTCAGATGCTTCTGACTCCAAAGGAGGAGATGACGAGCGAGATGCGACAGGTGACGAGAGCGCAAAAACCGCCTTAACGGTAAATAACGCAACAGTCGCAATGTTGTCGGTGTCGGCTAATACATCCTTCCCTCGCATCTCCATAGCGGAGCGTACAAGTCCCAGATATACAGCGCACCGCTCGCGGCAGTTGGGGTGCTATGCACACCCCTGAGACTGCAAGCCCGTCATACGTGGCTGCTCATCCCGTGCTGGGGGCATTGTATGTGCTACAGAATGCCAGGAGACCCGACTCAGGGGCATATCTTGCTATCGGAAATGCTGGGTCTGCCACGGGGTAAAATTGAAATGACACGCAGGTGTAATGGTTACACAGTGTATGCCGTTGCGCCACGCTCTCCTCGAGACTCGATCGTAAAACCAATGCTGAAGCGGTCTCATATGAAGCAGCTCGAGCAGTGTCACAGCCGCAGCATGCTGCCATATGTCCAAGAGCTTCTGAAATTGTTTCAGAGGGACCGCGTACTTCCCTCGAATTAAACCGAGGCAAGTCAGAACTGACTGGTTGCGCGCTCTTGTAAAACACGCCAATAAATCGATCGAGTCTATTTCCAAAAAGGATCCTCTGCACGGGGCAAAGTTGCTCTTTTCCCAGCTGACCTGATGACTTAAACGAGCGAGATGCTGAAGCATTAAATCTCTGTGTTCGCGCACGTCTGCCGAGAACGAGCCATTATAGTTGACGTCAATATAAGCAGAATACGAACAACGCTCTCTCTCTCTGATATTTTAATGCCATGACTAGCACTTTCATGGAGACACGGGGAGAGAGAGACAGCTCGAATGGTGTACTTAGTATTAGTATGTCCACTCCATGAACGCAGAGCGAAAAACGGTCTAAGGCGAGGGGAGATGGACACATAAAGTACACGTCTACAGGTCTATGCTGCAAACCGATCTGAATATTGAAATACGAGCCTCGGCGTGTCATCCTAAAGGATCACACTTGTAGAGCCGGTGCGTAAATAAATCGGTCGTAATCCACCGCGTATTTTGGGTACTATGAGATAAAGGCTGGAAAAACCCTATCATCATTCTCGGTAAGAGGGACCGGCTCGAAACGTCCTTCGCCAGCAGGACATCGACTTTTGCACGCAGTACATGTGCATCGGACGCTTTCACTATAGTGAAACGAATGCCCGAGAATTTGGGGGAAGTGCCGGTAATTGTATTACGTAACCGAGGCGGATAGTGCGTAAAACCCAACGAGACGGGCTGGGAACTGAAGCGAAGCATCCCGGGACCGTACGAGGAGGAATTAACGACACTACCGAAGTACCCGCGGTGGGGCAGCGAAGCGAGACAGGTGATACTGCCGGTGCGTCTGCTGTGACAGCATAAACATCTACAGTATGTGTGTGTGAGACACTGACCTGAGCCCGCTGAGGGTGACGGTCGTCTGGTCTCCTCTGCGGAGAGCGCAGACTCCGATGAGGGTGCTGGTGGTCCGGTCTGCTCAGTGGAGAGCTCGGACTCCTCAGGACACCCGCTGGCGATAGAGGAGAGGTAGAGTGAGCAGGTGTACGCCCACGGCTCTCTCGATCCTCCGGAGACCTGGAGAGGAAAGAGGAATGCACTCTTATGTGTGGTTAAGTGGGTACCGGCTGGACAGCCGGTGGAACATATGCAAACCCAAGGATTTTCCACCCGACCCTCTACCGGGGGAAGGAGCGAATCACTGTCTCCTGAAGAGTGATCCTCTTGCCACTCCGGGTCGCCCGTCTCTGGCCACTTAAACTCCCGATTTTCACGGGAAGCGGCTAAGCGGGCGGGGCGAGCTCGCTGACGACCGGTTCCCCTGCGCTGCCGAGATGGGGTCCGAGGAGGGGAACGGAGGTGGCCGCCGCAGAACGCGGACGGCGAGAGGCAGACTGAGGAGCCGGCGTTGGTGGACCAGGGCAGCTCTCATCCGCCGGGGCACGACCTAGGAGATCGCCTCAGTCTGCGCAGCGGAGCTGTACGACTCCCCGGGCTCGCCGAAGAGGCCGGTCTGTGAGACAGGAGCATTCATGAAGTTGTTCCGTCATATAAGCCAGACATAGCCAAGGGTGGCGATCTTGAACACTGTGGTGGACATCGCACGACTGAAGGTCGCGGCTTCCCTCGTATATCTCTAAAGCCTCGTTTGGTGAACCTGCAGTACGTTAATGCGTGCAGGGCTGAAGCCGCATCTCCGCATGCCTGATGGGCAGCGCCCGTAACCGGACGACTGTCTATACAAACACGGGAGGGAAGGTTGGGTGGTCCCTCCAGGAACGCAGCTGCATCGCAACCCCCCGCTCAACTGAAGGGATCCCCCCTTAGCGGCTCCGTTAGTGAGGGAGATGAGGGGTGAAGCTGAACGCCCGGAGACGGCCGCAAATCACGTCAGCTCTTCGTGCCGTCGGGAAAGGCAGGCACAGGAGGTGAGGACCGTAGAGGCCCGGGCAGCTCCGAAGTACCAATCATGGTGGGCGGGACGGTTCGGGCGGAGAGGGATTAACCCCTCCAACTCTACCGTTTTCGCCGCTCGAGCGTGCACGGCCGCCATCTCCGGGACGACTCCGCCTCGGAGGGAAAAAATGGGCACCCCTCTGATGCTGCAGAAGTGACGGGACCAGAAGGAGGTCCAATGGATTCGGCAGAATCGCAGAACACGACTCTGCAGTCTCCACCGGAGCCTCAACCGGCTGAGGATGAGAAGGCCGGTAGGTGAAGGACGCATCCTCCGTCCTACTCAGCGTAGTGATGCGAAGAGCGTCCTACGAGCGCTTGACAGCCGCACCATGACGGCGTTCAGCACTGCAAAGGCGCGGACGTCGTTCCCGTAGAAACGACAGTCGTCTCCGCAATCCAAGAGGGTTATGCTCTCACAGAGAGAACAAAAGCTCTCCACGAACGCAGCCTCGGAGTGCTCGATGCCCAAGCACGAAGACAGCGCTCGTGACCGTCACTGCAATCCCTGTACTTCTCGCATCCAAGATCGCACAGAGGAAAAGCTATCCTGAAAAGGACGCTGATCTCCGAATATACGAGAGAGTGGCTGTCTTTAAAAAGACACAGAGCTCTCACGTATCACTCTTTAGGGAAATCACTCTTTAGGTGCTCAGCTGATGATGCGCACAGGGAGAGGCAACGCACACACTAAACTCAAAACAAAAAATATGCAGAGCAGTGGAATACTGCGAGCGTCCGCTGTGTCAGTACTGCTTGTCAATCAACTTCAGCAACCGTTCCCAGAAGAGCAGAGAGTAGCTTCTCAGTAGCAGATAATGCCGGCTTTCGAAGCGAAAAAAGCTAATTTCCATATTTGCACCTGTGGCTTATATACGCACCTGGCGGGGCGGCGCCAGCATTATGCAAATATCTCAATGCCAAGTTCATTGGCGTTTTAGTAGTATTCGAAGCAGATTGGTCTCTCTAAGCGAGTTCCCAATTCGTCGGTCACGACGTGACGTCGTAGTGACCGACTGAAAGGGAACCAAGCTACAAACCCGGTGGCAAAATGAACAGGCTTTGTAATTCCTGTCATAAAATAGGCCATACAGAGGAGAAATGCTGGTCACTGCCCTTACGAAACAAAAATATATTGCAGTATATTAGAAAATATCATGTAATATATTAGGCAACATATTCCCATATATGGGATTTAATATTTATATTTTCCAATATATTGAAATATATGCATGAAACATACATGTATATATGAGACAAAATATATTGCATTCAAGAACAAAAAGGGCACTATATTTTTTACATGTAATAGTTTGTCTTTATATGCTTTGATATATTGCAATATATGCATAAACCATACATGTATATATGAGACAAAATATATTGCTTAAAATAGGCCTATAGAGCTCTGTACCTCAAATTGGGTTTAGTATCTGTGCCTGATTAAAAGAAAATAAAGGTGGCTTTTGATAGATTACCCATCAGTCTGTGTTAATATGTGGTGTAAATGTTTGTATATTGCAGGTTGCATATTTAAGTATTATATATTTAAGATGTTTCATGTACATATACTGTATATATCCCAAATATATTCATACATTGTATGTGCATGTTCTCATATATGTACACATATTGTGCATACATTTACAATAAATATGTACATATATTTCCATCTAATTTTAAATATATGCAAAATGTATTCCACAATATATTGAACACATATCTACATATATTTAATGTACATTTCCATATAATTTTACATATATTTGAAATATATTCTACCATATAGTAAACATATATGTGAAACTATATATCTACATATATTGTTAACACATTTTCGCATATAAATCAAAATATAATATTGCATATATTTTTAAATATATAAACACATATATTATATCCATGTATAATATATTCAAAGTGGCAATAATTTGTATATTTTGCAATATACTGCAATATATTCCACATATATAGAATATATGTACCATCAATATATTATTCCATGTATTGCCAATTTATAATATATTGGAAAATGGAAAGTAAAATAATATATTGCAATATGTTACAATATATTTCAAGTAATATATTGGTAAATATATTTTCCTTTCGTAAGGGTGGGCAGGGGCAGACCTCCACCTTATTATTTGAAATGTAGGAAATCACTTTCTAAGGGCAGATGTAAACAATCTGGTTTTGCTGGTAAAACTCTTTCTGAGTTTGACTGCATTGTTCATGCAAGGACTCCAGCTGTTAACCTCACTTGCTAGTGGCTTAGCAGCCAGTTAGCATGTGGTTTAACATTCTCATAGATGATCCTGTTTGCATTTTCTGATTTGTAATTGCTCGTAATGCATTGTTGTTCTATAGAACACAAATTCTAGTTGTTTGTTGTACTAATGTACACATAGGCTAATGAAGTTAATTTCTTATAACACTTGACTGTTTCCACTGTAAGTGTTTGACAAAACATTTAAGTGAGAGGTTGTTGAAGCTACATGTATTCTAGACCAGTTGTTCCCTATCAAAAGCTTTACTTCGATGCTGCGCTGCTAAGCGCTATGGGGAAACGTCTTTATTGTTGACCAGCTGAATATAGTGTGCAAACACGTCAATGAAATTGACCCGGAGGTATATAGCCTCGGTTGATGACGACATCACAGCGCACCCGATGCGAGGCTATAAAATAGATGAGCGCCAGCTGTGTCATCAGGTCTTTTTATTTTCAGACCAACTACTGAATGTGTGTGTGCTACACTGAAATGCAAATCTCTCTCTTACCTTTTGAACTTCACTTGAGATCTTTGTTAGGAGTTGGATTCCAACAAGATAGAGTGCAGACTTTCTCTCTTTCCGATTTTAAAAAGAGTTAAGTTAAAAGGAAAATATGAGTAAGAAGAGTCACGAGCAGTTCTAAAGTGTGTGTTTGTTTTTGCTTTATGGCGAAGGGCGACACACATACTTAACTGTTTTGTGTGTTTGGGGGAGGAGCATGCGGTCATGGCTTTACAGTCTGATAAATGTGCGAGCATTGTGAATCATTCACAATAAAAATGCTTCGTGCTTGCCGTGATTATTTCTGACCGCACCGTCAAGTTAAGTTATATTTCTTCGCGTGATTCCGAAGCGCACTCCGGTGTTTCTTCGGTTCATGTGGGGGTAATTATAATAATGACGTTGATGATATCTCTCGGTTCTGCGGAGTTTGATGAACCAGCCTCTGAGCGTTCCTCGCACGATGAAAGTCGCTCGAGGAGCTTCTCGAGGTGGTAACACGCGCCCAGTTGCAAACTGACTGGCCTCGCGAGCCAGAGAACCCCAAACAAAGCAAACTAGCGGATAAGTTTCTAGTGAAAAAAAGGGAGAGGACGAAACATGAGCCTCTCCTTTTCTTTAAGGATCTCCATGGTGAATTAAATAAATCATGGGAAAGACCATACTCTTCGCATGTTTTCATGCCCACGGCGTCAATTTACGACTATCGTGGGAACGAAGACCTGCGGATATACCGAAATGCCACAGGTGGAAGAGACGCTCGCGAGTTATCTCTCGCCTGGCTCGGCATCCTCATTAAGGAAGCCTATCCTGCCCACGAAATCATGTAAAATAACTTCAGCTCTCGTAGGCAAAGCTTATCAAACCGCAGGTCAGGCTGGTGCTGTGCTGCATACTATGGCAATATTACAGGCATACCAGGCTGATCTGTTAAAGGATTTGAGTGCAGGCGAGACGATAGACAAAGAGACGTTTGACGAGTTGCGTGGGACTACAGATCTGTCTCGTGTCATTAAATAAACGGCTCGCTATCGGCCGTTCTATGTCTGCTCTGATAAGCACGAGAGGCATTTATGGCTAAATCTGTCAGGCATAAATGAGAAGGATTACACTTTTCTTTTTAATGCCCGTTTCCCCATTGGGTTTATTTGGTGATGCGGTTGACTCCGTTGTCACAAAATTCACTAAGGTTAAAAAGCATGAGGGAATATTCACACAGTTTTTGCCTCGCCGCACGCAAGGGTAGGGCTCGCCGGCGGGGCGGGGCATATCATATTACATCAGATAGCTTCGTCCCGCTGCCTTTACGAAGCCTCTCCACCTCCGCCGCCTCTGGGCTTGTGGGGGAAGGGTGGTTTCCAGCGTAATGTTAAAGGCCCACTGTCTTCAATGTTAAAGGACCCCCGTGCAGGGTTTTTTAGCATTCCCCTAAGAGGAAATAATACAATTAATACCATTATCAGAGAGTCTGGCAGCATGGAAACTTCTGCCAGGCGTTTCTGCTTGGGTAACAAGCACAGTACACATAGGATACATAATCCAATTTATTTGTCGTCTCCTCCGCACTTCAATGGCGTGATATTCACTTCCGTGACGCTGGAACGAACGCACGTACTGTTGCAAGAAATACAAACTCTACTGATGAAAGGGGCCGTAGAACATATGTTCCCCTTCCAGAGAGAAGGTCAGGCTTTTACAGCAGATACTTCCTGGTTCTTACAGTCGGTCTAGCTTTATCACCCTGCACATACGCAAAATGTATGGATGCAGCACTGGCTCCATTGAGACTCCGGGGCAGCCGCATTTTAAATTACATGGATGATTGGCTAATACTAGCAAAATCGCAAGAGGTGGCGCTCCAACACAAAGACATTGTGTTAGCACATCTACTTTTTCTAGGGTTGAGACTCAACGGCAAGGAAAGCGTTCTTTCTCATGCCCAGAGAACGACTTATTTAGGGATAGTTTGGGATTCGATTACGATGCAGGCACATCTGTCTCCCGCACGAATCGTGACCATTCAGCATACCCTGAGCAGAGTCAGGTTAGGCCAGGATCTCACTGTGAAAACAATATCAGAGGATATTAGGCTCATGCCATCAGCATCCACGGTGATTCCTCTGGGGCTGTTGCATATGAGGCCGTTTCAGTTGTGACTCTGAGGGGGTTTTCATCCAAGGGCCAACCCTCGAAGGCTAATAAAAGTGACGCGCTGCGGGCTTCGTACACTAACTATGTGGATCAGACCCCGGTTTGTTGCATTGGGTCCCATGCTATGAGCGACTTGTCATCGCAAACTGCTAATGACAGACGCCTCCCTGATGGGCTGGGGTGCGATCTTAGATGGTCGTCCAGCTCAAGGGGATGGGAGGGTCATCAGCTCGGTTGGCACATCAATTGCCTAGATCTGATGGCTGTATTTCTGGCCCTGAAATACTTTCTCCCCCAACTGAGAAGCTGTCATGTCCTAGTGCGGGTGGATAACACAGCGACAGTCTCATACATAAGTCAACAGGGAGGTCTGCCCTCGCGCAATTGGAACAAGATGGCGAGGTAGATTTTTCTCTGGGCTCAGGACAAGTCCCTGTCACTCAGAACAGTGTACATCCCGGGAAACCTGTATGTAGGAGCAAATTTACTGTCCTGGCAGACATTATCGACTGGGGATGGAAACCCCACCCAGACATAGTGTCTCAGATATGGACCTGATTTTACAGAGATGAAGTGGACGTCTTGGCCTCTTTTCAGATAGCGCAATGTCTCCTTTACTTCTCTATGAGTCCCTTAGCCCCCTGGGTCTGGACGCAATGGCGCACACATGGCCAGACAAACGCCTTTATGCGTTTCCTCCATTGGCGCTGCTCCCGCAGGCTCTAGCCAGAGTTTGCCAGCAAGGCTCTTGCCTCTTACTGATAGCACTGCGTTGGTCGAACAGAGTATGGTTCTCAGAGATAATATCTCTCCTCAACGGATTGCCATGGACGAGTCCGGAGAGGAGGGGCCTTCTGTCTCATATGATAATGCATCTCAGGCCTGACCTGTGGAATCTCAATGTTTGGCTCCTGAAGGGTACCAACTGAGGGACACAGGTTTGTCGCTCCTGATGTTATTGACACTATTTGGAGTGCTAGGACTCCTTCCACTAGAAAGAATTATGCCTTTAAATGGGGTGTCTTTGAAGCATGGTGCATGACACGTAATGCAGATCCAGTTAACTGCCAGATTGCTACAGTTCTGAGTTTTCTGCAGGAAAAGCTGTCAGCAGGCTTATGCCCATCCACTCTCAGGGTTTATGTGGCCGCTTTTCGGCTTGCCACGCTTTGGTGGACGGGGCGCCGCTCGGGAGGCATCCAACGATTGAGGCTTCCACCAAGAACTAAGATTCCTTCGTGGGACCTAGCTATAGTCCTTGAGGGTCTGGTTCAGACCCCCCTTTAAACCTCTAGAGTCAGCGTCTGATATACTTCTGTCACTAAAGATGGTTTTTCTAATGGCAATAACTTCTTTAAAAAGAATTGGGGATATGCAGGCTCTGGCGGTCTCGCCATCCTGTCTAGATTTTGTCCCAGGAACGGTGAAGGTGATTTTGCATCCTTATCTTGATTACCTGCCTAAGGTTCCCTTTTCGACTGCACATCCGGTTATTCTTGAGACTTTCTGCCCCTCCGCCGTTCACCAAGCCGGAGCAGGAGTTATACCACAGATTGTGTCCAGTCTGTGCTCTTCAGACTTATGTCCACCGCACTAGCCAGTGGCGCAAGTCAGAGCAATTGTTTGTCTGTTTTGGGGGGCCGCAGCAGAGGTGCTCTCGGCCACCAGGCAGTCCATATCACATTGGGTTAGGGATGCCATTGCTCTTGCCTATGAGGCGCGCGGTTAAGTCTCGCCAGCAGGTCTGAGAGCTCACTCCACCAGGGGAGTAGCCTCTTCTACTGTTTTAGTAAAAGGGGCCTCCTTGCAGAGCGTTTGTGATGCGGCGGGCTGGTTCCTCTCCGCATACATTCATAAGATTTTATAGCTTGGATGCTCATGTCACTCCAGGGTCTCATGTCCTCGAGTCAACATCTCAAGCTGCTGTCTAAACCATTTGTTCCAAGAGGGGGTATCCCCCACTGCTACTAATAGTAAGGGGTGTCTCCTTACAGAGCGTTTGTGATGCGGCGGGCTGGTTCCTCTCTGCATACATTCATAAGATTTTATAGCTTGGATGCTCATGTCACTCCAGGGTCTCATGTCCTCGAGCCAACATCTCAAGCTGCTGTCTAAACCATTTGTTCCAAGAGGGGGTATCCCCCACTGCTACTAATAGTAAGGGGTGCCTCCTTACAGACCGTTTGTGATGCGGGGGGCTGGTTCCTCTCTGCATACATTCATAAGATTTTATAGCTTGGATGTTCATGTCACTTCATGGTCTCATGTCCTCGAGTCAACATCTCAAGCTGATGTTTATACCATTTGTCCATAAAGGGGTATCCCCCACTGCTATTTATTAGTAAGGGATGCTCTCTTATAGGTGTTTGTGAGGCGGCAGGAGCTCCCTTTCCGCACACATCCACTATTTTTAGCTTGGTTCTTTATGTCTGAGATTTCCTTGCGGTCCTTGTGCGCACACTTACACATCCGTAAGGGGTCCAGACATCTCCAAGCACGGCAGCGTGGGTATTGTCGTTCCCCATAGCGCTTAGCAGCGCAGCATCGAAGTAAAGCTTTTGATAGGGAACGGAAGGGTTACTTGAGTGTAACCTTGTTCCCTGTAAGGGGAACGAGATGCTGCGCTGTCTTGCCGTACAGTAGATGTCCCAGGACTGGTCTTCAAACAAAAGATCTGATGACACAGCTGGCGCTCATCTATTTTATAGCCTCGCATCGGGTGCGCTTTGATGTCGTCATCAACCGAGGCTATATACCTCCGGGTCAATTTCATTGACGTGTTTGCACACTATATTCAGATGGTCAACAATAAAGACGTTTCCCCATAGCGCTTAGCAGCGCAGCATCTCGTTCCGCTTTTTTCAGGGAACAAGGTTACACTCAAGTAACTGTCTACCAGTTTCAAGTTGTATGTGTTTCTATGTTGAAAGATTTGTCTCCTAAGTGGTAAACTCTGCTATTCCTTGTATAGCTGCAGTAAGACCCTAAAGAGGAGCACAAAAATGCCATGTGGCTACATTGTGTTATATAATTGCATTAATGAAAATGTTTTACCTCACAACAGGGTCCAGTAGCACTTTTACCATGCTTCCTAACTAAAAATACTGGTGTGAGAAATTTACAGAGCCAGATTACAATTTCATACTTATAATATCAAACTGGCTCCCTGTTTTAACAACAGGACCAAATTTGCATCACAATTTTATCTTTCTCACCTTTGTTGCAGCATGGTATTCACACATAGCCTCAGTTAAAGCTAGCGTAGGTAATCCTGTTCAGATACATTTTTTATTATACTGGGTGAAATGGTCCTTCTTTCCTGAGAGTAGTCAATACATTATGTGTTCAGAAAACGGAATGAAAACAATCAGACCTCTGTAGCAGCTGCAGGACAGTAAAAACTCCAAATCCCAAACTATCCCTAAAAAACTCAACCAATCACTGCCATTCGGTGCGTGTGTAAAGAACCAATCAGATGCCTTCATGTCTCGTGGCCCAGCCCCACTGCGCGCGCTGCCCTGCGTGCACTAATCACGTCATCGTTCCCTGAAATATTCAGTCTCACTACACCGAGTAAGCAGGAGTTTGCAGCACCGGCACAATGGAAGATAAAAAGCAGCCAAAACTACCACTGCCAGCTTTGATGGTAACTGCTCGCCCTTAATAAAAAACCTAGAAAAAGAAAATCTGAGGCAGGAAAAGGCTGCAACTAAACAGGTACTGGATAAAGCCAGAGGACAAACTCGCGTAAACATCGGTGGAGCATTTGAACGGTGGAGACAACTGAGGGAGCTGAAGGGCCTGAAAAGCGATACCGAGGTTGCGGTCTTTCTGCTGAACAGGTAATAATTTGTTTTGCTTCGGGTGGATTTGTTATTTCCATTATAAATGTTACGTTAGGCAACGTAGCTATTTTTGTAGCTAGTATTAGCCCAATGCTAACATTAGATTCTCTGTCG
Source organism: Misgurnus mizolepis (assembly GCA_025389145.1). Taxonomy (NCBI): domain Eukaryota; kingdom Metazoa; phylum Chordata; class Actinopteri; order Cypriniformes; family Cobitidae; genus Misgurnus; species Misgurnus mizolepis. The sequence continues at coordinate 16,755,096 of JAIFKI010000021.1, read as the reverse complement.
GTGTAAATCAGTTGAGTTACAGGTGAATGAGACATGAAGTCGTTTGGTTGATGCCTATAATGTGTTGAAATACTCGGTTTTCCTGTGACCTGCAGCTGACTCCGAATGTGGATGCGCGTTCATGTTTGTGGGGGCGTAGCTTTGGACGGAGTGCTAACGAGAGGCGGTGGAGCTTAGAAGAGGTGCCGTTTTCTAATTGTGCTAGCTCTCAAACATTACCTACCCTAGCTTTAAATACAATCACATAGCAAACACAATTTGCTTCACATCAGTTATTATTTTAAGATGTCAAGCATCTGTTTTGGTTTCTTTTCAAAAAGTTTGATTAGTTTTATGTATCAAATCTCGATAAAGAGTTATTTTCTATGTGTAATAATTTCATTAATTTTGCTATTATGTTTCACATTTAATTAGCTTTTTATGTAAGACATTTAAAACTATCATGTTCTTTGTTCTCATTTTGTTCATTTCATTTATATTGGTTATACTGGAAAATTAAGATCTTTAAATATCATGTGGTTACACTGAATATATTGTTGTTATTGCTTCTTATGACAAAGTGGTTTGTTAAAACTAACATTTGTTAAGTTTAAAAAGAAGCATTTCATTTACATGTTTCTAAAACCAATGCAAGAGCTTTTATTCGTTTTTCTTTCATTCTCACCTTGACCATGTTTTAATGTATTTGACAGGGATTTAAGGCTGAAGACCAATCTGACCATTTAAAAGTTGAGTAACAAATGCCATATGCTTTGCTGTATGTTGTGCCATTTGCTTAAATCACAGGATTCCTGCTGTTTTACATCTTGGGTGTTGCCTCCAAGAGAAGGACAAAAGTGAAGTCCCCCCTCAGGGCCAGTTCTTGTGAAACTGTGAAGTATCGATGGAAATCTGCATAACGATGAAAGGTGCAATTCTATTCGATGAAGCCTTTCATGCAGGGCTGTAAGGAGAAGGATGTCTTCAAGACTCATCAGCAACAAGTTTGGACAATATGTCTGAAGATGACAACTGCACACAACTGAAAGCATAATCTTATGAACTATGTCACCATGGGTCTTCTTACGCGTGGCCCATGGTGCCAAGGGCGGATTTGTAGGATTAAAAATATAGGAATTTATTATTTCGTCACAATTTGTCACAACCCCCATTTCCATACTGTACCATCTGCATTCCTGTGCTTACAAAGACTATGTTACAGCTGTTTGTTCAATACAGTGGGGTTAAAGGTGTGGTCTTCTGATTGGTCAGTTTGAATGTATCATGTTAGGTTTGGTCACATGGTCAAGGGATAGAGAATAAAGGTCTTGGTTTTCATGAGCTCTGGGCTTTTGCCTTTTGGCATTTGCCTTTTGCTTTCTGCCCTCTGCTTTTCTTCTTTACCTGAGTTCTTGGGTTTAGGCCTTTAGGCCAAGATTTCCAGTTCTTAATGGTGATTCTCTTTCTTCTAAACTTTCTTTCTTTCTCTGTTCTCTATCTTAGCAGGTAATATCTCACATACATTGGAAACGTCTCGGTTACGGATGTAACCCTCGTTCCCTGAAGGAGGGAACGGAGACGTCACGTCGTGACCGACGAATTGGGAACTCGCTTAGAGAGACCAATCTGCTTCGAATACTACTAAAACGCCAATGAACTTGGCATTGAGATATTTGCATAATGCTGGCGCCGCCCCGCCAGGTGCGTATATAAGCAGCAGGTGCAAATAGGGAAATTAGCTTCTTTTTCGCTGAGAAAGCCGGAAAGCGTGACCGGCCGTAACAGCAGGTGGCAGCACCTGTGGCGACGGGACGTGACGTCTCCGTTCCCTCCTTCAGGGAACGAGGGTTACATCCGTAACCGAGACGTTCCCTTTCAGTCGGTCACTACGACGTCACGTCGTGACCGACGAATTGGGAATCCCTACCAAAACGCCACTAGGGCTGACCTCTTCCAGTGACTGCGTAAAAGCCCTCCGGTTCCACTTAAGGAGGAGGAGGTAGGTTTTAAGGCAGAAGGCCGGGCACTAGATGTTCCTTTAACCCCACAGAAGTGCCAGCGACTGGGAAGCGCCCTACCTGAGCGGGATAGGAACGCTGCGGAAGCCACCGCCCGTCTTAAGGGCTAATGGTGGGCGAAGTCAACCGTAGTTGAGGAATAAAGACAGCCGTGGCTGTGTAAGCAAAGCAGTGCTCTGCTAAGGGAAACGTGGGCTGGTAGGATTAACCCCACGGAAAAATACTCACAAAGGAACCCGGTGGGACACAATGTGGAGCCCGAGCCAGACACGTAGGTTCGCGAGGATACAGCTAGTGAAAGACTGACAGCCAATGCTCCGCAACAAAGGCTGCCAAGGCAGCGGAGGAAGAACAATTCAAACCATTACGCATTTTTGTTCTGAAGGCCTTCCATACTGACACAGTTATGAAGCATCAGTTGGAGGCTGCAAGCCGACCTGCGAGACTGTTCTCCGTGCTCCCCCTGGTGAGGAAAGAACACGAGAGGATACAGGCTCGATACGAACACTGTAAAACCTAGTGAACGTATTAGGTGTCGCCCAACCAGCAGCTCTACAGATGTCTGTTAGCGAGGAACCACGAGCTAAAGCCCAAGATGAGGCAACACTCCGTGTGGAGTGCGCTCTCAAATTAAAGGGGCAAGGAATACCCTGAAGATTATAAGCCAGGGCGATAGTATCAACTATCCAATGAGACATCCTCTGCTTAGTGACAGCTTTCCCTTTCTGCTGGCCACCATAACAAACAAAGAGCTGGTCTGAGGTCCTGAGGCTTTGCGTGCGATCCACGTAGAGTCGCAGTGCGCGTACGGGGCACAACAAAGCCATGATTGGGTCTGCGTCCTCCGGGGGCAGCGCTTGCAAGTTCACCACTTGATCTCTGAAAGGAGTGGTGGGAACTTTGGGCACGTAGCCTGGTCTGGGCCTCAATGTTACGCTTGAGGCAGCAGGACCAAACTGAAGGCACGAATCGTCAACAGAGAATGCATGTAAATCCCCTACTCTCTTCACTGAGGCCAATGCTAGCAGGGTCAGAGCTTTCATTGATAAAAGCTTCAGACTCGCAGACTGCAAAGGCTCGAACGGGGGGGCCTGAAGGGCTTTCAGCACCATGGACAGGTCCCAGGGAGGAATAGAAGGAGGGCGCGAGGGGTTTTAGCCTACGAGCGCCTCTTAAAAATCTAATAACCAAATCATGCTGGCCAACTGATCTGCCGTTGATAAGTGAGTGATGAGCAGAAATAGCAGCGATATCAACTTTAATGGTGGAGGGTGACAGCCTACCGTCTAACCTATGTTGAAGATATAAAAGCACGATGTTAATAGGGCATTCTCTGTGGTCCTCGCGTTGCAAAGAGCACTAGGTGACGAAAAGGTTCCATTTAAACGCGTAAGCCCGTCTTGTGGACGGAGCTCGAGCCGCGTCGATTGTGTTAGATACCGCTTGTGGTAAATCACCTAAACCTTGCGCGCGCTCAACGACCACACATGGAGATCCCACAGGTCGGGGCGCGGGTGCCATAACGTGCCCCCTCCTTGAGAAAGAAGGTCCTTCCTCAGGGGAATCTGCCAGGGAGGGGCTGTCGCGAGGAGCATTAACTCTGGAAACCAATTCTTGCTCGTCCAATATGGGGCGATCAGTAAAAGGCTCTCCTCGTCCTGCCTGACTTTGCACAGTGTCTGTGCGATTAAGCTCACTGGAGGGAATGCGTATTTGCGCATCCCCCGAGGCCAGCTGTGTGCCAATGCGTCCACGCCGAGGCTGCCCTCGGTTAGTGAATAAAATAGGCGACAATGGGTATCGTCCGGCGACGCAAACAGGTCTATCTGCGCACGACCGAACTTCTTCCAAATTAGCTGGACCGTCTGGGGGTGGAGTCGCCATTCGCCGGGGCGCGCAGCTCGAGAAAGCGCGTCCGCTGCTGTATTGAGCGAGCCCGGAATGTGAATGGCACGAAGGGACCTCAGATGCTTCTGACTCCAAAGGAGGAGATGACGAGCAAGATGCGACAGGTGACGGGAGCGCAAACCGCCTTGACGGTTGATATACGCAACGGTCGCAGTGTTGTCGGTGCGTACTAGTACATCCTTCCCTCGCAGCTCCGTAGCGAAGCGTACAAGTCCCAGATATACTGCCCACAACTCTCGGCAATTGATATGCCAGTGCAACTGGGGTGCTGTCCACACCCCTGAAGCTGTAAGCTCGTCGTACGTGGCACCCCAGCCCGTGTCGGACGCATCTGTATGTACAACAGCATGCCGAGCGATCTGTCTCATGGACACACCGGACCTGAGAAACGCGGGGTCCGACCACGGGGGGAATGTTAGGCGACACGCAGGTGTAATAGTTACACGATGGATGCCGGCGCGCCACGCTCTCCTCGGGACTCGATCGTGAAGCCAACGCTGAAGCGGTCTCATATGGAGCAGCCCGAGCGGTGTCACAGCCGCTGCTGCTGCCATATGCCCCAGGAGCTTTTGAAATTGTTTCAGCGGGACCGCATTCTTCCCTCGAAATGAACCGAGGCAAGTCAGAATTGACTGGACGCGCTCTTCTGTCAAACGCGCCGATAAATCGATCGAGTCCAGTTCCATCCCGAGAAAAGAGATCCTCTGCGTGGGGCAGAGTTTGCTCTTTTCCCAGTTGACCCGAAGACCCAAACGGGCGAGATGCCGAAGCGTTAAATCTCTGTGTTCGCAAAGCGTCCGTCGAGAATGCGCTATTATAAGCCAATCGTCGAGGTAAGCCAATATGCGAACGCCGCTCTCTCTGAGGGGTTTTAACGCCGCCTCCACTACTTTCGTGAACACACGGGGAGAGAAGGAAAGCCCGAACGGTAAAACTTTGTACTGGTATGCCCGTCCCTCGAATGCAAACCGGAGAAACGGTCTGTGACGAGGGAGAATGGACACATGAAAGTACGCGTCTTTCAGGTCTATTGCCGCAAACCAATCTTGGGGGCGTATTGAATTGAATATTTGCTTCGGTGTTATCATCCTGAAAGACCTCCTCTGCAGAGATTTGTTCAGAACGCGCAAATCCAAGATCGGTCGCAACCCCCCGCCCTTTTTGGGTACTATAAAATACGGGCTGTAGAAGCCCGACCTCATCTCGGTTGGAGGGACCGGCTCGATCGCGTCCTTCGCCAGCAGGACTTCGACCTCTGCACGCAGTACATGTGCGTCGGACGCTTTCACCTTGGTGAAACGAATGCCCGAGAATTTGGGTGTGTGCCGGCTGAATTGTATTTCGTAACCGAGGCGGACAGTGCGTAAAACCCAACGAGACGGGCTGGGAAGCTGAAGCCAAGCCCCCAGGGACCGTACGAGGGGAATTAACGGCACTACCGGGGTACCCGCAGGGGGGCGGCGGAGTGGGACAGGTGGTACTGCCGGTACGTCTGCTGAGACAGCATAAGTATCTACAGTATATGTGTGTGTGACACTGACCTGAGCCCGCTGTGGGTGACGGTCGTCTGGTCTCCTCAGCGGAGAGCACAGACTCCGATGAGGGTGCTGGTGGTCCCGTCTCCTCAGCGGAGAGCTGGAACTCCTCAGGACACCCGCTGGCGATAGAGGAGAGGGAGGAAGAGCATGTGAATGCCCACTCACATCTCTCTGGATCCTCTGAAGACCTGGAGAAGGAATAGGAATGCACTCTTTTTGTGGTTTTGTGGGTGCCGGCTGAGAAGCCGGCGGAACAGAAACAAAACGAAACCAAGGATTCTCCATCCGGCCCTCTACCGGTGGAGGGAGCGATGCCGTCACCGTCTCCCGAAGAGTGATCCCATCCAATTCCAGGTCGCCCGTCTCAGGGCCGCTTCGATTTCCGTTTACCACGGGAAGCGGGTGGGGCGGGCGGGGCGGGCTGCCGACGGCTGTTCCCCCTCCGTGGCCTGGAAGATGTTCTAGTGGGGGGGGTGGAGGCAGCCGCCGCAGGGCGCCCTCGGCGAGGAGCAGACGGGCCAGCCGGCGCTGGAGGGCGAGATGCAGGTCGCTTGCGCCGGGGCATGATCTGAGCGATCGCCTCCGTCTGCTTCTGGGTGGCGGAGAACTGCTGGGCGAAGGACTCCACTGACTCACCGAAGAGGCCAGCCTGGGACACTGGAGCGTCCAAGAACTTGTTCTTCTCCGCATCCGACATGTCCGCCAGACATAGCCATAAGTGGCGTTCCTGGACCACCATCGTGGACATGGCACGACCAATCGCCTGCGCTGTCACTCAGTGGCAGCCCGGAGCTCCGAAAGGACAGGCGAGTCGTGTCCTCCCTCGTGCAGATCCCTCAAGGCCTTTGCTTGGTGAACCTGCAGCAATGCCATTGCGTGCAGGGCTGAAGCCGCCTCTCCACATGCCTGGTGGGCAGCGCCTGTTAAACCGGAGGACCGTCTGCAGGCACGAGAGGGGAGGGTTGGGCGGTCCTTCCAAGAGGGAGCGTGAGCCGGACACAGCTGCATCGCGACAGCACGCTCCACGGGAGGGATCCCCGTGTAACCCTTAGCGGCTCCGCTGGTGAGGGAGGTGAGGGGGGAGGGCTGAAACGGCCGTAATCTCGTAGAAAACGGCGACTTCCAGGTTCTAGTCAGCTCCTCGTGCACCTCGGGGAAGAAAGGCACCGGTGGAGAGGGTTGTGACACCCGGGCAGCTCCAAAGAACCAATCATCCAGGCGGGACGGTTCGGGCTGAGGGGGGGAACCCACTCTAACCCTACGGTCTCCGCCGCTCGAGCGAGCACGGCCACCATCTCTGGATCGAACTCCGGCGTCCCAACCCGACCAGAGGGAGGAAGGGCGTCGGGGTCCACGTCAGGGGGAGGAGGCCCACCCTCGGATGCTGCGGCGTCGGTGGACCCGGAGGGCGGCACGATGGATTCTAGAGACATCGTAGAACACGACGCTGAAGTCTCCATCGGCACATCAACCGGCTGTGGATGAGGAGGCTGAGAGCATGAGGACGAATCCCCCGCTCGGCTCAGCACAGTGATGCGCAGGTCATCCTTTGAGAGCTTCACAGCCGCACCGTGGCGGCGTTCAGCACTCGCATGACGAGGGTTGCGCTTTTCCCGGAGGAAAGACAACCGTCTGCGCAAATCCACAAGGGACATGTTCTCGCAGTGAGAACACTTACCCCAGCGAACGCTGCCTCTGCGTGCTCGATGCCCAAACACGAAAGACAACGCTCGTGACCGTCCTCCGGACCCATGTATTTGCCGCACCCAAGATCGCACGGACGAAAAGCCATCCTGAAAAGGACGCTGATGTCCGGATATACGAGAGAGTGGCTGCCTTTAACAAGGCACAAAGCTCTCTCGTATCACTCTTTTAGGGAAATTCACTCAGATGCTCAGTTGATGATGCGCACAGGGAAGGCAACGCACACACTAAACTCAAAACAACAAACAGGTGTAGAGCCGTGGAATTAAGCGAAGCGTCCGCTGTGGTACTGCTAGTCCAACCAACTTCAGCAATCGAATCCCACCAGAGTAAAGTAGCTTCTCAGTAGCAGATACTGCCGGCTTTCGAAGCGATAAAAAGCTAATTTCCCTATTTGCACCCGCTGCTTATATACGCACCTGGCGGGGCGGCGCCAGCATTATGCAAATATCTCAATGGCAAGTTCATTGGCGTTTTAGTAGTATTCGAAGCAGATTGGTCTCTCTAAGCGAGTTCCCAATTCGTCGTTGTTTTGCAACCCAACGCTGGGTTAAATATGGACCAACCCAACGCTGGGTTATTTTAACCCAAGAAGTTGGGTTGTACAATCAACCCAACTCGTTGGGTTGATTTTTTAACCCATCTGTTGGGTAGAAATAACTTTTTGTTGGGTTGAAACAACCCAATGTTTGGTTAATGTGTTTAAAGCTGAAATTTCGTGGTTTAAATTGCTTTCATACCTTTCATTGTGGTGTCTATAAATAACAAAGCATAGATTTAATTGAAAAAAGCATATTTATTGCACATGAACAATAAAAGAGTACATAGCCCTACACAAACAATCAACTTTCTGATAAAAAAATATATTAGTATTATATCTCACAATCTAAAATGACAGATACCCAGTTAACATTACAGTTAGATCAAGTAAAAAGTTGTACAAGTAAGGGATAATGTATTGGCAGCATGTCATCACAGAAAAAAGCCCCAACAGTTTCTTCAGGACAAATGTCACGAACATTGGTTTAATCATTTGTAAATTTAATGTCGGATATGTAATTAATAGACATTGATATTTAATTTTTGTGTAATATAAAACTGTACCTGTCAAAATGATTTGCAGCATTGGAGTTTTTAGTTTTGAGCAGTAGTAGAATGTCACGACTGGCCAATCAGAATCTAGCATTTTAGAGAACCGTGTAATAAGAAATGGTTAATATAACACATAAGATCAACACCAAGTTGCACAAACAGTCAATATATGATCAACATGAGTTATCACCTTAGCATGACAAATAACTACACAGACTTTTTATAGAAAGGGATTCCGTTCTTGGGAGTTTGTAAACAACAGTCTTCAAAAACACCCACACTGATGTGCACTGCTTTGTAAAATTAATGTCCAAAACATAAAAAAGTTTAAAACATGTCAACATCACCAAGGAGGGGTGTATTGCTGGAGTGACTGTCTGTCAAAAACAATGAAGGCTTGATGGCAGAGATCGCCATCTTCCAATCCAAGGACAAATGGGAATGGTTTTGTCACCTCAGCCTCTCAGAAGAATGCAACCATGTTGGTCCCAACCTGTTGAAAACAGACGAAACACTTGTTAGAATGCAGGCAAAGACTCTAAATGCATGATGCAGCATTATTATACAAAACCAAACAATTCATATTTCATACACACAAATGTAGTATCTAGTTTAATTGTAATGAAATTTATAAATTTCTGTTTAATTTCAATAACCTTACAATATACTCTTTGTTCATGCCAATTACTCAGATTCACAGTAATTTCAGATTCTGCCACGTCACTTTACCTGGCAGTAAGCCCAATTTTTTAGATTTTGCAACAACCTGCATACTTGCCCTTATTATTTAATATAGCCAACACTTTATTACACTCAAAAAAATATTTAGGCCTAATTCATAAGATTTATGTATTTTGATTACATGTAACATTTCCATCCATTTGGATTACATACTTCTAATCTAAAAAAAACAAATAAACTTTATATGATAGATATTTTTTAGATATATGTAAATGAAACCAGTAAAATTTATGTAATAGTTTTACTTAATCCAATGTGTTTTAAATGCATTAAAAAAATGGATTATGTATTCTTTATTAATAAACCCAATTCACTTAAAATGCATTACATTTAAGTATCTTACTAATAAACCATTTATACATTTATATATTCCTCCTCCATTCACCCTAAATCACAATATGCTATAACAAAAAACACAAAAAAGAAGAAGAGCCAGACCACTTGGTTTTGCATTCAATCAATTTATTTAATACTTCAAGGCATTACTCATAAGGCAGCAAAAAAGAGCAGCTAACAACTAGCATGACAGCCATGGCTTATACACCTCGTATTGTGTGCAAAAATAAATAAATAAGTGTGTTTCAGACATTTCAGCCACAATCAACCTCATTCCACAAATAAGTGCAAACATTTTGAGCAAACAGGCTACAGAAATACAAAAAACCCTGTAAAACTCGAGGTAGACATAAATCAGTGACAAAAACATTACTTTAACATTTTCAGAAATCTGTGACATGATGTAATAATAATAATTTAGAATGATTGGGTGGTAAGAAAAAAAAATGGCACATGGCTTAGTGTTTTGAGTGGCTGTGTGCCAACAATTTTCATGCATCTCTAATTACATGTTAGATATACATCAATTACATTTTTCAAAAACTTTTCAACTTTTAAAATTGTTAAAGCAATATTCCAATTTAATAAAACAAAAATCCCGATAATTTTCTAACCCCATATGTTTATGTTTTACTTTGTTCAGTCAAGAAGAAATAAAGTTTGAGTTAAAGATTCCAGGATTTTTCTCAATTTAAGACTTTATTCGACCTGAAGTTTACGGTTTCAATGCAGATTTAAAAGGGCTCTAAATTATCCCAAATAAGGCATAAGGGTCTTATCTAGCTAAACGATTGTCATTTTCAAAAATAAAAATAAAAGAGGACTTTTAAATCACAACGTTTTGCACTAGCTGTGTGACACACTAGCATGACATAACTGAAACTACCGTTCCAGTGTTTACAAGCGAGATGAAAGAGGAGCGTTCAGATGTTGTTGTATGCGAAATGATACTAATTAATGTCTTTGGGTCGGTTTATTATTTAAAATGGTCAACAAATGTGCGTTTCACATTTGCAATGTGTAAACATTTATTACGTAGTACACAATGTCGCACTGTGTGTCACATGGATAATGCAAGACAAGTTGTTGTGTTTTAAAAGTTTTCTTGTCAAAAATGATAATCTTTTGGATAGATAAAACCCTTATGCCTCGGTTGGGATCGTTTAGAGCCCTTTAAAGCTGCTTTGAAACTTAACTGTTGAGGTCCAATAAGGTCTATTAAATTAAGAAAAATCCTGGAATGTTTCTCTCAAAAAACATAATTTCTTCTCGACTGAACAAAAAAAGACAAGCATCTTGGATGACAGACAGTAAATTATCAGTATTTTTGTTTACTGAAAAGCAAAATTCCTTTAATGTTAAAAAGTTCACTTGTAAATGTACAAAAATGTACCCACTTTGAGGGGGATGCATCAGCGTGTCTGTCAGGTATTCACTGAAGCAGCTTTCAGTGATTGCTTGGTTGTATCAAGTCCAGTTCCATTAGGATTTTTTGAAAGGTCAAAGGTGCACCTGAGGTTCTTCTGGTAGTTCAGTTTAAGTGCATAAATGAGTCCAAAAAACAATTTCACACCCATGTGTGACACCAAGTAGGTTTTGCAAAACTTCCACTGTCTGTGCAATCCCCAACTCACCAATTTCACAATTCTGGAGAAGAACAACAAAAAAAATCAGTCCCAATAGCAGTCAAAGTGAAATTTTCAAAAATGTGCAGGCAAATTGTTTTACAAACTCTGATATTTAAAATATGTAGACTGATTCAAATGTGTAAAATAATAGAACATTAGTCACAAAACCATCAAAAGACCTGAAAACAGATAATCACCTTGTTTAACCATCTAGTTATCCATAAGATATTTATATACACACACATACCCATACACATACATATAAATAGATAGATATAAAAATAGAGTAGGTTGACATACACTTACCACATATTCTTTAATGTGTCTCTCCATGCCTTCTTTGAGGTAGATACAGATGTCTTCAACTAGAACAAGACAAAAAAACCCACATGATTTAATGATTTTCTTTAACAATATTTTATGTAGATAATAGTTTTTATAGAGACAGATAAAGATTTTGTGAGACGAAGAGTATGTATTTTTCTGTTTCAGAAATATTGTGTCCCAGCATGTGTGTACACTACCGGTGAAATGTTTGGAATGAAGTCTCTTATGCTTATCATGCCTGCATTTATTGGAAAAAAACCCACCTGTTTCCAATATTGACAATAAATCATCATATTAAAATGATTTCTAAATGATCATGTGACACTGCAATGATGAAAATCCAGCTTTGCATCAGAAATCAATATCTTTGTAGCATAACTTACATACCCTGTCTAGCAGGTTGTCCCACCATATAGACCATGAAATGATGCTGTATCTGTAAAATAAAAGTTTTAGTTAGACACACAATGCACTCAACAACATAGTATAATTGTAACATTCTTTTGTTAATAAAGTCACAGAGATTATATGATTATTTTATTCTGATAAGTCTCCAGTAGCCTATGACTTTATTTATTTCTTAGGTTTCAAACATTAAACCACAAAAAATAACCAATAAAAGCAACAGACACTGCAGGGTAACTTACATTCCAACAGACTATCTGTGTAGTGAGGTGTATTTTACTCTGAAACATGCAACGCGTCACACATGTAATTAAACAACAGACAATTATATTTTAGATAATCACATAAAACTTGTTAACTTTACTCACCTACAATTTGGCGATCGTAAACTTGTGAGATGACGATCCAGTCCAATGCAAAATGGCGAAGTCCATGTGCTGTAGCGTCTGTTTTTGATTTTGGCGCCACCTCCTGACTGGAGTGTGAATAGACGTCATTTCCGCTTCTGCTAAAGTCAATTTCCTGAGACTTGCATGTAAATCAATCTCATAGAATTTATCCGGTTTGTTTCACGGGTAGCTTTATTTAATTCATATTCATACATTTTAACTGATTAAATCTAATAGTTTTTAAATTGAACAGATTTATATATATTCTAATAAATCGGATTACATATATTTTAAAAATCGATATTTTAATCGGTTTTTTTTTGAGTGTAGCATATATTATGTAATGAATACAGGGCTGGACATTAACGTTTGTCCCTAAAGTTAATGTTTTAGAGTTGCGAGTGAAAGACAATTTTTCTTGTCCGAGTTTTTACTCTATTCCTACTTGTAAACATGTCTTCTTGCTAGTTTACAAACAAAATATTAAATGTTTTAGGTTGCTTGCAAAGCAAAGTGTGCAATACTTCCATTACTTACAGATGTGGCCTTTAAAAATGCGCGTCTCTGAGAGCAGAATGCCGCGGAGACTTCCGAAATTCTGCGAGATCCCGCAAAAGGGGGGTTCGGTGGGGGACGCAGGAAATATAAAAACCTGTAGAGGGCAGGCGTGTTTCATGTAGGCCATACTGATGACAATGTGTGTGCACGACTTCATGCTTAGCGTATACTGTATGATATTGAAGTAATGACACGGATTATCAATGTTTAGGCGATAGACTTTGATGTCATACAAATGCATGCTTTTTGGCAAACATTTTGTTGGCGAAGTTTTCTTTTGCCAGTTACATAAACAGTCACATATTCTTCATAAAAATCCGACTCAAACGAGCATCATTTGTCTTATTTTTTCCGTGTACTTACAGTAGAAGAGACGTGATGTATGATAATCGAGTCTTATAACAAAATAATTCGCGAAGACCTTTGAAGAGACCGAGCGCATTTACGCAATATCATTAACTAGTTTATCTAATTTTACATTTAGTTCATTTTTGCATCTGAACGTTTTAATAGCTTTAACACATGGTTGTGTTGCGCTTTTCTGCATTACTGAACAGTAGGCTACTTTTTATATTATCATGTTTCCCTTTACATGGTATAAAAAACGATAAAAAGTATGCAATGGTGTTTAATACATTTCACTGAGAATTTGTATAATATGTTATACTCTAAGGAAATAAAATCATATTGTGAGTGTAAATATTCATAAATTGGAGGAGTTTCTGAGGTGTTTGTCGTCGGCAAAATGCGCAGTTTCTTTGTTGCTGATTAAAAACCGTTGGCTATATGATTGTTTAAAATTGACATTTTTTCTACTTATTATTAATTTATTTTTTGCCTACATTTACTCAAATAATATCAATGTGAAAATATAAGTAAATCATACTTCAAGTTAGGCGTAAAACTTACACATTTTTGATGTCAAATAGAAATAATAATAATTTGAAATATGCAATTATTACAGTTTTAAAAACTTAAATATATTACTCTGACCTTTTTTAATATATTGACTAAAATAATCTGTAAATGTAATACTTATATTATTAAGGCGTATACATCAAATAATATATGTACATTTTACACAAAATATCTGTTCTATTTTAAGTAATTTATTTTCCAACTAAAAAAATCGCATAACTGCATTAAGAGATTTTATTAAGTTACTTTAATCATTTATTTTAGAGATATTTACAAAGCCACTGAATCATTTTTAACAGTGTGTACATTATGACCTTACGGTAGACTATTATTAAATGCATATAAGTAAAAATATGTAAAACTAAATAAAAAAATATATCATACACGGACTGTATGTAAGCATACGTTTTTTTGTTCGGTGCACGTGGGTTTAAATGCCGTTTTTCTAAAGAAGAATTTTAAAACTTTATTGGTGGTAGTTGAGAAGAATTCCTTTTTCCATTTCTAAATCATTTTGAGCGCAATATAAATATATCCTATTGTTATTCTTATTATATAAGAATACGCAATTTTTACAACATTTTTAACATATAGAAAATATACGTTAAGCATGTTGTGTGTATTTCCTAATTACAAGCTTTTGATGAAATTGCACCAAAACTAAACGTGCATAAAAACATAAAAAAGTCATTTAAATAAGCGAAAAATATTTTTTATGAGCTCAAAATGTTGAATATAATGTGCTATTGCTGAAAATTGCCCATCTCTAAAGGAGAATATTCATTTTTAAAGTTGAAGAAACAAAAAAGTACTGATAAGCATTCTCAAATATATATATTCTGCAAGCACTCAGTTGAGAAGAATTCCTTTTTCCATTTCTAAATCATTTTGAGCGCAATATAAATGTATCATATTGTTATTCTTATTATATAAGAATACGCAATTTTTACAACATTTTTAACATATAGAAAATATACGTTAAGCATGTTGTGTGTATTTCCTAATTACAAGCTTTTGATGAAATTGCACCAAAACTAAACGTGCATAAAAACATAAAAAAGTCATTTAAATAAGCGAAAAATATTTTTTATGAGCTCAAAATGTTGAATATAATGTGCTATTGCTGAAAATTGCCCATCTCTAAAGGAGAATATTCATTTTTAAAGTTGAAGAAACAAAAAAGTACTGATAAGCATTCTCAAATATATATATTCTGCAAGCACTCAGTTGAGAAGAATTCCTTTTTCCATTTCTAAATCATTTTGAGCGCAATATAAATGTATCATATTGTTATTCTTATTATATAAGAATACGCAATTTTTACAACATTTTTAACATATAGAAAATATACGTTAAGCATGTTGTGTGTATTTCCTAATTACAAGCTTTTGATGAAATTGCACCAAAACTAAACGTGCATAAAAACATAAAAAAGTCATTTAAATAAGCGAAAAATATTTTTTATGAGCTCAAAATGTTGAATATAATGTGCTATTGCTGAAAATTGCCCATCTCTAAAGGAGAATATTCATTTTTAAAGTTGAAGAAACAAAAAAGTACTGATAAGCATTCTCAAATATATATATTCTGCAAGCACTCAGTTGAGAAGAATTCCTTTTTCCATTTCTAAATCATTTTGAGCGCAATATAAATATATCCTATTGTTATTCTTATTATATAAGAATACCCAATTTTTACAACATTTTTAACATATAGAAAATATACGTTAAGCGTGTTGTGTGTATTTCCTAATTATAAGCTTTTGATGAAATTGCACCAAAACTAAACGTGCATAAAAACATAAAAAAATCATTTAAATAAGCGAAAAATCTTTTTTATGAGCTCAAAATGTTGAATATAATGTGCTATTGCTGAAAATTGCCCATCTCTAAAGGAGAATATTCATCTTTAAAGTTAAAGAAACAAAAAAGTACTGAAAAGCATTCTCAAATATATATATTCTGCAAGCACTCATTTATCCATAATGATGAAATTTATTTTTAAATAACATATTGTCGCTGTCGGGCAAAGATACTCTCTGGACACCAAGACCATGTCTATGGGTTCAAGAATAACAAAATATTGGCCATTTGAAACTCGAAAGTCATCACTTTATTTTGTCCCATTGTTTTCCATTTTGCGGGTGATAAAACTCCAGTGCGCGTCGTTCAAATTCATTGAAATTTCGTTCACTTGTAGTTTAGGAAGTATGTATAATACAATTTCAATAATGTTTTTACACTGCACATCGTCTGAGGAAATCCGAAGTTGCGTCGAGGGGAACCAAGCTGACAGCCGCGACAGCAGAGATTGTCACGTACCTACAAAAGGGTACCTGCAGCCAGTGGCGTGTTTACCCACCACGCAAACCACGCAATTGCTTGGGGCCCCACGGGCTTGGGGGGCCCCCTACTGTCCACAAGCGGTTAACTTATTTAATGATTTTTTATTTAATGATTGCAGAGATAAAAAGTCTGCGTGGTAAGCATTCCGCTTTTTTCTTATTTTTTTTTTAAGATCACACACTGAAGTTGCAGTACTGTATTAATTACATCATTTTAAATACATCCTATAAGGAATTTGCCAGCAAAGGATATATCTGAGATAGGCTTAAAAATATTTTTCTGTACAAAAGGGAGGTCTTTTGGAAAAAGTTTGGAAACCACTGCGGTAAAACCAAGACCTTTATGTTTTTGACAGATAATGATTCTTTATTCTTTTGAATAAGACAATGGGCACTATTTGTATTTTTAAACCAAGAATTTTTTTCTTAATGTTGGGGCATGGGGGGCCCCAGGTCCTTGGACTTTGCTTAGGGCCCCCAAAATGGTAAACACGCCACTGCCTGCAGCGATATCATTCTGGCTTGGTGGGATGTCAGCCAGCGAGAGTCCTCTGATTCTGACCTTGTTCTTTTACTCCTCAGAGTCTAAAACCAGGAGGGCATATTAAGTATTCATTGTATTTTCATTTTAACAGAGCAGCTATGGTTGCGCGTTTCACACACCTCTCCAAACCACGTTGTTAACACTATGCTTGTTCGACTTCATGCGGCGCCGCAAGAACCGACAGCCGGATGATGTCAGAGTACCGCGAGAATGATTCAAGAAATCATATTTCGCCTCGCTCTCGCGATACTGTGACGTCTTCCGGCTGTCGATTCTCGGGGCGCCGCATGAAGTCAAACAAGCCTATTGACAGCAGCAAAAGCTACGCATGCGCTTTTAACTTGTAAAACTCAAAGGTGTATGGGTAATGTAGTCTCTGCTCTCGGTGGGACGAATTAGGTAGCTTGCATTGTGAAGGGCGCTTTGAAAAGCGGCAGCGCAGCCAAATAATTAATTAAATTAAGCCTCTGATTTAAACAGATGTGCAAATGAGCGTTCTGGTACGCTAGAAGTACGTTCTGGGCGCAGGGAGAGGTGGTGGTACGCAAGAGCTATATTTGGAAGTGGCGGTAGCTGGCGCCTACCGGCCCACATTAAAGCACTGGCGGTAGCAAAGGTAGACGGCCCTTTGAAAAGCAAAAGAAAGCTGATAAAAATGAGAGACCTACACTGAAATAAATTGGAGTATTAGGCTACTTAACAAAATCTAAGCATTTTTCACTCAGAAAAGGCTAGTAAATATAAACAAAATTATCAGCAGCTTTAACTTTATTACTTTTTTAATTTTAATTCACTCTTTGTTTCAGCGATGTTTATAAATATACTATATTTTTGCATTTTGATTACAAACTGTTCTACACTGAAAAGAAACTAATGTAATCTTCCTGATTTAATCACGTAAAACACAAGTCTAAACACAAGCACCACTTTTCTGAATGATGTTAATCACAAACATCCCAGAGTTTGTAAACCAATTGTTTGTAAAACATATTTAATGCTAACTACTTAAAAATTCAGAAAATATATTTTACAGTGTATAAATAAAAAGACATGAAGGAAGTTAATTCCAAAATGTAATTAATTGTACATGGTTTAGCTGCTTGTTTTAGCAGCTACCAGTGACACAGAGTCAAGAAATTAAAAACCACCCACCCCTAGGTCTGCCAATTCTTTGCCAACCCCCAATGCTAATCGATCACCTCATCATCAGGGAATCAAAAGAAAACCGGTTAATCCAGTTTTCACCAGCGTGTTGGGTTTTAATTTCAACCCTTTCAGTTTCTTTGTTAAAATGCAATTTAAGCAAATAGGCCTAATACATACGCTGTATGTTATTTTAAATGAATGTTTATAACTTATAAAATTACCCCATCTGTTTCACTTTGCCACACTGCCACCGTTTTGGGAAACTGCCTAGCTTAGTAATTCAGGCTAATCTTTAGCTAAATCATTCACATATTTTTATACATTAGCCTATCACCAATATTTATGGTATGAATATTTAGACCTGGATAAATCTACTTTAACATAACAGCCTTTATACCTCGTATGTATAAATTTTACTTTGATAGGATAAAAACTGTTTTTTTGTTAAAAAAATCCTAATTTAATCATAACTCTTTAATTTGTCCTTCTCTTTAACATAGCCAAATATACATTATGGTTGCTACCTGTATTTGTGGTCACACGGCTACAAATCAGGGCCCGGTTCCCCGATAACGTTCACTCTTAGCGTGCTAAGAAGACTCAAAAAGATATATCTTACCAAAGTTGTTGATGTTCCTAAGTGTGTTCCCCGAAGTGTCTCTTAGGAAGCTTCTTAACACGCTGCCTCTAAGTACGACGTACAATGGCGCTGTCCCAAGTGAAGGTGCTGAATTATTTGCGATCGATCACTCAGGGATCGATTTTCCACTTCACGCGAAGGTGCATTTCGACGTTAAGACAGACAACACGTTATATACAAATGGAACATTACTCAAATTATTCCAGTCACATTTATTTTAACATAGTTTAATTTATCCGTAAAATATAAACTATTAATTAAATGATCAAATTGTCAGTAATACGGGCCGGTAGACGAACAGGGTATCCCTCGCTATTTATCCACCCTCCTTATCCCGTTGTGCCACTTGTGCCGCTTCTTGACATGGGTTTTGACTTTAAAAAAATATGTAATACACTTTTATACGAATGTTAAGGTACTTAACAATCAGAATTGATTGGCAAGCAGCTGCAGTATTTCTGTTTAATGCGGTATTGCTTACCATTAATGTTTTCAATAAAAAGCAACCTAGTTAGATAGAGAATATGGTCTGAGAAGATCTAGCAGCTCCACAATGAGTTGTCTTGGAAGGCGGTTTTTTTATTTAGCCACGTCAGGCAAAATGTCAAAAGGTTTAAGGGTTGACGATTAAAAAAATTGGCATGGACTAAACAGTTACGCGGCCGGTGTTGTGTGGAAGTCTGTTATGTTTCCCTTTAGTGTGGTGTTTTTATAGCATTTTTATCACATGATACGTTTATTCTTTATATACATTGAAAGTTTTAATGGCTACTGAGATGTATATGTGTGCATTTATGAAATGTATCTTGACTGTTCTTGATTGTAAGTCAATTATTTTGACAGTATGAATCATATTATATGTATAATATATATTTACTATGTTTGGAAACATAACAGTTTTAAAACAAACAGTAGAGAAAAGAAGAAAATGACAGGCTATATGTTAAAAGACATAAAACTGTCAAATATGAAATATTTAATAAATTGTATAATAGAATACATGATATTATTGCTTTTTAGTATAACCAATTGAAATCTTTAATCTTTCTAAATAAATTATGAATGTAACGTGATGAAAACGCTATAAACATAGAGGGAACAGATTTCAATGAGGAACAAACACCGGCGCCGTCTTTGATTCATTAGTTCTGATACCAAATAAAGTCAACTGCATAAATAGTCCTGTATCCATTGCAAACATATTTTATTACAAGTCTTAAAAATGTCCATAACATAAAATCATTGTCAGCATACCATAGTTTGACTTGTACTGCGCTGCGCTGATTTCTAAAGACTGCGGCGATAGCGTTTTGCGCTCAAACAACGCTAAGAGAGAGCTTACGAATGGTCCAGACCAACCTTACGAAAGTGTGACTTACAGAAGATATACTTAGCGTACGAACGTTTTGGGAATCGTGCCATAGAGTTAAGAGAGAGGTTAAGGAATAGGTTAAGAACTACTTAGCGATAAGAACGTTTTGGGGAACCGGGCCCTGTATGGTTGCCTAGATAAAGGGGGTGGGTCAACTTACCCACTGGCTCACTTTGCCCCACTCTCCCCTACTTGGTATTGAGAAACGGGCATTGTTTATCGAAGCCGGAGCGCGAGCTAAAAACTACAGAGCGAGTGCGCGGGTGCACAATGGTGAAAGAGCAACACACGATGTAAATAACATACCAGTGCTCGCAGTACAGACACTTTATATTTTAGCGTACTGCGTACCTTCACTTTCTTTTGCGTGCCACCACTTCTCATGTTGCTGGTACTTTGCCTTAAAGAGTCAAAGGGCGTTTCTATGTAGCGCTGCGCAGACAGTTCGGCAACGAAGACATCAAAGTACCGCGGGAGCAAGTCGAAATGTTACAAATGGTCCGAATTTACCTTTGCTCCCGCGGTACTCTGATGTCATACGCCGACCAGTCAGCGCCGCACCATAAAGTCGAACACACAAAGCGTCAAGGCAGGGCCGCTGGAAGTCATTTTGAACAGGGGGTGCTGTGAATTTTTTTTAACCAAAAAACCTATGAGCCTATAGGCCTATTTAAAATACATTTTAAAAATAAATACATTGAGATTTACTACTTTATTGTCATATACACTTCAGGGCACACAGCCAGGGTCTGAAACACACAGACATCATCAGTTCTCAGATGAATATGCGCTATTAATCAGAAGCAAAAATACTTATCCCAAGGGGAATTACTTTCGTTACAATTTACATACAACATATAATATTATAACAACATATAATATTAATTAAACTTCACAGTTTTCAATGTCCATGCGGATGAACATATTTTACTTTCGTTTTTAAGTTAAGATTACACGTCGATTAACAGATGTAAAATATTCTCACATTAACATACCTAGTATATTTTTATATAGATCTTTTTTTACTAAATAGTACTATTACTGTCTTTTTACAACTTATAAATAATTCATAATTTGAACAAAAATAATAATGGGTTTAGTTCTGATATTGTATACTTTTATAAAGAAAAACATGGTGTATAATTACATTTTTAGAATAGGCTTTATATAAGGTTTGAACTGTAAAAATACTTTATTTGTTACAAACAAAAGATAAAGAATTTACAAACGTGTGGAGAGCCATTTCAGCACTTGGACAGCGAAATGTTTTTTTTAAAAGCATTACTTAAAATGTTTTCTCATCTCACCATATCTACAGGTGCAGAGTCATTATATACAATAAATCCGTTGGGTAGCATTTAAAAAAAAAACATTTAAAAGTAGATGCATTTGTTTAAAGCAAAGCATTTATTTACTTAGCTACAGATGAAGCAGCTCTTTGCGCCTTCTAACGTCTCATAATTGGTCATCATTTATGTCCAAGAGACTCAATAATAATCTGTTACATTTTAATCCTTTAATTTTTCATATTAAAAAGCGTTTTTGTGCTGCTGCGCATCCATGTAATAAACAAACGCGCGTTGTCATTCCGTTAATACGCATATTATCAACGCGCTCTTTACTCGAGCAGAAAAAACTCGCCTGGCGAATTGCGCCGGTTGTATAATAGAGATTTCAAAGTCTCTCATGAGCTAGAGGACGAATGTCCAGGGAGTTCAGTATTTCTGTGTGGGCATGCATCAGGGAAAGGTGTGTGAGTCTTTTCTGGGTCATGGTGCTGCATACCAATGTCTTCAAAAGACGCAAGGCAAAGAAAGTGCGCTCGGATGAGGCCACGGATAGGCACAGTAATGTAATTAAAATCCAAAATACACGTAATAACCTACGTGTGTCAAAAATAATTTCCTAAAATATTCATAAGTAATATATCAATTGTGCAAAATATTTTTACTTAAAAAAAATATATTTCTCGCCTTCTCGCGACCATGCGTCAAGGTCTGGAGGAAAATGATACCTGCTGGGATCCCACCCACGCATCTGCAGTTATATACATTTTACAAAACCAGTATTCATTAGATTTTAAGAACTTTTGCCACTTTTAAAACTGTAAAACTAAATAAAAAGATATCATATGCCGAATGAGCATGTAAGCATATGTTTTCTTGTTCGCTCCACGCAACACGGGTTTAAGCGCCGTTTTTTTTATAAAGAATAATGTTTACACTTTATTGGTGGTGGTTGAGAATAATTTATATTGCTTGCAGAATAATGTATATTGCATTTTAGCGCAATATAAATGTATCATATTGTTATTCTTAAATTAAAGAATACTAATATATTTTTTACAACATTTTTAACTTTAAAACATACATATAAAGATGCTTTGTACAATAGCTTTGCTTCTGACAACAATTTTCTGTAATAAATCAGTAAATGAATCACAAAATGTGTTGAAAGTGGCGAATAAAATGCTTGTCAATTCAAACAAAGGTGTATAAAACCGCTTTAATTAACAATAACTAAACTGTGCTCTTTTGCATACCTCTACTTTTCTCGTGTCTTTCTTTATACCACCTTTATCTTTTTAAAATCTTGCCACTTTTAGAAATAATTTGTTTGCATTTTTTGTATACTGCACACTTTATTTGCATCAACTATACCCATAATAACATTTTCTACGTTTTTCTTTCAATAAAAATAAACATATTTATTATTGTCTTAACTTAAAACTTTGTTTTTTAATTTATAAATTAGATTTTATATAAAAAGTTTTAAAAGTGTTGACTGCGAACGTCTGAGATAAGATATCTGGAAGGACAATAATAACAAGGATAATATACGCCTATAATATATGTACATTTTTAATTAAAATGTCTGTTCTATTTCTAGCCATTTATTTTGTTTTGACCAACTAAAAAATACATAAGTGACATTAAGAGATTTTATAAAGTTACTTTAATCCATTATTTTAGTAATATATTTACAAAGTCACTGAATAATATTTTTATTGTTATGAATAACGGCTGAAAGGATTAAAAAAAATCATAGCACTGACTGCCTATATGCGCAAGAAAGGTATTATTAAAGTTTTAAATATGTAAAACTAAATTAAGATATCATATGCCCACTGTACAGTATGTAAGCACAGGCCCATGTTTTCTTGTTCGCTCTGCGTGGGTTTAAACGCCATTTTTCTAAAGAATATTTTTTTAACTTTATTGGTGGTGGTTGAGAAGAATTCATCTTTCCATATGTATAGCATTTTAGCGCAATATACATGTGTCATATTATTGTTCTTAATATATTAAGAACAATAATACTAATATATTTTTACAACATTTTTAACTTTAAAACATGTATTTTTATACCACATGAATCTCTTTAAAATATTAATACTTTTAGAAAAACGGACATAATTATTAATATTATGAACAAACAATGAAACGGTGTCAAAATTCGACAACACAAATAATTAAGATATTCATTGTAAATAGAGTTAAGTGTATTAGGCTCACACTAAATTCTTTGTTGCACTTAGTATAAATGCCCATTGCACGTACAGTCATCTTAATATATGTATGCACTGTTATGCTGGCAAGAAGGGGTTGACGTCACTTTGCTGTTTTAATAGAAATATTAAATATTCAGCAATGCCCTTATTAACTTCTGGAAACAACCGCAATGACAACGCATATAAAAATTTAGTTTTTCATGCGACACCTGGTGGATTTTCTGTGAAGCGAAACACATTAAGGGAAAAGGGAAAGTAGCCCCCCCCCCCCGAAAACACTTGCAGAATTCTGCGTGACTCCGCGAGACGATTTGGCGAATGCCACGGGAGAAAACGCGCGTTTTTAAAGGCCACATCTGTACATAGACTTAAGATTTTCTTCCCACTTTTGTAGACAGGAGTTGGAATATCATCATGGGGTTCTGTAGAGATAAATGTTTAGGTTAAATTAGTAACTTTATTGTCATAATACACAGCAAACAACTATTGTATTCCCAAGTGTACCTGTAGGTGATTTGTTGATGCTCCTGGTTCTTGGCTGGGAAGTTGCAGGATTCTGTCTGTAAAATGCAATGCCCAAGTTTCAAATAGCTTTTCGGCATAGTCAGGAAATAACACAGAGAAGTCTGGTGAACTCTGAAAATGACAAATCATGCATTCATTTTCAATAAAACTTTAATGTAAATGTATGCTATAATGAATGCTATATGGGCTAGCTTGTCAGTGAACTACGGCTGCGTGTAGTAAACGGTGCTTCACCTGTTTTCAGATGATGGCAATTTACTACTTATCACAGAACCGGCTTTACCGATGAGATAGGCTTGACAATTTTATACAATTAAAGAGATAGTTGGGCCAAAAATTATATTAAACCCATGAATTACTCACCTCCAAGCCGTCCAAGATGCATATGTCCATCATTTTTCAGACTAACACATTTTCAGTTATTTTAGAAAATGTTTTAGATCTTTCAGTTAATCAAATGTAAAGTTATGGGGTCCACTCCTTCAAGTCCAAAAATATTTGCATCCTTCCTTCACAAAATAAATCCATATGGCTCCACGATAATAAACAAAGGCCTTCTGAGGGTAATCCTTGCAGTGTTGTTGTAGAAATATAACAAAAATAACTAGCTTCTGCTAATGGCGCCATCTTGGTCGCGTCCGCATTTAAGATGAGAGCTGTCCTGAATACAGAGGAGTCTAAGATGGCGGTGTTACCGGAAGCTAGTTATTTTTGTTTATAAAGTTTAAGTATAGATGTTTCTACAACAAAACGGCACGGATTACCCTCAGAAGACCTTTGTTTATCATCGTGGAGCCATTTGGATTTCTTTTGTGAAGGATGGATGCACATTTTTTGGATGTGAAGGAGTGGACCCTGTAACAGTTCAAAATGCTGCAGCTAGATTTCTCAGAAATGGCCGCAAATATGATCATATTACCCCTCTTCTACGTGACCTCCATTGGCTACCAGTGCAATACAGGATTAACTTTAAAATCATTCTGTTTGTATATAAATGCCTTCATAACCAGGCTCCTCCCTACCTATCAGATTTGCTTAGTCCATATACACCACCCAGAGAACTACGCTCCAGCTCGCAATGCTTGCTTATTGCCCCTGCTGCCAGATTAAAACGCAGAGGAGATAGAGCGTTTTCAATTATAGGCCCTAGTTTATGGAATAGTCTTCCAAGCTATATAAGAGCTGCACCTTCCCTGAGCACTTTTAAATCTTTACTGAAAACGTATCTATTTTCCTTGGCCTATGGAATTTAGCTGAACATTTTTCATTTTCAATCGCCATGAGTTATTCTTTGCACTGATACAAGTGATTTCCCTATTGATATGACCTTCAATCTGTCTGCTGTATTAGATCTTATTGATTTGAGTTTTAAATTGTCTGCTGTGATACGTTTTTGTATTTTTGTAATTGTTGCACTCAGTCAACTGACGGGTGATGCTCTGAGTTCTGTCAACTGACATGAATTAAGGAGGCACTGATGGACCTCATATTGATGAGGTGTTTTATTATACCATGATTTAAATTAGCACTGTGTCTATGTTTTCTATTTCCCTGTTATTTATAAATGTGGTTTTATTGTTGATGTCTTGATCTATTGCCACTATGGAAAGCACTTTGGGCAGTCTTGAACTGTGAAAAAGTGCTATAGAAATAAACGAACTTAAACTTGAACATTACATTTGATTAACTGAAAGATCTAAGACATTTTCTAAAATATCTCAAAATGTGTTCATCTAAAAAATGATGGACATATGCATCTCGGATGGCTTGGGGGTGAGTAAATCATGAGTTTAATATAATTTTTGGGTGAACTATTCCTTTAATCGTGCAACCTTACCAGGGCCGGCCCTGGCCAATTTGCTGCCCTAGGCAAGATTTCACCTGGTGCCCTTTAGAATCACAGAATCACAATTGTGTTCCAATCATTTTGTTCATAACTTACACAGAAACAAACTGCACAGCTTTGTCTTGTTTTTCTTTATTTTGAAAATATTTTGGAAACACACACAAACACATACACACAATACCCTGTTACTCAGGCATTTGATCTTGACATTGTTAAAATCTTGTCTTTTTTACATGTTTTAACACTGTACATTTAACTTAAAATATTTAATTGTGTACAAGAAAACAGCTCTTATTAATGAATTATTAGTAGCATGTTGTAGTGTCTCGGGAGATTGTGCTCATTGTTAAATAGCTTTGTGGCTATTGCACTGGAGCGGCAGTTTAAAATATAAACCCAGAATTCAGCGAACGTCAAGAACAAGAGAAAAACAATAAGGCCAAGATGCGGGATTTAAATTACGTTACACGGACCATGTATAAATTTCAATGTTTCTGGACAGAAATACCAACTTTGTCTAGTATTAATAAGCTGCACATTGGAGTGCTGGCTGCTCCCCGCGGTGCTGAAGATGCGTGATGGCACATATACACAGATATCTACGTGCAATCTATTGGAAAGTGGAGGAGTCATTAGTTGGGTTAGTAAAATAACGAAATTACAGCTTTTAAATAGAAGAAAATAAGTTTTTTTGTAAAGAGATATATTTTTTTCAGATGAGTTAGTTGGGTTAGTAAAATAATGAAATTATAGATTTAAGTACAAAATAGTATTTATATAAAGAGAAATATTGAAATAAAATTGCAAAACTCTTCTTAAGAGGAAGTAATAAAGTAAAATAACGAATAATAATTATATAATAACGAATAATAGTTTCCAATAGGTTGCACGTAAATTTGTGCTGCCACCAGGACGTCCGAGCGCGTCTTCAGCACCGCGGCCAGCACTCCAATGCGCAGCTTATTAATACCAAACAAAGTGAACAAGTTGGTATTTCTGTGCAGAAACATTGAAATTTAAACATGGTCTGTGTAACATTATGTAAATTCCGCGTCTCTGTCTGATTGTTGTTTCCGTTTTCTTGTTCTTGACGTTCGCTGAATTCTGGGTTTATATTTTAAACTGCCGCTTCAGTGCAGTATAGCCACAGAGCTATTTAACAAGCACGATCTTCCGAGATACTATGCTACTAATAATTCATTATTAACTGCTGTTTTCTTGTGCAAAATATTTATATAATAAAATATATAAATATTTATAGTTAAATGTTTATATACATATATTTAAAAAAATAATAATTTGGGCGCACGGACGCCCCAAGGGGTCGGCGGCGCCCTTAGCATTTGCCTATTCCGCCTATGCCCAGGGCCGGCCCTGAACCTTACACACCACTTTTGAAAATGACATACTCAAAGCAAAATAAGCATGGATTCTTAATAAAGAAATGCTTTGATATGCCTCATTGTAATATCAACATATCACTTTAAATATTAAAAAACAAGTGCATTTTCATGTTACCTGTAAATAACTTTGTAAAAGCTGGTATCAGAACCTCAAAGTTACATAGTTTTAGCTTCTCCAGGAAAAAAATATCCATCTTTTATCCATCAGGGTCTGTGGAAAAGAGCCAAAACTGTGATTTAAGTGGGCATCATCAAAAACATTTGAAAAAGACAAAAATGTCTGTAACTTACACAGACCAAATAAGAGTTCACAATATGTGACTCGAGCCGTTTCTCAATGTCAAGGATACTTCCTTGGCAGGACTAGTCCTTACAAGTCACTTCCTTCAGATGCTAGGCGAGGCTCCTTTTAAGCATTCGGAGAACACGTTAAATGGAACAGGCTAACAAGTGCACGTAATTACGTCATTGCGTGATTGAAAGGTGTGCTTTCGGTGCTGCGCGCATAGGATTGTGGGTGATTTCAGCGCGTGAAGAGCGCGAAGGATACAAATTTGCATCCTTTCCTGTATATGGGATATTTCTCGAACGAAGGACTCAGTCCTTGGCTGAAATTTCGAGGATCCTCGACATTGGAACAGTCCTTCGACCGACGTCGATGACGTAGCATCCTCGAAATTCTAGCTTCCGAGGATCCTTCCTTGACATTGAGAAACGGCTCCTGTCTGTGAACTCAAGGCTAAAGTTTCACGATCTAAACATGATATTAAAAGCATCAGTTTGATTTCAACTTTTACAACAAACGATTATTTATTTAAAACGTACACATTTCTTCCTCATATTAACGTTATCTGTTTTAAACAGAATTTCTAAACCATTAGAATACGTTACATTCTAACGTTTCTAAAATTATTAAAACAAGCCATGTTTTAGACATATTTCATAAAACGTTTGATCAAACGAAATATTTAGATCATTTAAAAGCAAGCATAAACATCGTTTAGATTTACTGGGCATTACAGACTAGCCAACGGAAGCCAATACAACTTTTAATAAGAGTTATGTCATGTGAACCATCATTTTGCATACTTTTCCATTCAGAAATAGTTTAACTGACTAAAAACAATGATACAAACCTTTTCCTTCAAATAAATCAGAGATAAGTCGATGAAAAACTGTTCATGAATCCTGAGGTAAACTCCCGCTTCAGGTACCGTTGCAGTGAGAGGCAGAAGTTCAGCTGAGCTGAAGCGTCTGTGTGGGGGAAGGGAGCAGTTCTCTCTGGGGAAGAACAACACTGACACCCGGTGGTCGCGCCGGTAACATTCCGACTTTGTGTAATTAAACTTTAAAACTGGCGTTCACTTTACAAACCGACTGCAAATTTGAACATTATACATACATATTCTCGCCTGAACTTATGTTTAAAATACATTTTGTGGACTAGAGAAAGTAATATTGAGAAACAGCTATATGTATCTATTAAGTTGGCTCTGCTTCAAAATTACCCAACTTATCAAAAACTACCCAACACTGATAAAACAACCCAACAAAATAACCCAACAGGCTCAACCCAGCAGTTGGGTTGAAAAAACAACCCAACGTTTTTTAGAGTGTAACTGCACTTATTTCCGTCATTGGTATAGGTTGCAGAAGGGTGAAAATTGACCAGAAATACACAGTTTTATAATATCTTGCTGTTAAGATTTCTCAGTCATTTCGGCGTTCCTACAGACTGAACCGCTGTAGTGAATCCACCCTTACAAGACAGCGGTTGCTATCGTTGATCACGTATTCCGGTTACATGGCCTCCCGACAGACGTGGTCTCCGATAGGGGTCCCCAATTCGTTTCCAAATTTTGGCGAGAGTTCTGCAGGTTGCTAGGGGCGACGGTTAGTTTGTCTTCAGGGTTTCATCCCCAAACCAATGGTCAGACCGAACGAGCCAATCAGGACGTGGAAAGAGTGTTGCGATGTTTGGTTTCCAAGAATCCTTCCTCCTGGAGCCAACAACTCTCTATGGTGGAGTACACGCACAATTCATTACCAGTGTCAGCTACGGGCCTATCTCCGTTTAAGTGTAGCTTAGGGAACCAACCACCTTTATTTCCCAGTCTGGAACCCGAGATCGCGGTCCCCTCCGCACACGCTTTCGTCCAGAGGTGCCGTCGCACTTGGAGTAGAGCGCGTGAGGCTATACTCCAAGTGAGACAACGCATCAAGGCTAAGGCTGATCGCCACCGGTCAAAGCCTCCCGTTTACGTCGTGGGTCAAAAAGTGTGGCTTTCTACTCAGAATATTCCGATGCGTTCCGCCTCGAATAAGTTGACTCCCAAATTTATCGGCCCGTTTTCTGTTGCTAAGATCATTAACCCAGTAACAGTCCGCCTTAATCTTCCTCCTGTGTACAGACGAATTCATCCGGTTTTTCACATTTCCAAAATTAAACCTGTGTTTAAATCTCATCTTAATCCGCCTGTCCCGGTCCCCCCCGCCTCGTGTCGTAGATGGGGAACCAACTTATTCGATTAATCGCATTCTGGACTCCAGACGGAGGGGACGCGGGTTTCAGTACTTGGTGGATTGGGAAGGTTACGGTCCGGAGGAGAGAAGTTGGGTCCCTGCCCGGGACATATTGGATCACTCCCTTATTGATGATTTCCATCACAGGTCTAGGAGCCCGAGAACGTCAGGTGACGTCCTTGGGGGAGGGGGTACTGTCACAGTAGTTCTCTCCTCTCACTGCCAGATGATTGTTCTGCAAGCCTGTTCAAGCCGCTCTGTCTTCGTGTGTTCCAGCGTCTCGTCTTTGTGTGGATTTATGCCCGTTTGTGTATCCGGTTTTGTCTCCGTCACACAGCATTCACCCACAAGCACCTGGATCTGCCACCGTAGCCTTTGTCTGTCTCTGGACTGCCATCATATCATCTGTTTCATATTCATTTAATAAACTGTTAACCTTTCACCTGCATTTGCCTCCTATTTTTCATACCTGTCGTGACAGCTACAGCTGAACCACAGAGGTTTATATGTCGGGCACGACCAGTCAAACCTGCCACAGCACACCACTTGGGAAGGCTGGATGCAGGATACAAAGTGGAAAGATTTGATTCCACGCACATAGGAACACTTAGCAACAGCTTGCCGCGCACACGCAGGGTGCCAGTTGCACACTGTGTTTGGGAAACTATGCTGCTGTGTAACGCAGGAGTGTTCGCAGAACGCCACCGTAGTGCAGGGACACACAGGGTGCCAGTTGCATACTGTGTTTGAGAAACTATGCTGCTGTGTAACGCAGGAGTGTGCGGAGAACGCCACCGTAGTGCGTGGACGTTATGAACTCCTGAACTGTACTGCACAGTGTGCAACGCGGACGTGCATGAACAATGTAGCAGAGCGATCCGCTATTGGGCACAGGACATGTGCTGTAGATACACAGAACTGTAGAGAGAGCCAGGGTCTGCAGCCGCTCGCAGTTGGACGGAGCTGGATACAGAACTCAACGGAAAGAGAGACATATTCTCATACACTGAAACACAAAGTAACGGCCAGTTACATACTGTGGAAAACCAAGTCTGGGTCCGCAGCAGCTCGGCGCTTGGACTGAGCCGTGCGCAAAACCCGAGCAGAACGGAGTGACATCTCCTTATGCACTGAATACGTAGTAACGGCTCGCCGCGTGTGCGCCGGTTGCCAGTTACATACTGCGTGCTGTGAACTTGGATTACTTAACTGAAACGCACAGAGCGTAGCACCGCTGTGTATTAACAGAGAAGTGAGCGAACACTGTTGCGCACAGGCTTACGTGTATTGATATACAGAGCCCGTGCATAAATGAGTGTAATCTCCTTATGTACTGAAACACATATAAACGGCTCGCCGCGCGTGCGCCGGGAGCCCGTTACATATTGTGTGCTGTGAACTTGGATTACTTAACTGAAATGCACAGAGAGAAGCACCGATGTGTATTAACAGAGAAGTGAGTGAACACTGTTGCGCACAGGCTTACGTGTATTGATATACAGAGCCCATGCATAAATGAGTGTAATCTCCTTATGCACTGAAACACATATAAACGGCTCGCCGCGCATGCGCCGGGAGCCCCTTACATATTGTGTGCTGTGAACTAGCCGTGAGGAATGCAGGGCAGAACGTCACCGGCTGTACAGTGACGCTGTGAACTTCCAAATTGTACTGCACAGTGCACAACGTGGACGTGCATTACAAAATAGCGGGGTAATCATCCGTAGGGCGTATGCATACGTGTTTAGGTACACAGTGTAAAACCATAACCACAAATAATCATGGCTATGACAACCATTGTTTCAAACACCCATGGGTAGTATAGTAATTATGGCTTGGTGATATTAATCAATACACCATAAGACCATGAATGCACATTACTACAATTTCGTAGGGGTAGGGTCTGCAGCCGTACACTGCTTGACGGGGACAGACCCAGCACTCGGAAAAAGGAGAGACATCTCCTTTAACACAGAAACACTTACAGCAGTTGGCACGCGCACGCAGGGTGCCAGTTACACATGTTTCGCACCCGTAACGGACGTAGCCTGCGTCACAACGAGAGCGAGTCCGGGCGCTATGTGCTGTGTTTTGTCCGCAGGGGGTTATAAATCGTATATATTATACAGTACATATTGGTTCCCCACGTACACATAGTGAACTGAATATATGCTGCTTGAATCTACGACGGTCCGCTGTGTTTCAGCGGCCATCAGACGCAACACATCAGAGCCCAACAGCTAACACGAATTCCCGTCGTCACCCAGAACAGCCAGGGGGACGCGAAGAATTCCAGTGCATTGCTGCAGGAACCACACATGCTGAGGGCAATATTCACTCTCTATTCACGCTGCTCTTAGCTAGCCAAGTTGCAAAGCAGACCCCTCAACGTTTTACGTCACGCTCGACGGCATATGTAGTGACGTAGCCTGAGCGCGCAAGGGAAGCATGTGCTTCGCAAAGCAAACTGCTATAAACAATCGGCCAAAGTGCGCTTTATTGTACAAGCGAGACACCAAAAAATTATGCTTACTCTAGTAAACAGCCACGGCGCAGCGCTTGTACAGGCAAAACGACTTGTGAAAGGGTTTTGCAATGTACAAGGGGGCGCACGCCGTGCTCGTCCACGACAGGCCCCGCTGAAATGAGGTCTGTCATGTCTGAGTAGTGACCGTAGCGCGCAGGGAAGCGGCCGAAGCACGCTGTGATAACATAATACCGAGAAACCCCGGGATTTAGTTTATTGTGAATGTATTGTGCACACTGTGGCATATTCCGCACTGCATATGTGGGGAAGGGATGCTTATGCACGTCGCCGCCCTGCTTCCATAGCCTCAGCTCGGGGGAAGCTTTTAGGGCGGAGTGTCTCGCACTGCTCGGTCTGCCCTTCTCTATCTGCAGCTCGTGTGTGATGAGCACATTCAAGAGCGGGCTGAGAGCTGTGTGCTGAGACGGGTCGTCGACGCACCAGAGGTTTGGAAGGCACTTGGTGTTCTCTCCAGGTTGGCTGCGATCCAGCAGCGGCACGTTGGCGGCGGTGGTCCACTGCCGAGAACACAGTCACGTGCGAAAACCTCTGGCGGTTCTCTTCGCTTACCTGTTTTCTCGAGGAGCGAAGCAATATATCCACGTAAATGTCAGCCGGAACGCGTATAAGGGACGCGGGCTACGTCCGTTACGGGTGCGGAAGAGAGGAATCGGAAGAGAGGAGGACCTCTCCCCATAGCATCAGCTACTGACGCAATGTCGAGAGACCGTTCTCGAAAGGGAACTGTGAGTTCTCCTACACGAGACGCAGCGCCTCTCCACCGGTGTGCGAGACCCTTAACACAAAAAAGGAAAATAAAGCATAGGCATATGGAGTCAAGAGATAATTAATATAAATGTATATACAGTTTACGTATGGCTCCGAAAGTATTCAGATAAATACACCTTAAGTTGTTTACGCAAGGACACATCAAATATTTCATTAAAAACAAGTGTAAATATTTATAAACTCAACACTTAACAGGATTTTTGAGGAGTTTTGATGTTGTTTGTCTTCCTGCAAGAGGCGCTGTTTCTTCTGCTGCTGATTAAAAAACCGTTGGCTTTGTGATTTTTAAATTTACATCTGATTTAATAATTTTTTTGCCTACATTTACTCAAATAATACAATCTAATAATGTTTCACCAAAAATATTGAATAAATCATAGTTAAAGTTATGCATGAACCTTACTATTTTTTTGTTGATGTTAAATACCTATTCAAATTTACAACAAATATTAAGGATATCTATTAGAAATAATCTGTTAGTTAAATACTTATTTTATTTGATGTATACAACTAAATTATATCTTTACATTTTACACACAAATATATGTTTATTTTTAGTCATTTATTTTGGTTTGTCTAACTCAAAAAATCAACTTAGTGACAAAGAGATTTCATTATTAAGTTATTTTAATAATTTATTTTAGTGATATTTACAAAGCCACTGAATTATTTTTTACAGTGTACACACAGTGGCCAAACCTGCACCACGAAACAAAACAAAGTTTTCCAGCCAATAAACGCCAAGAAGGATTTGGGAGTGGGGGTTGGTCGCGTTCACGAAAGCACAGAAGGGAGGGGGAGGAGTTAGCTACGCTCCGTTTGTTTGAAAACAGTTCTGTAAGATAATTTCCTAAATAAGATAGCACCTCCCCAAAGGACACTGTATGGGGGCAAAGTGAGTGCGCGAGAAAAGCCTCTCTCCACGATTCACAGCCCAGGTGAAAAAAAATTCTATTAAAAATATACTTTAAAAAAGTGTACTAAGTATATTTTCTAGATTTTGTACTATTTTCGTCAAATCCAAGTATAGTTAAGTGTACTCAATTATGTATTAACTTCAACTTAACACCTATTTGATTACACTTCAAGTGTAAATAGTATGCTAAAATGGAACAACTTTTTTTAAACTTCAAGTGCACTAAAATACACTCCTGAAAATCAAGATTTATGAGTAATTAAGCACACTTACAGTACAATTGCATTGTATTGCAATTTTAATGGAAATACACTTAAAAAGCCATTGCAGCACAAATTATAGTTGTGTTAAAGTACATTTTGTGCATACTGCTATCATACTTATAATTAGTATAAACTATGTTAATTTAGTATGCCTCTGTAATATTTCAAGTGCTCTACAAATGCACTTCCTAACTATTTTTAGTGCTTTTAAAGTGTCCCACTATGACAATAATAATGTTTTTAAAGTGAATTTCAATTATAACCTAAACATCATAGACACGTACTTTCAGTGCAATATTATTATAGTGTATTTTTTATATTTTAAGTATATTTAATTTGTACTTTTATCCCCATTTTGTTATACTTAAGCATGAATATTGCTGTTACACTACAAGTTTATTATATAACAATTCAGTTCAAATGCACACAAACAGATTACAAACTGCATTTCAAAAAAGGATCTTTATTAATGACACAAAAGTAACACACAAAACAGATATTGGCAAAATGGGGAACCTTAAATAGTCGACTTTCTTTGAAATGCCGGGAAGAGAACAATTGCGAACAACTTGTACTATATGGACATCTAGCTCTGATTTGAACTACTGGAGGCCTTGTAACTGGCATTGTTGCACTTCCTCCGTAGAAGGTCCCGGATCTCTGCCACCTCGATGTTGGGGAATCACTCCCTCACTGCATCTGTAAAACAGGAAAGAGACATTTCAATTTCAATTTTATTTATATAGCGCTTTTCACAATTTGTAGTTGTTTCAAAGCAGCTTTACATTAAAAGAAGCAGGGGAAACATAGAAAAATCGACAGACAATATAAGTAGCAAAATACAGCGGCTATGAATAAACTTTACAAGTGAGCAAATTAATAATGTCTCGTATACAAGAGGGTGCTAAGTTAAGCCAATGTTGCTTGACTCCCCGGGGTTAAAAAAACCCTAGGAGAAAAACCTCAGGGAGGAACAAAAAGTCCTAGGAGGAAAAGATATACACATATATATATATATATGGGATGTAAACGGATAAGGAGATTTAACGGGTTCCGTCTAGGGCTGCACGATAAATCGCATGTGTTTGTCAGGCGCATCTCCTCAGTAATGCCGGTTCCTTGATTAGTATTAAATCGCCATCAGCTGTTTTCAGATGGAGCAGCTTTAACTACAGAGCCGTAGTTCCCTGACAAGCTGGGCCATATCGCATACATATCGCAGCCGATACGTCCACGATAATTAATGCGAAATTGCCCCGATTGTCAGTGAACTACGGCTCTGTGTAGTTAAAGCTGCTACATCTGAAAACAGCTGATGGCGATTTAATACTAATCAAGGAACCGGCATTACTGAGGAGATGCGCCTGACAAACACATGCGATTTATCGTGCAGCCCTAGTTCCGTCGGTGGTCAGGCATCGGCTGGGCATCACGTTGAAGGGCAGCCAGTAGATCAGTGGTGTGTTGACCTCCACGGCAACCAGAACGGGTCTGTTTGTCTCAATGTCCTCGGGTTTGAGGACGAGACAGGGAGAGAGAAACAAAATCCTATTAGCGTAGGGGCCATTCACATGTAATGCAGTGTCACACAGTGTTGTGTTTTAATATCTGCTCGGTTCCAGACAGGCTAGCTATTGCGGCATTAGTAAATTACCCAGACGAGTTATGTGAATGCTTTGTTCCGTACAAGCTAACTTTTGCGAGATAAGAATAATTTACTAGACAAATTATGTGAATGCTTTGTTAAAGAAAAAAAGTCTTAAAGAATAATTCCGGTATTAAACACTTTGAGTCTCATTTCTGGTTTGTTTTGGATGAACTACAGTGATGGTCACTGAAATTTTGACAATGGGTCGTGTCTTGACTTTTTAACTTGTTTAGAAGCGTCTCTTGACTGCTTCAGAATGGAAGTCAAGGGCCATGCACAAACATGTCATTAAAACAACACTTAACGTTCATTTTCAAAACTGTGCTACTCACAGAGTGGTTTGTGGTGTTCGTTGATGATTAAAAACAAATATATCAGAGCAATGTATGATTTCAATCCGTGTTATTTGCTATAGTGGATCTATTTTTTCAGACACCTCACAACCACGTATATACTTCCGCTCTATATTTGAGTCTGAAGCGTTAGCACACTCTTGACCACTTGATGGCGACAACCACTTTGCCTAACAAGGATGCTGAACGGAACTTGGTGTCTAGCGTATAGACAGTCACAATCGAGCTCAAATTCAAACCTAAGGCTGGTCACTGAGCCATCAAATATGGGAAAAATTTGTGCCCTACTCCGAGGGCACAGTTGCTCTGCTCATGCTAGCCTTTTGAGAGAAACCGAGCGAAAAAACTACAACCAGATGTAAACAGACCCTTTTCCATTTCCGGCGGCAGAGTGATATATCAGCGAGCAATGAGTCTTCCAAGAGAAGTCAATGGAATTTTACAAAATGCCAAATAAAACACCACAGAAACTGTATTTCGCTACACTACTTGTTTTTAATCATCAACGAACACCAAGAACCACTCGGTGAGTAGCACCCCTTACGAAAATTAACCATGGTTTTACTACAGTTAAGACCAAAAAACCATGGTTACTGTAGTAAAACCATGGCTACCACAAAATAACAATGGTTTTGACAACCATGGTTTTCAAAAACCATAGTTAAACCATGGTTAGTGTAGTAAAACCATGGTTTTGCTCATAGTAATCAATTGACCAAAAAAAACATGGTTACTACACTTTTACCACAATAAAACCATGGTTAATATTCGTAAGGGACAGTTTTGAAAATGAAGGTTAAGTGTTGTTTTAATGACATGTTTGTGCATGACCCTTGAATTCCACTCTGAAGCAGTGAAGAGACGTTTCTAAACGAGTCAAAAAAAGACACGACCCATTGTCAAAATTACAGTGTCCATCACTGTAATTCATCCAAAACAAACCAGAAATAAGACTCAAAGTGTTAAATACCAGAATTATCCTTTAATGGAGCATTTCACCTGTAGAAACATTAATCTTTATTGAAAGTGTCTCATATTTGTAGTGGAAATGTAACATATATTTCGAATTTGGTGCCTATTTGACTAAAAAAGGGGTGTTTGTAGTCTCACCACCTCAACAAAGATATTGGACTTCCTTCTTTCAATGATGCAAAATTATAATTTTTTACATCATTGAAAGAAGGAAGTGCAACACTGAAATCTGTATTTCTCCTGTCTCAGGAAATGATGCATGACCATTCAAAAACATGACTGGGGTTCTAAAGATACAAAGCTTAATACAAATGGGTGAAGTGTCCCTTTAGATTTAAAGTGATTGACTGTGTCTGATTCACAGATACCAGTTGGCAAATCATTTCAGAGCTTAGACACTTTTGATATTCTAGGGAAAATTAAGAGACCAGAATTTTGCGACCGCAGTGTACGTGTTGGATTGTATTCTGATATTAATTCTCTAAGATACGAAGGTGCTGGGCCTTTTAAGGTTTTATTGGTGATTAATAGTATTTTTAATTGTATGCGATATTTGACTGGTAGCCAGCATGAAATGGGCATGAATTAAAACAATATTAAATTAAAAGATTAAACTTAACTTACATCATTTTTACACAGAAACCTCTTCAGCGTCAGCAAGGTCGACCACATGGTACATGACCTCTGTAAACACAAACATGGATAGACATCATATTAAAAAAGAAGACAATCATACAACTTTAAAATATATTTTGACTCCAAGCTTCTTTACAACAACATCTAACGTTAGTTTATCTTAAACTTAAAGTGAAGCTGGCTTGGTTACTAAACAGAATAAAGCTATTAAAACAGGCTTGCAAAATAAGCAGCATCTATCAGAACTAACCTACAGCAATGAGCTTTTAAACAACAGAAATCGTCTAAGGTTATCGTTTAAAATAGCAGAAAGAGCCATTTGCTACAGTTAGCTGAACATCTCCAACACAAGTAATCTTGCCGTTTAATTTTTAAAGTTTTAAACATCGAATTGATTCGTTTATCAGGCATTTTGCATGTTACTTTGCTCACTGAAAAACCGCATGTTCAAGTTCCTAACGTTACTGTGTACAGTGTATAACTTACTCTTAATGTTTCCTGTGTGTGCTTTAAATTAAAACACTTCTCGCATAAAGACAAAAATAATCACAGTGAAGAACAAAATAGGAACAAATATGGAACAGATCTGCGCGATGTAAAGGAATGAAAGTCAAACTTACCTCAGCCGTACTGTTTAGCATGAAAACGAGTCAGTAGCGGTTTGAAAAATGCCGTCCTGATTGCCGTCCGATCCTGATTGGTGGGAATGAATGGGTGGGTGCAGGTGCATTCTGGGAATTTGAGTCTTTTGCCCTGGCGTTGGTACTGCTTTAGCATGCTGCTGTAGATGTATTTTGACTACAATTTCCAAGTTGCATTGGATGTTTTTTTTTTTTTTCATTATTTTGGATCCTCTGCTGGCACTTTATGTACTTTTTATAATCTGCGTTTTCACACTGATTTGTTCTTTATACTTTATCAATAATAAAAATATTAAATATTTTTATAAAATGTATAACGTTTACAAAACATGTTTAGTTGACAAACATGTTGACAGTTATTTTGAGTGATGCTCAGATTTTCTTAAATAAAAAAAACCTTTATCAATTAAATTACATTAGCATAATAATACATGTATTTAGTAAACACACTTGTAGATATATAATGTTTTTATGTTATGTGCTGCCTTGAACCCCCCACCCAGCTTTGAAAACAGAGACAGCAACTCTGTCATTAACCCTTCACACCTCACAACCAGCACTCCTTACAACCAGCTGTGAGGATTCCTAGAAACTTCCACCAGTATACATCCATATACACAAGGTTTCTGGATGTTTCACGAGTTTACTTCTGAGTATTACGTTTCCAAGCACTCTGCCTCATTTATCTGGCAAACCTAAAGTTTAGCAGGGATTTCCCATCCGTATTTGTCTGGATACAGCTCTTTTCATGCAGTGTATAGCCTACATTTTATTATTCTAACGTATTTTATGAAAGTACTCTGATATGCAACTAAAAATACACTTATTTTATAGTGTACTGTATAAAGTGTACAGAAGTCACACTTCTAATGAAGTGAGATCCTAGTATGCTAAAAAAGTAAATTAACAATTAATTTCCAAAAAATATACTTCCCATAAGTATATTGAATTGTCACTCTAAGTATGTCAAATTTAATACACTTAAAAAAAATAAACTTCTATACAATTTAAAATACATTGACAACAAAGTACACTTTCAAAAAGTACATTTAAAAAATATTTTAATTACTGGTAAATTAGTATACTTA
Source organism: Misgurnus mizolepis (assembly GCA_025389145.1). Taxonomy (NCBI): domain Eukaryota; kingdom Metazoa; phylum Chordata; class Actinopteri; order Cypriniformes; family Cobitidae; genus Misgurnus; species Misgurnus mizolepis. The sequence goes on along the minus strand of JAIFKI010000021.1, from coordinate 16,715,868 downwards.
TTTTTTGGACTCTTAAGTTGAACTTAATTACATCTTTTTTTAAGTATACTTTCAAAAAGTACATTTAAAAGATAATTGAATTACTGGTAAATTCATTATACTTATTTTTTGGACTCTTAAGTTGAACTTAATTACATATTTTTTGAAGTATACTTTCAAAAAGTACATTTAAAAGATAATTGAATTACTGGTAAATTAGTATACTTATTTTTTGGACTGTTAAGTTGAACTTAATTATATCTTTTTGGAAGTATACTTTTAAAAAGTACATATTAAATACTCTTTAAATTAAGTACAACAAGTAGAAGCATACTTGTTTTATACTTCATGTACTTCAATCATATTTCTAATACACTAAAGTATACTACTTTTTTACCTGGGAGTGGACTTCCCACTGAGACACATTTGGGTTTCAAAGACACACCTTTAGGGTGTCATACATTTGTATTATTTTCTCTAAAAGCAAACTGTATATGAAATGCTACATGCACAAAGAATCTAAAATCTGTATCTTATTTGTTTTCTATTGGAATGTCTCATTGCAAGTGGTTACAGGTCTCACTCATATAACAACAGAATTCAATGTTAAAGTATATGTGAAACTTCATTCAATGTTGATAGACACCTCCCTTTCTAAGCATAAACCAATCACCCACTGTATACAGATTAAGGACAGCCCTTAGTTTTACCAACAACCAATCAGTACCAAATTCCTATATGCTTTGTTCTCTGGTTATTTAAGGAGATGTGTAGAAGATTTAGGCGGGACTTTCAATATCGAGAAATGCACCCCCATGATGCTGTCCTGGCACAGCATCATGTATTTTTATTTTACTTTGAGGAATCTGTAACCAGATCTTCATCTCCTTACCAGGTATGCAATGGTTTTTCGTTTGTTTCGTATTTGAATTGGAATGTAAATTGGCTTCTGAATTATGTGCTACCTACCTGGTTAATAAATTGTGTTTGGATTATTCTGTGTTGCTACGAAAGTTATTGACATGATTAGTAAATTACGATGTATCCTTGTTACCGCAATGTCTGAAAATCAGGCTAGTATTACGGACCAAAATCCCAGACTAGATGGCATAGTAGTACATCAGCGGAGGATTTTGGAGATCCGACTAGCACTTGGCGTTAGTTTAAGTTAAATTAGATGCGTGGAGGCTAATTTCCTGTTTAGAGTAACAAGTAAATGTTGTCTGACCACTCTAAATCAGATGAGCCTCAGCCTCTGGTTATTTCAATATTAATCTATCTAAGTTGCATATTAAATTATGACACGATTATACAAAGCTATCATTGGAGAAGACGGTCAGTTTGTTTTATGATAGTGGTCGTGAGCCTCTGGTTAGAAATAAATATTGTAATAATTAAGTTGCACCTCTATGGGGACTAAATAAAGTATGTTCAGAGATGAGCACGCGTAAAAGGCGGCCTTCTGAACATATGGTCAAACCTCTAGCAGCGACCAAGCCTGATTCGGTTGTGATCGTGGGCCCGCATGATTATTAAATATTAATAAACGGCCGGTGCGTGAGTCCAAAGCGACATGAGTAGCCGAATGAACGGATGCAATAACAAGTAGGGCTAAACAAGAATAACCAAACATCCACCCAAATTCTGTAACTGTTAAAAGTAATTATCAATCCGATTTATATTAACATTATCTTGGAGTCAGATAATAATACAAAATTACATAAATGCCAAAACGTCATCTGCAAAGCTCCGGAAAAGACCGAACGCGCTATCAATCCTTCCCATGCGGTTTGGACTTCGCCATTTGGGCCAAACAGATGGATGGGGGATAAATATAAATTTCACCCCCTTACAAAGTGGTGATTCCCGGGACGTGATATTCAACCAGTGAGAAAATCTTATCAAAATGTACAAAGTACGACTGATTAGATCCCTGGAGAATAAAAGTCTTTTCATGGAGCTAAAGGTTTGATCTTCTTCTATTTCTTCAGCTGATGTGGTAAGTCAATCTTTTCTTTGCCTTTTAAAAATGTTTAAGGGAATGTTTTAAACATCCCACATTTATGAAATAGGTTGTAAATATACCTAATGTTAGACTGGAAATCAAATCCGGTGGGGCCTTTAAGAATGAAATGAAACCACATTATTAGGAAATGCTGTGTGATGTTAAATGAAGAATGAATTGCTTTGCTCTGTTAAGATCTTTTGTTAACATGCCTACGGAAAACAAAAGATTGTCTTAAATTGGAGTTAAATCATCCAAAATTTGCTCTGATCCTCAAACAAGGAAAACATCTAGAATCTAAATTTAAATCACCAAATTCTACACAATTGTTTATGTTGTGACAGTAAATGCACAACCTGGAAAGAGTGCCAAAATAACTTTTAACAATTGAAAAATGATGTTGGATGATTTAAACTACAATGCAATGAATGTGTTTGCATGTGAAAGGAGGACTTGGACAATTGAAATGTGAGAAGCACACAGATAGTAAGGTTTTTAAATGCTGCAAACACCAGTGTAAAATCTATATTTGATGAATTAAGGTAATATTGTAATCAAGCTGGAGAATGAAGGAAATGTATGAATGATTGAAGGCAGTGTTGTTGGATTTAAAAATCCCCAATGCATAGAGGTGTAATTGAATGCTGGACATTAAGCAAGTAGGGAGCAAGTAGGGAAATGATTTAAATGAGTTGTTGTGAGTGAGCCTTCTAAAAGATCACTCTGGGTTGAATGAGGATAGAATGGAATTAGTAAGTCATATTACAATTATAACTCCTAAATCATGCAGTATTCCTCCATGAATGAGATACAATTAAGCAAAACTTAAAATTGTTGCAAGAAAATGTAATGTTGTTCCAGGCCAATAAAACACAAATGGTCTTATCTCTCACTGTGAGAAACCCAACTGAGATCAAAAGGGGCTTAACCCCCGCTCAGATAGCGGGCTATCAATTGTTCTCAAGAGAGAACATTGTTTTAAAGAGAGACACTTGTATTTAAGAGGAATACATTAGCATGAACCATTGAACATCTGTGCCTCACACCAGTCTGTCCAGGGCTTTGAAACCTTTTCACATTCAAATACATTGATAAAGGAACATCTTGCAAACTAAAAACATCAATCTGGTAATCCTTAAGAGATCAGTAATGAATGTATTTTTAATTAATACTATTTTTAATATAATGTAATCTACATTGTACTCAAGTTGCAATATACATTATATTATAATGGCCAAACAGGCCTCAGATGGTAAATATTGTGGTGTATTACATGTATGTATACTATATGAAATAACTTACACAGGCCAAACTCACAGAATTGGTTCACTACACAGTGTGTCAAGGAGCGGAGCACGCTGTCACGTGTTGCCATGTTTTAACACTGAAAAATTACATGACACTCGTGATGACAGTGAACCAAATCTCCTTCATTGGAAATCCCTAACCCATTTTTTAATCCAATACAGAGGTCTATTTTAATCATTTGGTAACTAAACCTATGATAAATGCTGAACACATCAAACAAAAGAGTCCTTTTGGGTCAGAGATCTGAAGCAGTCAAAGGTGTGATGAGCTGAGGAATTGCCCACAGGTCTGACTGAACTGAGCAACTTAAAATGAAGCCACTTGAGCTTATGGAAAAGTTCTCCAGCAGAAATGGAGTTTAAATGCTCACAGCAGACAGCAAGGGTTTAGATGCTTTCACAGCTTAAAGTAATATGCTGTCGGACTACACTGCAATAGCAGTAGTCAATAAAAAATAAAAATAAAAACTCTGACCAAAGGATGTAAAGCTAATTTAATCTCTGAAAATAAATTTGCAAAATAATATGACAATGGTACATCTATTCCCTAATGACTGATCACCAAAAGGAGAAATTGTACCGCATGTCTTAATGCAAATTGCATAAAGGGTTAAAAACTAAATTGCTTCTCTGTTTGTCTTTTTATCAGGTTGAAAGCTGTAAATCCTGGCCAGAGATGTCTGGCCACATCAAAGACAGCGAACCCTGCAGAAAAAACAATCTAGAAAACTGAGGATGGGTGTGAAGACATTCAAAGGCCATTTTACACCTCACTACACTATACCATCATGAATAGACATGGCCTCAAAATTTGCAACACTAATTGTTAGAGATAAAATCCACCCATCTTCCAGACAAACACTGACTGTACAGCACACACATTGACTAAAACAATCTCGTAACACATCTGGTATAGACGTAAAGACTATCCAGACATAAACACTACACACCACACAACATATTCCAAACTTAACACTACATTTAAAATCAACATTCTCCTGTTACACAACAGAGACATCTAATCTAACACATATGCTAAAGTGATATCATTCACACCCATATTACCAAAACTACAACATTCATAAGAAACTTACATGGCAAAGTCACACTTTGATGATTATGTTTCTAATTGCAATAACAAACTTACTGTCTAAATCTCAAATCAATAATCTGACTGTTGTTGTCATAAGTGAGGACCAGTTGGCGCCCTGATGCTCAACTTATCACTAAACAACAGCACAAACAATTTTCAAGAATAAATCAAACCATTTACATCTCAACTCCTTATATCAAATGTGACTTAGCCGACATATCAGATACACACCTATATAAGTATTCACATATCTCTACACTCATACACCTACTTATACACGCAAACACATTGAAATCTGAGATTCTAAATCTTCAAATATATGGACTATACATACACATTCACATACAGATGCATATACACATAGGCACATACCTGCACATATAGAAATCTAACATGAGATTCTGAATCTTCAATTGTGCTCATGGACTCAACATGTTCTGAACATATACTAAGTTAATCTTAGACCTACAAGGTGCTTATATTAGAAAATTCAGAGTTCCCTCAACATTCATTATAAATGTGTGCATGGTATGATTACAACATTATGTGCTTATTATTATTATTATTATTATTATTATTATTATTATTATTATATATGGTCTACCATGCCCATACCTAAATCTATTGTAGCAATATTTTACTATCACGTTTATTGATACACCCTATGAGATGCATTACCAAATTTTACTTTAACATGTTCCGTTATTTTTTTTACATGACCCAATATATGCATACCTGAATGTTATTTAACACTTTCTGGTTTTTATTTTCTTTTATTTTCACATGACCCAATATGCATACCTGAAGAAGGTTATTTTTACATTTTCTGGGTTTTATTTTCATACAATCTATAATATGCATACCTGAAGAAGGTTATTTTTACATTTTCTGGGTTTATTTTCATACAATCTATAATATGCATACCTGAAGATCATTTTAACCATTCCTGGGTTTTATTTTCATACAATCTGTAACATGCATATCTCAAGGTTATTTTAACATTTTATTTTCTGGGTTTTATTTTATAATATGCATACCTCAATGTTATGCCTTGTTATTTTAACCTGATCTTTTGCATCTTCTTCTTCAATATCCAGAGACCAAGTACATTTAAATTCAACTAAACTCCAAATACAACAGTGGGAAAGAACATTGGTAATTTTATAGATCAGATATATTTGACCTGGTGAGACCGTACCACTTGCACTTTCCACATCAAGGTATCATGTGCTATGTTTTTTATTTATTTTATTTATGGTTTACCCTATGAATCTCTTGATAATGTTGCTGAGTCTATCAGTATTGATCAATGTTCAATCAATGAATGGTCCTTAAGATGTGCAGGTGTTTCACACAGTGATGTATTGTCAATGACATGATCCCCACCTGACGATGTCTGAAATCAGAGGAGATCACCGTTCAGAGGTGACAACTTTCTTCAAAGGGACAGAACGTCTAAAAACAGGTGGTTTTTTCGCAAAAGAATGGGACATTCATTGAACAAAGCACGCAGGCCTTGGTTGACACACTGAACTTGAACACTACGAACACTACAGAGATTGGACACCACCAAGAGCTAACATCTTACTGTATGTTGATCTCATCGGGACTGTTATGTTCTCCGATATGATCAAGCGGCGGAGCTGTAAGATAATTTCCTAAATAAGATAGCACCTCCCCAAAGGACACTGTATGGGGGCAAAGTGAGTGCGCGAGAAAAGCCTCTCTCCACGATTCACAGTGGACTTCCCACTGAGACACATTTGGGTTTCAAAGACACACCTTTAGGGTGTCATACATTTGTATTATTTTCTCTAAAAGCAAACTGTATATGAAATGCTACATGCACAAAGAATCTAAAATCTGTATCTTATTTGTTTTCTATTGGAATGTCTCATTGCAAGTGGTTACAGGTCTCACTCATATAACAACAGAATTCAATGTTAAAGTATATGTGAAACTTCATTCAATGTTGATAGACACCTCCCTTTCTAAGCATAAACCAATCACCCACTGTATACAGATTAAGGACAGCCCTTAGTTTTACCAACAACCAATCAGTACCAAATTCCTATATGCTTTGTTCTCTGGTTATTTAAGGAGATGTGTAGAAGATTTAGGCGGGACTTTCAATATCGAGAAATGCACCCCCATGATGCTGTCCTGGCACAGCATCATGTATTTTTATTTTACTTTGAGGAATCTGTAACCAGATCTTCATCTCCTTACCAGGTATGCAATGGTTTTTCGTTTGTTTCGTATTTGAATTGGAATGTAAATTGGCTTCTGAATTATGTGCTACCTACCTGGTTAATAAATTGTGTTTGGATTATTCTGTGTTGCTACGAAAGTTATTGACATGATTAGTAAATTACGATGTATCCTTGTTACCGCAATGTCTGAAAATCAGGCTAGTATTACGGACCAAAATCCCAGACTAGATGGCATAGTAGTACATCAGCGGAGGATTTTGGAGATCCGACTAGCACTTGGCGTTAGTTTAAGTTAAATTAGATGCGTGGAGGCTAATTTCCTGTTTAGAGTAACAAGTAAATGTTGTCTGACCACTCTAAATCAGATGAGCCTCAGCCTCTGGTTATTTCAATATTAATCTATCTAAGTTGCATATTAAATTATGACACGATTATACAAAGCTATCATTGGAGAAGACGGTCAGTTTGTTTTATGATAGTGGTCGTGAGCCTCTGGTTAGAAATAAATATTGTAATAATTAAGTTGCACCTCTATGGGGACTAAATAAAGTATGTTCAGAGATGAGCACGCGTAAAAGGCGGCCTTCTGAACATATGGTCAAACCTCTAGCAGCGACCAAGCCTGATTCGGTTGTGATCGTGGGCCCGCATGATTATTAAATATTAATAAACGGCCGGTGCGTGAGTCCAAAGCGACATGAGTAGCCGAATGAACGGATGCAATAACAAGTAGGGCTAAACAAGAATAACCAAACATCCACCCAAATTCTGTAACTGTTAAAAGTAATTATCAATCCGATTTATATTAACATTATCTTGGAGTCAGATAATAATACAAAATTACATAAATGCCAAAACGTCATCTGCAAAGCTCCGGAAAAGACCGAACGCGCTATCAATCCTTCCCATGCGGTTTGGACTTCGCCATTTGGGCCAAACAGATGGATGGGGGATAAATATAAATTTCACCCCCTTACAGTTCAAATATCAACAACAAGTGACGTCGAACATATTCGCTTAGAGAGCCTTTAACAATGCTGGCGTCTGCTGTTCTTTAAATGCCATAACGCTTTATCTTAACCTTAATCTGATGTGAAAGCTGCTCTCAGAATGAATAGTTATGAATGTAAGAGGCGCTAACAGGCATCTACATATTCTCATGGTCTAATCTAACCTATGAGGGCATTAAAAGCAAATATTATGCAAATTTTCATGGACAGCACTTTAAAAGTGGACATTTCACAAGACCTTTTTAAGATGTGAAATAAATCTTTGGTGTCCCCAATATGTACATATGTGAAGTTTTAGCTCAAAATACCATATAAATAATTTATTATAGCATGTTAAAATTGCCACTTTGTAGGTGTGAGCAAAAATTTGCCGTTTTTGTCTGTGTCCTTTAAAATGCAAATGAGCTTATCTCTGCCCTGGTTGAATAGTACAGATTAAGGGGCGGTATTACCCCCTTCTGACATCACAAGGGGAGCCAAACGTCAACAAGCTATTTTGATTGGTGGTCAACGATGATTGGTGTGTGTGTCTTTAGAGGGGGTGGGACCAGGGGCGTCGCACCCGTGGGGGATGTGGGTGTTTTAACACCCACACTTTTCCCGATGAGAGGGTTCAACACCCACACTTTTTATGCAGTTTTGCAAGAATGCCTTATTAAAGTCGCTCCTCCGTTTTTCTGGCCGCTCTGTGTATGCTGCAATATGCAAATTGCAATTGTTAAGCAGTGTATTTATGGGTTTATTCCTAGTGCAATCGATTTGATATTTTGAGCATTGATTAGCTGAATACTTTGTTAATACTACCTGTTGTGTATGGTTGTACTTGTTGAGGAGAAAAAAGGATAAAGGATGACATAGTTCTTCAAAAGGTATGCAAACAATGAAAGAAAAGTGTAGCCTATATTATTTTAATGTAAAAACGGTAAATTGTTACATTATTTAGAGTTAGACCACCAGAGAGAAAGCTTTTCAGGGCACAAGTAACAAAATTTAGCAGTCACAGTCCTGTCAGACCCATGTCACTATCAAGCTTACCATTATCTTTTTGTCACTCAGTATCAATAAGATACAGAAAAGAAAGAGGCAGGAGAAGATTGACACCTTTTTCAAGAGAAATCCTGTAAGTGAAGTTGAAAGCTGGACGTTGATAAATGTTGACATTAAACAACAGTAGCCTATTACCATTATATATTTTTGCATTAATTTAATATATTACTTTTCAAGTTTCACTAAGGTTTGCTAGTACCACAGCCTTATTCCTTTATCACTGCACCCTTGTTTAGGAGATGAGGTTGCTGGAGGCATCAGTTTAAAGAGAGAGAGGGGCACAGAACGTTTCACAGGTGAGCAATGAAAATTGAATGTTACAGTTTTTGAAAGAGGTCTATGAAGAAAGAGAGGGTGTGTTTGTGGCATGGGTGGTGCTTAATTCCATCCCAGGTGTACATACGCGTGTTTCTGGTCTGTTTATATCAAATTTAAAATGTTATCCATCCCCCACACTTTTGAAAAGCTTGCTACGCCCCTGGGTGGGACAACCACATAGCTGATGATGATTGGCTTAATTTCCATCGTTAGCCAACCAGAGGCAGCAGAGTTCATACACAAACACGAACAGTCAGTCCGAGCTGAAAGTCTTTTACAGTGTAAAAAAATGCCATGTGCCAGTGTAATGCCATGAAAGGATGCATCGCCCCATCCAAGGCACTCATATGAATCCTGGTTCTCGCGCTGCAGTCCATCCCTTCCGAGTCGCACAAACCCGCAACAACAGAGCGATGGCAAGTACAACAATCTCAAAACAAAGGTAGCGGACGCAAACACAAAGTGTAAAAAGCACAAACGTTACTTTTCCATCGTTGAGGTGAAGGGCAAGAATGTTTATGAACGTGCAAATTATGCCCATAAAGAAAGAGTCTCTTCACGTCTGTAGCAAGTAATTCTGATCTAATAAAGTACCTCACATCTTCACATGCTGCCAAAATATTAGTGGTTTCTCTTTAGTGTCTTTAAGTGATTAAGTTGAGCATCACATCAGCAAATCAGAGTACTGAATATGGTCATATTTTACAGATAAATGCTGCATCAGGATACAAATTAAAAAATTAAACTGTTAATTTTTTAATATTGCCTGAGGTAGTTGCTTGGTAGTTAAAACAACTGAACTGCAGGTTTGTGTAAGCAGTAAATATCTTTTAAACAGTTCTTTCTAGAGTTAGCCCGTCATAGGGTGGCCATTCGTGCCAGTTCCGCCGGACACGTCCCGAACATGTTTTCGGGTTTGTTCTCCGGAAGTCGCGTTGCTCGACCACATACGTCATTGAGGTTCTCACATTTCAGTTAAAATACAATAGAAATTTAAGATTTATTTATTTTAAGACATACAATCATTGTAGTTTCATTTTTACCTTGAAATGTAACTGTTGCTTTTCTGAAGTTAAACCCGAAATATTAAACCTTGATGACATATGCGGTTGTTGAGCAACGCGACTTCCGGAGAACAAACCCGAAAACATGTTCAGGAGGTGTCCGGCGGAACTGGCACGAATGGCCACCCTAGCCCGTCATGTCTTGTTAGCTACTGCAGCAATCAAAATATTCCATATGTGCATATGAAATCACTCGTTATGATATAGTCTAATGTTTTTGTTTGTCTTCATTAAGGAGACAAAACTATTCAGTGTTGTGTATGTTTAGAAAGCTTGAAAGAGAACTTAATGCTGCATTTTCCAGGATACTATGAAAAGAAAGGCTGATATCAATTTTTTTACCAAAAATAATAGAAAAATCAAATACTATGGGAGTGAAAGGTACAAATAAAACATAAAATATGTTGTGGAAGGGAGAGGAGTAGATGAAGTCATGAAAGAAAGAAACATAGAAATGGATGGCAAAGAGCTAAAAAGAAGTAAAAAGACAGAAATCCATCATGAAGTGAGTGAAAGGATTAAAGAAAAGGGTTATGAGAGAAAGAGATGTGTGCCTTTCAAATATGTTTTACATTAATTAATTAATTAATTTATTTATTTATTGCCAAAGATTTATTCCTTGGAATTTTCTTGGTGAGCTCATCCACAATAGTGTCAAACATTTAAATACATTGAAATATATTGTTACATACACATACATATACAACTGTATATTTATAAACAATTATAAGGAATGAAATACAGTTGCAGAACAGTTGAGAGCATGAACAATCCTACAATAGGCGCACAGGATATGCAAGCAATGTGTTTTCATTCATGGTAAAGAGACCGCCAATGAATTATATAATAAAATACATAAATACTTACGAAGACACTGTAGAGAACTTATTAAAAGCTTTCATTTAATTTTGTTTTAAACTTGAGCTGTTATAATGAATCTGCAAATTATTATACTTTTGTGCGAACAGTAAAGAAGGCTTTTGTGAATGATGGGTCTGCACGTTACGTACGCATCTAGAAGGAGAGCGCACTGATAAACATGAGGAAACTCTCATATTTCATCTATTAGCTGACGGCAGTAAGTGTAAGTTTTTTACCATAGTAAACTCGAATGGCATCTAAATATCACAGTGGTTAAACGCATACACAGGGGCGCGCATCATCTACGCTGAGCGTAGCTGCGTCTGGTCGTAGTTTCAGATGGTGCAACACGCGTAAATATTTTTCACAATGTCAGACGTAGCTAAGCTCGACGTAGGACTTACACCCAACTTCTTAACATCTGGCTGTTGCAACCGGCCCCTGGTTTTTTGCGCATGATTAAACATGAGTCTTTAAAAACAAATATATTTAGCATGTTTTTTTTTTGTTTTTTTTTTTAAGTGGGGATTAGGGGTGCGCCAACCCGGTTGGGACATAGAAGGGGGTGCGCAGGAAAAAAGTTTGGGAACCCCTGCTCTAAGGCGTCTCCCTGAAGGAAGAGGCCTAAGGAGGTGACTAGCTGGATGTAGGGGATCTTTCAGGATCATTAATCCCTTTTTCTCCAAACGTGAAACATAAATCTCATCAATAGAGGGAAGATCACAACCAATAATTTTCGAAGCAACCCGAGGAATATTATTAATCTGAGCTCTCTGCTGAACTGTGGAGTTACCAAACCACACAATAAGTGAGAATGTCAACACACTTTCAATGACCGCTCTATAAAAGTTTAACATACCAGCTTTAGATACGCCAAACTTTCTGAGCTGTCTTAAGAAGAAGAGCCTTTGGTGAGATTTTTTAATAATACCTCTCAGGTTGTCATCCCATTTTAGTGATGCAGAGATGGTAGTCCCAAGAAACTTAAAACATTGAACATTTTCAATGTCCTGACCATTTATAGTCAATGGCAAAACAGCATTTGTCCTCCTTCTGAAATCAAACACCATTTCCTTTGTTTTTTGGACATTCAACTTCAAATTCTGAACACAATGTAGCGGGGCAACATGCAGTGAAATTATGAATGAATATTCAGGGTTGTACACATGTTTTGAAATGTTGAACGATCTTTTGTGCACTGAGACATTTGAATGAACTGTGGGGTGGGCGGGATTGTATACATGTTTGTGTGCTTGTGGGTGAGACTTGTTTTTGCAGGTGTGACTGATGAACAATCAGTGGCTCTGGTGGCGGGAGAGGATAAAACGCAGATGGGTTCCTTTACACGGAGCCTTTTGTTTTCCTTGGACCGGCGCCCGATGAAAGTTTGACGCACCGCAACTAACGAGCCACGAACCGTTGGATTACGCTGCCTCCGGTACCGTGGTAAAGACGAGCCAGCTGCCATCTGTCCAGACGCGGCGGAGACAGTAAAAGATAACTCAACGCCCTTTGAAATAAAGGAAAGCAGCTTTGCTATTGCCTGGTGAGTGGGAAATTTCAATCGGTGATTCATATTGATCCACTTTCCCCTTCTCGCAGTTCGGGTGAAGTTTTCGCCGTCGGACTGCCGTGAGTGAGCATCGTCGACGGAAGACGCGAGCGACCCTATCTAGACCGACGAGACCGGAAGCCTTTGGGTTACGCTGTCCGTTGGAACTCAGTGACGGAGGGCCGGCGGCCATCTGTCTAGACGTGGCGGAGACAACAAAGAGTTATTCAATGCACTCTACTCTTTGTAATAGAGTTCCGAGTGAAGTCTTCGCTTCGGATTGCCGTGAGCAAGCGCTGTTGGCGTACGACTCCGCTGACACTGAGAGGGAGAGACTGCAGGGACTTCCTGGTGCTGCATAATCAATAACAAACTGCGGGTCGGTCCGTGAGTGGTGACTGAACTATAAATTCATTGTTATCTGCCCAGCAACTGTATGCTTATTGGACAGGGTTGATTATAGTGCCCGGCTGCTCGCCACAGTTTATTACTATTTGGTGTGATAAAATGATGATCAGTGACTTAACGTGGTAGATTGTGTTTATGTGTGTCACTTTGGTTTGGTTTATTGTGTGATGTGGCTGACCTATTTTATCACCTATTTTATGGATATTAGCTCCTCTTTTTCGTACTAGTGTGATGGTGTGATGTGATTTTACAGTGTGAAATTGTTAGCAACAAATTTACCTGTTATAGTAACTGGGACTTCAGGACGCTTACACCCTCTAGGGGGCATTAGAACGCCCATTGTTGTAATGCTGTGATTGCAACCATTTATATGGCCAATTTTAACTTTCCTGTCTAGCTGTGTATAGATGCTAATGTTTTTTTTGCATTGTGGGCTGCTTAGTTTTTTTAGTGTTAATAAAGCTGAGTTTTAATAACGAGTTCTGTCTGTTGTTTGGGTACCTCAAGGGTCAATAGCAAAACAAAATACAAATACCAGATCAACATTTAAACTGGTTTTGATCTGATAATTAAAGTTTAAATTGTTAAACCTGCTGCTGTTACAATTTTGGCGTAGTCGGCAGGGCCCTTGACGTACACAACAATATGGAGGGCGAGCAGCCTCGGGTAGTAGGGTCACAGCCACAAATGGTAGCTGCATTAATGCCATGGTTTATGGGTGGGCCATGGGTCCCGAGGTTTAGTGGAGAAGGGGGTACATCAAAATTTTCAGAATGGAAAACAAAAATTGAAGCCTGTATCCGGGCTCAGGGGCTGAATGCAGAGCAACGGGTGGACTTTGTGTTGAGTGCGTTGGAGGGAAATGCTAAAAGAGAGGTGGTGTTGTTGGCAGCTGATAGACGTGACACTGACACTAAAATTTTTGAGGCCCTAAATGAGCTGTATGGAGGCCAACAACCAGTAGCCCAGTTGCGCGCTCAATTTTTCAACTGCAAACAGGAACCCGGGGAGGGTGTCAAGGATTTTATTCTCCGTTTGCGTGAGTTGCATTACAGGTGGAGAGATGGAGATCCCCTCAACATGGGAACAGACGATGAGTTGTTGCGGACACAGTTTGCCATGGGCCTGAGAACAGGAGTCTTGAAGCAGGAGCTACAGAGGCAGCTCAGAAGGACCTCAACGCTCACCTTTGTGGAAGCTTGTGAGGAGGCAAAAGCATTAGAGCGGGAACTGGGCCAGACAGAAGAAGCTGGTGTTTGTTCAACTGCTGCTACATCACATCCACAGTCCCTTTCTACAGCCACAGAGTTGCAGCAACTGAAGGAAACTCTGCGGGCGGAGCTGCGCCAAGAGTTGAAGGAACAGGTAACATTACTGGGCAAGTCTATTGTGGAAGAGCTACAAGGGCGTTTGAACCCTCTGCCAGGGAGCGAGACACCCCCTCAAGCATCCTGGCATCCACAATCCAATGCTCCTCAACGCCAACGCCTGGGATCAGCCCCTTCTGGCCAGTCTGACTATCAGTGGGATGCCCACGGCCGAGCTATCTGCCGCAACTGTGGGGACGCCGGACATATCCAGAGATTCTGCCCACGGCGACGCCCAGGCCAGACGGGTTTTCGGTACCCCGGTCACAGCAGGGCAAGTGAACCGGGAGGAGCCTTCGACCGTGCCCCAACAAAGGCCCTCCATAGTTGGTAAATGTCCCGAAATTGAGGTACTTGTACAAGGGCAACGGATCCCATGTATACTAGACACCGGCTCTCAAGTTACCTTGTTCAGCCAAACATTGTTCCAGCGCCACTTTGGTGATAAATGCATACAAGATCCTAGCCGTATATCGTGGCTAGCTTTAAAAGCGGCTAATGGCCTTCACATTCCTTATGTAGGCTATGCAGTCTTAGACTTTTGTATTGGGGGACTAGATGTAAAGGGAAAGGGGGTTGTAATTGTTCGTGATGACTGCATTAACACTGAATATGGACTCTTGGGGATGAACGTTGTGGCAGACTGTTGGGCTGGGGTCTTTAAAGGGGGTCATCCTGGAGTTGCTGCATTTAAATCTGTATTTTCCCCCTCTGCAGAACGAAGCTGGGACGCAGCATTTGCTGCCTGTCAGAAGGCCGAAGCGTTGGTGGACCAATTGGAGTTGCAGGGTGTGGCTAGACTTCAACGACAGCCTCCGGTGGTATTGCCCCCTTCCACTGAAATGATTGTCTGGGCTTACATACCGCAAGCTGCTGGCCTGCCTGACTGCCCTGTCCTGGTTGAAGACATGGATAACCGGGGCTGTAAATGGCAAGTGACTCGATCATTGAGTTGGACTCGGGGAGGTAAGATTCCCCTGCGTATTTGCAACCCAAATTTATTCCCTGTGGAACTACCGCAACGATGCCCCCTTGCTACAGTCACCCAGATCGACCAGAAGAATGTGCAGGGGCGGACAAAACTAGTGTTACGTGATACAGGTCCCCAAAGCATTGTGGTAACAGTACAGCAGGTGGGACAGGCCTTAAGCGATGACCACCCAGCCCTAGCTCTGGAGGGTGAAGGGCTAGATCAGTGGTTCTCAAATGGGGGTACGCGTACCCCTAGGGGTACTTTGGGGTACTGCAGGGGGTACGTGAGAGAAAGTGGAAACTGACATTTAGGAATAAATTAATAAAATCAGTAATTCATGATGATAGTATTTTTATATGACATTAGGACTACACAAAGATGCATTAAAAAAATCATAAATTTAAAGCACATTGTACAAAATGCATGTGCGAGTTCAACCTGTTGACCTTGTCTGGCGCATGCACAAGGTTTCAGTTCAGCAGCTTCAGCAACGGAGATACACGGAATCTGCTCCTGTTATCATTTCATACTTAAACTTTACTTTCTTTTGTGGTGTTGCTGTGCGTATATATATATATATATATATATATATATATATATATATATATATTCAAGAAAGTGACATCTGTCAGTGTTGTAAATATGTTTGAGTTTTATTTAAATGTACCTCATTAAATCTTCCATAATAACCTTGGGAAAGCAGCTGTATTCCACACAAATTCCTACAGGTAGCTCGCGTCTTAATTGAAGGTAGCTCGCTCGTGGGTTTATTTATTTTCTGTGGTTATGGCGCATTTGGATGTCTGGTTACAAGCGCCTGTGGTAAAGACTGGGTACGTGTTTGACGTCGCGTTGAGCTGTGTAGACCGGCGTATCATATGACATCAGTAATAAACATGTATGATTCAAAAAGATAAGTCGGCGCACCCGCGCCGGACGATCCGCGCAACGCTATGAAGCCCGCGGCGCGGCAACCGGACGATCCGCGCAACGCTATGAAGCCCGCGGCGCGGCAACCGGACGATCCGCGCTCATCTCGAGTCGAGGCACTATGGTTAAAATGGATGCCGTCATTTTCGGATTCATTTTTGATAAAACGAAAATACAGTCGTCACAAGTTCAATATCATCTCATATTTAAACATCAAATGTCAGGAGATACCAGAGAGCCATACGTGACATACATGCACATCCCTATTATGAATCCAAAAGCAGTAAATACTCTATGTTTGGATCATCTTTCTAAATCTGATCTTTAATAATTTATTTTTTTATTCAAAATGCGGTATTTTTGGATGAATCCTACCCATATAAGAGGTGATAAAAAAGTATAAATAAAGACAACATGAAAGTTTTTTTGTTGTTGTTGTTTAAAATGATCTGTTCTTTCATTTGATGTATTGTATGTTTATGTTTAAAGAAAAGCATTTTCTGGAAGGTATTACAATTTTGTGAAAAATAAAAATATGCTGGCACTGGCTGGCAACTTTTTTTTAAATGCTGGCGGGGAAAGAGTTCAAATCACAGTGAGTTAATAGACAGGTGTCTATGAACTCACTAATTTAGGTATAAGGTGACACAAGTAGCTCTCGACCACTTTTATTTTTTAGAAAGTAGCTCTCCAATAAAAAAAGGTTGGAGACCCCTGATATATGTTCAGTACTGAGATCATTAACAGTATTTATTGAGACCTGAATCCAAAATCAGGAGCAGGGTCTGCGTGAAATAATAAAAGTTATGAGAGGTGGCTTCTTAAAAGAGGATGCTAAAAAGAAAAAACAAACCAGAGCCTCAAAAATACCACCAGTTTCGTGATGAATACTAATAAGCAATAAACCTGCTCTGGGGCATCAGATATAATAACTGTCTCACTCTCATTTCGCTGTATCTCAAAATCAAATGTTGTTGACTGGTTAAGGGGTACTTGGCTTGAAAAAATCATAAAAAGGGGTACTTCAGCCAAAAAAGTTTAAGAACCACTGGGCTATGAAGCCCGCGGCGCGGCAACCGGACGATCCGCGCAACGCTATGAAGCCCGCGGCGCGGCAACCGGACGATCCGCGCTCATCTCGAGTCGAGGCACTATGGTTAAAATGGATGCCGTCATTTTCGGATTCATTTTTGATAAAACGAAAATACAGTCGTCACAAGTTCAATATCATCTCATATTTAAACATCAAATGTCAGGAGATACCAGAGAGCCATACGTGACATACATGCACATCCCTATTATGAATCCAAAAGCAGTAAATACTCTATGTTTGGATCATCTTTCTAAATCTGATCTTTAATAATTTATTTTTTTATTCAAAATGCGGTATTTTTGGATGAATCCTACCCATATAAGAGGTGATAAAAAAGTATAAATAAAGACAACATGAAAGTTTTTTTGTTGTTGTTGTTTAAAAGGATCTGTTCTTTCATTTGATGTATTGTATGTTTATGTTTAAAGAAAAGCATTTTCTGGAAGGTATTACAATTTTGTGAAAAATAAAAATATGCTGGCACTGGCTGGCAACTTTTTTTTAAATGCTGGCGGGGAAAGAGTTCAAATCACAGTGAGTTAATAGACAGGTGTCTATGAACTCACTAATTTAGGTATAAGGTGACACAAGTAGCTCTCGACCACTTTTATTTTTTAGAAAGTAGCTCTCCAATAAAAAAAGGTTGGAGACCCCTGATATATGTTCAGTACTGAGATCATTAACAGTATTTATTGAGACCTGAATCCAAAATCAGGAGCAGGGTCTGCGTGAAATAATAAAAGTTATGAGAGGTGGCTTCTTAAAAGAGGATGCTAAAAAGAAAAAACAAACCAGAGCCTCAAAAATACCACCAGTTTCGTGATGAATACTAATAAGCAATAAACCTGCTCTGGGGCATCAGATATAATAACTGTCTCACTCTCATTTCGCTGTATCTCAAAATCAAATGTTGTTGACTGGTTAAGGGGTACTTGGCTTGAAAAAATCATAAAAAGGGGTACTTCAGCCAAAAAAGTTTAAGAACCACTGGGCTAGATGATGATCAGCAGGCCCAATTGAAGGCCCTTTTGAAGAAGTGGTCTCATGTGTTTGCAGCACACGAAGAGGATTTCGGCAGAACAGCCGTGGTTACCCATCAAATCCCCACTGGCACGGCACCCCCAATCCGTCAGCGTTATCGGCCAGTTCCCCCAAGCCTTTATCCAGAACTGAGGGCCTTGTTGCAAGGTATGCTGGACAGCGGGGTGGTGAAGGAGAGCTCGAGCCCGTGGGCTGCTCCAGTGGTCCTTGCCAAAAAGAAGGATGGTTCATGGAGATTCTGTGTTGTAGTGTTGCTTTCGTCAACGAAAAGTATGACGAAATATAGTCGTCAACGAACCTTTTTCACGTGACGAAAACGAGACGAGACGTAACGAAAATGCTGGTCATGTGACGATGACTATAATAAAATGTATAATGCAATATTGTTGACGAATAAAAACGAGACTAAAAGTGGTTTACAAAATAAAAACTAAGCTAAAATGTCTCTTCATTTTCGTTGACCAAAACGAGACGAGACGAAATGTTATAACGTTATTTCGTCTTTTACCCATCTCAGCATCTCCGCGCCCCACCACCTGACTGCAGGTGATCACGTGTGTTGTTGGCGCTGCGTAGATCAATCAAAACATGAAAGTACCGCGAGAGTGAGTAGAAAGCATGCGGGGCAGTCTGCTCTCGCGATGCTTTGATATCATACGCCTCCATTTGCACGTTAATGGGCATTTCAAACAGTGTACGCGGCAACCGCGAGACATGCGGAAAGCGGAGAAACGGGGGCGGTTACAGAGGTGAAGCGGAGTTGGTCCACAAGCCTTGCTCGTGCACCTAAGATCCTCTCCCTTTTACGGACACGACTCTTCACGGCAGTCGCTGTTGAAGATAAACACATTTCCACTAAATGCTGCACAAAACGCTTCCACTACACGAGAAACGCTGTAGCCGCGCGGCGATTCCGACCGGGAAGATGCAGCATTCTGGCTCCAAATGTAAAAGAAAAGTCCAAAATAAATCCCGTGCATCACTTTCAGGTCAGTTCAACAAGCCTGTTAAAATCTATAGCTTTGATTGCTGACACCACCAGTATAACAATGTACAAATTTATATAATGTAAAAGTTGTTTAAATGACATTGTGCTGCGTTGCGTTTTGAAACATTGTAAATCTATGCTAAAGACATTCGTTGTGTGTATATGCTTAATAACTACACTTATTTATTATTTAAATAAACAAAACATACTTCGCTGAATACTTGAGTATTAAATCAATCAAACACCTGTACTGTTGAGAACATAACCATACATACCAACTTTGCTTTCCTTAATAGACATCTGATGTTTTCTTAAAGCTGACTTTTAATTTACTTACAAGAAAAACATTTAGTAATTCTCCAAAATTGCTTGGATTTATACTGACATTTAAGATCAGCTTTGTCACATTAGATTAAGCCAAAGTCCATTAGGTACACTGGTAGTAACGTACAGATGCAGAAATATAAACTATAATAATATATAATTACATATGTATGATTGTAGTTTGTGCTGCTGTCAAAATACAATTATAAATGTTAACAATAGCATATTTCTATTCTCACACATACTATAGTTGTGTGTGACCCATTTGACCTTGTGTGTGTGTGTGTGTGTGTGTGTGTGTGTGTGTGTGTGTGTGTGTGTGTGTGTGTGTGTGTGTGTGTGTGTGTGTGTGTGTGTGTGTTTGCTTAGACTACTTTTGTTTTGATTATGTAGACTTTTATGTAGACTCTTACAAACAGTCAAGTCACTCACTCAGAGGATAGTAAAATAAATATCTATTCAAATCAGAGCATCTTCCATGTCTGGAATGGATGTATTCTTGGGTCTGGTAACAATATAACTTTTGTTTGAAATGGGTTTGGCTAAAAGAAAATATTATTTTGTCTATAATACTATTAGGTCATTATACTATATGGGTTAAATAGAATTGCATTACTAAAAAGAGACTAAATACAATATCACTGACTAAAACTAGACTAAAATGTCATTAGTTTTCGTCGACTAAAACTAGACTAAAATAGTAATGGATAAGACTGACTAAAATAAGACTAAAATGGCAAGAATTTTAGTCGACTAAAACTTGACTAGACTAAAAAGAGTATGACGTGACTAAAACTAATAAAAACTAAAATGACAGCTTGACACAAAGACTAGACTAAAACTAAAATGAAAACAGGCTGCCAAAAACAACACTACTGTGTTGACTATCGCAAGTTGAATGCAATAACCCATAAAGACTCCTTTCCCTTACCTCGCATTGAGGAATCCCTCACTAGCCTGACCAAGAGTGAGTGGTTTTCTACTCTCGACCTCGCAAGTGGATACTGGCAGGTGGAAGTTGCACCGGAAGACCAGGAGAAGACCGCTTTCACCACCCCCTTTGGCCTATACCATTTCGAACGGATGCCCTTTGGCCTCTGTAATTCTCCAGCCACATTCCAGAGGCTGATGCAACGCTGTCTGGGAGCACAAGTGTATGATCATCTCCTCATCTACCTTGATGATGTCATCGTCTACTCGCCCAACTTCACTGCCCACTTGCAGCATCTAGAACAGGTCTTTGCCCGCCTTCAAGAACATGGCCTGAAGCTACAGACACGGAAATGCCATTTGTTCCAACGGAAAGTGGCATACCTGGGACACGTTGTCAGTGACCAAGGGGTAGCGACGGATCCAGATAAGGTGGCGGTTGTCCGCGATTGGGCCACGCCGAAGACTGTGAAACAAGTGAGATCATTTCTGGGTTTCGCTGGCTACTATCGACGTTTTATCCCCGCTTTTTCCAAAGTAGCAGCCCCCCTCCATCAACTCCTACAAGGCCAAACCAACTGACCTTCGGCCCCTATCCAGTGAACACCTGGTTGCCAAGTAGCTTTCGACCGCCTGAAACAGGCTCTTCTTAGCGCCCCCATCTTGGCCTATGCAGACTTCCAACTGCCGTTTAGACTGTATACCGATGCTAGCCTGGATGGTCTCGGGGCTGTTCTGGCCCAGGTCCAAGGTGGAAGAGAGAGAGTAATTGCATACGCCAGCCGTAGCCTCCATCCTGCTGAGCGTAATGACCAAAATTATAGCTCCTTTAAGCTGGAACTGTTGGCTTTAAAATGGGCCATTACTGAAAAGTTTAAAGACTGTCTGTGGGGAGCTGAAGTCACTGTTTTTACTGATAATAACCCCCTGGTCCATCTTGAAACAGCAAAACTGGGTGCGACTGAGCAAAGATGGGTGGCCCAACTCGCAAACTATTCATATCAACTACGCTACCGACCAGGGACAGCCAATCGAAACGCTGACGTCTTGTCACGGCTACCAGGAGAGACAATGGAGCACATGGTGCACA
This sequence comes from Misgurnus mizolepis, assembly GCA_025389145.1. Classification (NCBI taxonomy): domain Eukaryota; kingdom Metazoa; phylum Chordata; class Actinopteri; order Cypriniformes; family Cobitidae; genus Misgurnus; species Misgurnus mizolepis. The sequence continues at coordinate 16,694,275 of JAIFKI010000021.1, read as the reverse complement.
ACACAGTATCCATTACACCAGCAGAACCAAATACCCTGCAAAGATCGTGGGGGGAACGACAGAGGGATGACCCTGATTTGCAACTCCTCCATACCTGGAAGGTGAGCGGCGAGCCCCCTGCAGTCCATAACCTGGCCACCTTGTCCCCCCAGCTCCGCTGCTTGCTCCGTGAGTGGTGCCGCTTGGAGCTGTGGGATGAAACACTAGTGAGGTGCGTTGCTGAACCAGATACAGGCACACTGGTGAAACAAATCATCATCCCCAAAGCGCAGACCCGACCACTGTGGGAAGAGTATCACAAAGCAGCAGCCCATGCGAGTGGGGATAGAATGGTCTCATTGATGAGGAGAAGGTTCTATTGGGTTGGGATGAGCACGGATGCCCGGAAATGGGCAACGGAGTGTACCACATGTGTGGTTGGGAAAATAGGAGCTCAGCCAAAAGCCCCCCTGTGTTCAATCGTTTCTAGTTATCCCTTTGAAACTGTGGCTTTGGACTATTTGTCCCTTGGGAGGCCTTCTGATGCATACCAATATATTCTTGTCATTACAGATCTATTCTCCAAGTATGCACTGCCCATACCGACCAAGGACCAGACAGCTTCTACCACAGTGAAGGCCCTCTGGACAACACTTATCCTCCCTTTTGGCTGCCTGGAGCGAATCCTTACCGACCAGGGAGCGACATTTGAATCAGTCCTGATGCAGCAGCTGTGCATGATGTATGGCTGCGGGAAGTTACGCACCACCCTGTACCACCCACAGGGAAATGGTGCCTGTGAAAGGTTTAACCGCACCCTCCTATTTCTGTTGAGTACCATTGAAACACAGTCCCAGGCCCAGTGGCCCAGTCGATTACCTGCACTTGTACAGGCCTACAACAATACCACGCACGCAAGTACTGGGATGACTCCACACTATGTCGTCTTTGGGCGTCATGCCAGGCTACCAGTGAATATGCTGTACGAGGTTGCACCACCTCAGCGTAAGGAGAGCCTAGATGGTTGGGTCAGAAGCCATCATCAGAGCCTTATGCAAGCCTATGCCACTGTTCGTAACAACGCAGGACGGCGCAGCCACGTGAACCAGAAGCGTTATAACCAGAACACTCGGACTTTACCATTGTTGCCAGGAGAGAGGGTGTTGATAAGAAACTTTCGTCGCAGGGCTCAGGGTAAACTTGCACCCCAGTGGCTCCCAACACCTTTTGTGATTGTCGGGCAGTGTTATCCTGACCGCCCAGTGTTTACCATACGACCAGAGGGCAAGGATGGTCCATGTCGAACCCTCCACCGTAACAACTTGCGGCCATGCCCGGGAGATCCCCCAATGATCCAGGACAGTGCCCAGGGAGTTTTCCAGAATGGAGACGACGCGTCATGGCCAGTCAACCCACCAGAATCCTTTTGGCCTATTGCTCCAATGGTATTAGTCGAGCCAGCTCCACCGCCTCAGCTTGACCCCACACCGACCCCAGTGCCAGGCCCCACCAAGGAATTACTTAATCTTACAATGACTCCACCCCTTGCTTTGGCTTCAGCTGCCCCCTCTCATGACCCCACACGGACCCCATTGCCGGGCCCCGCCAATGAATCACTCAACCTTGCAACAACTCCACTCTTGCTTTGGCTCCAGCTGCCCCCTCTCATGAAGCCCCTGACCCGGAGCTGATAGAGACTGCCCAGGATGCGACCGCTCTACCACAGCCAATGTTAGACCTTGGCCTGGCCCCAGAACATTACCAAAATTCAGAGTCACGTGCACCTAGTCGGTATCCAGCCCGTCATAATCGGGGAAACCCTCCTGTGCGCTATCAACTCTGAAAAGTGTAATAGACTGTGCCGTAACCTGAACGATGGGACATTGTACCCTAATGTTGACTGGACTTCTAGTGCCCGGGACGAGCACTGTTAAAGGGGGGGTGAAAATTTAGCGGGGCAACATGCAGTGAAATTATGAATGAATATTCAGGGTTGTACACATGTTTTGAAATGTTGAACGATCTTTTGTGCACTGAGACATTTGAATGAACTGTGGGGTGGGCGGGACTGTATACATGTTTGTGTGCTTGCGGGTGAGACTTGTTTTTGCAGGTGTGACTGATGAACAATCAGTGGCTCTGGTGGCGGGAGAGGATAAAACGCCGATGGGTTCCTTTACACGGAGCCTTTTGTTTTCCTTGGACCGGCGCCCGATGAAAGTTTGACGCACCGCAACTAACGAGCCACGAACCGTTGGATTACGCTGCCTCCGGTACCGTGGTAAAGACGAGCCAGCTGCCATCTGTCCAGACGCGGCGGAGACAGTAAAAGATAACTCAACGCACTCTACCATTTGAACTAAAGGAAAGCAGCTTTGCTTGTGCCTGGTGAGTGGGAAATTTCAATCGGTGATTCATATTGATCCACTTTCCCCTTCTTGCAGTTCGGGTGAAGTTTTCGCCGTCGGACTGCCGTGAGTGAAAATCGTCGACGGGAGACGCGAGCGACCCTATCTAGACCGACGAGACCGGAAGCCTTTGGGTTACGCTGTCCGTTGGAACTCAGTGACGGAGGGCCGGCGGCCATCTGTCTAGACGTGGCGGAGACAACTAAAAGTTATTCAACGCACTCTACTCTTTGTAATAGAGTTCCGAGTGAAGTCTTCGCTTCGGATTGCCGTGAGCGAGCGCTGTTGGCGTACGACTCCGCTGACACTGAGAGGGAGAGACTGCAGGGACTTCCTGGTGCTGCTTAATCAATAACAAACTGCGGATCGGTTCGTGAGTGGTGACTGAACTATAAATTCATTGTTATCTGCCCAGCAACTGTATGCTTATTGGACAGGGTTGATTATAGTGCCCGGCTGCTCGCCACAGTTTATTACTATTTGGTGTGATAAAATGATGATCAGTGACTTAACGTGGTAGATTGTGTTTATGTGTGTCACTTTGGTTTGGTTTATTGTGTGATGTGGCTGACCTATTTTATCACCTATTTTATGGATATTAGCTCCTCTTTTTCGTACTAGTGTGATGGTGTGATGTGATTTTACAGTGTGAAATTGTTAGCGACAAATTTACCTGTTATAGTAACTGGGACTTCAGGACGCTTACACCCTCTAGGGGGCATTAGAACGCCCATTGTTGTAATGCTGTGATTGCAACCATTTATATGGCCAATTTTAACTTTCCTGTCTAGCTGTGTATAGATGCTAATGTTTTTTTTGCATTGTGTGCTGCTTAGTTTTTTTATTGTTAATAAAGCTGAGTTTTAATAACGAGTTCTGTCTGTTGTTTGGGTACATCAAGGGTCAATAGCAAAACAAAATACAAATACCAGATCAACATTTAAACTGGTTTTGATCTGATCATTAAAGTTTAAATTGTTAAACCTGCTGCTGTTACAACAACTCCATGCAAACAATTTAGATACCTCCCTTCTATAGTCAGATTCATCATTATTTGTTATTAACCCAATCAGTGTGGTATCATCTGCAAACTTTAAAATTTGCACTGATTTACAATGTGAGACGCAGTCATTGGTGTATACAGAATACAAGAATGGTGACAATACACATCCTTGTGGAGCCCCCATACTGATTGTCTTTGAACTTGAAAGTATATTATTGATTTTAACTACCTGTGTTCTGTTCTGCAAAAAATCCAAAATCCAAAAAGCAAGGGATTGTTGAATTCCCGATTGCTTTAACTTATCAAAAAGTTTAACTGGGATGATTGTGTTGAATGCAGATTTATAATCAACAAAAAGGACTCTGACATAAGTATTGGGGGCTTCAAGATGTTGCAAGATTGAATGAATACACAGAGCCACAGCATCATCAACCGACCTATTAGTCCTATAGGCGAATTGGTGGGAATCCAAACTGATTTTACTGATTAAATACCTAAGCACCAATCGCTCAAAGATTTTCATAACAACTGAAGTTAGGGCCACTGGTCTGTAATCATCTAAACAACACATTTTTGACTTTTTTGGCACCGGAATTATAACCGCTGCTTTAAAACATACTGGAACTCTGCATACACTTAATGACCACTTGAATATATCAGTAAATACTGGGGCAAGAGTGAAAGAACACCACTTCAGTGTTGCAGATGATATGGAGTCAGGACCTGCTGCCTTTCTGCTGTTTCTGCAAACTCCTGACTTCATATTCCTCTATATTAAAGGTGGAACTCACAGTATATAAACTAGGCAATATAAACTAGGCAAACCTATTTTATTTATATAACAATCTTTATACCATTATGTTCAAACTTGCTCATCATGGTTACAGTCAGTGTTTTTAGATAATGGTAAGATGTATGTATTAACTTAGTATTAAGACAAAGGGTGCTACAGTAGAGATGCTAAAGGTAGCTGCTTGGGTACTTATAGGAACATTTGTTGTTGCGTTTTTTTTTGTTATAAAAATGTGAGGTCCAATGTATACACTGAATATAGTATATACTGTATATAATTTCTTGTATCCACGACAACCATGCAAGGATGCTTACTTCATTGCCACCCCTCGTAGTTCTCATGCCACCCCCTTGCCACCCCATAAATAATTTTCTAGATCCGCCCCTGCTAATAGTGTTGTAAATAACGTTCAGTTTCTTGCAAAAACAAAGCTTCACAAGACGTCAATATGTCACACGGAGTTATGGGGGATTACTTTTGTATTGGATATATATGCTTTAGCTCTTAAAGTGTGCGGATCGGTTGACTTGCATGACACGGAGCACTGGGGTTTCTGCAAAATATCTTCTTTATTGTTCTACTGATGAAAAAACATATTGGATGGTGTAAGTGTTATAAATAAACTTGATTTTGAAAGTATGCTACCGTTTTATTACAGTTTGTTTGAACTTCGTTCATTTATTTTTGTCGTTTTATTTAAATAGCCTACCCTTTACGTTGTCAGTAATTACTGTGCTGCTAATTTCTGATACGGGAATGTTTGTTTGTTAGAAAAATATTTGGCTACCTTATTGAAAGTATTGCTCTTGTGTTTTGTTTCACTAATGCTGTTCTCGCAGGACGCGTGACAGGCACGCCGCTTTCGGCTTGCGCTGTTCTGTAGTATTTTTAAAGTTTATTAATTCTTAACGTGTCACTTGTCCATATTGCATGAAAAAAGGCACTACACTCCCTTGGGTCCGCAACACATCCAACACATAATAAAACTGTAGACAGACAGACACACACACATGTCACAAGTTGACGATTTTTTTTTAAGGGCGGAACCAAAGTTCGGGAAGTTTTGGTTCCGCCCGGAAAGTTTCCCCATCGGGCCATATATGAGGACGGACCTTCTTACTTCCTGGTTGCCAGGACGACGGAATCAGGGCTTGACGAGCCGCAGGTGAGAGAGATTAAGGTAGCGAAATATGGTTGGAGGCTGTTTGAAATAAAAGGGCTCTGCTGAAACACAAGGGGGGTCGTTTTTGGGCACAAGCTCCATTTGCTGCCTAGGGCAGAGAAAATTCACACGCTCCGTCCTTGGAGGAGCCGGAGGGCGCCGTTGATCCACGGAGTGCTTATAGCAAGAGGAAAGAGTGCGGCAGCCAAGAGAGGCGAAAAGGACGGAGCTGTGGTATTTAAAGGAGCACTGCACCACGAGGACGCCTTGTGGATACTACTGTAAGAGGAAACCCTGTGGGTAGAAGAAAACAATGGAGATTGTGACACGCTTGGAGTAACCAAGGAGGAAGTAAACGAAGCAGTTTGTGAACTATTTACCAAGAGGACCGCTGTGAGTATTGGCTCTGGATTGATTTGAAGCAATAACTACTAACCTGTGTATTATTGAACGCCTCCAGGAAGGCGGCCCTACCCCTGATCTAGCGTGGTAGGTGAGCCGCAGGAATAAGTGGATTGAGCAGCCGTAGCAGCAGAACCCAAAAGCTCCGACCGTAGTACCATCGCCCCCATCCGACCTTAGCGAAGTGGAGGACGTCGGGCGTCTCGTGTGTACACTTGTAGTGTGGTGGGTGAGGCTATGTCATTTTGGAAAACCTTTCACGTTGAAGTGGTGCTGTGTATTTGCTGTGGGTTGCTGTGCAAGTGCTGTGTGTCTTGTCAGACGTACCCCGCATCATCCTTCTACTGAGGAGGAGACGGAGAGGCTGACGGTTGTGAGTAACACTAATTATTGTATGCTGGGTGCGATCCAAGTATAAAGTGACGGCGTGGGTTTTGGAAGTCGCCCCGCCTGTGTGTCGACAGTTACAGAGTGTGGCGGTGAAGACTTGGAAGCTGGCAGCGCGTGTGTGAGTACAACCTCGAACCTGTATATTGCTATTTTACCTGTGTGTTCTATCTTGTGGCAGAGCGAGAGGCGAAGCAGTTCCGCCGCCCCGTGGCCTCTACAAAGGGGCGCCCCTGTCCGGTATCCGATCGGCCTACGGGCATTGAGGATAGGGCAGCGCTCGGCCCGGCGAGACGGTGTGACAGTTCGCCCCCTGCTGATCAGCGCATCCGCCGAGAGGGTTTTTGCCCCCGGCGACCCCTAGGAAAACCATCGTCGTTTGCCTTTCTGTGCAGGCCCGCTGTCGTAAGCCCGCCCCCGTACCTGGCGATCACAACGCCGTAGAACGAACTGTGAACAGTCATCCATGCCCCGAGCTGTAAACAGCAGAGAGGTGAGAAGTATCCAAGTTGCACTAACTGTGTTATTGTGTCCAAGCTGCCTGTAAAGGAAGAGAGAACGAGAGTGAACGTCAGTAGAACGAACTGTGAACAGTCATCCATGCCCCGAGCTGTAAACAGCAGAGAGGTGAGAAGTATCCAAGTTGCACTAACTGTGTTATTGTGTCCAAGCTGCCTGTAAAGGAAGAGAGAACGAGAGTGAACGTCAGTAGAACGAACTGTGAACAGTCATACATGCCCTGAGCTATAAACAGCAGAGAGGTGAGACGTATCCAAGTTGCACTAACTATGTTATTGTGTCTGCCTGTAAAGGAAGAGAGAACGAGAGTGAACGTCAGTAGAACGAACTGTGGACAGTCACATATACCCGAGCTGTAAACAGAGGGGTGAGAAGTATCCAAGTTGCACTAACTGTGCTATGGTGTCCAAGCTGCCTGCAAAGGAAGGGAGAACGAGAGTGAACGTCAGGAGAATGAACTGTGTAAAGACTCAGTTGGTGATGAAGGAGGAGAGCCTGGAGTGGCCGTTATTTTAAGTTCCCCCTTTTTCCCTCCCCTATTTATCATTTTTAATTAAATTAAATAAAGTACATTTTAATTTATGCTTACCTTGTGTGTCTGGTCATTGGGGTGGCTTTGGGAATCTCCTCGAGGTGGAGAAAGGGGCGTGACCTTATTTACATCTGGGTCCACCCCTACCTGTGACAGATTTGGCGTAGTCGGCAGTCCACCTCGGGTCGAGACCAAGGTCCCCCAATGGCCCACCACGTTTTTTTTAAAAAAAGCTCCCATCAACCCTTCACCGGTCCCCAAACAACGCGTTCTCGGGACGAGAACGGATTGGCGGGGGGGGATGTCACAAGTTGACGATTTTTTTTTAAGGGCGGAACCAAAGTTCGGGAAGTTTTGGTTCCGCCCGGAAAGTTTCCCCATCGGGCCATATATGAGGACGGACCTTCTTACTTCCTGGTTGCCAGGACGACGGAATCAGGGCTTGACGAGCCGCAGGTGAGAGAGATTAAGGTAGCGAAATATGGTTGGAGGCTGTTTGAAATAAAAGGGCTCTGCTGAAACACAAGGGGGGTCGTTTTTGGGCACAAGCTCCATTTGCTGCCTAGGGCAGAGAAAATTCACACGCTCCGTCCTTGGAGGAGCCGGAGGGCGCCGTTGATCCACGGAGTGCTTATAGCAAGAGGAAAGAGTGCGGCAGCCAAGAGAGGCGAAAAGGACGGAGCTGTGGTATTTAAAGGAGCACTGCACCACGAGGACGCCTTGTGGATACTACTGTAAGAGGAAACCCTGTGGGTAGAAGAAAACAATGGAGATTGTGACACGCTTGGAGTAACCAAGGAGGAAGTAAACGAAGCAGTTTGTGAACTATTTACCAAGAGGACCGCTGTGAGTATTGGCTCTGGATTGATTTGAAGCAATAACTACTAACCTGTGTATTATTGAACGCCTCCAGGAAGGCGGCCCTACCCCTGATCTAGCGTGGTAGGTGAGCCGCAGGAATAAGTGGATTGAGCAGCCGTAGCAGCAGAACCCAAAAGCTCCGACCGTAGTACCATCGCCCCCATCCGACCTTAGCGAAGTGGAGGACGTCGGGCGTCTCGTGTGTACACTTGTAGTGTGGTGGGTGAGGCTATGTCATTTTGGAAAACCTTTCACGTTGAAGTGGTGCTGTGTATTTGCTGTGGGTTGCTGTGCAAGTGCTGTGTGTCTTGTCAGACGTACCCCGCATCATCCTTCTACTGAGGAGGAGACGGAGAGGCTGACGGTTGTGAGTAACACTAATTATTGTATGCTGGGTGCGATCCAAGTATAAAGTGACGGCGTGGGTTTTGGAAGTCGCCCCGCCTGTGTGTCGACAGTTACAGAGTGTGGCGGTGAAGACTTGGAAGCTGGCAGCGCGTGTGTGAGTACAACCTCGAACCTGTATATTGCTATTTTACCTGTGTGTTCTATCTTGTGGCAGAGCGAGAGGCGAAGCAGTTCCGCCGCCCCGTGGCCTCTACAAAGGGGCGCCCCTGTCCGGTATCCGATCGGCCTACGGGCATTGAGGATAGGGCAGCGCTCGGCCCGGCGAGACGGTGTGACAGTTCGCCCCCTGCTGATCAGCGCATCCGCCGAGAGGGTTTTTGCCCCCGGCGACCCCTAGGAAAACCATCGTCGTTTGCCTTTCTGTGCAGGCCCGCTGTCGTAAGCCCGCCCCCGTACCTGGCGATCACAACGCCGTAGAACGAACTGTGAACAGTCATCCATGCCCCGAGCTGTAAACAGCAGAGAGGTGAGAAGTATCCAAGTTGCACTAACTGTGTTATTGTGTCCAAGCTGCCTGTAAAGGAAGAGAGAACGAGAGTGAACGTCAGTAGAACGAACTGTGAACAGTCATCCATGCCCCGAGCTGTAAACAGCAGAGAGGTGAGAAGTATCCAAGTTGCACTAACTGTGTTATTGTGTCCAAGCTGCCTGTAAAGGAAGAGAGAACGAGAGTGAACGTCAGTAGAACGAACTGTGAACAGTCATACATGCCCTGAGCTATAAACAGCAGAGAGGTGAGACGTATCCAAGTTGCACTAACTATGTTATTGTGTCTGCCTGTAAAGGAAGAGAGAACGAGAGTGAACGTCAGTAGAACGAACTGTGGACAGTCACATATACCCGAGCTGTAAACAGAGGGGTGAGAAGTATCCAAGTTGCACTAACTGTGCTATGGTGTCCAAGCTGCCTGCAAAGGAAGGGAGAACGAGAGTGAACGTCAGGAGAATGAACTGTGTAAAGACTCAGTTGGTGATGAAGGAGGAGAGCCTGGAGTGGCCGTTATTTTAAGTTCCCCCTTTTTCCCTCCCCTATTTATCATTTTTAATTAAATTAAATAAAGTACATTTTAATTTATGCTTACCTTGTGTGTCTGGTCATTGGGGTGGCTTTGGGAATCTCCTCGAGGTGGAGAAAGGGGCGTGACCTTATTTACATCTGGGTCCACCCCTACCTGTGACACACACACACAGATTCCTGCCTTTATTAAAGAGAAAAATATGTTCAGCCCCTCCTTCCGAAGCTTCGAATATTCGATTTGATTTCTACTAGAGCTTCAAAGCTCAAAAAATGGTATTCGGAACAGGGTAGCATGAAAAATATAAGAAAAAGCAATAAAAAACTAAATCAGGTCCATTTTACCTGAAATCCGAAGTACTTCGTCCATTCTTCTACAGCTGGTGGGACTGCAGCTTTGGCTCTGGCCAGGGCAACAGATCCCTCCTTGCCACCTCCAAGCAGCCCTGAATCATAGGCTACATAAACGGCCCCTCCTGCAATGGTCACTTTTGTGGCAAATCTGAAATAGTCCAAAACACAAAACAATGTTATAATCTAATAATGGGATAGAGAGCATCAAAGTTTGATTTCACATTGATTTCAATCTTTGACATGACCTTACTCTGTCAATTTTAAAGGGGACATTTCACAAGACTTTTTTAAGATGTGAAATAAATCTTTGGTGTCCTCAGAGTACTTATGTGAGATTTAGCTCAAAATATTATATAGATAATTTATTATAGCATGTAAAAATTGCCACTTTGTAGATGTGTGCAAAAATGTGGCGTTTTGGGTGTGTCCTTAAACATGCAAATGAGCTGATCTCTTCACTAAATGGCAGTGGCGTGGTTTAATAGTGCAGATTAAGAGGTGGTATTATCCCCTTCTGACATCACAAGGGGAGCCACATTTCAATTACCTATTTTTTCACATGTTTGCAAAGAATGGTTTACCAAAAATAAGTTACGGGGTTGATCTTTTTCACCTTTTCTAGGTTGGTAGAAGCACTGGGAACCCAATTATAGCACTTAAACATGGAAAAGTCAGATTGTCATGATATATCCCCTTTAAAGAAATCAAGGTTATCTTTTCAGCAAGTGTTCTTTAAAAAGGATAATCTTATGTAGAAAACAGTAAAAAAAGAACAGACAAACAACACGAACATTTGTTTACTCACAACTCATGACTTTTACAGTAATGAAACTTAAACATATAGAAAGATTAAGCAGTCAACACAATACGCATCTCTGAACATCTTTGAAAATATTAAACAGATACAGGACATCTTTCATGCTGAATCCTGAATGTTTGGGGGATTTCATTAAGGGCAGGGTTCCCACACCTTAGTTAACTTCATATTCAAGGACCTTTCAAGGACTTTCCAGGTCCAATACCCTCAAATTCAAGGACTAAATGTGGAGACACATTTCAAGTGAAAGCTGTCAGGATCCGTCAAAATCATGTGTTTAATTATATCTAGTCCTTGTGTTCGGGGTCCTGGCAGTTCCGTGTTCTATGTGGGAAATGCGTGGGTTTTAGTATTGAATTATTCTGACCACGCATATTCCGGGTCTCGTCACTTTTTACCCGCTCCCTTACTTGTCATTTATTTCAGCTGTGTCCCTCATTAGTTCTCCCTATTTATTGTCCTTGTGTTTGCTGTTCTGTGCTCATGCATCTGGTTACTATCATTGTCGTGTTCCTGAGTAGTGCATCTGTGAGTATTAAGAGTGTTTAGTCTAGTTTGTTATTTGTAGTTTATTGTTGGTTAATGTTTAGTTTTATGTTAGTTTAGTGTTGCGTTATCCTGTCTTGTTTTGCCCCCTCGTGGGTTTTGTTTTCCCCTGTTTTTGTAATAATAAATTATTATTTTGTGTCATGTCCACACTTGGGTTCGTTCTTGTCCATATTCCTCACAAGAGCAAGGTTACATTGTGTTACCTTTTAAAGATACATTGTTACAGTACCCTTTCGAGGCAAATTTTTCAAACCCTCGTTTACTTCCTGGGTTTCCATGGCAGCGAAATCAGGCCAGATTCATCACGGGTGTGCAAAGGAGGCAGAGATTATTGATTGGGTGGGTGATGTGATTAATGCAGACTTAAAAGACGGGCTGAAGAAGCAGAAAGAGCGCGATTTCGGGCGAATGAACTTCCGCCTTGGGCAACACAGCAAATACCAGCCTCCGAAGAGTTTGCAGGCTCCGCTGATCCGGCGACCACTAGAAAGCGGGCGGAAAGAGTGCGGGGCTGGTCCGGGTAAAAGGATGGCGTGGTCGGGTGAAGGAAGTTCAGTTGTTGCTGGTTTGACCCGTTCGCTGTTCTATCATTCAGGCTGAAGCTGGCGTGGCTGTGTGGGACGGAACAAATCGTAGTGGCTGGGAGACGACAGGAAAACGCTGGGAACTGAAACAAAGCAGAAGGAAAAGCAGAGTTAGCGTGAGTAGTCGCCTTATACGAAAAATTTAGAAGTTAACGGAACTATTGTGCAAAACTGTTAGTAGGAAGAAACCCCTCGTCGGGTATTGTTGGAACTGTTTACCTGTGTGTAGGAAGAGGAGAACATCGGAAAGGATTGTACAGCGACTGTGAGTATGCAATATTATTGTGGCCACACTGTGTGCTAACTCGTTCTGTGTTGTAAGACTCCAGTGAAGGGAGTGACGGCCCTGCCACGGAGCAGAGTGGTGGGAGAGCCGGAGGAAGACGAGTTGGGCCCGCTACAGCGACGTGGACGCGACTGGCCCGTGCTAACAATCGCCTTACGGACCCCGGTGAAGTGGAGGGAGACGTGGGCGTCCTAAGTGTTCACATTGAGTGCTGTGGGTGAGTCTGTGTTTGCTGTGAAAGTACACTTTGAAGAGGTGCAGTGTGGCGCTGTGTGTGTTGTCAGAAACCCCCACCTCCACCAACCTCGCCGTGGGAGAACGCAAGGCTGCGGGTACCAGTCATTTCAAACCTTTGTATATGCTGTGTGCGAGCCTAGCCAGCCGCCTGTGGAGGGAGAAACTTGAACATCTTACCTAAACAGTACTTACTGTACGACATCCCAAGCTGGAGAGGTGAGAGAGTCATTATTAGTGGTTATTAACCGACCTTTTGTGTCCTAGTCAGCAGCCTTTGGAGAGAGAGAGGGCAGCCTGAGTACGTTACCTGAGGGTTGATAGCCTGTGAAGAGAGCGAACTGAACCCCTTACCTAAGCAGTACCTACTGTACGACGTCCCCAGGTTGGAGAGCCAACAGCCTGTAAGGAGGGAAAAGTCGAACACCTTAGTTTGAGAGACTTCTACGGGACCCCACCCCAGCACCATGTGCAGGATAGCCCTAGTGTCGTCCAGCAAAAGGGTGCGTCAGGGAAACGGTATTTCACCCAAAAGTTATCTCAGTCATTTTTATTCTGCCTCCAGGAAGAAAAGGAGGGCGCCACGGGATCATAAAGCAAGGCGGAGGAGCCCGAGCCGCACACCCCCACAGAGTCTTGGACCCCGGACATCTGGCCCCGTCCCCCCCCCTTTCCCTTTCCCGATCACGGCCCACCTGGAGTGCAGGACAAGAACCCTTAGTTTTAAAAAAAAGATTTCCCCCATCTATTTTAAATTAAACAATTAAATTAAATAAAATTCTATTTTTTATGCTTGCGTGCACTTGTGTTGTCTGGTCATTGGGTTGGCTTTGGGACCTCCTCGAGGTGGAAACTAAGAAGGGGCGTGGCTTGTTTACACTAGTGGCCAGCCCCGCCTTGTGACATGTACATCAAATTCAACCAATGGTGAGGCTTAACGACAAAGACAGAGTGACGTGGGATCCAGGAAGTATATTGCTATCTGAAATATTGCCAAAGATGGCGTTACATGGACGCAGGAAGTATGGCAAGGGAGTCGCAGCGTCTGTTCCCTTCTCAGGAACTGTAACATGGCTCGACGTAAAGGACTGCCCGGTGGCCCGGGGCAAGCATGAAAGCCGTTCGGATTAGTATAAAGTATTGTCACTTGCCCGATTGGGACAGTACTTCACCCTCAGTCACTAAAATATTTTTCATCAATGTATATTATTTAACATCTTGGAAGCAGACCTTTACTTGGGTAAAACACAACGAAAGAAACAATGCAATATTTTGCACAGTTTGCTGTCAGTTTACAGGTAAAGCAAAAAAGTTGGGAGCCTTTTTTCGTTGGAACATGTCTATATGTATACAATTATATAAGACTTTTGATTTATTATTTTTAAATATGTGACACTGACATATTTTAATCGGGGCCACTGGGGCAGTGTAAATTTAGGCAGCCGCAGGGCAAATGAAAACCTGAACCACAGGCCCGACCGGGCCAGTTAAAAAAAATTATTTGTGTTGAGCCCTGGTGTATCTATGTATATTTTCAAAATCTTCCCAGGGCCTTGATTCCCCCCAGATTTACAAACTTTTAAGGATCCGTGGGAACCCTGTAAGAGCTGCTGCTTTCACTTTCTATCAAAAAAAGACACACAGTAAAGCCAAATCTGAACAGCTGGTATAAGTAAAGTTTGTTTTGAATTATAAAGATTCAATTCTAGTTTGTATTTGTCTGTACGCTTCAAATACAATAAAACTATAGAGAATGGGTTTTGCTGGGTTTCACAGACTGGATTGCATATCAATTCAGGATTGGGTGCGTTTTCATGCAGCTGGTCAAACAAACACAAACATCTGTTTACTGACAACACAAGACTTTTATAACAATAAAACTGGTGAAGGCATGTCTTACGTGTGTTCTTATGTGTGTTATGTAAAATATAAACAGAAACTGGAAAACTTTGATGCTTAATCCTGTAGGTTTGTTTAGGGGTTTTCCATTAAGAGATACTTTCACTTTTATTTGTAGTTAGGCAGTAACACACATTGACGTGTTTGCATTGTTTTTCAGTCTGTTGGTCACACAAGCTGTGCTGTATTTTCTCTTAGTGTTTTTAAAAAATGGATAAAGACCTTCAAACATCTGTGGCCACGTTGGAGATGAAACTATGGAAGCATATGGGTAGCAAAATTCAATTAAGAATGTAATATGCAATATGACAATGCAATATGTAAAATGACAATGCATTTCTGTATTTAAGTTACATTTTCCATGCATGTATGTGCAATCCTTGGTGCAAAATAGAAATGAAAATGTAATACTTTAATTTACATTTTCCATTTTCTACAGCCCTGTTTTAAATACATATTTTAATGCTTTAAAAGTTGCAAAATTAAAATGGAAATGTATAACCCGAACTGATATAATGTGATTCACATTGTCAAGCAAAAACTGTAGCAAAATTATCATTTAAATGTAAATTTCCCTAAATGCATTTACATTTACGGATGGGAAACTTGGGATTGCATTTTCATTTACACAGCGTGCAATGGATGTAGCAAAATTAAATTGGAAATGTATTAGCTGGATTGATTAGATGTGCTTTACATAGTCAAGCAAAAACTGTAGCAAAATGATCGTTTAAATGTAATTTTCCCTAAATGCATTTACATTTACGGGTGGGAAACTTGGGATTGCATTTTCATTTACATAGCGCGCAACGGATGTAGCAAAATTCTATTGAAAATGCATTCCGAGTTGACCACGCCCCCGCCATGTGAATCACTGCGTCAAGGCGGGGCAAACAACTCCCATTGCCTGGCCTCTCACGTGGGAAACATGGCGGCAGCGGGGCTGATTGAGAGTGTTATTCGCTGACCGAAGCATAAACAGAAAAATATTAGTATTTATGGAGATTATTACGTGTCTGGTGACAGAACTACAGCGTTGTTTGATCCTCTCACCGAATTGTCTGCATTATCAGACGCTAGTTCACCTCGGACTGTGGCTGCCTTCGAATTCAAATAGCCTAACTTTACGGATGTTTCTACCGCGAACATTTCATCACAGTTCAAATAAACACTGACTGTATGTGAATGTATTTTTACATTGAAAACATTGTTAATTTTTTTATGATTTTAAAATACAGATAATGATGTTATAACCTCACACGTAGCGAATCATAAAAGGTATATAGGCTATAACAGACTACTTCTTTTTTTAGTTTGACATGTTTTTGTAGAAGAAGAATAAACATTATCTGTTCCGGTGAAAAGTCTTAAACAATTATGCAATAATGCATTATCATCTAACAAGAATAACCATGGTTTTACTACAGTAAGGTTTAAGGTTTTTTAAGCTGTTGGGTGGTTTTTTTTGAAACCATCTTGTTGTAACTATGATTTTGGCTTTAACTATAGTAAAACTATGATTAATGTTCGTAAGGATCTAAGACGGAGTCATTGCATGTTTTACTGTTTGCAGCAGTCCGGTTCATAAGAGCACCGCAATGTTTTCTAAGTTTCGTTTCATTCTCCGTGTCTGTCTCGGTTAGCTCTTCTGTTTTATCGGTAAAAAGAGGCTAATTTCTCATGATGCGGAGCACGACTAAATAACACGCGAGCAAGTGAAATCAGAAAACCCAGCGGCGTTAAATCTCGAAATAGGTTACTGCGAACCGAATGGCCAAAACAATTAGAAATAAATACAAAAGAATTTTTAGGTATACTTCTTTACATAAAATAACACAGATGAAGTGATAACGCATTAAATGACCATTCAATATTATTAAACCTGCAGTGACACGTAAAACATTCGAATAGATTTTTTTCTTTTCGAATAATTATTGCAGATCGACTAGTCTTGCACACCCGGACATCAGCATATTGACCCGATCAGACCAAACATACATTTAACTTATGTACTTTTATACTCTTTCATAGCAGAAGCGTAGTGAAGGGTAGGCTATATTCTGACCTGTGTCCAGTGACGTCGTCTTATCTTATTCAATACTTTTTAATGTTCTTATTTATTTATGTCCACAAAAGTTATTAACAAAACATAGATTAAAATTAAGAAACAAATTAAATTAAATGAAATTCGTTTTAGAGAAGCAAACAAAACATATGAAGTAAAATTACGTTTAATTGTGGTGGAGATGGTCGTTTAACATGCAGCAAACAGTAAAACAATTAATGACCCCTACCAGAATGAACTGTTTTACCTTAAATCAAAATAAAAAAAACATGTTTACTACAGATTTTCTACAACCATAGTTAAACCTAGTAAAACCATGGTTCCCTTTCAGTCGGTCACTACGACGTCACGTCGTGACCGACGAATTGGGAACTCGCTTAGAGAGACCAATCTGCTTCGTACTGTACTAAAACACCAATGAACTTGGCATTGAGATATTTGCATAATGCTGGCGCCGCCTCGCCAGGTGCGTATATAAGCCACAGGTGCAAATATGGAAATTAGCTTTTTTCGCTTCGAAAGCCGGCATTATCTGCTACTGAGAAGCTACTCTCTGCTCTTCTGGGCACGGTTGCTGAAGTTGATTGACAAGCAGTACTGACACAGCGGACGCTCGCAGTATTCCACTGCTCTGCATATTTTTTGTTTTGAGTTTAGTGTGTGCGTTGCCTCTCCCTGTGCGCATCATCAGCTGAGCACCTAAAGAGTGATTTCCCTAAAGAGTGATACGTGAGAGCTCTGTGTCTTTTTAAAGACAGCCACTCTCTCGTATATTCGGAGATCAGCGTCCTTTTCAGGATAGCTTTTCCTCTGTGCGATCTTGGATGCGAGAAGTACAGGGATTCCAGTGACGGTCACGAGCGCTGTCTTCGTCCTTGGGCATCGAGCACTCCGAGGCTGCGTTCGTGGAGAGCTTTTGTTCTCTCTGTGAGAGCATAACCCTCTTGGATTGCGGAGACGACTGTCGTTTCTACGGGAACGACGTCCGCGCCTTTGCAGTGCTGAACGCCGTCATGGTGCGGCTGTCAAGCGCTCGCAGGACGCTCTTCGCATCACTACGCTGAGTAGGACGGAGGATGCGTCCTTCACCTACCGGCCTTCTCATCCTCAGCCGGTTGAGGCTCCGGTGGAGACTGCAGAGTCGTGTTCTGCGATTTCTGCCGAATCCATTGGACCTCCTTCTGGTCCCGTCACTTCTGCAGCATCAGAGGGGTGCCCATTTTTTCCCTCCGAGGCGGAGTCGTCCCGGAGATGGCGGCCGTGCCCGCTCGAGCGGCGGAAACGGTAGAGTTGGAGGGGTTAATCCCTCTCCGCCCGAACCGTCCCGCCCACATGATTGGTACTTCGGAGCTGCCCGGGCCTCTACGGTCCTCACCTCCTGTGCCTGCCTTTCCCGACGGCACGAAGAGCTGACGTGATTTGCGGCCGTCTCGGCCGTTCAGCTTTCACCCCTCATCTCCCTCACTAACGGAGCCGCTAAGGGGGATCCCTTCAGTGGAGCGGGGGGTTGCGATGCAGCTGCGTTCCTGGAGGGACCACCCAACCCTTCCCTCCCGTGTTTGTATAGACAGTCGTCCGGTTACGGGCGCTGCCCATCAGGCATGCGGAGATGCGGCTTCAGCCCTGCACGCATTAACGTACTGCAGGTTCACCAAGCGAAAGCTTTAGAGATATACGAGGGAAGCCGCGACCTTCAGTCGTGCGATGTCCACCACAGTGTTCAAGATCGCCACATTTGGCTATGTCTGGCTTATATGACGGAACAACTTCATGAATGCTCCTGTCTCACAGACCGGCCTCTTCGGCGAGCCCGGGGAGTCGTACAGCTCCGCTGCGCAGACTGAGGCGATCTCCTAGGTCGTGCCCCGGCGGATGAGAGCTGCCCTTGGTCCACCAACGCCGGCTCCTCAGTCTGCCTCTCGCCGTCGGCGTCCTGCGGCGGCCACCTCTGTTCTCCTCCTCGGACCCCATCTCGGCAGCGCAGGGGAACCGGTCGTCAGCAGCTCGCCCCGCCCGCTTAGCCGCTTCCCGTGAAAATCGGGAGTTTAAGTGGCCAGAGACGGGCGACCCGGAGTGGCAGAGGATCACTCTTCAGGAGACCGTGATTCGCTCCTTCCCCCGGTAGAGGGTCGGGTGGAAAATCCTTGGTTTGCATATGATCCACCGGCTGTCCAGCCGGTACCCACTTAACCACACATAAGAGTGCATTCCTCTTTCCTCTCCAGGTCTCCGGAGGATCGAGAGAGCCGTGGGCGTACACCTGCTCACTCTACCTCTCCTCTATCGCCAGCGGGTGTCCTGAGGAGTCCGAGCTCTCCACTGAGGAGACCAGACCACCAGCACCCTCATCGGAGTCTGCGCTCTCCGCAGAGGAGACCAGACGACCGTCACCCTCAGCGGGCTCAGGTCAGTGTCACACACACACACATACTGTAGATGTTTATGCTGTCACGGCAGACGCACCGGCAGTCTCACCTGTCTCGCTTCGCTGCCCCACCGCGGGTACTTCGGTAGTGTCGTTAATTCTCCTCGTACGGTCCCGGGATGCTTCGCTTCAGTTCCCAGCCCGTCTCGTTGGGTTTTACGCACTATCCGCCTCGGTTACGTAATACAATTACCGGCACTCCCCCAAATTCTCGGGCATTCGTTTCACTATAGCGAAAGCGTCCGATGCACATGTACTGCGTGCAAAAGTCGATGTCCTGCTGGCGAAGGACATTTCGAGCCGGTCCCTCTTACCGAGAATGATGATAAGGTTTTTCCAGCCTTTATCTCATATTACCCAAAATACGCGGTGGGTTACGACCGATTTATTTACGCTCCGGCTCTACAAGTGTAATCCTTTAGGATGATACGCCGAGGCTCGTATTTCAATATTCAAATCGGTTTGCAGCGTTAGACCTGTAGACGTGTACTTTGTGTCCATCTCCCCTCGCCTAGACCGTTTTTCGCTCTGCGTTCGTGGGGTGGGCATATTAATAAGTACACCATTCGAGCGGTCTCTCTCTCCCCGTGTCTCCATGAAAGTGCTAGTCATGGCATTTAAATCTCCGAGAGAGAGAGCGTTGTTCGCATTCTGCTTATATTTACGTCAATGGCTCGTTCTTGGCAAACGTGCGCGAACACAGAGTTTTAATGCTTCAGCATCTCGCTCGCTTAAGTCATCAGGTCAGCTGGGAAAAGAGCAACTTTGCCCCGTGCAGAGGATCCTTTTCTCAGTTTGGAAATAGACTCGATCGATTTATTGGCGTGTTTTACAAGAGCGCGCAACCAGTCAGTTCTGACTTGCCTCGGTTTAATTTGAGGGAAGTACGCGGTCCCTCTGAAACAATTTCAGAAGCTCTTGGACATATGACAGCATGCTGCGGCTGTGACACTGCTTGAGCTGCTTCATATGAGACCGCTTCAGCATTGGTTTTACGATCGAGTCTCGAGGAGAGCGTGGCGCAACGGCATACACTGTGTAACCATTACACCTGTGTCATTTCAATTTTACCCCGTGGCAGACCCAGCATTTCTGATAGCAAGATATGCCCCTGAGTTGGGTCTCCTGGCATTCTGTAGAACATACAATGCCCCCAGCACGGGATGAGCAGCCACGTATGAAGGGCTTGCAGTCTCAGGGGTGTGCATAGCACCCCAACTGCCGCGAGCGGTGCGCTGTATATCTGGGACTTGTACGCTCCGCTATGGAGATGCGAGGGAAGGATGTATTAGCCGACACCGACAACATTGCGTTATTTACCGTTAAGGCGGTTTTTGCGCTCTCGTCACCTGTCGCATCTCGCTCGTCATCTCCTCCTTTGGAGTCAGAAGCATCTGAGGTCCCTTCGTGCCATTTACATCCCGGGTTCGCTCAATACAGCGGCAGACGCGCTTTCCCGAGCTGCGCGCCCCGGTGAATGGCGACTCCACCCCCAGACGGTCCAGCTAATTTGGAAGAAGTTTGGTCGTGCGCAGATATATCTGTTTGCGTCGCCGGACGATACCCACTGTCGCCGGTTTTTATTCACTAACCGAGGGCAGCCTCGGCGTGGATGCGTTGGCACACAGCTGGCCGCGGGGGACGCGAAAATACGCATTCACTCCAGTGAGCTTAATTGCACAGACACTGTGCAAAGTCAGGCAGGACGAGGAGAGCCTTTCGTTAGTCGCCCCATACTGGACGACCAGGAATTGGTTTTCAGAGTTAACGCTCCTCGCGACAGCCCCTCCCTGGCGAATTCCCCTAGGAAGGACTTTCTTTCTTTAGGAAGGGGCACATTATGGCACCCGCGCCCCGACCTGTGGGATCTCCATGTATGGTCGTTGAGTACGCGCAAGGTTTAGGTGATTTATCGCAAGCGGTATCTAACACCATCGACGCGGTACGAGCACCGTCCACAAGACGGGCTTACGCGCTTAAATGAAACCCTTTTCGTCACCTGGTGCTCTTCGCAACGCGAGGACCCCAGAGAATGCTTAACATTGTGCTTTTATATATCCTCAACATAGGTTAGATGGTAGGCTGTCACCCTCCACCATTTAAGTTGATATCGCCGCTATTTCTGCTCATCACTCGCTTATTAACGGCAGATCAGTTGGCAGCATAATTTGGTTATTAGATTTTAAGAGGCGCTCGCAGGCTAAACCCCTCGCGCCCTCCCTCTATTCCTCCTGAGACCTGTCCATGGTGCTGAAGCCCTACTACAGGTTCCGCGTTCGAGCCTTTGCAGTCTGCGAGTCTGAAGTTTTTGTCAATGAAAACTCTGACCCTGCTAGCATTGGTCTCCGTGAAGAGAGTAAGGAATTTACATGCATTCTCTGTTGACGATTCGTGCCTTCAGTTTGGTCCTGCTGTCTCACTGAGACCCAGACCAGGCTACGTGCCCAAAGTTCCCACCACTCCCTTCAGAGATAAGGTGGTGAGCTTGCAAGCGCTGCCCCCCGGAGGAGGGCAGACCCAACCATGGCTTTATTATGCCCCGTACGAGCGTTACGCATCTACGTGGATCGCACACAAAGCCTTAGGACCTCAGATCAGCTCTTTGTTTGTTATGGTGGTCAGCAGAGAGGGAAAGCTGTCACTAAGCAGAGGATGTCTCATTGGATAGTTGATACTATCGCCCTTGCTTATAATCTGCAGGGCATTCCTTGTCCATTTAATTTGAAAGCTCACTCTACTAGAAGTGTTGCCTCATTTTGGGCATTCGCTCGTGGTTCCTCGCTAACAGACATCTGCAGAGCTGCTGGTTGGGCGACACCTAATACGTTCATTAGATTTTAGTGTTCGTGTCGAGCCTGTCTCCTCTCGTGCCCTTTCCTCGTTAGGGGAAGCACAGAGAACAGGCTCGCAGGTCGGCTTGCAGCCTCCGACTGCTGCTCCAAACTGATCTCAGTATGGAAGGCCATCAAGGCAAAAACGCGTAATAATTTGTTTTGCCTTCCTCCGCTGCCTTGGCAGCCTGATGTTGCGGAGCATCCGCTGCCAGCCTCTCACTAGCTGCATCCTCGCGAACCTGTGTTTGGCTCGGGCATCCACATTGCATCCCACCGGGTTCCTTTGTGAGTATTTTCCGTGGGGTTAATCCTACTAGCCCACGTTTCCTTCAGCAGAGCACTGCTTTGCTTACACAGCCACGGCTGTCATTTATACCTCAACTACGGTTGACTTTCGCCCACCAATAGCCCTTAACGGGGCGGTGGCTTCCGCAGCGTCCCTATACCGCTCAGATAGGGCGCTTCCCAGTCGCTAGCACTACTGTGGGGTTAAAGGAACATCTAGTGCCCGGCCTTCTGCCTTAAAACCTAATTCTCCTTATCCTTAAGTGGAACCGGAGGGCTTTACGCAGACACTGGAAGAGGTCAGCCCTCAGTGGCGTTTTGGTAGGGATTCCCAATTCATCGGTCACGACGTGACGTCGTAGTGACCGACTGAAAGGGAACGTCTCGGTTACGTATGTAACCCTCGTTCCCTGAAGGAAGGGAACGGAGACGTCACGTCCCGTCGCCACAGGGCTGCTCCCTGCTGTTTATCGGCCGGTCACACTTTCCGGCTTTCTCAGCGACATGAAGCTAATTTCCATATTTGCACCTGTGGCTTATATACGCACCTGGCGGGGCGGCGCCAGCATTATGCAAATATCTCAATGCCAAGTTCATTGGCGTTTTAGTAGAGTACGAAGCAGATTGGTCTCTCTAAGCGAGTTCCCAATTCGTCGGTCACGACGTGACGTCTCCGTTCCCTTCCTTCAGGGAACGAGGGTTACATACGTAACCGAGACGTTATTCTTGTTAAATGAAAATCCATGCATTATTGTTAAAGAACAGAATTTTACCGGAACAGATAATGGTTCTTCTTCTTCACAAAACATTTCAAACTTAGAAGGTATTTATGTCGAAGTTCAGTCTGTCTACTTTTTTTCACTCTGTGAGGGGTTTTAACGCCGTTTTCTGTATTTTAAAATAATTAAAAAAGATTTGAACAATGTTTTCAACGTATAAATACATACATGTAACAGTCAGGGTTTATTTGAACTGTGATGAAATGTTCGCGGAAAAAAACATCTGTAGGCCCTCGGTGGTCAAAAAAAAAAAAAAAACCAGAGTAATACAAACCGTAATCAATCTGCCAAAAAACAATTTTCACAATAATAAAATCATGGCTAATTATAAGGAACTATACAAAATGATACCTGTTTGGAAGACAGGGATGCGCACCTAACAGAGCGCAGACAAACATGCTCATAAACAGGAAGTAATAAATGGAATTATGTGTGCATATTTGAATACTGTAAGAATATTTCCTTTAAATATATTGTTTGTCATATAAAGTGTTGAGAGATAATAATGTTTTTTCCACTGTTATTGTTTATTTTGACCTGTTAGTGTGGTTTTAAGCGTGTTTGACCTCAAGGGTTTATTTCAGTAATATTGCTGTTTTATAATAATACAATTTACATCAATCCTGCTTCCTTCTCTGTTTATTCATTTAATGATGCTGTTATGTTAAGTCAATATTCAAGTCATATGCGGAATAATGTGTGCATCTTTGAATAACTGTAAGAATACAGTTCCTTTGAAAATAATTTTGTCAACGTTTTAGAAATAATAATGTTGTGAAAATATTTATTGCCATATGAGACGTTTATTGCCGTTGAATACTCTCGTCTATAATGTGGAAATTATATATACGTAGGAAATATAATGTGGTATACTTCAAAGTTACACTGCTAATTTTTATTTATGATATGTGGCGATAAATAAACTTTTGCAAATCTGCTGATTTGATCCATTAATTTCCTGACCACCAGGCTATTTTAAACATCATTAATCCACACTTACTAGTCTATCAAATAATATCTAAAGTATATTGTTTTGTGATGATTTTTGTTATATTGTTTTTGCGCTTTTGTCAATCACACGATATTTTTTATAGTCAAAAGCAGCGGTCAGCAGCTGCAGCGCGCAAACGGATTGTGAAATCACAAAGCGGCTGCTTGACAAATCTAACCGCATACATACTGCAATAAACACATCAAAGGCCAACAGGCTATGCCATTTGTTGAGGGGTCGCTCACTGATCCCCGTATTTTTGTAAATCCTATGGACCTGCCGAACGGGTTAAGCACTTTTATATCCTGTGTTGAGCAAAAAGGCTGCAGAGTTTGACCAGCGGGAATCGGACGCACATCAGGCTGCCAGATTGTGTTGCTAACTCGCAATGTATAACTATTATCAGACCGGCGTTCGCAGCCTCAAAACACTGCCAGTCCTCCGGGAAAAGTCCCGACTATCCCGATTGCCACCACGCTACTTGAATGCGAAGGCACGAAAGGCAGCCACAGGACAGTGGGAGGTGAACTACCAAACAGATGTCAGCGTCTGATAATGCAGACAATTCGGTGAGAGGATCAAACAACGCTGTAGTTCTGTCACCAGACACGTAATAATCTCCATAAATACTAATGTTTCTCTGTTTATGCTTCGGTCAGCGAATAACACTCTCAATCAGCCCCGCTGCCGCCATGTTTCCCACGTGAGAGGCCAGGCAATGGGAGTTGTTTGCCCCGCCTTGACGCAGTGATTCACATGGCGGGGGCGTGGTCAACTCGGAATGCATTTTCAATAGAATTTTGCTACATCCGTTGCGCGCTATGTAAATGAAAATGCAATCCCAAGTTTCCCACCCGTAAATGTAAATGCATTTAGGGAAAATTACATTTAAACGATCATTTTGCTACAGTTTTTGCTTGACTATGTAAAGCACATCTAATCAATCCAGCTAATACATTTCCAATTTAATTTTGCTACATCCATTGCACGCTGTGTAAATGAAAATGCAATCCCAAGTTTCCCATCCGTAAATGTAAATGCATTTAGGGAAATTTACATTTAAATGATAATTTTGCTACAGTTTTTGCTTGACAATGTGAATCACATTATATCAGTTCGGGTAATACATTTCCATTTTAATTTTGCAACTTCTAAAGCATTAAAATATGTATTTAAAACAGGGCTGTAGAAAATGGAAAATGTAAATTAAAGTATTACATTTTCATTTCTATTTTGCACCAAGGATTGCACATACATGCATGGAAAATGTAAACTTAAATACAGCAATGCATTGTCATTTTACATATTGCATTGTCATATTGCATATTACATTCTAAATTGAATTTTGCTACCCATATGCTTCCATAATGAAACTGCCTTAAAACAAAGCTCATTTAAAAGAAACACAACTGGACATCACCGCTTACGAGCTGAAGACACAGATCAAAAAAGAACATGGTTTACAGGACTTTGATCTCATTTTTAAGGGAAAAAAGTTGTCCCTCGAGAAAAGACTTGATGAGCAAATGTGAAGAACAACAGCAGGATTATGGTGCTACACGTGTTTTCTAAGAATAGGAAGGACTTGTTGGAGTACGAGAAAGAAAAGCGCTCTGCAGATGAAGGAGTGCAGAGAACCCATAGAGGAATCCAGATTTTGTCAGAAAGTACTGAGGAACCATCCACCACTCCATTCCTGGAGATCACAGATCAGGAAGGAAATACGCTTCAGATTCCTGACAGGGATAAAAAGGCTCTCATGATGGCGATGGGTTTTAATGAAAAAGGCAGAGCATTGATGAAGAACAAAGAGTACAAGCTTGCTATATCTTATCTGGAGATGGCTGAAGATCAGTTAAAACAGTGCGACCCCAC
This sequence comes from Misgurnus mizolepis, assembly GCA_025389145.1. Lineage (NCBI taxonomy): Eukaryota > Metazoa > Chordata > Actinopteri > Cypriniformes > Cobitidae > Misgurnus > Misgurnus mizolepis. Next base: position 16,668,830 of record JAIFKI010000021.1, on the reverse strand, counting down.
AATTCTCAATGCGCTGGATAATTTTGCAGTTCTTCAGCTTGACATTGTGTGGTGTTACCAGAGACTGAATGAGAGCTACCATTTAAATGAAGCCGAACAGAGACTGCAAAAAGCTGAGAAATGTTTGCAGAAATGTTACGGAGATCAGCACAGCAGACTGCAGCAGATCAAGAAGCATACAGGAGGAGAGGACGTGCTGTTATTAAGGTTGTATCTTCTTCAGAGCTGCGTGGCCTTTCACAGCCACAATAAGAAGCAAGCATCTGTTCTGCTTGACAAAGTCCAGGATCTGTACAACCAGCTGCGTGTAGACCCAGAGAATCTAAACCAGCTGACTCGGACATGGGGTTTCACTAATCGGGAAGCTCGCCTGGGTTTAAGAGCGTGTCGAGGAAACATCAATGAGGCGGTGTGGTACCTGACACTGAGGAAGGAGAAAGAGAGCGAGTGAGTGGTGGAGACAACATCTGCAAGATGTAAATACACTGGTGGAGTTGGGTTACAGTAAGGAAGACGCAGCTATAGCTTTGCGTTATGCTAATGGAGATTTAGACGAAGCCTTCAGGATTCTGTTAGATCGTGCTGTGGATGAGATGGGTGTGACTGATTCATCTCTGAGACTGATCGAGGACATGATACACAGGGAGCAGAGGTGGAAAAATAAAATAAAATATTCTACTCAAGTAAAAGTAAAGTTACTTTTATAATATTTTACACATCTACATGCCATTAGTCACTTGTGGTTATAGCGCCACCAGCTGGCAACAGGAAGTGACATGTTTACACTGATTATGCAATGTCCAATCTTTCCCTAACTTCACATGATTGATAAGAGTCCTGGACTGAACACATCTACATGTCAATAGTCACTTATTGTTATAGCGCCACCAGCTGGCAACAGGAAGTGACATGTTTACAATGATTATGCAATGCCAGATCTGCCCTACATTTTACTGATCAATAAGAGTCCTGGACTGAACACGTCTATGTGCCAATATTTACATACAGTCTCTCTCTCTCACTCACTCACTTACACTTGCTTGCACACATGCACGCACGCTCGCTCGGTCACTCACTCACATTCTCTTACTCTCACTCACACTTTCTCACTCTTTCACTCACTCACTCACTGTCACTCTCTCTCATGCTATTTTACACGATGCTACCTCGCTGTCATTTGAAATTATCAACAGGAAATGTGGCACATTATACTACACTTTTAAATGGTTCACCTATGTTTACATGCATAAATGCCTATTTACTACTGTTCCCTTTAATTTTTATGCCACTGCATGGCGGTGTCATGTGTGCGAGGGCCCTTCCATCACTGCTTGCAGTTTTAATTGTAAATATGTATTCATTCAATTATTTTATTTAGTATATTTGTATTTTTTATTGTCGGCTGATTTTTTGTCTTAATCCATCCCTGTTTATAGACAACACACACACAAACAGAACTTCCAGATTTTTTTTCCAAGCATGTATTCTGGTCTTTATACCAAAGCGGTGTTCGGTGTCTTGTTAATGTCAATTTAGTTTTAACCTAAAAAAAACTATTGATTTAATGCTACCAGCAAATACACATTTTACCATCACTGCCATGATGAGCTGTTTACATCACAAAAGTTTTGCTTTCACCTCCAAACTAGCAGCATGTTCAACATTATAGACTTAAAAATTCAAAAGGTTTTTATTTATACAGAAGATGCAAAAAACCTAATATATTACTTTCTTAATAAATAAAGAAATTAAGTAAAAAAAAATCATTTTTTTTTTCTTTTATAAATGACACATACAGGCACATCTCATCAGATCTTGACTTATCTTATTTCAGTATCATTTTACTCCACTGCAGTTACATAAGAACAGAAAAAACTCTTAAATTCGATCAGTTAATAAAGATCTGTGAGATTAAACATTACTGGCAGATATGTCTGGATCAGATTAGGGTTGGTCAGTGGTCTTCCAGGAGACAGATTGGATATCGCTGACATAAGCATGCATGTTTGGTCTTATCACCATAAGTGTGGTTACTTCATTATAAATCAGCAAACGCTGAAGATCAGCACTTTTCAATGTAAAATGAAAAAAACTGATCTGAATTTGGTGCATGGATTAATTTCCAGTTTTATCTTCCTGGTCTGAGTCCCTTGACTCTGTATTTAAAGCAGAAGACGACTTCACTGTGCTTCACACTTCGCTGGACTACAATGAGCATCTTTAGGTTCATAACTACACTGCTACTGCTGCACTCCTGCACCCCAGGTAATCAGACTACACTAATAACAGTTTCTCATAACCGTTTAAATAGTTTAAAAAGTCTTAAAATAGGAGGAAATAACTGTAAGGAGTCCATTCCACACAGCCGCCCATACATGGTCTACATTCGTGACAAACAAACACATACAGCATGTGGTGGATTTTTGATAAGGAAGATTTTGGGTTTGACGGCTACCCACTGAAAAAAAGAGTGAGTAAAATAATTTACTGTAAGTGACATCAAAACATTTATGCATTGGTTATAGAGTTAATTTGATCAATACCACATTTTCAATGACCTTGTTCTTCTAATAGAAAAATTTAGTTTTCAATTTTTAACTAAGCTTTTATAATTCGTTATAGTGAAGTATAAGAAGCAAAGTTTGTGTTTTGATGTCACTGATAGTATATTATTTTACTCACTCTTTTTTCAGTGTAGATTACGTTACAAAAAAGTGATGTCCGACTGAACCGTGGGTTCACACCAGCCCGTTTAAGGCGTCAAATTCGCGTCTACCAGTTTGCCACTTGAACATTTTGAATTTACTCGCTTCATTCACGCGTGAAAGACGCACGTGAAATTCTAGTTATTGAGACATTCACGCGGAAATTCGCGTCATGGGAGGGGCTTCTGCGACTCCGCTCACTTTCTGTAATCACGTCACTACTAGAGCAAGCTCCTGATTGGTTAACGCGGCACGTTTTTCCGCCAAAGTTCAAATTTTTTACTCGCGTGTTTCCCTCGGCAATGCTCAATTGGCGTGAATGAGGTGGAATGGCGTTACTCGCTCTAGATTACACGTGGGATTTAACTTCGTGTCATGCAAACTTTTCGCAATAACATTCTTTTTACCTTGGGCGAAGACGCGATTCAGGCAAATAGCGCATGCTTTCGCGATAAACGCTCCGCCCATATCGCGTCATTCGCATCGCTCCACGCTTGGACGCATCTGATCACATCTCTGCATTGACTTTGTATAAATCTACTTGCGCAAAACATTGAAATCGCATCTGGTGTGAACCCACAGTAATGCTACGTACACAAAAATGCGGGGCATCGCGTTAATCGCTCTAGATTACAAGCGGGATTTAACTTTGCGTCATGCGAATTTTTCGCTCAAGTTGAATATTTTTAACTTGGGCAGAGACGCGTTTGAGTCGAATAGCGCGTTTTCACGGCAAATGCGCCGCCCACATCACGTCATTCACATCGCTCCACGCGAGGATGCGTCTGACCACGTTTTTGCATTGACTTTGTATGTAATCTACTTGCGCAAAACATGCATACATAAGCATGTAAAACGAACAAGTATGAATATGCACAAAACAGACAGCCCAACAAACATTTGGACGTGCGATGACCGTTGAAAAGATGTCCGTTCGTCACGTCCCGTCCGCGTTGAAATATATATTCAAAATGAAAGTTGAGCGGAAGTCTTTGACGTCATCTGGCCGTGAATTTCACGTCTTTTCTGCACGTCCCTGGACGTCTAAATGCGCTGTCTTCTGGATGTTTAAATGTGTTCCTGCATAGTTTAAATATATGTTTTAAGCCCCCATATAGCAAACATTTGGACGTTTTATGACCGTTGAAAAGACGTCCCTTCGTCACGTCCCATCACGGTTGAAAAATATATCCAAAATGAAAGTTGAGCGGACGTCTTTGACGTCATCTGGCCGTGAATTACACGTCTTTTCTGTCCGTCCCTGGACGTCTAAATGTACCGTCTTCTGGATGTTTAAATGTATGTTTAAACATGCATATAAAATGAATATACACTGTATATTCATATTATCCATTGTGTAACATCGTGAAAGGCAATCAATTGTATTGAGGTTTAACACATATCACAAAGGTTCAAAATCGGTTCAAAATTGGTCCAGACCTGAACGTCCATAAAACGTTTTAATCACGTGTACTTCACAAACACATTAAAGAACACATTATTTGTGGACATAAGCAAAAGAAGAAGCATGTTCTGATTTAGCACTTTTTATTTGTTTTAACCATTTAACTATAATAACAATTTCAAAACACTTTCTATAAGGGGATAGTTCACCCAAAAATTAATATTTAGTCATTTATTCCCTCTCATGTTTCAAACCTGTATACTTTTTCTATGTTCTGCTGAACACAAAGATATTTGAAAGAATGTTTTAACAAAGCAGATCTCACAAACCATTACTACAATTGTAAAAAAAAATGATTGACAGTTAATGGATTGTGAAGTTACAAACATTCTTCAATCTTTGTGTTAAATAGAAAGGTATACAGGTTTGAAACATGTGGATAAGAAAATTATAACAATTTCATTTTTTGGTGAACTCTCGCTTTAACACATTACAGCTGTTAGGCTTTTTTGTATCCACCACCCCCAGCTCTTCCTGGAGCGTGCTTGAGGTGATCTGCCATAGCTGCATGTATTTCCCGTGGCATTTGGGCTCCACCTCTTCACAGCATCTGAGGGACAAGAAGAATGGGGCTGAATCCGAAATCGCATACTTAATGTGTAGGTACTGAATTTCATTGGGTACCTACTTAACGTGCGCTAAGGCAGTATGTACGTTCGCGTTAAGTATGTACAGCATTCGCCATGTTGACGTTATCATGTGACATATGACGTATAGACTTGTTCGAGTTCATGCGGAACCACAAGAATCGACAGGAGATTGACATCACAATACCGCGAGAGCAACTCGAAATCAGACTTCTCCGTATGATTTCTGGAATCGCTCTTACGGTACTTTGATGTCATCCAGCTGTTGGTTCTTACAGCGGTGCATAAACTCAAGCAAACCTAATAACAGACATGAAAACGTATGCGTGTGTATGAGGGACAGGTGCACTAACACCTGATTGCATCAGTAACTTGATCTGTAACAGTGTTACAGATATATTACACATTATTTTATAGTGGACAAAATAAGTAAAACAAGCAGATTGTAATTTAATATCTATTGTCAGATGACAGCTGTGCTTGAATACAAACTAGACAATGCAGGCAATGTGATTATATACATTTTAGTGAAGCAATCTCTTGTATTTACTTAAAACGACAGGAAACATGAATAAAAAATGAGTGAATAAAACCATCACAATAAATGAAAACGTATAGAAGTGAATCCCATATGAAACAAAACTTTATTCAAATGTATTTTTCTAACAAACCATCACATATTTACTGTCAGCTCAACACAGCTGTGACAATTCTACAGCTTTATTTTCATGAATCAGCTGAGCACTTTGTGGTATATCCTGGGTCTGTGCGTGAAGTCTGGGTGCTGAGGAACAGTCCTGTGTAACGTATCAAAATCACCCGATTGGTTGGTCTTCGGTCGATTGCTTTGCTTTCCCGTGGCATCATGGGAAAGCTGGGATAGAAGGCTGAACCCCAAGCCTACTTCCATACTATATAGTATGTAAAAAGCGCTACTTTGCGTACTATATAGTATGGAAGTAGGCGGTTTGGGATTCATCCGAAGTGTCCATCCGATGCACGCTTCAGAATCGGGGCGGACTCAGTAGGGCATCCGGGGATTTTTCGCCTATTGATTTTATGGATACTGAGGATTCGGACGTACTACTCTGTTCACGTGCTGTTTCCCCTACTACATTTTCAGTAAGTAGGCGGTTTCGGACAATACTTAAGTACACGTTCCTCTGAATCTCGCGAGAAATAGTCCAAAATCCCGCTAATTCTCGCCTACCCTTTTACGTATACTGAGGTTTCGGACATACTATTCGTTCGCCTACTGCTTTTCGCCTACTGCTTTTCGCCTACTATATAGTATGGCAGTATGCGATTTCGGATTCAGCCTAGGTTTCTTTTTAAAATAAATACAATAAAAATTTTGTGGTAAATGACATGCACTTACTTTCAAAATCTTTATGGTCTACGGCTAAAATTATATATATATATATATATATATATATATATATATATATATATATATATATATATATATATATATATATATATATATATAAATTATTGTATAAAAGATGTTATGCTTTAAAAAAGTGTTAGATCAGGTGTGAGGGCAACAGCATTTGTCCCCTCCCTCTACAATACCACTGTGGTGCCCTTGAGAAAGACCCTTAACTAGGTGTGTAACTGTCAAAAAATGAACAGGATATTTCTGATAAAGACAGGTGAGCTGTGATGTCCCCTGAATAGATCAAGCATAGCAATAAAAATTACATCAATATACAAAAACTAGTTTTTTAGATCAAAATTTCCCAAATTACCTTGAATAACATAATACAAAGGTGTGCCTTTAGATGTCCACCACCGCTCATATTGAACTTTGCCAGACAAAATGTGACAATTTGACATCATTCTGTGAAAGAAATGTAAGATTACTTCACCTTATACAAATAACCTAAATGGTCAATAAATCACAATTAACAGGAATGTGCAACATAGCATTTGCATACAATGTTCAAACATACACTATGTTTTAACACTTCACAACTACTCATCTACCATGTAACAAGTGCCATGAACTATATCCTCATCCATAGGTTTTGGTGACAAGTAATGGCTTACACTGAAATTATGTTTTGATTTCTTGTTTTCAGTATGGTTGACTGTTTCAGTCACTCTGAACAATAAAACTTCTGAACAAGTTATGTGTGACAGATTAAATCCTGAATTGAAGTTATATAAATGGCTGGGTTAATTATGGTGGTAATCAATATATATTCCTGAAATATTCTGCAGGATTACACAATTCAAGGGAAATACATACCTGTTCATAACGTTGTTCACGCAGTCTCTGACAGAATATCCACCAACTCAAGACAGTTGCTGGACCTAAATGTGAAAACAATTGAAATAATGTTATAGAAAGATAGATGGAAATATATATATACATATTCTTTATGTCACAACTTACTCAGATCAACTTGTTATCAACATCTTTGATGTATTAATAATGCAAAATACATATAGTCATATAGCATTTCTTACTTCTTGCATTTGAAGCTGAGGCCATAGGTGAAGAATCAGGTAGTCTCCATCCTGTTATTTTTTTCATTGTTTTACCTCACCTGGACAAATATAGTTAATTATATGGTAGTGTAAAATTTTAACAGTAAATAACTTCACAGTGTAATAATGCATTAGTTATAAAAATCAGCTGGCTGTACTTTTAGGTCTTTGTGGTTGAGCAATGACAGACATTATAAGCTCTGTATTTGTAACATTTATCTCAGATTCAGAGAAATGTACATGGGGACAATGTTCACTTATTTTTCTGTCACGTGGCTGCTTAAGCGCGTTGTAATCACTCACAGCTGTTACTCATTAACAACCGGCAAAACCAACATCTCTCTGACTTAATTTTAAAAACAGTACATTGTGAAAAAAGCTATCATTATTCTCTTACATATCTGTGCATAAAATTGGAGGCATATAATTACATTTTAAATGTAATAAATATATTTACAATTTTAAATAAATATTATTATTTTAAAAATATTGAGTAGATTGTGGTCCCTTACTGTGTAGCAATGTGTGTTTATATTTACAACTAAAACAAACGTTTGTCTTTATAAAAGTTCTGTTACATTTCATAAAGTTTATTGAGTTGGATCACGTGACGTTCGGTTGGCGAGCTTCAGAAAAGGTCACGTGATTTCCGGTTAGGGAACATAGGGACCATCGATGCTCACTGGTTTTTGCGTTGCATTGTGGGAATTTTTAGGGAACGAAAGTTCCAGTGCACTAAACGGATTTTGCGATTGAGACAGCCCTTAAAATTGCCGACTCCCTGATCAGTGCCCTGACTACTGAACAAGGGAGCTGATTGAGACACACGCTCCGTTTGAAGATCTACATTAAAAGAAAGACAGGTTGGCCACGTGACGTGGAAGTTATAGTAAAAACTGCCTATCAAAATAAAAGCCAAGGTTTTAGAACGGTCATAATAATATGCAGCACTAACTGAGTAACGTTAGAAAAAAAATCAATCAATAAATAGGCTTATATAAACCTGAACCAAAAGAAATATGTTAGCAACAGTGATTTAATATCGTGCCTATCCACGTACACATCACCATTCACGTTTAATGAGGGCATTGTTTGATTCAATACAGTACTAAGAACTTATTGTGTGTGCAGAGTTGTTACTGTTAGCGCTATATTATATAATTAAATTAATATTTAAAGTGGTTTCCACCGTAATGGACCAAACTTCCCCTTTCTACAAGCAGGTGGCAGTATTTAAACGACTGACTGTAATGTGTCTTTGGTAACTGTTTTAAATCAAGATTACTGATACAGATGTATTTATTGTTGTTCATTTAATTTTCGATTTTATTTGCAACTAGTTATCATTATCGTCATTCACCCCCAGCCCAGAGTTAAACCTGCATGTCCTTATTCTAACACTGCTATCAGCTTCTTAGCAGCTCAGATCAAACTAACATCAGAAATGTCCTAATGCAGTAGGCCATCTGGCCAAAATAATGATTTACCAGTGTGCTATATAGTGTGTAAATCTTTCTCCTCTATACACATTCCAGTGTGTATAACATACAACACCCCCATTGTGTTACGCAAGTAAAGATAATCCATAAAAGTCTTAAACATTTTTTCAACATATATAGCACATACTTGCTTTCAATGACATTGCATTTGCAATGGCTGCAGAACATTTACTGTGAAGCCCTAAGGCTTAAAGAGCACCAATTATGCTAATAAATTAGCACGTTAGCACGTTATTGTAATATCCCATAGTACATACATGTTATTAAAACTTTAATTAATGCATTGTGAGTCTTATAAATTGCTTACATACCTCACCGATTTCTGCCTGTCTGGAAAACGCTCGGTTTAGTTCCTGTCTCCGCCTCCCAAAATGTCTAGTGTATTCGGATTGGTCAGATGACTACTCAAATGTTATTGGTCAACTGGGTTCGGCGTGTGTTTGAAGGGTTACGCCCCTGACTAGGCGTGGGTTTTCCGGTTCTGACTGAGAGTCACAGGCAACGTAAACAAGCGCTATATTTCTCTATAAACGATGGTGTCTGTACTGCCTTACCACTTCAAGCTCGATCCAGAGAGTTCAGACGGCCGTTACGATATAAACGATCTCCGTCAATGAACGCGAATGGATTTAACTTTTTTAGGTGTCCTTAGTTCTGCCAGAATGCTAAACGAAAATGTGTTGCAAAGACATCCAAAAGGTAATTATAACGTACTACATTACTTTGCAAACTATATGGAAACACCAAATGTAGCACATAGAAAGTATTTTTGGAAATGATTATAAAACTATTTCACTTGTTAACATTATTTTACTATAGTAAACTTTATTATAAAAGACTGCTTACATACTATATTACTGTGACAAACTATATGGAAACACCCAATGTAGCACATAGAAAGTGTTTGTTGAAATGATTATAAAACTATTTCATTTGTTAACATTATTTTACTATAGTAAACTTTATTATAAAAGACTGCTTACATACTATATCACTGTGCAAACTATATGGAAACACCAAATGTAGCACAAAGAAAGTATTTGTTGAAATGATTATAAAACTATTTCATTTGTTAACATTATTTTACTATAGTAAACTTTATTATAAAAGACTGTTACATACTATATTACTGTGCAAACTATATGGAAACACCAAATGTAGCACATAGAAAGTATTTGTTGAAATGATTATAAAACTATTTCATTTGTTAACATTATTTTACTATAGTAAACTGTATTATAAAAGACTGCTTACATACTATATCACTGTGCAAACTATATGGAAACACCAAATGTAGCACATAGAAAGTATTTGTTGAAATGATTATAAAACTATTTCATTTGTTAACATTATTTTACTATAGTAAACTGTATTATAAAAGACTGCTTACATACTATATCACTGTGCAAACTATATGGAAACACCAAATGTAGCACAAAGAAAGTATTAATTGAAATGAATGTTCTACATTATTTCACTATGGTAAAGTTTATTATGAAAGACTGCTTACTTAAAAGTGCTCTTTTTACTTATTAGGTTTTAAGGAGAATGCAACAGGTTCCAGGGCCTCTTACCTGCATGATTCATCATCCAGGTTTTGCACAAATTGTCTAAATCCCTACACACAGAACATTTATTGTACCGACTATAAGCCTTTGAGGTGCAGGACTAGAGTAAGTTTTATTACATTTTTAAACCAATAACACTTAAGTATCATTATAGTAACAAAGTACCCAAAAGAACAAAATATGTAACTTTAAAGAAAATATAGTAGTCAGTCAAAAGTTTTTTTTATTTATTACAAATATATATTTAAATGTTAAACAATATACAAATAAACATACTTTAGTAACCATATTGTGCTCTTCTTTCAAAAATTGTTCAATTCATTTCTTACAGCTATCTATTCAGATAATGGCATATCAAAGCTTTGTCAGCTGGTGCTATCTAAGACGACACTATAAGGTTATCATCCTGTCGTGTGTTGTTCTCCAGATATGCTTGGAGCTTCCTGATCAGATCGGTCACAATTTTGGCTTTCGACGACCCCTGCACTGAAGATCAGAGGCATCATGCCCATTCAAACTGAGGGGACACCTGCCCCCTTGGTTTTTTTGAGCCAATGGATTTTGCATCCAACCTCAAAATCAAATAAGCGTCCATTAATCTGTTATTTGACTTTTAATCTGTTAATATGCACAATATTATACATTCTGTGCTGCATCCTTGTCACTTTTCGGAGATTTTCGCCGTTTTGATAGTGTTTTGATCATGTTACATTACTTTTATTCTGGCGGCAGCTGGCGCTGCAGTCAGAGCGCAGTCGCAGACGTCATCAGTGTCTGGGCGCGCTCACGAGCTCTCTGCTGTTGCTGGCTTGCTGCTGCATTTGGCTATCTGAGGAATTAAAACGTGTTAGAAACGCTCACAACATTTCCAAACCCCAGTACGGTAATGTGCAGTTAACCTTCTCTGTGTAGAAAATGTATGGTTTTAAATGTGACCGTCTCAACGTTATATTAGCAGAGATTCATCTTCTTGGCACAACGCCAAAGTTCGCCAAAGTTCACGCGGGCGCGGAATCTCACATGCTCACATGAGGTAAAATTTAATGCAAAAATCCGTTCCTCTAATAATTTTATCTAAACATATTTTTTTAAATCATTATTGAACATTAAAATCAATCACATGGCTATAGCTTATGTCATTTTCGTTGTTTATATACTTTATGGATTTAAAATTACATTAATTTTATATGATAATGTAGTTGTTGTGCAAAATGCATTAATGACACAATTAAACAAGCCATTAAGACTTAAATAAAACATGCCGTTTCAGATGTGAATATGATGCAAATGTGTCATTATTCCGATTGAATAGTATATGATATGAAATTAGTCATCACTTTTATTTTGGAGGTTTTTGCATGAAAGCAGGGGTTTTCAGATTGTTAGAAATGTAAGTGCCATGGAAAAGACTAAAAGCTCTATAATATTTCATTTGATGTCTGTGTATGCACAAATTTCTGTGAGCTGTTGACACTGTGCCCCCTTAAAAAAAATTGGTGCATGACGCCCCTGCTGAAGATGGCATGCAATCACGTCCTCCTTTGAAGGTCTCTCAAACTGTGATGCCAGGTCCATTGGAATCGGGGTTTCCTTCAGCTTATCTTCAAATACCTCATCAAACACAAGCCTGATCACATCCTCCACATAACTGTAGAAATATTGCGGTCAATAAATCTTTTGTTTTGATCATTTATTTCCCTGCTTCATACATTAAGTTTTTAATTATGAATGTATTTGAAATAAAACATTACTGCTTACGGTATGTCACTTGTGTGTTTTGGGAACATAGCCTTGTACTTTCCCTCTCCTGCTTTTGTTACGGCTTGGTGACATTGTAATGGATGGCTGCAAGGTACAACCTGTAAAAATATAAGCAAGCATAAATTTATTGTAAAAGTAAATACTACTTTATTTAACACAGTTACTAAAATACTTAAATACCTGCACAGCATTCCAATAAATGAGAAAATCAATTTTTTTTGCTGCAAATCTGAAATCTCAGGCTACGGACGGCAAAGGCATCCACTGATGATGGTGATGGAAACATTGTGAAACAATGCTACTGCGTGGGTTCCTATGATTATGCAGAGAAAAAAAACTTTGTCATCATCAGTTATACATTTAAGACTGGTAGTGGTTTCACTAGCTAAATACATCATTTGTGTTACACACCTTTGCTCCTCATATGCCAGTCTGACTCCTTGTACTGTGTGTTATGATGTTGCATGTTTGCATACAGTGTAGAAGGATGTGTCCAGCTGCGAATCTAGGATATAGACAAATAAAACAAACATGTATTCAGTCAAAAAGACATATTATAACAATAGAGTACAACGACTATAAATCGTTAGACTATTCATTAAAACGTTAATGTATTACATATTACATGGCCCAACATTAGCAACACACATTACGTGTTTACTTCGTTTCAAAATCTAAGAAAGCTTCAAGTAAATACAACAGTAAAATACATATAACTTTAAACAAATCATCTGTACTTAGAGTTTCTTGAGTTTGATCATGAGAACAAATTTTACCGGTAACAGTTTAGCTAGTAACTTAGCAAGTTTGTAAACATGTCTAAACCAACATCGATAAAAAAACGATAGTCTGCATAATTCAACATACACGTGTGTAAATATGGTACGTTGTTTATGAAATACAGTATTACAACACAAAACAGTTCGCTTGCAAGCTTAGCTCTACACGCACATTATGTTAATCTCCGGTTACCGGTTACGTAATGTACAGTAAAAGGCAAATAATAAACGTGAATACTTACAGCCTGTGATCCAGAAGTGCACAGTAATCCAACTTTCAGGAGGAGACGTCCAGCTTCGGTTCATGAGAAGCAGTTATTGTGAAAACTCCGTGAACAACTTCTGACTGGATTTTTCCGGAACCGTATTAAACAAGATGTCCTCTGTGGAAGTCCATAAAGTGCTATTTTGCCCTCGTATCTAAAGAGACAGCGTCTACTTGAGAGATTTAATCGCTTAAACGATGAAACAAGAGTTTGCAAACAGAGTCAAAGCAGGGACTCACAACCTCCGCCATTTTAGCTCTCTTCTGACTCGGCGCTCCCCACCCTCGTCTTTGAGGGCGTACCCAAGCAAAGCAGAGAGGGCTGAACTATGATAATGTTGGTCTTATCTACGTCACTAATCCCAGGAAGTAAACTGTTGCCTACAATCCGAGTGTTTTTTGTAGTCCTCGAACGTTAGAGACGATAACTCGCGTCATCGTTTTCTTTGAGGTATGTACTTTTTGAATAGGCTATCGTTAGCATGTACTAATACACACTTACACACAAAATGATGTTTAAAAACGTGTATCCCATAATAGGTGCTCTTTAATTCTGTTTATTATAATTGCTTCTATATTGCTATAAAAATGTTATCTGTCTAGTTTAGCTTCCTCACATTATACAATTTGAATTAATGTTTGGGCGATGCGTGTATGGAGACGTGAAAGAGGAAAGTCTACTGGACCAGAGAAGACAACCAACCATGCATTTCATTCAGAGGTCTGAAATATGACAATATACCCCCCGTTTTCAATTCCACATCATTGTCCATCTGCCCCCCTTCCACATATTCTCACTCCTCCTATTCTACTCAGGGAAATTAAAACTGTATCATTACCCATCCCCCGAGCATCTGTGATGTTGTGAGGTGTGGTGCCTTACAAAAATTAACCATGGTTTTATTGTGGTAAAAGTGTAACCATGTTGTTTTTTTTTTGGTGAATTCATGATTACTATAAGCAAAACCATGAGTTTACTACACTAACCATGGTTTAACAGTTTTTTGGTATTTTTTGTTTACCATGGTTTTACTACAGTAACAGTGGTTTTTAGTTTCAACTGTAGTAAAACCATGGCTAATTTTACACAGAACCCAAAAAATACTAAAGGACAGTACCCACCCAGCCACAGCCTGTTCACCCTGCTGCCTTCTGGGAAGAGATATAGAAGTTTCTGCTGCCGGACTGCAGAGCAGCTTTCCACCCCCCCCCCCCCAGTTATCAGATTGGTAAACTCTAGTTCATCCTCAGCACTGCTCCACTGGTTATAGTTTATTTCGGTTTATTATAATTGCTTCTATATTAATGTTTATTGTCTGCTATGTAGCGGAAGGGAGTTACAAACTAAATTTAAATTAAAATGTTATAGCCTAATATAAAATTATACTTTTTATACTTTTAACCTGTTATATTGTGACAAAATAAATCTACCCACCTACCTTAAAGAAGAATTAAGTGAATGTTTTGGAAAGGCCAAGTCAAAAGTTCTGACCTTAAAATGATTGAAATGTTGTGGAAGGATGAGGAAGCAAGCAGCTCATGTGAGGAAACCCACCAATATTGGTGTTAAAGCTGTTCTGTACAGCTTTAGTCAATAAGCAGGACTGTTCAAAAGTTACTGGAAATGTTTTGTTGCAATTATTGCTGATGTACTCAGCGTGGAAAGCGCTAAGCATTTTTATTAATGCGGTTATGTTTTTGGACTTTCTTTTGAGGACCTTGTAAAATGTTCTTACCTTAGGGCTTCAAAGTGAATGTTCTGATTGCATATGCAATGTCATTGAAAGCATGTATGTGTTATGTTGAATAAATGTTAAAACAGAAGGGCATGCAGGTTTAACTCTGGGCTGGGGGTGAATAGCGATAATGATAACTAGGTAATGAAATTAACAACAATAAATATATCTGTATCAGTAATCTTGATTTAAAACACAGTAACCAAAGACACAATACAGTCAGTCGTTTAAATACTGCCACCTGCTTGTAGAAAGGGGGAACAGTTTGGTCCATTACGGTGGAAACCACATTAAATATTAATTTAATTATATAATATAGCGCTAACAGTAACAACTCTGCACACACAATAAGTTCTTAGTACTGTATTGAATCAAACAATGCCCTCATTAAACGTGAATGGTGATGTGTACGTGGATAGGCACAATATTAAATCACTGTAATAATCTACTGTTGCTAACATATTTCTTTCGGTTCAGGTTTATATAAGCCTATTTATTGATTGAATTTTTTTTCTAACGTTACTCTGTTAGTGCTGCATATTATTATGACCGTTCTAAAACCTTGGCTTTTATTTTGATAGGCTGTATTTACTATAACTTCCGCGTCACGTGGCCAACCTGTCTTTCTTTTAATGTAGATCTTCACACGGAGAAATAAAAAAGGAATTTCCAAAAACCAAAATTGGACCGTTATTTCAATTTTGTTTAGTCGTTTTTCGTTTTTGGATTCAGAAACCAAAAATGGAAGAACGGCTCATTTTTAGTGGTTTTTGTTTTTTTGTTTGAAACGACAAATGAAAAACGTGTGGTTTCTCGTTATTTTGTTTTTTGGTTTAAACGAACAAACAAACTATCAAAACGTACACGGACCATCAATCTTGATACCGATGTTTACTGTCATGAAGTGTGCCATCACCTGTGTAAACAACAAAATACACCAAAACAATTTATATAAATTTTTTTGTTTAATATCAAAAAAAAATGCTTTTTTGAAAGCATGATTACTATTCGTAGTATTAAGCAGTCAAAAACTTACAACTTAATGTAGGGTAGACAAAGTCAGGGGTCGGGCACATCTCATCCAAGTGTGTTGGACACAAAACTTGATCTTTAGCACAAACAAGGAGATATGACAAATTAGAACAATAACAAATGTGTATACCGTTTAAGCCATATCTACACAATTCATATCTACAGTTTGCCATACCTTCTTTTTAACTGTTTGTAGAATCTGCAACATCTTCATTTGGTTTGTGTTGATCTTCAACTGTCATAAAGTCCGTTCACGGAAGGGAACTTTGTTGCCTTTATAGTTTGTTCCAACGGGCCATTAAAGTTGCCACTGACCTGAGAGCTGTTACAGACAGCTGAGCTCTCCGATATCGTTCATGTTGTGCGTTCATGTCAAATATGTGAGTAATCACGCATATTGTTACATCTTTAGCACCTTGTGCCTGCTATTGTGAATGTTTGATGTTATGCCAGTGTTTATATATGCAAATGACGATCGAGACGCGATCGCAGTAATCTGATATGTATATTAGCCATGTTAGCATTGTACACGCTGATGCTCACTAGTGATGGGAAGTTCGGATCATTTTTCTGATTCGGATCTTTGAATCTCGTTCATCAAAATGAACGAATCTTTTTTTGAGTCATTTCGTTCTTTTCGTTCATTTAAAATATGATTACCTATAATTTCACAAATTACCCCAAAATAACCACTTATGCAAACAAATATGACATTTCTAACAAGTTATGAGAAATAAAAATCCTTATTTCATTATTTCTTGACACAAGCTCTGAAACATACACAAGAGATAGAAATTATTAGCTTACTCCAAGTCAGTCCTCGTGTACAAGTCATGGTAATGCAGCCAAAGCCCAAATATAAGAAACGGAACTCCATATTTATCAAATTTGTACGCCTCCTCTCGTGTCTAACTTACAGATGTTAGTTGTCAACTCGTCACTGTCTTACTGACTCTCTGTGTTCGGCCAGGCTGTGCCGTATGATATACAGCACAGGAACGGAAAGAGAAATGATTATTTCATCATTCTCTCGAGTTCGGGACGAATTCGAGTCTTTTGTTCTTCCTGTCAGCCTCATAGAGGCTATGCTGTCAGTACCGGAAAGATAAATGATTAGTTCATTCAAGTCTTGAGATCGGGTTCGGCCGGGTCCGAGTCCTTATGTCACGTGACCGCGGGTATATCACATTAAATACAACATTAGATTCGTATTATTGATTGCGTCTGAATGTATCCTATATTGTTTTATATTTAGTAAATTAAATACAAAATATGTGCAAAAACATTATTTGAAAAATAAAAGTTCCATCTTATTGAAGAACGAAAGACTCGGACCCGACCGAACCCGAACTCGAAAGGTGAACTAATCATTTCTCTTTCCGGTACTGGTAGTGTAGCCTCTATAGGACTGACAGAACAAAAGACTCGAACCTGTCCCGAACTCGAGACTCAAGAGAACGATGAACTAATCATTTCTGTTTCAGATTCAGAGCCCATATGTTGCGCAATGCGCATGCGCGGTCAACACAAAATGAACGAATCACTCTCTGAGACAACTCGGTAGTCCCGAGTCATATTAAAGATTCGTTCAAAATGAACGAATCGTTCATGAACGACACACCACTAATGCTCATGTGCAACCATGTGCTTCGCACTATATTTAATAACTATTTGAGTTCATGTTATATACTGTTCATTTACTTAACTAAACTAATAGTTATGTGTAATGTTTACATGACTGTTTTAATCACATAACTGAAACTTAACTACTGAAGTGAAAGTATACAGATTTATTCATTTATATGTTTATTTTACAGACCACAACGTAATTCATCATTACTCTCCATACTCCTACCAATGTATATGGCTATCATTGCTTGACTGCTTAATTATAATAAATAGAAGTTTATAGAATTACTTCTCCATTGACTGATTCTCTAACAGGAATCATTATCCTTATTTATCCGCTATGAGAACAGCGAATTAAACTAGATGTGGGAAGGCTTCCGCACATCAACTGTAAATAAAATGAAATTGTAATTAATGATATTTACACCACAAATAACATCTCCCATTTGTTTAAGTGTATTTTCAACCGAGGCAATCACCTGGCTTGGATTTTGAATGATTATATTTTGGAGGAGGTAGGACACAGTACTTTTAACAGCTTGTTTATTTTTATTTGGATTAGGTTCTGCTTTTCCTTTGTACAGAACAAAAGCAAATGAAGTTAATCAAACACTTATACTGAACTTTTAATACAAAACAGTATTTAACATTTACATCTGCAATGTTTAGGTAATGAAATCATTACAATTCCATCATGCCAAATAACTTTTATCTTTCAGATAATTTACTTTCTGAAATATACTCTCAAAAGGCTACATAAATAAGTTAAAGTAATAACTTTGACTGTATCATTAAACATACTTTATGGTATACCATGTATAAGTTCAGAGTAACTTTTAGCCTACTAAGTTAGCTAATTTTACCCATACAGTATGTGTGGACAATTCTGGCAACGTTTATTTCGGTTCCTTCGTCAAACAACTAAAACTTAAGCACGTTAATCAAATAATACAAAATGTACTTACAATGGTAGATTTTAAATAATATATAGACACAACTCCTTCATAAATTCACCCTCTCCTCGTGGCTGGCTCCACCGCACTTCCGGGAGAACACGTGACGTGACAACTATCTCGCTAGAAAATCTATCATATTGCGCGATTTCGTAATATCCCAAGATTTATTACTACCTTTTGTAAATACAATCTTGGCAGCACAGTTTTTGAAATTACATACAACTCAGACCTAAATGGTAACGGGATATATACTTTCTTTACATTTATATGCATACATTTAATAATAAAACGGGTTGAAATAATGACTTAAATGTATTGTGGCTTTGCAATCACACTGGGCACTTTGTGATTATAATTTAAACAAGATAAAGTTAATATATTTACTTTGTATACAAATCGTGTATTTCATAAAGATAATTATGTTTTTTCCTACTAGTCTAGTCTAGACGTGTAAAAGACGTCAGTGGACGTCTATTCACAACCTCTTAAAAACTACTTTTTGCACTTAAATTAATTATTGCAGTATTAACCAAGGTGTAAGCACATCATTTGCATATTTCACAATGACTTCATAGAAGGTTTATCATTTTTTATAGAGGGTCATGATGGACTATAAATGCACATGTAAAAGACGTCACCTAGTGATGTCCTCTTACAACCGATTCACAACAGGGTATAAATATTAAAGCACACGTGGTAAAAGTCAAAGTAACAATTATACATGCAACCCCATAGAACTATAGACATGTACAAATGTATCTGAATGCATTTTTATGAAATTGTGTTACATATTTTCACCGAATTATGCCGTCATGCCGCGACTATTTTTGGCCAGGGACACGACGTTGCGGTCGGACCAATGTTTGCTGGGAGGGAACATACCTGTATGTAAGATCTTTAGATAAGGAGATTATAAATATGAATGGTGCTATCAGGGGATGCATGGTCTTGCCGCTCTTTACTTTAGACTTTCACCTTTACCGTTGCGTCTCTTTCTCGTCTTACTAAACCAACAGATGTGTGTACTGTGAAGTAACGTCGCGTCAAACGACATCGCTCCAGCTGCGGACGCGTCACTGGTATAAACGCGAGTAAACTTAAACTTTATAACAACCAACAGCATTATGTGCGGGAACTTCTTTCTTTATTTGGCGGCACAGTTTCTTGCGCACGGTTGGAGAGACCTCTGCATGCCAGAGACTCAGCTGCACGAGCACAGAGAGAGCGAGCGCGCGCGAAAGAGAGAGAGACCTGCACCTCACTAGTGCTTATTATGAAATTTCAGAAATTACTCTTTCATTTGTTGGTGGATTATTTCCCGTTTCTCTGTCTCACTCAGTCTAACATGCAGGAATGCCAAGTTGACAACGCGCACTTAATTACATTCTGCGGAATAGAAAAAGTTAAGTCTGACATTTTATTTCACGGTAAGTTACCGTGGACCAATCAGCAGCCATGTAACGTGCAATTAGAGTGATTGACAGAAAACCTGACAAGTTACAAATAATATGACCTTTTCAGCTCATCATGAACGCGAACATGGGAGGCCCCTGAACTTGGGAGGCCCCTGGGCTTCAGCCCAGGTAAGCCTGTGCATTAAGGCGGCCCTGGCTGTGACCACAATGCAAATCTCAGGTAAGTTCTTATCTGTAAGTGTCATTATCAAATCACATGATTTTGTAATACTATATACACTGTAAAAAAATAATATGCCCCATCTACTCAATAAAATTGTGGCAACAGATTACAAGCAATATCATTAATTAACATTCAACAAATAAAAATTGATTTAGATTTACTCTATAAACTCCTTAATATTAACATATTCAAAAAGACAAACTGCAATTTGCAATTAAAAAATGTATTAAAATTTAAACAAAAATATTGGGTATACAGAACAAAGACCTATTCAGTAAATACTATTCAATTATACTATTTTAATTTAACTTCATGATTTAAAATGTATCCATTAATATTATTATTAATAATGAGCATTATATCTGATTTTAGAATGGCAGACAAAGATGAATCAATTCTTATTTTATTGCAGTCAAAAGAGCAGGAAAACATCTAATTTTAATGGTGTATTTGTAACAGTGTAAACTTCAAAAAGTATTTTACAGTCTTTAAAGAAAACCGTCCACATTTCCCGACGAAAGGTTCCATGTTTGTGTTCTACTACATTGATTCACATCCAGAACATCAGACAGCAGTTTAGACTTACTGTACTATAATCAGTTTATAAACTTTGAAGAATCCAGCTCCAAGAAAAGTTTCTGAAACACCTAAAAAGATGCCTGGGATACTGGAGATTCAATGCATAGATCCAATCCAAGGAGGATAAAGCATGCCCTGGGAACACCTTTAAGGCCTCGATAACAATTCCAGCATCCCTTGGGCTGCCACTCCTAGAAGATCCATTCTTTACAATTACAGCCATCACAAGCTGCTCAAGTCCCGCCTCTTCATCATTATCCGGCAACATTAAACAGCAATTATGTCTAAAAACCTTATATATTTTTACAGCTTGAATATTGAAATAATCCACACTTAAACTTGTATATTAAAATGTTTTAAAGAAAACTGGAAGATATGTGCAATGGAGTTCATCTGAGTTTGTGGCTATTCATGTGTGTTCTCATTGGAATTACAAATATCATCAAAATTTTTTTGAAAAGATATATTATCTATATTTATAACTTGGGCAAATCTTTTCAATTTTTTCTGTCACACGATAGGATACAGTCACATATTTATTTGATAACCAAGTTACTCACATGTGTATATACAAACACATACACTATATACACAATATAATATGTACAATATATTTATTTAATAATATTCCTCACCTTTAGTTGTGAATAAAGTTCTTCCTCAGCAATGTTTCACGTTGTCTGCAGGAAACTGCAGTACAGGCCTTCATGAACACAGAATTTAGTTAATAGGTCGCGAAATTAATAATAAAAATAATAATAATAAGTATTATTATTATTATTATAAATGTTCATTTTACATTATGTAGAAAGCCTAAACATTTTAAAAAGATAACTTATACATTTAATATCTTCCTCACCTTTTGTGGAATTAAATGAATAATGTTACATTTCCCCTCAGTAATGCTTCAAGTGTCGGTGGGCAGCAGAAAACTCCAGTAAGAGGCCTTTGTCAAACAATTCAGTCAGCAATGTTTCATGTTTTCCGCGGGAAAAAATCAACACAGGGCTTCACAATTGAGCACACAATTAATTTACAGCGGAGAATAGTTTTACATTACCATTTGAATCGAATACATTGTGGATATAATTAACACAAAACTAAATAAACCGAAAAAGACCGCAGTAAAGTCACACTTATCTTTAAAACACGAACCTCAGAGCGAGCGAGCAGATTAAGAGAACCCACCCATTCAGATGAACAATATGGCTGAATCCGAAACCGCATACTGCCATACTATATAGTAGGCAAAAAGCAGTAGGCGAACGAATAGTATGTCCGAAACCTCAGTATACATAAAAGGGTAGGCGAGAATTAGCGGGATTTTGGACTATTTCTCGCGAGATTCAGAGGCACGTGTACTTAAGTATTGTCCGAAACCGCCTACTTACTGAAAATGTAGTAGGGGAAACAGCACGTGAACAGAGTAGTAAGTCCGAATCCTCAGTATCCATAAAATCAGTAGGCAAGAAATCCCCGGATGCCCTACTGAGTCCGCCCAGATTCTGAAGCGTGCATCGGATGGACACTTATATCCCAGATTTCCCATGATGCCACAGGAAAGCAAAGCAATCGACCAGAGACCAGCCAATCGTGATTTCGATACACACACAGGGCTGTTCCTCAGCACCCAGACTTCACGCACAGACCAGTGCTCAGCTGATTCATGAAAATAAAGCTGTAGAATTGTCACAGCTGTGTTGAGCTGAAAGTAAATATGTGATGGTTTTTTAGAAAAATACATTTGAATAAAGTTTTGTTTCATATGGGATTACTTCTATACGTTTTCATTTATTGTGATGGTTTTATTCATTAATTTTTTATTCATGTTTCCTGTTGTTTTAAGTAAATACAAGAGATTGCTTCACTAAAATGTATATAATCACATTGCCTGCAGTGTCTAGTTTGTATTCAAGCACAGCTGTCATCTGACAATAGATATTAAATTACAATCTGCTTGTTTTACTTATTTTGTCCACTACAAAATAATGTGTAATATATGTGTAACACTGTTACAGATCAAGTTACTGATGCAATCAGGTGTTAGTGCACCTGTCCCTCATACACACGCATACGTTTTCATGTCTGTTATTAGGTTTGTTCGAGTTTATGCACCGCTGTAAGAACCAACAGCTGGATGACATCAAAGTACCGTGAGAGGTTTATGACAGTCACGTGACGCATTCAATGGAGTAGCAGTGTTAACGACGAGCTCCGGTAAAGCCTTCGAAAATCCTCCTCCTTAAACTCTATATTGCTTCGAGGGAACTAAAAATATATGTAGAGGGGACAAGACATGTCTAAGAAACAACTTAATTCTGGTCACAGACTTCGGAATAGAGAATTAACGAACTTTACCACGCACTCCTCTCCGAAAATGGCGGACGCTCTTCTGAGTCCAGACGACATGGACGCGTTTGTGAAGAAAATAACAGCAGAGGTTCTCGCAGGCGTCGATAAGGCGTTGGACAACAAGATTGATCCAGTGCTAGAGAGACTGTCTGCGGTAGCGACACATGTAGAACAGATGGAGAACCGTGTCACCGAAGCCGAAACGCGAATATCGGCGGCGGAAGACACGGTCTCAAAAACAAGCGCGGATTTGAGCGGGCTGAAGAAACAGCTAGACGTGGCTCTGGAAAAGATAGATGACTTGGAAAATAGGTGCAGGCGGTGTAATCTGCGAATTGTGGGCCTACCTGAAGGAGAGGAGGGGACGAATGCGGTGGTGTTCCTCAGGACCTGGCTGCCCAATTTGCTTAATGTCGACTTCAAGGACAACCAGGTGAAGATAGAGCGCGCGCATCGTGTCCCTTCGCGTCCTCCCATATCAGGTGAAAGACCGAGGGCACTGATCCTGAAGCTGCATAACTTCCAAGATAAAGTGCGCATTCTACAAGCCGCAAGAACCGCGAGTCAGCTGGTATACAAACGCCACAATATATCTATCTTTGAAGACTTCTCTGCGGCCATAGTGAGGAAAAGACAAGCCTTTGGAAATGTGAAGAAACGACTCCGTGATCGGGGACTCCGCTTTGCTATGATATATCCAGCGACTCTTCGAGTACAACACAACGGCGGCGGAAAATTCTTTAAACAACCGACAGAGGTCGAGTCTTTCCTGGATGGCCTGCCCGATCCCTTAACCACAACTATTCCTGGCCCAAACCGCTTCGGAGAGGCCTGAATGATACGGTATTAGTTTGTTTGTGCTCTTTGTGACTTAATCTTGTCACCTCTGCGCTCTTTTGCTTTTATATAAGGAATGCAACTGTTCTAATCGTTGGGAATTAATCTATCAGCAGTCAGAGAATAACTGTTTGTTGGAGTTTAAGGGGACTGATGTTTAAAGGAAATATAAAAAGGAAAAATAAGTATGTAGAAGGCCAGCCGTCTCAGCGAACTGACGATCAATCTATTGACACCTTTCCATCTTACGGTGTTCCTTCTGAATACCGTGCACTCATTGTTTGTTCCTAACAAGCTTCGGTCATGCAATGTTTCCAAGGAGGCAGAGTGGTGTTCACTATTGCTCTCAAATGTGAAACTGACCAGCGTCAGACTTCCCTTGTCTATTCCTAAAAATGTCTGTAAGTTGGTACATGTAAATAGTTCTATGTTCGACATGCAGGGCAACACAACTTCACCCCTCTCTTCGTTTTTTTTTTTTTTTTTTTTTTTTTTTTTTTTTTTTTTTTCCTTTTTTTTTTTTCCTTTTTTTTTCTCTTTTACGCAATACTGTGCATGTCACCGCTGTATATTCGAATATTATGGATATACCTTTCCTATCTCCCAGAATTGAGCAGATCAATTACATTTCAAAACATGGTAGGGCACCTCGTACATTGGCGCAGTTGGTATACTAACTAACCCCTCGACTATGCCGGTGGATAAAACAATATTACACATATGTAGCTGGAATGTGAAGGGTGTTAAAAATCCAGTAAAAAGAAAAAAGATTTTAAACTATTTAAAAAAGGAACAAGTTCATATTGCATTTCTGCAGGAGACACACTTAACGGACAGTGAGCATGTTAAATTAAAGAGAGACTGGGTGGGACAAGTTTATAGCTCGTCATTTACTAGCAAAAGTAGGGGCGTTGCTATTCTCATAAACAAATGTATGCCACTATCGGATATTAATACCTATTCCGATAAATCAGGACGGTTTATCCTACTTAAAGCTACATTGGCGGGACAACCCATTACCCTTATGAATGTCTATATTCCCCCTATCCAATCCAATGATTTAATTACGCAGGCCTTTTCTAAGTTTGCTGAATGGCAATGTGAACATAGTGTAATTGCGGGGGATTTTAATTGCACATTGCAACCGAAACTTGACAGGACGTCAACACCTAATGAAAAGCCCTCGAACAGGGCACAGGCATTAAATGAGATGTGTGAGGAAACTGGCTTGGTGGATGTCTGGCGAGCTTTGCACCCCGGAGACAGAGAATACACATTTTTTTCTAACGTCCATAAGACTGCGAGCAGAATAGACTACTTTTTCTCTCCCAAAAATTCACTCCAAAATGTAATAGACTGCAACATAGGCAACATTGTAATCTCGGATCATGCGCCCGTCTTTCTTCGGTTAGGCATGTCCAACCAAATATTCTACCCGGCCTCCTGGAAATTCAAACCATGGCTTGCTCATGACCCAAATTTTGAATCCTATCTTAAAGAGCAAATAAAATTGTTTATTTCGGACAATAAAACCCCGGAGGTGTCTCCTAATCTGCTTTGGGACACTGCTAAGGCCTATATTAGGGGGTTGATTATCTCTTATGTTTCCAACCAGAAAAAAAAGCAGCTGGCAGATCAGAGAAAATTAGAAGCTACGCTTCACGGTCTCAAAATAAAACATGATACTTGCCCATCGGATGTGCTCCTGGCGGAGATAGACACCACTAAAACCGCCCTTGAAGCAATTCTCACAAATAAAGCTGAAAAATCTGTGTTCTTTGCTAGACAGCGGATGTACGAATATGCCAATAGACCTAACAAATATCTAGCCAATCTATTGCGAAATCGGTGTCAAGCCCAGGTCATATCCAGTATCAAAGACCAAGAAGGCAAAGGTCAGCACGATAACAAAGCAATTAATGATATCTTTAGGGAATTTTATAAAAAACTTTACTCATCCCAATCTGGCCCTCTGTCGGGTGATGATATGAACAAATTCCTAGCTGGTTTAAACTTGGGGGAATCAACGGAGGAACAAAGACAGATGTTAAATAAACCGATTGAACGCAGTGAAATTTTGAATTGTATTAATAGCCTTCCTAAAGGTAAAGCACCAGGGCCCGATGGGTTTACAGGGGAATTCTATCAGAAATTTAAAATGGAGCTGGGGGGCCTAATGCACGAAATGATACAGTACTCACTCGATTCGGACGGGCTTCCTGAATCCATGACAGAAGCCAACATATGTGTTTTTCTAAAAAAGGGCAAATGCCCTGAGGAGTGCGGCTCTTATCGCCCTATTTCTCTGCTCAATGTGGACACGAAAATTGTGGCAAAGATATTAGCCACTCGGCTTGAGTTAATTCTTCCCAAAATAATCAACCCTGACCAGACGGGCTTTGTTAAAGGCAGATCCTCAGCTCATAACATCAGAAGGCTTTTTAACATAATTCAACATTCAAACCAGTTTGCAAAGTCTGGAATAGTGATTTCACTAGATGCTGAGAAGGCATTCGATAGGGTCGAATGGCCATATCTGCTCTCAGTACTCTCTAAATTTAACTTGGGCGATACATTTATTAAATGGGTTAGGATTTTGTATTCTTCCCCCACGGCGAGTATTATCACTAATGGTCTTAAATCCCCCAAGTTTACACTAGCGCGAGGAACTCGGCAGGGCTGCCCAATGTCGCCGCTGCTCTTTGCATTGGCCATAGAACCGCTGGCTGCGGCCATTAGAGATAACCCGTCCATTGAAGGAATTAGTTTGGGAGAGAAAACGTATAAAATCTCGCTATACGCGGATGATATCCTCATTTACCTCGCGTCTCCACAACAATCAATTCCACATCTTGTTGATACAATTTCTCACTTTGGTTCCTTCTCTGGGTATAAAGTAAATTTCTCGAAGTCAGAGGCAATGGCACTAAATAAATCACACTCCCACAACCCTACAGTCTCTCATCCCTTTAAGTGGTCTCCTGCGGGATTTGTGTACCTGGGTATAAAGATTACACAGAAGCTGACAAACTTATACAAAAGCAATTTTGTCCCTATTCTTGCTAAGATCAGATCAGACCTAGACAGATGGTGCAACCTTCCTTTATCAATACTAGGTCGTATCCACTTGGTCAAAATGAATATTTTACCCCGCCTTCTATACCCATTCCAAATGTTACCTGTCCTTATTCCTAACAAAGCACTTAAACAGCTACGGGGCTCTATTATCTCCTTTATATGGCAGAAAAAAATACCTAGATTGAGATATAGCTTGTCGTGGATTTTTTCAGGAGAATCAGAGACGGTTGAGATGTAAAATTCTCTTCAAAATATTTTATTAAAGAATTGTGTCAGACAGCTTGAAACACAATACTGGTCATAGGGTGTATACACCTGCATTGGTAAAATGATGATCACAATGACTATGACAATGACCCCGTTCTGAGTTTTTCAGTATATTATATAGTGGTCCAATAGTGGTCCAGTAGCCCTGCCTTTCTTTCACTCTGTACTATCCCAATGCTCAGCAGACTCCTGCCTTTAGGCCCCTTAGCTCCTTCTCATAACTCATGACAACTTGGTGATGCTGTGGCTTTATCTCTATAACATTCCAAGTTGGTACATAAATCCTCCCATGGGTGGTAAAACTCAGTGTCTTTGTTCTCTAACACATCATACAACTATTTCGCTATCCTTACCAAGGACACCCTTATCTCCTCCAGGCCTAGCTGTGGAAAAACACTGTCATGGCAAGCAACAGAGAGACAACTTAATTCATTTAGACCTCAACAATATAACACATTAAAAGTATGCTTTATATAAAACATTTATACTAAGCTTAAGATAAAACACTCAAAATTTCTCTACCATATATCCCCCCTTCGGAAACTAAATGTTTTCGATAACCACCCTGCAAATATGACTGCTGATACCAGAGAAGCCGGGCTAGGTACTTTAAAGAAAGAAAACATATAAAAGAATAAAAATACCCCTGACAGTTCGGGCCAGACCCTCAGTCACTTTTCTAATTTCAACAGTCATTTCACAAGGGTTATCCTTTAAATGATAATTAATAACCTGTAAAAAACAGTAATGATTAACAACATGAAAAATATAACATAACATTCAATTTTAAATCTAAAGCAAGCATATCATCCTTTCAAAAAATTCTTTTCACTTTCTGGTAAGCCGTGCTAGGTGGATGTTTTACCTCCACCCCCAGGAGATTCCTGGACCATCAGTCACTTACCAGGCTTGTTACACTGTCATCACACCGTGGACAGTGATGCTTAAAACCATCCCTTTCCCTATTTTACACACACTTCAGGTTTGCAACTTGCATTACTAATAAAAGATTATAACTTGTAATAAAAATAATAAATGCAAAAGATAATACCTTGTTAATAAATGATAACAAACGCAAAAAAATATAAATGTTAATAAAAAAGAATAAATGCATTAGTATAGGTGACACCCTATGTCCAGTTTTACATGACCAGTAACATAATGATTCTCACATGAGAGTGTTTTGCTCTGGTGGGCAGTCCACACAGAGTCTTTCTAAGATACATGAATTCTATATGTATATGTGTAGGGTGCATCTTCCAGCTTTCGGCGGTCTTCAACCCATGCGCTTTGCACGCGTAGAGAGCCGTGTGAGGGAGGAGGGTACTAGAGCCTCGTTGGTTCCCCATCACACATGGATGTTGTCCTCAAATCTATCTCCCTCGTCGTCCTCATTAATTTGTACCCGTTGGTACATTATCTTACCCATTCCTTTGTCGATAGTTTCCCAATCAAACCCTTGATACATGGTATGCAACAACAATCACACAATGCCAGGATATCAACAGCTACAGCAGCTGACATCAGTAAAGAAGTTATCAGTGTACCTCATTTCCCAAACCATTTTCCATCATTTTTGTAAACGGATCATCTATCCCAGAGTTCTCAGCCAATTCATTTGACAAGTCAGTCAAACATTCTAATGCCCTTATAATGCTCTCATCAGGGGCAGTATTGTAAGAAATAAATTTTCAGCATCCATCATCTATAATTTTTTTAACACCCCCCTTTTCAGCCAACCACATATCTAATGCCAGCCTGTTTTGTTGTGCCATCAGTGACTTAGTCCCATTTGTTCTGTTATCCCCTTAACGTAATACAATTAATTAATCCAATCCACATTTTTATTGAGGGTTGACCACCAGAAAAGAATTGACTCAAAACTTGCAACAATCTGATATCTCACTTTGTATTCATCTGGCACCCCCCTTGGAACCCCTATGGCATCTATATACTGTACATTCTATATACACATATTATCATAAGATCCACCAGGCAGATTTCTTTTCTGTCTGTTAATACTCTTAACACTTATTTTATCATGTAGGCTCCCAAAATCAGGTAATGAAAACATTTGAAATGGCATTATTTAATTGTACAAGGGTACAGGTTCCCTTCCAATTTACTCTTAAACTTGGCCTTAAATTCATGTCAACACACATTCACCATACGTCTGCCCTTTCTGTGGTCTGGCCTACAAACCAGTTAGCCTTGTATCCCTCTTTATCATTTGTAACATCAATTTCTTTTTGGCACCACCCATCTGTAAAATGGTTATCTTAAAACATGTATAATTAACCTTATAGGCCTGTATATTTGGTGGGAGAAACATTTTCATGATTAGAAACAAATAAAAAACAGTCATACAATCTTCATCCTCCATATCCTTAAATGCTTTGATCATACATTACCCATTCATTGTGATCTCCAAATCCAGTTTCTATGGTTCATCACATCACTATCTAAAAAATAAGGTTACAGTGTTTATCATATGGTTATTTCAACATAATGACATGGAGACAGTTGCTGGGGGTCGTCTTCTCTGGTACCTGGAAGCAATGAGTATTATAATACCACAATTTGGAACATTTTACCTTAACAGCTGTTGGGCTAGCTTCTGTGACCTCATACGAGCCTTCTCGTCTGGGTTCATCCCACTTACGCTTGTAAACTTTAATCTACACCCAGGTTTCTACAGGAAAAGGTGTTGCAGTCTCGTCACCAGGTGTCTCTGTGTGCCTGCTTTTAATCTGTAAAATAGCTTTATGTTTTCTCATTAGTTCAGCCATATATTCAATAATATTCATTAATATATTCATATTTTATATTCATTAATATTCAAATAATTTTTTAGATCCTCCTCATGCTCCAAATTCATTTCATTTTGATTAGCTTTGAACATTGGTGTTTCTGTTACCAATTCATGAGGGGATAAACGTGTTTCCCTGTTAGTACTAGATCTTATGGCCATGATGAGCGCTATTGGTAAGGCCTGAACCCAATTTAGTTTAGTCTGTGCACAGATTTTGGCTATTTTTGATTTTAAGTATGCCATTACACCTCTCAACCGCCCCTTGAGACTGTGGATGATACACTGATCCAAATTTTTGGGTTATTCCTACCCTAGCAAGTGCTTTTCTCAACAGGTTGGCCTGAAATCCTGGTCCATTATCTGCCTGCAATACCTTGGGAAGCCCAAATCTTGGGACCAACTTCCCTCTTAAGTGCTCCAGCCACTGCTTGCGCACTCTGCGTTCACACTGGATTGAAGCTTCTGTCCATCTCTAAAAAACACATTTTCTCCTTAATTGGGTGGATCATATCTACAAAATCCATCACTAGATGCACAAATGGTCCTTCCACACTTGGAAACAGACACATTGGATGTACTGCTGGTTTGACATTTCTTTTCATATACATGTCACACTCTGACAAAAATGACAAAAATTTGCTAATTTTGTTTTGCATATTGATAAACCAGAAACCCTGTTGTCTCAAAATCTTATCTATCATCTCCCCCCTCGCGCAATGTTCACTACCATGCGCGTTCATCATTACCATTTTCTCCATTCTAGATGGAATTACTAATTGTTGATGGTCTGTTCTTCACAAACCTTTTACATTGACAACACCTCTGCTTTGCCACTCCATCTTTTCAATTTGTTACACTGCATTTTGCATGTCTCTGATTTCATCTACAGTTACGTCTGCGGAAATGCTCACCTGTTCACTTTCAGTCTTTTTACCTGACCTTGTCACTACCATGGACATGGTTTCAGCTCGCTCTGGTTTTGCCGCGCCTAATTTTGCTTCCTCGTCTGCTTTTTAATTTCCTTTTTCATAAAATTAGTCTCCTTTTGTTTATGCCTTACACTTAATTACATTTACTTTAGCTGGTTTTTGTATTCCCTCAAATAGTTTTGTGATCTCTGTAAGATGTTTAGTTGGGTGGCCGTTACTTTGCTTAAACCCATTATCACGCCATATTCCCCCAAAATAATGCACCATGCCATCATTATTTTCCAATTTCCCTATCTAATATACTTCTGGTCTAACTAAAAGGGTTAGCTCCTGTTTAGTTATTTTGGTTAGACACTGCAACGTTAATCCCTGTGTTTTGGTTTTGATGGTAACATCTAATTTACACAAAATTTTCCTTGCAATTAATGTGATCGGAACCTGAGGTGCCATCAGAAATTGATTTACAACAGTTTTCTCTTCTATCTGAACCATAATTGGTTCTGACAGACACATTTTCATAGGTTTCCCAGAGAATCCTATTGTTCTAACAGATGATTGTGATGCAACAACCCCAGGTACCAATTTTGGATCAATTGAGCTGCATGTAGCCCCGGTGTCAATTAAACATTCAATTTTCACTCCATTAATTATGCATGTTAATTTAGGCTCTTCCCAATCATTTTCGGATAATGCCACCTGTTGGTTAATTGGACCCTCAGAACACCCCTATTGCTTCCACGGGTTTGTTGGACAGTCACGCCTAGCCTGAGTATTCTCCCCACATCCCCAGCAAACATTGTTTTGCCCGAAATATGGACCCAGATCAGCGGATGCCCTGTTCAGAAAATATCCCCTTCCTCTGCCTCTTGGCCATCTTCAAAAATTAATTCCTGTACTCTGTCCACTAGGTGCCATTACATTCACAACTACTGGTTGAGACGGGGCTGCGCCCTGGGGATGCTGCCATAGGTTCCGATTTTGGGTTTGATCCGCAGCTTGTTTTGGCAGATCAGCTACCTGTTCAGACTTATTAGGAGGGTGTGTTGCAACCATTTCGCCCTGAGAGTGGCTCGCTGACTCATATGACCCTGCCCATCCCACTACATAGGTTCCCCTGGGGTCCTAAATAATGTTTTTGTGTCTTTTCTTTTCCTCCAGACTAACTTGAGCCAGCTTTCGTATAGTCTCTTTAGCTTGTTGCTCTAAGTCTCTTTCGTGTTTCTGGTGTTTGGAAGCATGGTGTTTTAGGGTCTCCACCCACTGGCTGTGTGGCATTGCATCTAGCCCTGGGGTGTCACTCAGTTTGTTTTGCACAGACACTGGCAGTGCGTCCAGCAGTTCCTTTCTGAAAAGTCTGGTTTCAAAGTCTCTTGGGTCAGTAGGATCTTTTCTCAGCCCCTGCCCTCTCCAAGTTTGCATGTTTTTAGCAATCCACAGTGCACAGTCCTCCTGACCCAGTGCAGCGGGGGTCAGTTTGGTGCTGTCAAACTTGACAGGAAACTCAGTTCTCAAGGCACCCCAAAGTCTACCTCTGTAATAGTCAAGAGCCTGGCCGTTAAAATCAGATGAAACCACACTCTGTCCCATACCTGCTAACCACAACACATCCTCCATTTCTCTTAAACTAGTATTTTTTGCCAGTAAGGCTTTTATGTCACCCACCGCCAATCTTGTACCTTGCGTCTCTTTCTCCAACGCAGCAATCCAGGGACCAGCACCGTCTCTTAAACTTGGCAATAAGTTTATTATAGTCTCTAAATCTCTATGAGCCCATGGAACATACACAGCTGTTTTTCCTTCAATACGCAATGGAAATACACTCACACCTGGCTCATTCATTCCACCTCTAGGGGTACTTTTCAATAATGGGGATCTGTCCTCTATTGGGTCAAAGTCTAAAGCTAATGTGTCCCTATACTCCATATCTCTGTTTCTCTCCTCTACCAACATCTTAGCTCTGTAAGTTCTTAATCCATCAGGTCCTGACATTTTTGTCATATCTATACCACCTTTAGAGGCTGGGTACTCTTGTGTCATTTTCATATTTAGCCAGTCGTCAGTTTCTCGCTTTCTCTGTTCCATAGCATGCACTGCCCTAACCTTTTGTTGCTTAAGCACCCTTTCTTTTGCTCTCTCTCTATCCTGCCTTTCTTGCTCCAAAATCATCCTTTCTTCCTCTTGTAATCTTTTACTAAGCTCTCTGTCCTGTGACAGCCCTGCTAAACCCAAAGACTTCACCTCTTTAGTTAATTCTGTTATTTCCTTTGCTCTCTGTTCAATTAGTTGGTCCAGATGTTCTAACTGAGTCCTGGTATACTGACTAGCTCCTCCTGCTGCCTGACTTTGTTCACTGAATGATCCTTCCTTGCCTCTATGCATCTCATCATACAGTTCCACATTTCCATCAACTTCTAATTCCCCTTTAAGCTGCATAGTTCCTTTAATAACTGGATACAGTGTGCTAGCATTTGGTGAAGCAACAGGAGTGGTTGGGGCTGGAGTGAGAGCTGTAAAGGGAGGGACACTCTCAGAGAAAGTAGTGAAGGGAGGGCAGTTTGTGTGTGTGGTAGAGGGAGGGCATGGATTGAGAGAGGCAGAGGCAGTGGGCGGTGCATAGGGCGGTGGCTTAACTGTTGTAGTTACCACAGGTAATTGGTTTGCAGTGTCTAATGGTTGTTCTAGCAATCTTGTCTTTTCTATTCTTTCGTTTTGCTTTGCCAGCTCTTGAACTCTGACCTCTTCTCTATCAGCCATCACTCTTTCAGCTTCCTTACTCCAGCAACCTCTAGCTTTTTCCCACAATTCCATTCCATCTAACAAAGCTTTCCTCTTTTCTTTCTTTCCATCCTTCTTTGCTTTCAACTCCTGATTAGCTATGTAATTAGTCATCCAAATTTTCATACTCTTTGTTTTTTCTTTATTCCATGTTCCCTGTTCTGGCCAGTTAAATGGAGGTTGCTATCCTTTCTTATATTTGTTACTTCTGGTATACCATTTTAGATCATTACACCACTTAGCCAATGCTTTACCATCAAAGCCTTTGTCTTGTAAGTTACACCATTCCACCGGGGCCACAGTGATAGCACGCTCTAATTCTTTTGTTGCTGCTTCCATGTTACACTGAATGGTTGTTTACTTTATTTATTTACCAATAAGTCAATGCACTGCTCTGCACTATAAAATGTTCCAGTTAGGCGACTGGAATAAATCACAAAGGGTCCCACAAGTATGTAAACGATCTCTTCTTCACCTATCACTTTATCTGTCACACAACCACTTTTAAGATTTGATTCAAATTTAAACTTAGCACTTACAATGCTCAGTTCTTTATATCCTACAATTGTCTTTGACACATTAATCTTACAACTGGAAAAACTTCTTATCTCAGGCCAACTAAAACTAACACAAAATATCTATCTGATTAATTGGGCTATTTTATATGCAGACGTAACTGTATTGATCTCAGAGTCTTCTGTTTTAATTGTTAAACTTCCTTCTGTTAACCTTTCTTTTGTTAAATCAAATACACTCAATAATGACTTTTCAATATTAGATAAAGATTTCAGGTTCCACCAAAATTCAATGTTTTCAGTAACAACTGACATTCAATCATGGGCAATATTTTTCACACAGGATAACTCTTATCCCTAACTTTCAAAATCAAAATTTTCATGTGAGTTGAATAAGATGCAGAAATCCTTTTTTGGGACGTTTTTTTTTTTAACTATTCACTTATGGTAATTCCTTACCATGCAACAATTAATAAACACTTTCTTAACTTTAAGTTGGACAGAAGCTTTTTCCCTTGTCTCTCCCGAGTTTATTTGATAGAGTAATTTATAGTATCATAGTTCATCGATAAATTACCCTTAAACACTGTGTTCATCTCAAAGAATACTTTATAGTATCACAGTTCATCGATAAAGCACCCTTGAACACTGTGTCCATATCAGTGAGCTCTCTATAGTATCACAGTTCATCGATAGAGGCACTCATAAACACTCACTCAAGCAACCCACTGGTTTTTCCCACACTCCAGACTCTCTCGCTCACCCTCGTTTGCACATTCTAAGCACCTTGGTACACAAACTATGCAAACTCTTCATATTTGTTTCATAGAGCAATTTATAGTATCAAAGTTCATCGATAAATTACTCTCAAATACTCATTTAAGCAACCCACTGGTTCTCCCTCAACAAAAATCTTCTCTCTTATCTCACTTTGTTTCGTAACTTAACCAGTTACACCAAGAAACTGCTCACAATCAACCCACTGGTTTTTCTTTCCTTTAAAAAGATATATCCGTACTCATCTCAGATACTCTTATTTAAATCAGCCCACTGGCTTTACAAAATTTTAGTTTCAAAATTAATGTTTTAGTTTGAGTCCATAAAATCAACAAAATTTAGTATAATTAAATGCCCTCTTGGCTATTAACAGTCAACGCCCTCTTGGCTATGTTAATATTATTTTCCATCAACTGTTTCACAGCTGGGTCCTCTTGACCCCCAGATAAGAGTACACTTTACTCGGAAGACCAGGTTTCCCTATTAGAGATAATTTATCTTGTAATATCATCCACAAGTCCCTTCTCATTAATCGCAATACTAGTTCGTTTATGAGTTACAGAGAGAATTAAGGAATTCAAATGAAAACGCCGGGCTGTCTGTGTTTTCCAAACAGAGTCAAAAATCCCATCAATGCAGGTGAAAAAATGCCATAACGCTTTGCTTACCTTAATTTAAGAAGCAAGCGGCTGGCCAGCCTTAGCAGTTTAACACCCACAAAGAAGAAACAATCGACTCAGGATGGAGAACATCTCCCCCCGACCGTGACCGGCCTCTGAACGATCCCACTCGGTTGTCCAATGTTCTCTCTTGTAACCCTGCTCGCAGCGCCAAAATGTCGTGGATTTTTTCAGGAGAATCAGAGACGGTTGAGATGTAAAATTCTCTTCAAAATATTTTATTAAAGAATTGTGTCAGACAGCTTGAAACACAATACTGGTCATAGGGTGTATACACCTGCATTGGTAAAATGATGATCACAATGACTATGACAATGACCCCGTTCTGAGTTTTTCAGTATATTATATAGTGGTCCAATAGTGGTCCAGTAGCCCTGCCTTTCTTTCACTCTGTACTATCCCAATGCTCAGCAGACTCCTGCCTTTAGGCCCCTTAGCTCCTTCTCATAACTCATGACAACTTGGTGATGCTGTGGCTTTATCTCTATAACATTCCAAGTTGGTACATAAATCCTCCCATGGGTGGTAAAACTCAGTGTCTTTGTTCTCTAACACATCATACAACTATTTCGCTATCCTTACCAAGGACACCCTTATCTCCTCCAGGCCTAGCTGTGGAAAAACACTGTCATGGCAAGCAACAGAGAGACAACTTAATTCATTTAGACCTCAACAATATAACACATTAAAAGTATGCTTTATATAAAACATTTATACTAAGCTTAAGATAAAACACTCAAAATTTCTCTACCATAAGCTTCCTAACGCTTCCGAGTAGTTGTGGAGGCTTAGCGGCACCTGACATTAAGCTATATCAGCTTGCTGCTCAACTCCGTTTTATATTGGAATGGCATCTGAATGACCCAAACTCAACGTGGATCAGTGCAGAATCTACAACGCTTGGGCCGATCCCTTTACGGAACCTTCCATATGTGTCGCTTAATAAACAGCGAACTTTAACTAAAGATAACTTCATTCTTAAACATATGATCAAAGTATGGAGAGTAGCACGTAAAACGGAAGGACTCGATTCCCATCTGTCGCCACTCACACCCTTGCATAACAATCCAGATTTCCCTCCGGGGATGAACGATGGTCTATTACGCTTAAAAGACAAAGGAATTCATGTCATAGGAGATCTGATGGAGAATAAACAGTTTATGACTTTTGAACAATTCACTACAAAATATGTCCTCAATAAGAACCTCTTCTTGGTTTATCACCAAATACGCAGCTTCTTCACGAAAAATCTCAGACTTTTTCCAAATGGTCTCTCTGTGTCTCCAATTGAGGAACAATTGAATAAACTCACTTCATCTCGATCTGCATCCAAGATATTTTATTCTATCTTGATAAGAGCAAACACAGAAAACTCAGATAAAACCAGAGTGCTATGGGGACGGGACTTTGGAGAAGACATTCAGCCAGCGGATTGGGAAGCTGTATGTGAGATGCCCTCCTACCTGGCCAACAACTCCGCATGGGAAATGCAATTTAAGATTGTTCATCGGTTACATGTGACTCCAGCTCAAAGACACAAAATTAATCCAAAACTCTCCAACCTCTGTAATAAATGTAAAAGACTAGAAGGAACCCTCTTCCATTGCTTTTGGAGCTGTTCGATAATACAACAATTCTGGATGGGCGTCTCGAGGGAACTTGAAAAGATATTCAGTTGCACATTACAACTTGGACCAGAGTCATGTCTGCTTGGTATGAACCGAGAACTCCCACTCAAATCTCAAGGAACCTGCCTTCTTCAAATTTTACTTCACTGTGCCCGCAAATGTATACTCGTTTGTTGGATAACGGATCGAGCTCCATCAATAACACAGTGGATTAATATGGCCAGAAGCCTTGTTCCATATGAAGCCTTCTCAACAGCTCTAAAAGATAAACCTTTTAAATTCTACAAAATATGGGACCCTTTCTTTAACTATCTGGGGATGGCAGAGTCACATGCGTTAGAGCTGGGATTACGGAACCTGGCATGGAAAGACTGAATGCTTACCTATTGGTGATATAACATGTTTGTATGCTTTATGCTGCTTTTTTTTTTTTTTTTTTTTTTTTTTTTTTTTTCTCTTTCCCCCATTTTTCCTTTATGTACTTTACTGTACTCTTTGAAGAAAACCTGATTGTATAACCACCTGGGCATTCTGTTTGGCTCAGGTATGGCAATTGTATCTGATCCCTGTCAATGTCAAAAGCTTGCAATAAAAAAAAAAAAAAAAAAAAAAAAAAAAAAGTACCGTGAGAGCGATTCCAGAAATCACACGGAGAAGTCTGATTTCGAGTTGCTCTCGCGGTATTGTAATGTCAATCTCCTGTCGGTTCTTGTGGTTCCGCATGAACTCGAACAAGTCTACTACTTTATATGTCACATGATAACGTCAACATGGCGAATGCTGTCCTTACTTAACGTGAACGTACATACTGCCTTAGCGCACGTTAAGTAGGTACCCAGTGAAATTCAGTACCTACACAGTAATGTTGCGTTCCAGGCAGGTTTTTAAACCCGTGAATTACGACTTCAAAACCACGACTCACGACTCTATGCGTTCCAGGCAGCCTGTAACTCGTGTTTTTACAACCTTCTACCTGTGAAAGTGCAGTGGAACGGCAGTCAAACTCGTGACTTCCCACCCGTGAACTCGTACTAGATTGATGTACTCCCAGTTCAGAGTCGTGAGTCGTGGTTTTGAAGTCGTGATTCACGGGTTACCGTTTGCCTGGAACGCAGCATAAGTATGCGATTTCGGATTCAGCCTATGATTGTCAGTTTTTGTGTCACTTAAAATGAGTTACAGCTGGACCACCAATTGCAAAGTTTTTCACAGCAAGCATGGCACCAGCCGCAAGTGGTTGACATACAGTGAAAAAACACAATCACTGTCAGGCCCGGGGTGGGTAATTGGGAGAACCGGGAGAATTCCCGGTGGGGCGCTTCACTTTTGGGCCGGGCGAGTTTTTTTTTTTTTTTTACATTTA
Source organism: Misgurnus mizolepis (assembly GCA_025389145.1). Classification (NCBI taxonomy): domain Eukaryota; kingdom Metazoa; phylum Chordata; class Actinopteri; order Cypriniformes; family Cobitidae; genus Misgurnus; species Misgurnus mizolepis. The sequence continues at coordinate 16,630,122 of JAIFKI010000021.1, read as the reverse complement.
TCACGTTACTGAGTCTACCTTCTCTTAAATAACACTACACTGGTTCCGCATTCTGACACCGCAGCGTGCAGCCTCTGCATGGGCTGTACCATGCGAGTGAGTTCCCCCCTCCCCTCCCATAGAGTTGGTTCGGTCCATTTCACGTCTTTCCCAAAACTTTTTCGCCGCCGCCTACCAATAGCTGGACCGGCGCTATCGTTACTGTACGCGTCTGGGAAGATGGATTGGAGAAAGAGGCCGGGAGGGGCTGAAAAAGCCAGGTTAAAAAAAGAAAGGCATTGGAAGAGGATGCTGCCAAATGTGCTAAGATAACAGATTTATTTTCAAAAGGACCAACACAAGTGGCAACAGGTAAAGAGAGATAGTAATGATTAGATTAGCATTAGCAACGTAATTATTCGCCTAATACCGTTGTCAACCTATTCACAAGCAAAATATAAAATTTCATTAAAATATTAGCATTTTGTGTATTACCCAATACATGGCGATTCATAGACTTTGAAAATATCATGCAATTTAATATTGATAACAAAACTCAAGCTTTATCTGTGTATGCAGTAAAATTACTTTTTATTATATTTTATTTTAATTACTAATTGTTTTTTGTAGCTTCTGAGCAGCAGATAAGCCAGTCCCCCGCTGAAAATGAGGAGGTCATGATGACTACAGGGACAGGTAGAGAAGATACCAGAGTAAATTCTATGAATTAATGTTATTTAACCCTCAGGTTGTGTTCAAAACCCTAATAATGCTTTTTGTGTTCCCGGTCAAAAATGACCAGCCTACAAAAATAACTTATAATCACTTTTTATGCTATATAATCACCCAAAATTGAATTCAATCTTTTTTCTAAACATCATCTTTTAATAAGAATTGTTTTTATATTTCTATTTGCATCTGATTAATCATAGGCCTCATTTATCTGAGAGTATGTATCATGTTTTTTGAGTAAAAAAGCATTATTTTGAATAAATTTGGAAATATTTAATAAAATAGACAAAATTGGCAATGATGAAATACTACCTATCTGAGTCTGACACCTCAGGTATATGTCCTTCTGCCCTATTTGTTATGCAATATAGGTGAGTCAGATGCTGAAAGAGCAGATGTAGAGTCAGAGACAGCATCCAGTGAGATAACAGCTCTGTAAGAGGTCCCAGAGGAACAGGCAGATGCAAGTGTAGATGAGGAAGCCTATCATTTTGATTATTTTGCTCTTCCTCAAGCACAGGATCTAGACAATTTTTTTTAATTACCATCCTCAGCAGCCCATAAAACACCACCTTAGTAGCTAAAGTTTTTCACAGCAAGCATGGCACCAGCCGCAAGTGGTTGACATACAGTGAAAAAACACAATCACTGTCAGGCCCGGGGTGGGTAATCGGGAGAACTGGGAGAATTCCCGGTGGGCCGCTTCACTTTTGGGGCGGTCGAGTTTTTTTTTTTTTTTTACATTTGTCATGTTAGTGAGCAGGCCCGGGGTGGGTAATCGGGAGAACCGGGAGAATTCCCGGTGGGCCGCTTCACTTTTGGGCCGGGCGAGTTTTTATTTTTTTTCACGTTACTGAGTCTACCTTCTCTTAAAAAACACTACACTCGTTCCGCATTCTGACACCGCAGCGTGCAGCCTCTGCATGGGCTGTACCATGCGAGTGAGTTCCCCCCTCCCCTCCCATAGAGTTGGTTCGGTCCATTTCACATCTTTCCCAAAACTTTTTCGCCGCCGCCTACCACACTGTAAAAGAAATCCGTAGAAATTGCAGCTGGGTTGCCGGTAATTTACCGTAGATTTAAATTTATGTTTTTAACTGGCAACATTTTGTTCAAAGTTAAATGAACATTAAACATTTACAAGTCTTTGTCTTTATAGAGTAAAACTAAAAAAACAGCATCAAGTAAAACATTCTGGGAAACAAAATCTGAAGCAAAAAACAGAAAAAGGTTGATGATGACTTCTGGTTCCCAGAATGCTTTGCATGAGGCTGTTATTGTATAGTTTTATTCTGTAAAGACAAATACTTGTTAATATTTAAAATTGATTGAACTTTGAACAAATTCTTGCCAGTAAATTACATAAATGTAAATCTACGGTAAATTACCGGCAACCCAGCTGCAATAACATTGTAATTTCTACGGAATTTTTTTACAGTGCAATAGCTGGACCGGCGCTATCGTTACTGTACGCATCTGGGAAGATGGATGGGAGAAAGAGGCCAGGAGGGGCTGAAAAAGCCAGGTTAAAAAAAAAGAAAGGCATTGGAAGAGGATGCTGCCAAATGTGCTAAGATAACAGATTTATTTTCAGAAGGACCAACACAAGTGGCAACAGGTAAAGAGAGATAGTAATGATTAGATTAGCATTGGCAACGTAATTATTCGCCTAATACCGTTGTCAACCTATTCACAAGCAAAATATAAAATTTCATTAAAATATTAGCATTTTGTGTATTACCCAATACATGGCGATTCATAGACTTTGAAAATATCATGCAATTTAATATTGATAACAAAACTCAAGCTTTATCTGTGTATGCAGTAAAATTACTTTTTATTATATTTTATTTTAATTACTAATTGTTTTTTGTAGCTTCTGAGCAGCAGATAAGCCAGTCCCCCGCTGAAAATGAGGAGGTCATGATGACTACAGGGACAGGTAGAGAAGATACCACAGTAAATTCTATGAATTAATGTTATTTAACCCTCAGGTTGTGTTCAAAACCCTAGTAATGCTTTTTGTGTTGCCGGTCAAAAATGACCAGCCTACAAAAATAACTTATAATCACTTTTTATGCTATATAATCACCCAAAATTGAATTCTATCTCTTTTCTAAACATCATCTTTCAATAAGAATTGGTTTTATATTTCTATTTGCATTTGATTAATCATAGGCCTTATTTATCTGAGAGTATGTATCATGTTTTTTGAGTAAAAAAGCATTATTTTGAATAAATTTGGAAATACTTAATAAAATAGACAAAATTGGCAATGATGAAATACTACCTATCTGAGTCTGACACCCCTGGTATATGTCCTTCTGCCCTATTTGTTATGCAATATAGGTGAGTCAGATGCTGAAAGAGCAGATGTAGAGTCAGAGACAGCATCCAGTGAGATAACAGCTCGGTAAGAGGTCCCAGAGGAACAGGCAGATGCAAGTGTAGATGAGGAAGCCTATCATTTTGATTATTTTGCTCGTCCTCAAGTACAGGATCTAGACACATTTTTTTAATTACCATCCTCAGCAGCCCATAAAACACCACCTTAGTAGCTAAAGTTTTTCACAGCAAGCATGGCACCAACCGCAAGTGGTTGACATACAGTGAAAAAACACAATCACTGTCAGGCCCGGGGTGGGTAATCGGGAGAACCGGGAGAATTCCCGGTGGGCCGCTTCACTTTTGGGCCGGTCGAGTTTTTTTTTTTTTTTTACATTTGTCACGTTAGTGAGTCTACCTTCTCTTAAATAACACTACACTCGTTCCGCATTCAGACACCGCAGCGTGCAGCCTCTGCATGGGCTGTACCATAGATATGTATAAAGGCTAGATGTCTCGTCCGCGCTGCTGGCCAATTGAGTGGAACGTCCGCATTTTGGCAACCATCTTACCACAGGGCGCTCGCTCACTCGTAGCATTGAGTTTTAATGATGCAGGTACTTTTAAATGACCATAACTTGCTTAATTTTTTACCGATTTTCAAACGGATTGGTTTGCTATAAATGTCAAAGATGTACCTATGACTCTGCATACCTATACTAAAAATAAATAAAAAATTCATGAAACATGTTAAAGCATCCAGAATTATAGCCACGTTAATAATGTTTGTAAAAAACCACACCGTTTGAAAATCGGTAGAAAATTGAGCAAGTTATGGTCATTTTAAAGGAGACATATCATGCTAAATCCACTTTCTTAGCTCTTAAATGCATTTTGTTGTATATTTGTAGTGTTTATAAGTACATAAAAGTTGAAATTACTCTCTTCAGGTGCTTTGTTGATATCTTTATATTCTTTTTTGGTCATATTTTCCAACCTGTTCTGATTTGTCTATTATCTATTACGTTTTTTGAACAATTACGTCACAGTATTTGCAGCGGAACTGCCAAATAAGGACATCGACTCCCAGCCCAACACTTCGAGCAATCCGCCATTTTTTATTTCTCGCTGCGATATTGTAGTCCAAGCTCAAGGATGCAGAAGTTACGAGAGCGTAAGAAATGTACCCATATCTGTGGGTAAAGTCATTTTTGTGTGCCCGAAGCACTTCAAGGATAACTACTTCACCAATCTCCGCCAGTATAAAGAAGGATTTGCCGATAGACTTCGTCTGATTTAGGGGTCAATTACTTCTATCTTTGGAGACGGCGAGCAGAGCACTTCGGTAAGCTGTAAATAACTTAAAAAAGTAAAGTACACGGTGGTCACGGTTTAGCAGTGCCGTTTCTCAATCCGAAGGCTGCAGCCTGCGGAGATTGCTTTTTGGTCATCAAGCCTGGTTTAATTAAGTTAACTGAGCATTACATTTGCAAGTCATGAGCACATTACAACAACTTACGATTAACTAAGAATAATAGTCAACTTTATAATTGTTAATAATGTTAGATTTTCTTGAATTTGGCTGCTCAGTCTTTCATGGCTCGCCAACGTATTAGAATGTATCTAATGCGTAAAATAATAAGCAGGACCAAGTGCATGTGGGGAAAAGAGATTTAATGAAGGCTCTTATGTAGCATAGTTCTTCAGGAGCGATGTTGTCGTGTCAACCTTCTACATTCTTAACCCAAAGTTCTGTCTGTGGGACAGAACTTTATACATGATAACAAAAGGCCTACAAACAATAGAAACCTGTTAGGACCTCCTACAGGAGATTGGTCTATCGAGCAGTCTACATTGAGGAATGGTGATTCTTTGTTATTCACACTGATCAGTTTCTATAGGCCATTTGGTTCACACCTTCACTGCAGAGCAGACGTATATGTTAATTACATCATGGCACATTTGTAATGTAATCAGAAGGTTGATAACATCAGGGCACAGTTGCAATGTTAAGCATCAGACATTGATTACACGTAAAAGAAATATACACAAAATCCTTCAATCCCCCATTTGATCATATTTTGATCACACAAAAAATAAAATAAAAGATTTTGTCAATCATGTACACTTGCAGTATACAGGTTCTTGCTTGTGATCACTGAAAAAGGTTTCAATGTAAAAATGGCTGCATTTCTTTGTGAAAGAGTCCTTTTTAAAATTTCATTTTAAAGTTGTAAGTTGTGGACTTGGCGGATGTGGTTGTGTTTTGGTCTTTTTGTACTCCGCGGAGTCCTGCAGGTTATTTGCAAGTTAGAGTAATGTGGAAATGGCGGACGTGGATGTGTTCTGTGGATCTTCCCGGGTTTCTGCTTGGTGGTTGGGGCAATATGGTGAAGGTGCCAAACATCAGAGGTCTTTGCTTATTCTCTGGAACACTGAAACACCGGAACACCTGCAATCACATACAAGAGAAAAGGGAAACGTATCTTGCCAAAGAAACAGATTATTCACAAACAACTTCTACCTAAAACTGTCCCTATTTAATGTTGGCAGGACACTACAGTGTTTACCAGTGGTGGTATGTGTACCTCTTCATCCTCAGACGACATGCTAGAGCCTAAAAACTCTAGTCCCGCAATATATGGACTCTAATAAACACTACTGCCATCTATCCCTCATCTATAGGCAGACTAATTAACTTTCTAATAGAACTTGCTCTTCAGGATCCTGTACTGCCAGGCTGAGTCGTTCAGGGTCGTTCAGGACTTGGCTGTCATTCATATGAGCTTTAAGCATGTCTTCTGTTCTGAGAATGGGCATGGGCCTGCCTGTGACATTTTTTTAGAGGGCTTAATCCAGGTTTCTTATGGGCGTGATTGCTTTCTTGCTTATCATCCCTCTGTTTTGCTGAACCTTTCATCAACAACATTTGTTCTCTGGAGACGGCATCTTCAACTTGCTTAATGTCTAAAGTCAAGTGTCTTTCTTGAGATTATCTCATTCTGGTTTAACAGTTTCTCTTTGTCTCTTTTTTCATTTTGCAGTCGTTCAGATAATCCTCGAACCTTAGCCTTCTCAGCTTCAATCTCAGATTGTAGTTTGTCCATCTCACACTTTTGCAGGTGCTGTTGAATTTGTTTGAGCAAAATCACAGACCATCCATCTTTTCTGGTGTTTTGTCCTTAAGCGCTGTATCTTTCCATAAGCCCTTTTGATGTCTGGCAAAGCCCATTGTCCACTCTCTGAGTGCTTGATACTGTATTTCCTACAGATGTCATCATGGCATGTCCTTATCTCCAGTCTTTTGTCCAAATATGCATTCAGATTTTCCATCATCTGATCAATGGTTACATTTGGAGGTTCTGTTCCATGCCATTCTGAAGTGGGTCTCAGGTTAATTCCACAACCATTGTTTTTCATAATAGACTCAGCCATGGCCAGTACAACAGAAGTGCCCTCAGAGGTGTGAAAACAAAATAAAAGGTGTTAGATCTGTTAAAGGTGCTTATTCAGACTGACCATTTGGAGTATACAGACAAACCCAGTCAAACATACATGAAATATACTCTTAATAACCAATTCCTACAGACATTTAGGGAAAGGACCAAGTTTCTACTTCTACAATCTCTATATGAACGGACTAAATTGTTTCTTAACAATTCCTACAGACATTTAGAGAAAGGACTAAGCTTCTACTCCTACAATCTCTATATGAACGGACTAAATTGTTTCTTAACAATTCCTACAGACATTTAGAGAAAGGACCAAGCTTCTACTTCTACAATCTCTATATGAACGGACTAAATTGTTTCTTAACAATTCCTACAGACATTTAGAGAAAGGACCAAGTTTCTACTTCTACAATCTCTATATGAACGGACTAAATTGTTTCTTAACAATTCCTACAGACATTTAGAGAAAGGACTAAGCTTCTACTCCTACAATCTCTATATGAACGGACTAAATTGTTTCTTAACAATTCCTACAGACATTTAGAGAAAGGACCAAGCTTCTACTTCTACAATCTCTATATGAACGGACTAAATTGTTTCTTAACAATTCCTACAAACATTTAGAGAAAGGACCAAGTTTCTACTTCTACAATCTCTATATGAACGGACTAAATTGTTTCTTAACAATTCCTACAGACATTTAGAGAAAGGACTAAGCTTCTACTTCTACAATCTCTATATGAACGGACTAAATTGTTTCTTAACAATTCCTACAGACATTTAGAGAAAGGACCAAGCTTCTACTTCTACAATCTCTATATGAACTGACTAAATTGTTTCTTAACAATTCCTACAGACATTTAGAGAAAGGACCAAGTTTCTACTTCTACAATCTCTATATGAACGGACTAAATTGTTTCTTAACAATTCCTACAGACATTTAGAGAAAGGACTAAGCTTCTACTTCTACAATCTCTATATGAATGGACTAAATTGTTTCTTAACAATTCCTACAAACATTTAGAGAAAGGACCAAGTTTCTACTTCTACAATCTCTATATGAACGGACTAAATTGTTTCTTAACAATTCCTACAGACATTTAGAGAAAGGACTAAGCTTCTACTTCTACAATCTCTAGATGAACGGACTAAATTGTTTCTTAACAATTCCTACAGACATTTAGAGAAATTACCAAGCTTCTACTTCTACAATCTCTAGATGAACGGACTAAATTGTTTCTTAACAATTCCTACAGACATTTAGAGAAAGGACCAAGCTTAAAATGGTTAACAATGCTACACCATGAACATTGGTCTGCTTAATTTCTTAAGTAGTTCTTTAAGAGAGCTGATAAGTTTCACTCACCAAATGAAGATTTTTAAGTCATCCAGGAAGTTGCTTCCACAAACACAGTTCACAAACATAGTTGGTTTGTCTTCATTAATCTTCAGAAATCTTCAGAAACTAGAATCTTCGAAATTTTTCAGTTCTCTTCTTGTTGCAGTGATGAGTGCTCTTCTTATCTGTCTCTCCTGGCTGGCTCGCCAAATTGTTAGATTTTCTTGAATTTGGCTGCTCAGTCTTTCATGGCTCGCCAACGTATTAGAATGTATCTAATGTGTAAAATAATAAGCAGGACCAAGTGCATGTGGGGAAAAGAGATTTAATGAAGGCTCTTATGTAGCATAGTTCTTCAGGAGCGATGTTGTCGTGTCAACCTTCTACATTCTTAACCCAAAGTTCTGTCTGTGGGACAGAACTTTATACATGATAACAAAAGGCCTACAAACAATAGAAACCTGTTAGGACCTCCTACAGGAGATTGATCTATCGAGCAGTTTACATTGAGGAATGGTGATTCTTTGTTATTCACACTGATCAGTTTCTATAGGCCATTTGGGTTCACACCTTCACTGCAGAGCAGACGTATATGTTAATTACATCATGGCACATTTGTAATGTAATCAAAAGGTTGATAACATCAGGGCACAGTTGCAATGTTAAGCATCAGACATTGATTACACGTAAAAGAAATATACACAAAATCCTTCAATATTCTGAAATAAGACCGTCTTGATGACGTATGCAGCCAAGAAATGCGACCTCCGGAGGGGGGGCTGAAAAAGCCAGGTTAAAAAAAAGAAAGGCATTGGAAGAGAATGCTGCCAAATGTGCTAAGATAACAGATTTATTTTCAAAAGGACCAACACAAGTGGCAACAGGTAAAGAGAGATAGTAATGATTAGATTAGAATTAGCAACGTAATTATTCGCCTAATACCGTTGTCAACCTATTCACAAGCAAAATATAAAATTTCATTAAAATATTAGCATTTTGTGTATTACCCAACACATGGCGATTCATAGATTTTGAAAATATCATGCAATTTAATATTGATAACAAAACTCAAGCTTTATCTGTGTATGCAGTAAAATTACTTTTTATTATATTTTATTTTAATTACTAATTGTTTTTTGTAGCTTCTGAGCAGCAGATAAGCCAGTCCCCCGCTGAAAATGAGGAGGTCATGATGACTACAAGGACAGGTAGAGAAGATACCAGAGTAAATTCAATGAATTAATGTTATTTAACCCTCAAGGTTGTGTTCAAAACCCTAATAATGCTTTTTGTGTTCTCGGTCAAAAATGACCAGCCTACAAAAATAACTTATAATCACTTTTTATGCTATATACTGTAATCACCCAAAATTGAATTCAATCTTTTTTCTAAACATCATCTTTCAATAAGAATTGGTTTTATATTTCTATTTGCATCTGATTAATCATAGGCCTCATTTATCTGAGAGTATGTATCATGTTTTTTGAGTAAAAAAGCATTATTTTGAATAAGTTTGGAAATATTCAATAAATTAGACAAAATTGGCAATGATGAAATCCTGCCTACTACCTATCTGAGTCTGACACCCCTGGTATATGTCCTTCTGCCCTATTTGTTATGCAATATAGGTGAGTCAGATGCTAAAAGAAAGAGCAGATGTAGAGTCAGAGACAGCATCCAGTGAGATAACAGCTCTGCAAGAGGTCCCAGAGGAACAGGCAGATGCAAGTGTAGATGAGGAAGCCTATCATTTTGATTATTTTGCTCTTCCTCAAGCACAGGATCTAGACACATTTTTTAATTACCATCCTCAGCAGCCCATAAAACACCACCTTAGTAGCTAAAGTTTTTCACAGCAAGCATGGCACCAGCCGCAAGTGGTTGACATAAAGTGAAAAAACACAATCACTGTCAGGCCCGGGGTGGGTAATCGGGAGAACCGGGAGAATTCCCGGTGGGCCGCTTCACTTTTGGGGCGGTCGAGTTTTTTTTTTTTTTTACATTTGTCACGTTAGTGAGCAGGCCCGGGGTGGGTAATCGGGAGAACCGGGAGAATTCCCGGTGGGCCGCTTCACTTTTGGGCCGGGCGAGTTTTTTTTTTTTTTTGTCACGTTACTGAGTCTACCTTCTCTTAAAAAACACTACACTCGTTCCGCATTCTGACACCGCAGCGTGCAGCCTCTGCATGGGCTGTACCATGCGAGTGAGTTCCCCCCTCCCCTCCCATAGAGTTGGTTCGGTCCATTTCACATCTTTCCCAAAACTTTTTCGCCGCCGCCTACCACACTGTAAAAGAAATCCGTAGAAATTGCAGCTGGGTTGCCGGTAATTTACCGTAGATTTAAATGTATGTTTTTAACTGGCAACATTTTGTTCAAAGTTAAATGAACATTAAACATTTACAAGTCTTTGTCTTTATAGAGTAAAACTAAAAAAACAGCATCAAGCAAAACATTCTGGGAAACAAAATCTGAAGCAAAAAACAGAAAAAGGTTGATGATGACTTCTGGTTCCCAGAATGCTTTGCATGAGGCTGTTATTGTATAGTTTTATTCTGTAAAGATAAATACTTGTTAAAATTTAAAATTGATTGAACTTTGAACAAATTCTTGCCAGTAAATTACATAAATGTAAATCTACGGAAAATTACCGGCAACCCAGCTGCAATAACATTGTAATTTCTACGGAATTTTTTTACAGTGCAATAGCTGGACCGGCGCTATCGTTACTGTACGCATCTGGGAAGATGGATGGGAGAAAGAGGCCAGGAGGGGCTGAAAAAGCCAGGTTAAAAAAAAGAAAGGCATTGGAAGAGGATGCTGCCAAATGTGCTAAGATAACAGATTTATTTTCAGAAGGACCAACACAAGTGGCAACAGGTAAAGAGAGATAGTAATGATTAGATTAGCATTAGCAACGTAATTATTCGCCTAATACCGTTGTCAACCTATTCACAAGCAAAATATAAAATTTCATTAAAATATTAGCATTTTGTGTATTACCCAATACATGGCGATTCATAGACTTTGAAAATATCATGCAATTTAATATTGATAACAAAACTCAAGCTTTATCTGTGTATGCAGTAAAATTACTTTTTATTATATTTTATTTTAATTACTAATTGTTTTTTGTAGCTTCTGAGCAGCAGATAAGCCAGTCCCCCGCTGAAAATGAGGAGGTCATGATGACTACAGGGACAGGTAGAGAAGATACCAGAGTAAATTATATGAATTAATGTTATTTAACCCTCAGGTTGTGTTCAAAACCCTAATAATGCTTTTTGTGTTCTCGGTCAAAAATGACCAGCCTACAAAAATAACTTATAATCACTTTTTATGCTATATAATCACCCAAAATTGAATTCTATCTTTTTTCTAAACATCATCTTTCAATAAGAATTGGTTTTATATTTCTATTTGCATCTGATTAATCATAGGCCTCATTTATCTGAGAGTATGTATCATGTTTTTTGAGTAAAAAAGCATTATTTTGAATAAATTTTGAAATATTCAATAAAATAGACAAAATTGGCAATGATGAAATACTACCTATCTGAGTCTGACACCCCTGGTATATGTCCTTCTGCCCTATTTGTTATGCAATATAGGTGAGTCAGATGCTGAAAGAGCAGATGTAGAGTCAGAGACAGCATCCAGTGAGATAACAGCTCTGCAAGAGGTCCCAGAGGAACAGGCAGATGCAAGTGTAGATGAGGAAGCCTATCATTTTGATTATTTTGCTCGTCCTCAAGCACAGGATCTAGACACATTTTTTTAATTACCATCCTCAGCAGCCCATAAAACACCACCTTAGTAGCTAAAGTTTTTCACAGCAAGCATGGCACCAGCCGCAAGTGGTTGACATACAGTGAAAAAACACAATCACTGACATACGCATATTACAACAATTTACAATTAAGAATAAAAGTCAAGATGTTAGTATTCTGAAATCAGACAGTCTAGATGACGAATGCATCATAGAAATGCGACCTCCTACGGTTTAAACACTACATTGACGTCACAACCAGGGGTGATTTTTGTCCGGTATATATGAGCGCTGAACGCCCTCTGATTATCTGGAGCTCCCATCGCCAAAGACTCGAAGGAAATGTTTAAATAGAAGATATCTTTATGAACCTACTGCAGATTCTTGTTTAAGAAACACACATTCTCGACTGAAATGCTTTCAAAACTTTGAAATGTGGCACAATAACAGAAATATTTCCTAAATCCGTGTGGTCAGCGCTCACGACATGCATATCAACCTGAAATGGTTTTTAATTTAAAACAGCTCATTTGTATTATTACGTTGGATTTATTCGGTATTCGCTATATTCGCAGGTACACAATAAGAATAGCTAAATCCTTTACAAAAACAATACGTAGTTTTTATTCCAGTCATTTTAAGTAATTTTAAAACAAAAAAATTACCAAACTACATGAAATTAATTTTATTAAATAAAGTTTACATATTCAATTTCATCAAACCTACAAGCCTACAGAATTACTTTTTACAGTGTAATATAAGTGTTTTTTTTCCATTACAGCTGTGATTGGAGATGCTATAGTCAATGGCAGAAAGGCTTCCAAAAACACCTTCCAATATATGGCATCAGTGCAGGTCAATGAAATACATGAGTGTGGAGGATTTCTGATTTCCCCTAAATATGTCCTTACAGCCGCACACTGCAATACAAGGTATGAAACTGTATATATTACATAAAAAATGTAGTTTTTAATTAAGTTTGACTTGAATTAAAGTCATTAAAATGAATTGCAGGGATCATATGACTGTCGTCCTTGGTGACCACAACATCAATCAGAGAAATCTTAAAAGATACAAGGTGGCTCGCAAATTCATACCGAAACAGTTCACACATGCAAGAGAGGGCAATGACATCATGCTTCTGAAGGTAAAGAGACACAACTGCTATTTGTGGTGTTTATATGCAAAAGTAAACTAAACAAGTATATGCAAAGTAACTTAAGTTTATTTACCTTCAAAGCTTGACAGGAAAGCAGTTTTGGGAAAAAATGAGAAAACTGTGAATATCGTAGATGAACGGCACCGTGTTAAAAATGGCACAGAGTGTGTGTTTGCTGGATGGGGTAAAACCAAAAAGAGTAATACTAAAGGAGTCAATGAACTTCGGGCTGTGAAAGTTTCAATTGTTGACATCGACAAATGCAAGGAAGCATGGACGAAAAAACACAAGAAAAAGGAAACATTTCCACCAAACATAATCTGCGCTGGTGGATATAAACAGAATACAGGGATGTGTAAGGTAATATGTTTACATTTTTATTCATTTGGCTAACACTTTTTTATGTACATTTGCATATATATTACTTATATTGACATATTGCAGTATTAAAAACATTTTTAACCCAATTTTTTTATGTTTGTTTCAGGGTGACTCAGGAGGTCCACTTGTATGCAATTCAGTGGCCGTGGGCATTGTTTCCTTCAAAAGTTCCACGTTTGAATCTTCTGATGTGCCAAATGTTTATACTGATATTTCAAAATATTCGCGCTGGATCAGAGCATTGATGAATAAATGAAAGTGAAACTTAAGACAGGCAACAATAGGCTGCATTGAAAAATTTCTTGACCAAATAAACTGTACTTTTGTTGACCGAGTCTGTGTTTTTGCAATAAAATTTGCAGTGCACATCTTATTTAACTGACTTTTTGTACTGTTATTCCTTATAATATGAGCTAAAACAAATTTTTGCATAGCTAGATATGACAAACTCAAATATCCAGATTATAAGATCCATACACTGCTGGAAAAAGAAATGGTCAAAATGTGTAACTAGGGCAGTACCCTTTAAAATGGTCCTAATATGTACCATTAGGTACAGATATGTATACATTATACAATAAGTTCTTTAGGCACTTTTCCAGTGCATAGTACCCCTCGTGTCAGCGCATTTTATTTTTAGTTTAGTACCATTTCAGAGTGGGAGGGATTACAGGCGTGGGATCTTACAACAAAGCACAGATGACAACAGGTTTGCTCGAGATAACGCACACACAAATGTAAAGCTAATCTTGCATTTGGTGATGTTGTGGTAGTGACGATTCTCTCAGAACTTCTTAAGAACAACTATCTCCAACTCAGTTTTGACTTTTATCCAGAGATAAAGCGTAAACTCGACGAAAGATGCTGTCCGCAGCGTAGCGTTGCCAAGTCCTCTGCTTTTTTCGAGATTAGATTTGGGAGACTGATTTAACTGTTTCCATCAGTTGTTTTTATTTCTGCGGGTTAAAGAGGAAATTATTTCATTGATTAGTTATTGGTATGTGGGCTATGAATAGGCATTGGGATGCTTTTGGGCTAGTTTTGAATGACCATTCAGATGGATTTTATACGTGAATCTGGCAACCCTGCTGTGCGATTGCACATACTTTCAGTTCGGATTCCATATAATGTACATGTAAATGCACATTTAAATCAGATTGCATTGTTTAGGGTGCATGTAAACTGTATTGTCGTACCCTTCAATCGTATTAAATTCAGTCGGATTGACAAAATTTTGTGCATGTAAACATAGCCATTTTGGTATCAGCTCAGATCGTTTGGAACCTCAAACCGAGGTGGTACTAAAAAGGTATCGGGTACTACATACTGTACCCAGTGGAAAAGCCCCCAAAAGTGAGTTGACCCGACCCGTGGGGCACTATATGCAATTGAAAAGTACCACTTGGTACCAATATGTACCGCTGCGGTACTAATATGAACTCTTAGATGCAAAGCTGTATGTTTTAATAAGTACAGCCCAAGTGACAGTCAGGGTACATATTTTGACAATTTGTTCTGACTAGGGTTGCAAAGGGGCGGAAACTTTACATGGTAACTTAATCTAGCGAATTTTTGATTTTTTTTTTTGAAAAACTCATCTGAATTATTTAAAAATTTAGGGAAATGTATATAATCTGTATCATATACAAAAATAAATAAACATTTTGTTTGGTCATAATGAGACATGCATGCAAGGTAATACAAATTTAAAAAATGATGTAAAAAGGAAAGCAAAACATGACCCTAAATTTAGAACGGTAGTGAGTATTGTTACAAAAGATTTACATTTTAAATAAATTGTTCTTTGTTTTAATAAAGATGTTTTTTATTTTTTATTTTATGCATCAAAGAATCCTTCAGAAATCATTCTAATATGAATTTATGTGAATACATGCAAATATGGACATTATTTTGTATGAAGGATTCAAGAAACTATCTGTGCATGTTATTGAAGATTGAACGTACATGCAGGGGGTGTAAGCAGTGTGCATATGACAGAGATGTGTGCAGGGCAGAATTTTTATTGAAACTGCATAAAATCTTGTTGTTTTAAGCAAAATTATAGAGTTTTAAAGATTCTTTTACTACATTTAAGAAATTATCCTTTATAGGCAACTCCGCATTTTTGAATTCCCAGTTTATTCCCATTAATTAATAATATATGCTGTAGCTCAAGTGGTAGTGCAGCACAAAGTTCATGGGTTTGATTACCAGTGAACACACATACTGATAAAATATATACTTTCAATTGCACTGTAAGTTGCTTTGGATAAACGCATAAATGTACAAATACTATAAACGTTAAACAAAATTGGAAGACATATGGTTGCAACTGCAGTTGGAAAGGATGTGTCATTGTGGGCTTGCGGTGTGGCACAGACCTACAGTACATAAACAGCCGTGCTGGTATACAAACAGCATCTTGCCATCAGGATGAAGCCCATTTACATACAGCCTGTTGCTGACTGTGGCTATAACAGGTCAGTAGTTGTAGCAGGCCTGCATCTGTCAAAATATGATTTATTACCCCCTGTCAAGCGTGTTTTGACAGGTGGGAGGGTCTATCAATCAAAAGGTGTACATGCTGTCCAGTTTTGAGTGTCGTATTTTATGGCTTTTAGACAGCGGCTGTCCGGAGCTGTGCGTGTTTTACGACGTGTCAACCAGCGCGTTGTTTTTCCTGTGTGTGTGTTTTTTGTCACGCGTATGTTTGTCGTATTGTCGAACACAGGTGTGGATGATAAACGTAGCGGCTGGGGATTGGACGCTGTAAAGAAGAGAGAGGTATAAAAGACAGCTTTGAATACAAAGTTGGAGCAGTAGTTTTGGTTGAGGTTCGGGTGTGTAAGCGGCGGTAACAGTGCAGCATCTGACAAACCGTTTCGGTGTGGAAGAGGAAGGACCTGGGCACAGTTGCGTTGTAAACAGTAAGAGCTGTTGTTATTGGAAACGAAGCAGAAGAGGAAAACAGAGCCAGAGGCTGGGTATGTGATATTTATGAAGACTTTGGACACGGATGGATTTATGTGTACTACTGTTGTGTTTTGGATTATCAAGGAGGAACGACTCACTCAGAGCTGCTGAGGAAGATTAGAGTGGTGTATTTGGACACGGGTGAAGAGGATCTCATCGGTCTAAAGGAGAAGGAGACAAAGGAGGTCATTGTTAAACCAGTGTGAGTACTCAGCGTCTGGTACAGTGTGTATTGTGGAGCTATCGTGTTCAACGTGTGTTGTGAGCTTTCAGTATTTAGGTGTACGGCCCTGCCACGGAGTAGAGTGGTGGGAGAGCCGGCATTGACGATCTTGGGAGAAGCACGGGGCCGCAGCAGCGATGTCTATCTTGCTGGCTTACACTTCCAACGCCCACCGGTCCCAGGTGAAATTCGAGGAAGACGGGGCTGTGACCTTAATGTGCACATAGAGTGCTGTGGGTGAGTCTGTGCTTTGTGGTGAGAATACACTTTGAAATTAGTGCAGTGGTATGCTGTGTTTGTGTTGTCGGTAGCCTCTACCTTCATTGAGTTCGCCGTGGGAGAACGAGAGGCTGTGGAAGCCGGCTATACCACCATTTGTATATGCTGTGTGCGTTTCCCTGTATTAAAGCTTCAAGTGTAATACCTGTTGTGGTCATCCTTTGGATCCGGCCTGACTCGGTGAAACGGTGGTGAAGGACATTGACTTCCTAGATTGCTGTGGGTAAAACCAATTTTAACCAATGTTGTGTGTATGAAAAACCTCGTACTGTTGTAGAAAGGGTGGCGAAGAATTTATCTCACCTGTCACGGAGCCTCTTCAAAGGTGCGCCCCTGTCTAGTTCTCTGTAGCCGAAGTGGAAGAGAGGAGAGGGCAGCGTTCGGCTCGGGGTGACGGTGTTCGATTTTCCCCCTTTGCAGTGCCAGAGGCCTCTGGGAAGGTCGTATCACGACGCCGTACGATCTTAAGGTTTGGAGCATAATTACTAGCCACTTGGAGTGAATTCACCGTAAGTCCACCATTCTCGAGCAGCATTGGATGTTGTGCTTCCCTGTTGGAAGACCATAAGTTGTTACCAAATTGAAGTGAAGTTGAAGGGATACAGAAACTAACGTAACTTGTCTCTGCCTAGGAAATGTACCCCTTCAGAAATAATTAGTGAAAGCCCCAGTGTCTACTACGAAATCCTGTGTTACAGCTAAAAGTCTGCAGAAGGAGAGAGAACCTGCATACCATACCTGTGAAGTACTTACCTGTACGGCGTCACGAGCTGACTAGGTGAGAGTGAAAGCCCCAGTGTCCACTACGAAACCCTCTGTGTTACAGCTAAAAGCCTGCAGAGAGAGAACTTGAATACTATACCTGTGAAGTGCTTACCTGGACGTCGTCACGAGCTGACTAGGTGAGAGTGAAAGTCCCAGTGTTTACTACGAAATCCTCTGTGTTACAGCTAAAAGCCTGCAGAAGGAGAGAGAACCTGCATACTATACCTGTGAAGTAGGCTTGTTGCGATAGTCAGTGAAACGGTGATTACCGGTGCTTCAGCCTCTCACCGGTTAGATCACTTGCCCACCGCGACACCGTCTTTCACCGTCGTTTTGATATTTTCTTGTAATTAAATCATTTAGTTTCGTTAGAGAGAGCAAACACTTACAACTGTATGTGTCTGCTGTCTGAATCTAGCGGAGCTGAACGCGCGTCATCACAGAGCAGCGGCTGCGGGTGTCAGATTTCATTAATTCCTCAGACTGCGGCAAGCAGATGATGGCAGAAGCCGCGTGCTTACTCGTTTTTGTTATAAGATGCATATATGATGTTTAATGTAGGCGAGATCGTTTTGTTGTTGTGTTTTTCATTAAGAATAATAATAAACCCATAATTCAAGCAGCGCTTTATGGAGGAATAGCCGGTTGCTCTGCTTGGGACTGGCGGGTTTCTGTCAGAAGTACCTGCGCACATTGACTCAAGCACTTAAACCAGCAGTTGCACTCGCATTTACACGCAAATTCATACGCGATTTAACGCAGCGTACGCAAGCGCTGGATTTAAACAACAGTTGCATCTAATTCAAAAGTGAAAGTAAAATGCGCACTTCTGTCCATTTATAAGCCCCTCCCACCCGGTGAAACCGGTAACACCGGGTTTGTTACCCTTGCCCCTTTCCCTACCTATTTTAAATAAATTAAATAAAGAGACTTTTAAATTTTACTTACGCTTGTGTTTGTCTGGTCATTGGGTTGACTTTGGGACCTCCTCGAGGTGGAAACTAGGAAGGAGCGTGGCTTGTTTACATCTGTGGTCCGCCCCGACCTGTGACACAAGCAAGGACTGGTTGGTGGGACATGGAGCTGGTAAACAGGTGAAGGGAGACGGCAGGCTCTTCTTCTTCTTCTTCTTCTATTGACTTTTTATGGTGGATGGCAAACCAACTTATGGTGCATTTACCGCCACCAACTGGACTGGAGTGTGAAGCACTGCTAGGCAGACGGCAGGCTCGTCCAGGGTGGGCACTAGTGACTCACAGGGCGGGCCCGGCCCCCATAAAGCCCTCCCATGGCGCCGGGACTGTTTTCCTGTGAGTGTGTTTTTGTCAGGTGAATGTTTGGCATATTTATTGATGTGAAAAGTTTTTTTGTTTTGGATGTCCAATTTCTCGACTGAGTTTTACAACCGGAGCGTCTCTCCCCCTCCGTTCTCAAAGCAGCCTGCATTACTTCACAGCGGGGGTGTACAGCGGATCTGGGCCCGTATGTATAAAGTCGCTCAGAGTAAAATTTTAGTCTTAAATGTGTCAAAATTCTAAGAATTACGTCATTTTACTCTTATTCTTAGACTTAAGAATAAATTTGATTTATAAAGCCTCCTAAGTGTTAAGACTAGGTCTCAGCTCCTAAATTATTTAAGAGAGCTGGAGAGGTCTCTTAACCTAGTTAAGAGTAACAAGAACAGAGAGACGGAGATCATTCACTTTACAACAAAAGGTAACACTTTATTTCGATAGTCCACTTTAGACATTTTACTAATTATAAGTAACTTTGCAACTACTTATCAACTACCAATCTTTAGAGAATTAGTAAACTGTCTGCTTAATATCTACTAACACTTTATTGGGATGATATCTCAACAGACATTCAACTGTCTATAAGCATCTTTGCAGGTGCATGTCAACTTATTCCACTAACCCAAACCTCTTCCCTAACCCCAACCATTACAGTCTACTAATACCCTAATGACAGTTAGTTGACGTATAGTTGCAAGTTATTGAAAGTTAGTTGACATGTAGTTGCAAAGTTATTTATAGTTAGTAGCATGTCTAAAGTGGACTATCGAAATAAAGTGTAACCCAACAAAAAATGTGTTAGAATTACTTTAATTCAAATGTATTTCTATAGCACTTTTGAAAAAAATTATTGAAATATAAAGAGTATAGGGTTTTTATACAATATAATATAGAGTATAAGATGTACATTAGTAAAAAAAAATATTCAAGTGCTTGCACAATACCAATAATTTTTATGGGATTATCAAGACAGCAATGGTATATACTTAAATGTATATAAATTTGAATAAAATACACTGTAAAAAGTTAAAGTTGGATCAAATTATTGATAATGCCTAAAATGTAATGTTTTTTCAACTTAAATTTCTCAGTTTAAGTGAAATAATTAAAGTTAAAAATGTTTAAATATTGGGTGTTACCAATTGAAGTAAGTTTTTTAAGTAGAGCCGCTTTTACATTTTACAGTTTATGAGGGGTAAATAAAATACCATAAAATGTAAATAAAATCTACAATAAAAAATGTGAAGTACAAGATTGCAGTGACATCATTACATGTAAAGTGTAAAGTATAAAACCCTGGGCCCGGTTGCATAAAGCACCTTAAGTTTTTCCCTTAAGTATGACACTTAAGGGGTAAATTCCCCTTAACTACTGTAAGATAATAATTAAAGAGTTTTGCATATAATCCCTTAAATGCTTCTCTTAGGTAAGGGTAATCGTTAAGTGTTTCATGACAGCGACCCCGGTTTGTTGTTATAAAATACTATTGTTGCTATGGAGACACAACAGAAAAAACTTAAGGGTTTTTCTGCAACACCCTTAATTTTAAGGGAAACATATGGGTGAACTTAAGGGAAAATTACACTTAAGGTGCTTTATGCAACCGGGCCCTGACCCAAAACATAATGTTAGCAATGCTAGCAGTGAGCAAGCCAAAGGTGAAAGTGACATTTGTAAGATGGCAAATATTACAATTGTGTTTAAGTGGAGAAATCCAACTTAACTTGATCATCTTTTTCAGTCTTGATCATCAAAGTATTTTTTATCTAAGTGTTTGCAAACTTTAATCTTTTCTTTATAAACAGCTTGTGAGTGAAGTTAAAATAATGTGATTAATCATCTTCATTTTTAAATAACATTATGTTTGTCTATTTCATTAACATGTTAAAAACTTAATCAAAATGGTGCAAAATGGTTATTTGTAATATTGTTAAACATTTTTTGAAGCAAATTTAAATTAAAATCATTAAATACTAATATAATTTGAATGTCTTCATGATTCATAAATGTATGGTGTCACATGCTGCTGTGACTGTATAACATTGCCAGCTTTCTATTGGCTGATTCAGAGGTTAAGGGCGGCCATTTTAGGTTGAAATCATTGTAGTCCTCAGTTTGCGGCACTTAAGTCAGCACTTAAGAATGAGTCTTACACTTTACTGAAAGTTGCTTTCAGCTTCTTTATAAACGTCTTCTATTCTCAGACTGCTCCTACTCCTTACTAAGATTTTTTTGACACTTAAATCATAGCTTAAGACTATTCTTAAGAGCATTTCTGAGATGTTTTATACATACGGGCCCTGGGCACTTTTCACCTACTCTTGTAATGTGAATTCAGAAATGCTTGTTTTGTTTCTCATCTACTGTATAGTAGGAAAGTGGCTCTGGATGCAGGGCTAACCCTAATCTTATTTGCAGGGACGTGCACAGGAATTTTTAGGGGCAGTTGCTCTGACCTAAATAAAGGGCACCCCCCCCCCCCAATTTTTTTTTTTTTTTAACTCACGGCCTATATGAAGGATTGAGAATAACAGGGTCTTTATTAAAATCAGCAAACATGTTTGCCTAATGCCAAACAAAAAAATTGTAGCCTAGGCTGCTTGTCTGCAAGCTATGATAGCTAGCTGCTATCTGTCTGATTATTTAGGCTTAAACATGACAAACTCAGCCTAGATTCATGAAGATTTTAACAGAGGTGGAAAGAGTAGCCAAAAACTTTACTCAAGTAAAAGTACAAGTAACTAAATAAATAATTACTCAAGTAGAAGTAAAAAGAATGCAATGAAAATAATACTCAAGTAGCGAGTTACTAGTTACTCATGAAAAAAAACTCTCTGTGTCCCCGTAAACCACGTTTATAGAATAATAAACATGTCATTATACACTATTCATGTCCTCGTAAACATCATAGACCAACACACACACACAGAAATTGCTAAGAAAAATATCAGTATGTCAGAAGTTTAGAATGTCACATTTTATTAACCTTTGTTTATGTTTCAACACATACATGCTTTAACAAAAAAGAACAACAGCATTACAGTTTTTTTTATTCGCTTTGGTACTATTTTCACAAGTAAGGTGTACATTTTCAAAACTCTTAGTACAAAAATCCAAACTGATCACACTTGTAACGCAGCTAGTCATTCTTTCAAAACCTGATGTAATGCTTTCAGTAAGTTGCACATGTTTTCAGTCCACATAATCATTGTTTCAAATACAAGATTATTGTAATATGTAATGAGAACATTTGGTTTAATCACCGAAACACAACGGTATGATCTTCTTTCAGTTTAATGCTTTTAACAATCAGTTCATCCAACAGCAAACAATGCAAGATACATCTTTCAAATCAGCCTTAAAAGTGCTGAAATTAATATGCTACAGTACTATAAAATACATATTACACAGTTTCACATTAGGCAATACACTCACATTACTTACATAATCTATAATTTTCAAAATATCCATCCTATGTGTAATCAAGTGAAGGATCAATGAAGACATCCTCTACAATCATTTGAGCAAATTACAGTAGTTTTTATTTTTATTTGTAACATAGCTATACTTTCTATAATGTAACTGGATGAAAACATAAAATTTAGTGCACACATTACATTAGAGTAATTTGGATCAAGCCTGTCTTGAGCATTTGGCAGTAAATTTTCGTCCACCTCTTTGACCTCTCTGTGGGTGCCCATGCCCACCTCTTTGAAGGATCCCTTGTCCACAAGATCTTCTTATTCCTTTCTGTCTGTCCTGCTCCATGTTGAAATAAATTGCCAGTGTTTCACCCCCACTTTTACAGTAAACTGTTTCTACAGTACTGTAATGACCAACTTTGGTTACCACTATGTAAAATCAATTTGCAATAAAGAGTATTTTATCATGTGTGGTTACACATAGTTTATATGTTCGTACAAACAGAGGTTTTATTTCTACCAGAAAGACTCGAAGATAGGTTAAGACTTGACATATGAGTTTATTTAACAGTAGTTATCAACCAAGGTTAGAATGTAACACAGTATAGTTCTTTGGCGTAGGCCCCGACCATAGTTCAAATCCGGGGGTCACGGATTCTTGCGGTTCCTGTCTGAAGATGAAGACAGGCCAGAATCTAATCCCCCTCGAGTATGGACGGAACCGACCTGGTGATGGTGGTAGGGAGGGTGGGTTGTAAATGCTGGCATCAGTATCTGCGAACGCAAAGACAGGTGAGTGCAAGGTTTATATACTCTCAGTATCAGGGGTGATTGATTGCGCCTTGTGACATGAATGACGTAACATTCGAGTTTCCTGGTAGAACTTACGCTACGCTACGCTAAAGCTACCATTTCTACCAGAAAGACTCGAAGATAGGTTAAGACTTGACATATGAGTTTATTTAACAGTAGTTATCAACCAAGGTTAGAATGTAACACAGTATAGTTCTTTGGCGTAGGCCCCGACCATAGTTCAAATCCGGGGGTCACGGATTCTTGCGGTTCCTGTCTGAAGATGAAGACAGGCCAGAATCTAATCCCCAAAAATTGATCACAATGATCGGTACCCACCAGTGTTTCTTTGAGGTTCCTGAAACAGATAAGAGAAATTGTTATCTACTGACATTGAAGGATGCCATAAGAGGCCATGGGATTACCGCTTAGGCCATAGAAGGCAGCGATATGCCCCAGAGAGATAGGCTGGAGAGATAGGCCGCATGGGCCGTAGAAGGCAACGATATGCCTAGTGGGAAAAAGCCACATAGGCTTTAGAAGGCAACGATATGCCAGACAGAGATAGGCCGCACAGGCCACAGAAGGCAACGATATGCCTAATGGGAAAATGCCGCGTAGGCTTTAGAAGGCAACGATATGCCAGACAGAGATAGGCCGCGTAGGCCATAGAAAGCAACAATATGCCTAGTGAGAAAAGGCCGCGTAGGCCTTTGGAAGGCAACGATATGCCAGAGAAATAGGCCGCGTAGGCCATAGAAGGCAACGATATGCCATATAGAGATATATGCCAGATAGAGATAGGCCGCGTAGGCCATGAAAGCAACGATATGCCAGATAGAGATAGGCCGCGTAGGCCATAGAAGGCAACGATATGCAGAGTGAGAAAGGCCGCATGGCCATAGAAGGCAACGATATGCCCAGTAGGAAAAGCCAACAGGTTAGCTTGCAATAAGATTCACCACCACCAGTACATACCATTAACATGTCCGTAAATCTCGATCATAATATCAGCAGTAGAGGATATCCATAGAAGGCTGCCACGTTAGGCTTGATAGCAGAGAGGCCGCGAAGGCCACAGAAGCAACGTTATGCCAGAGTGAGGAATGATATAAATGGCAAAGGCCATGATTTAGCATGGTTAAATACACCACCACCACCAGTAGTTTGCTTAAACATACCTTGATTATTGCTTGCCATTATTGAATTGAATGTCATAGTGTTTTCCTGCATACGGGAAATTAGGAGCGCGGCTCCTGATGAAGAGAGACAATTTATGTATACATGCTTTTATATTGTCATTATTAAAGTAGGGAGAAGATTAGATGGTTGCAAACAAATCTGACTGATGCTAAAGATTGCACGGTGTCTGTCGGGTCTTGGTTTCCCCAGTCTTGTACTCTTTATTTGAAGTTCTGTAAGGTCATCCATGTCTGTAGTTCTTCTAGTTCGTTGGTCCTTGTTCTAGATTTTTTCCCAGGTGTGTCTTGATATCTTGTTTACCCACATGAATATATACAGTCCTTGTGTTTCAGTTGTCCTTTGTCGATTATAGTTAGCCGTCATCACTTTTTAGTCCTGTATTCTGGTTTTCATTCTGGTTCTGCTTTGTGCACTTTTGGGTTTGAGAAATAAACCATTGCATTTGGATCCGTTGCCTTGTGTTGCCTGCCATGACACACAGATGATTATATAAAATTCTCCATTAACGATGTAAATTAAGAACCCCCAAAAACTGAGGAGCGGTATCAGTAGGGTTGTGCAGTTGATAGATGGACGTACTCCGAAAGTAATAGCCTTCTAGATGAAAGTTTACAGCTTAAATTTTGACTAACCATAATAGCATGATTAAACGTAACAGTTTTGTGCAAATAGTCTTTAATGATATGCACTTAAGAAGTTCTGAATTATTTGTTGAAAGAAGATCCTACGCCACACTGGCAATCCAGAAACGATCGAAGACCGCACCATACACGACCGCGGACGTGAAACGTGACAACCTGCGTGCACGCGTCACGTGTGCACGGCCCAGTGCTAACGGAAAACCAATTCTTGTACATGTAGCAATTATGCATGTTCAAATCCTTGCAGCCGTATGCGATTAGAGTTCCTGGAAGTCGATAAAGAGCCCTGATGGTAATGCAGGCACTGAAATAAAGCACTTATAGAACTGCATATCCGTAGTCTGTGTAAAAACATGTATATAGTTTAAAAATAGCTTGCCTCATGTAAGCAGCCGCGCTGTTATGATGTTCTAAATCCTAGCAGCCGCCAGCCGGTGTAATTTGGTTGTATGTAAAGTTGATGCAGGTTTCGCTATTTTCTTGAGGATGCAGAGTAAGAAGATTGTACGCTTCTAATTCCAGACAAAGTTCCTTGTAAAGTTATCATTTAGAATTATAACTGCATAATTTTTGGCTTTCCCAGACGAAAGATTTCCATCGTAAAACAATCATCATGATTTCTATGATCGTGGCTCTTCGTCGGTGGTACAGTGTCGTACGGTGGGAGAAGTTCAAAGACGGACGTTTTCCTGGTCTTGCGTCCAAGATAGCCTACAATAGTTTTCTGACAGTGTCAGAAATTCAGCATGATCACCGCACAATGCGTTTGCTGCTACAATCTTGTCAGAGTGCAAAAATCCTGTGGTATATTTCAGATTTTAAAAGAAACATTGAATTAAATTAGAAACAAGTTATTTCAAATGCATTCCGATTCTCCAGTCATGTTGGAATTCATTAAAACAGCATATGACGATTAGAATTAAATAGTTGAAACACATAAGATAATCGAACACCACTATATTTGAACATAACACCACTCAAATAAATATTTAGACATCATGTCCATTGGGATCCATGTTAAAACGAGAAGGAATTGTGTTTGTATTCCGAATAGCTGGTGGCACCACCATTTCGGGAGAAACATACGTTGCCTACGTTCAACAGCACTTTAAATAGGAATTACGTGCTGTGATTTAAAGCTAGCGGTCACATTACATCTTCAAACCAGTATCCAGACATCCGCTGTAGCCTACACATGCGCATATTCTGTGTGCCTGCGTCGCAAACAAAGCACAATGCGCTTAATGGCTTAAACTGATGCAACCTGTTGTATTCTTGAAGAGGCAAGGCGCACGTTTTTCAACTTTAAGTGAGGTCTACTGCATAACAAACAAACTCAACATGAGGGTTAACAGGCTCAACTTTTGTTGAGACAACCGCAGAATGCACACCGACCAAAACAACGGCAAGCCCTCAGGAATAACACGTTTTAATTGTATTAAATACACCACACAACCTCAGCTCTGTCTCCATATTGCGCTGTAAGACACAGTCATAGCCAGCTTTCGGTTGTAAAAGCATGTAATATGCACTATCAGCCAATCCAGTATAATGAATAAGAGAGCTTACCGTAGGCGAAAATAATCCAGATAAATAGATGAGATGTTCAATGCGACCGAGCTCGGATAAGAAGTTGACTGAGATCTGGAATAAAGTCTCATTTGAAAAGTACAATTAAAAGTTGATGCATTCGTACTTTATACATGTGCATAAATAACTGAAGATCTTAAAGCACAAAGCTTTAGATGAAAACATTTATGCTGAACCCCGTGCTCAATAAAATTGACGCTATGCATTACTGTTGCCATTCGACCACACACACACTTACGATTTGCTCAGCAATAAAATGTGTGCTTGAAAACTTTACGCTGTATGACCAGGATTTATTCTCCAATGATATATTAATGGTGTGTCCTACCATGAGATTTAAAGTTCGTAAAATAGCGTATCCCCGTATCCTTAAAGTCTGTAATTAGGGTCAGGTGAGTGAAGATCTAACGTAAATATTTGCATTTGATATGAACAGTTTGCATGAATAACTGTCAGGCATTAAGCAACTTGCGTTGTAGTACCGTAGCAGGTATAGGACGTTGCAAGACCTGTTACATGAATAAATGGTACCTTATATTATTGATGTTTAAGGGAAACACTGAAAGGGACAGTTCAGATGAAGCTCGTATACTTTGCGCACTCCTTATGAAACACGCGAACATTAGACCGCGTCATTCGTCTGTTTGCAGCATGTCATGCATTGCATACACGCCGTATTTAATGTGCGAAATTTTCGCGAGCAATAGCCGTTCATCCAAGTAAGTGATGGGCAGTCCGGCTCTTTCCATTGATTCGGCTCTTTCGGCTCAAGCTCCTGCTCTACATTTTAGTGATGGCAGTCCGGCTCTTTTCGTAGATTCGGCTCTTCTGGCTCGGCTCCCGTAAAGGAGCCGGCTCCCCGGCATGTGTCTGAAGATTCGGCTCTGCTCGTTCGCTACAAAGAATCGGCTCTTAGAGCCGGCGTTCGCGAACGACCCATCACTAATCCAAGTCGATTTCATGTCTTTGCTTCACAAAACATTCGCGTACGGTTTAAAACCAATAATAAGCGGAGCATTTGGTATTGTGTATGAGAGACAAAGATCCTGTGATGAGGAAGATATCAATCTTCGGCATTCTTCCAAACCCGTGCGGGTGCAGCGCTTCGCCAATCAATGATGATTAGTGACATCTGCTGCGGGCGTTCAGAGTGTGCGGCAGTCAATATTATGGATACACTTTACAGATCATCCAAATGTTCTTGCACTGTTCATAAAAAGGAAACGGCCTGTGGTATCCTTTCCTGTGTACTGCAGGGTTACACGCTTTTAAAGAAGCTTGCAGACTTCCTTTTTAAGTCTTTAACCTTCTGTGAGAGCTCCTCGCGATGGTGCATGTGAAACGAAACGAGATGAGAAAATCCCAGGAAAACAGTACGAATGCCCGATAAAATCACTCAACATTTGAATCGGCGTGTTACAACAGGTCACTAACACTTTAGTGTACATATGCACTGAACATCGAGCTTGTAAATGCTGGCATCAGTATCTGCGAACGCAAAGACAGGTGAGTGCAAGGTTTATATACTCTCAGTATCAGGGGTGATTGATTGCGCCTTGTGACATGAATGACGTAACATTCGAGTTTCCTGGTAGAACTTACGCTACGCTACGCTAAAGCTACCATTTCTGTGGTTCTCAAAATCCATATACTGTATATTGCTAAAATGAAAATATATAGGTTTACCAAATGGTTCAGTGATTAACCATTAAGATCAGTTGGATTTAGTGCTGGTCAAATGTATTTACGCAAATGAGATGAGAAGCATATCAAAAGTATTGTGAGCATTGCATTGTGAAAGACAATTACTTCATATGAAAGGTATTTCTTTGATGACACAATGATTAAGTGTGGTGAAAAAGTGAATGTATAATTTTGTGTGTTGTACTAAGTCAATTGAACATGTGATTAAATGTTTGAAAAAACTGTCTATTTGATGATCTGCCTTGAGTTTTGTACTAACAGTTGTGAAATTTTACCACATACTTGTGAAAATAGTACCAAAGCGAATTAAAAAAACTGTAAATGCTGACTTATGTGTGTTGTACACAAATGCACATAAGTGAATCAAACTGATCCTACACATTTTATGCTTTTCATGTGTAAACAATCAGGGCACAGCTAAGTGACCATTAAAAAAAATAATGTGACAGATTCTGTACTTTTATCTCATGTTCATGTTTTTTACAATCACTTTGCTACTATTTTCAGAACCTTGATGTCATTTTTCACAACTCTAGATACAAAACTCAAAACGGTAATCACTTGTAACACAGGCTGTCTAGTGTTCAAAACATTGCATTGTGCATTCACATCTTTAAAGACATCTTGCACTTGCACAATCATTGTTTCAAAACACAAATGTACTGTGAAATACCATGGAAACATAACTATAGATCACCCACACACAAGCAACTGATAGTTTCACTAAGTCATTGTTTGTACAATCATTAAGTATTGTAGAACAAAATTGGTGCTACAGATTTCATTATGGTACATGTAGAGCAAATACATATCTGTAAAAGTTCTGCAGTAGTAGAGAGAATACGACAGACACATTGGAATCATTGAACAAAGTTTGTAATGTATTGATGAAAACACTACAGTACAATCACAACATAGGTCACATCATTTCACAATCTGCACTCAATCATCAGTAACAAGTTGGCAGAATTGGACAAGCAATTACAAGGGCCTGCATCTATACAGTACAGTGATAATTGGTTCATGCTCCATGCTTATTGGTTACAATGAACCTCATTATCTTGAAACTTTCATGATTTTCAGTAAACATGGAAGATTCTTTGTCTGTTTCCATACAACTATTACGAATAATGCAACAGTTACTTATCATTTTGGGCAGTTGTATTGATTGATAGTTAGATCATTGTAAGAAAATGAATAGACACTTATTTGAAATGTGATGTGTGAATAGCCTTTTGAAACAGTAGTACTTTGATGTTAAGTTGTGTCATATTGAACATGTGATTTTGGTTGAATGAACAAATGATCCAAGTTTTATGTGTATTGTATCCAAGCAATTGAGAAAAGAGTTAAGAGTTTTGAAAAATTTGCATTTTGATCTTTGGTTGTGAGTTTTGTGTCTAGAGTTGTGAAAAATGACATCAAGGTTCTGAAAATAGTAGCAAAGTGATTGTAAAAAACTGTAATGTTTAGATATTTCTTGACTCCACAACAAACAGAAGAATACTTATGAAGGGTACAGTATGTGTAAAACTGCAACATACACAAACAGTACAGAAAAAAGAATACAAACACAGAATAGACAAGCATTTCAAATTAACAAATTAACTCTAGTGTCAATGTTGATGTAGCTTATAGCTGAAATATCAGACAAGTAAACTGACAACAGTTTTGCATATGTATAAAGTTAGAAATCTCCTAAGATGGTCAGAGGACATTGACAGTTTACACTTACATAAAAATGATTTTCGACAAAACTCATGTTTTCTTACATTGTCATGTCACGTGTGTTTTGTGAGAATCACTTACATCATACAGCACTGTATACAGCGAATCAGACGTCAATCATCGATGTATTTTCTTCAATCTTTGCTACAATGCTTCTGGAGGTTGCACGCGTTTAACTGTGTCTGACGACAAACAGGTCGCGTGTATGTAATGGCGGGTACATGTGTGAAGTTTTGCTTTTAGTTAAAAGATTGGTAAATTCATTTCCACGTCACCCAACACTGGTTATATTCTGCGTGTTTCTACATAGGTTACGAGTAAAACTGCTTCGGACGATTCCGTTTTTACAGCGATCTGAACAATTCATTCAAACTGATTTGCGAACCAATTTAAAACGTTTGGCCCATTCGCTGTGTAAAGAATCGACTCAAAAGACTCATTTATTTGCAACACTTTGTAAGGAATCGACTCAAACGAGTCATTAATTCGCGAATGCGCCAGAAACACAAGATAGCAATTTAAAAATAAAATACAAATTTCGTAATTTATTCAAATACAGTAACGAAGGAACGTTGCATAGTGTAAACGAAGTAAAAGTACAATTTATTTTTTTCCACCTCGGAAAGGCAACTTGAGTCGAGAAGGGCATATGGGCAGTTGCCCGGGCAACCTGAGCAGCCCCCCTGTGCACGTCCCTGGATGGTGACATCAATCTCCATAAGTTTATAACTCGGAGAAGCATTGGTCTTCTGTTTACCCCAGTCTGCAACACTGCATTTGGTACAGCCTTGAAGTTCTTGTCTTTTTTGGGGTGGAGATCGATTTTCTGTCATTTTATTGAGATAAATTTAACCAGTACACCGAAATTTATAAGGATATAAAAGCTTGTTCAGTCTCTTCAGTGATTCATTTACAAATCTTCAATATCAAACTCAGGTAAATACCTTTTTATCAAGTGGCCTGTTGGTGGGTAAAGTAACTATTGTAACAAAAAAAAAAAACTTATTTTTCAAAAGCCATTGTGACAAACTGTTAAGAAATAAGAAAGCAAACAAAGATGGGTTGCCCATTTTTCTGAACCGAAACCGTATATGGTCCGGAATCAAGTGGTTATCTCATGTAGGGTGGTGCTGAATGTTACTGAAGCTCATATACCACAAAATCTTTAAAAAACAGCATCTTTTAAATGCAAAACATGATATATATCATGCATAAAGTTTAGGTGTTTGATTTAAAATACATTTATAATACATGTAGAAGTCATACAGCAAGGTAGTCAATAATATTACACATGGGTCTCATGGGGTAGCAAAGCACCCAGCAGAAGCATTCTGAAGGACCCCTAAGTGTAACTGTGTTGATAATAATTCATTTCAAGTGGGCAGGTTCAGCCCCCAGTAGCCTGTACTTCCTCTTGATGTGCATCTCGCTTTGCAATAATCATAGCTGATATATTTGTGGTCTCGGTGGATGTACTGAACAAAACGATTGACAGTGGTGCAGGATTTTTAAACCTAAAACCAGCATTAGTTTAAATATTTTTGGCAATCCGCTGAAATTATAAAATTAGTTTGCTAATTATTTTAATGCATGTGAATGATCTCTAACTGTATGATCACACATGCATTAGCACAGAACTGCTTTGTGTAATCTAGGTGACATTTACCAAATGTGAAATCTGTTTGTTTTAAGATTCATGTTTGAAGCGTATCCAAAATTCACATTACAGTACAAGACTTGACCTACTTCTCAACAAGTATGGGTGCCCCAATAAAATAAACATAGATAAAAACATAAACAGTCCAGCATAATCCAGTTACAAAGATATAGGCTACATGTATAATCTTTCAAATTTTATTTTTTCTAAAAAGTTGTTTTTATTCACCTTAACAATCTAGTTTTAACTGATTTACTCAGTTGTACTAAAATTAAACCGTGTTTGCTGCAATTTCATGGCATTGAGACACGTTGACTTATTGATGCTTGATGCTCAATGCTTTATTTGAAATCAGTTTGTGAAAAAATCATAAATTCAACCATTAAACACATGAATGACCACAAAAACATAATGCATAGAGCATAGTTTGTGATGAGTACAGTGCAGTTGTAATTAGTTTAATAGGTTGTTTAAAGAAGACAGTTTGGAGAGATATAAGAAATAAAAGCAAGCATTTCAATCCTTTAGTATGCAGAATTCATTTAGGTGGTAATATGCTCTGAATCCATGGAAGAAATGCAGAAATGTTTGTATAAACATTATGCTGATAAGCATTGTTGCAGCTGTTGTCACGTACAAAGGATGCAACGGCCACTGCAGTGTTGTCACAAACCAAAGGACCTCCTAAGTCCCCCTGTTAAGAATGTAGACACATAATTGCCACTTATCACTATTTTTGGCTTCAGTAAAGCATAACATAATCTGTAAATCATGTCATTGTTTTACCTCACAGGCTCCTCCACGGCCATACACACACATCATCTGTGGAGCTACAAATCTTTGTCCCCATTGAGCACAGATTGTGTCATCCATAATCTTCACGTTTGCCTCCCTGAGGGTTGGACTTGCAGGACCGCCATTTTCCACAGATCCCCAGCCGGCAACACTGCAAGCAGTGCCCACACTGATATTCACAGGTGTTGTTGGTATGGGGATTGTCTTGATCTTGTTGTTTAGTTCGACTTTTTTATTCAGCTGTAATCCAAAAACACATTTATCTTTAGACAGAAGTTAGATGAGGGAACTACATGTGATTATATTATAATTATGTATTGTGATGCTTGGATAGCAATACTGAGTGTAGTTTTTTACCTTCAGAATCATCAGATCGGCTATGTCAGGTGTCCGTGGATCGGTGTTGTATTCTGGATGCTTGTTATAGGAACTCACACTACGGCGTGTTTTCAATATGCTTAATTTATTTGCACCTGCCACAACTGTTAGAATCTCGTTGCTGTGGAAAGAAATAAATATTTCTTTGTGAGTGTTTAGGGAGCGTTTTAATTCGG
The DNA here is from genome assembly GCA_025389145.1 of Misgurnus mizolepis. Lineage (NCBI taxonomy): Eukaryota > Metazoa > Chordata > Actinopteri > Cypriniformes > Cobitidae > Misgurnus > Misgurnus mizolepis. The sequence continues at coordinate 16,597,366 of JAIFKI010000021.1, read as the reverse complement.
GATAGAAGTCATGGTGTTGTTTTTTAGACATTCATTTTTTATTTTTAACCCTGTCTGTGAAATCCAGTCTCAAAATGTGATCATGAGATTAAGAACATTTTATTTTAATCTTTGTCATGGTCTTACTCCGTTTATTTGCACAATCTTCTTTACATTTATAGAAAACAGTAAATCACTCAAAATAACTACAGAAAATTTTGTATTTCATAATGCTTCTGAAATAAGTGTTGTAGAGTATTTATTTATGAAAACATTTGAATATATCTGAAATTGTGTTTGTTATGATTGCAGCTCAGACTAAATAAAACCTTACTTATTTCTGCAATGTGCAGCAGTCAAGACAAACTGATCAGAAATGAGGAATCCTCCACATTCATGTCTCCTATTCTTCTGAACAGAAACCATGTAAGGTCTGGAGTGAGGTGTTGCTTCATTGCCATTCACTATACGCACATTCACACTGGCTGAGAGAGAAATATCACTCAACTTAATCAGTATAAGAAACATCTGAATAATGCATCACCAAAGATGAATCGGATATTGAGTTTTGCGGTAACGCTTTAGATTACAGCCCGGAAAGTACTGGGTAAGTACAGGGAATTTACAGCGTATGTTTCTGTAATTATAGTTTACTTATGAAGTATGTACGTGTAATTATAAGGGAACAATTTATAATATTTGGGGAATAAAAGGGTAACAACCAGGAAAAATACAAATAATATATGCAGTAAAGTACTGCGTAAGTACAGCGAATTTACAGCATACATTTCTGTAATTATAGTGTACTTATAAAGTACATACGTGTAATTTTAAGGGAACAATTTATAATATTTTCGGAACAAAGGGGTAACAAGTGCCACTTTAATTTACAGCCCGCAGATGTTGTATTTACTCTTTAACTACGTGAAACAAGGGGGTAACAAGTGCCACTTTAATTTACAGCCTGCAGATGTTGTATTTACTCTTTAACTACGTGAAACAAGGGGGTAACAAGTGCCACTTAAATTTACAGCCCGCAGATGTTGTATTTACTCTTTAACTACGTGAAACAAGGGGGTAACAAGTGCCACTTTAATTTACAGCCCGCAGATGTTGTATTTACTCTGTAACTACGTGAAACAAGGGGGTAACAAGTGCCACTTTAATTTACAGCCCGCAGATGTTGTATTTACTCTGTAACTACGTGAAACAAGGGGTTAACAAGTGCCACTTTAATTTACAGCCCGCAGATTCTGTACTTACTCCTACTACGTGAAACAAGGGGGTAAAATTTTTTGACTAAGACTGTAACAACACAAAACAATGGTATATTTACACAGTACCTACAGAAAATACACTCATAGAAAGGATGTGTTAATTTTTTACACATCTTTGTGTGTTAAGTTTTTAAAACATTATGTGTAATTTTAACACATTATGTGTCATTTTGTGTTGATTTTGTGTTAAAATATCACACAAGTTGTGTTAAAAGTAACACAAAATGTGTTGTTTCCATAATAACACAGAGATGGGTGGATTCTGGGACAACGCATTTAGTGTGTTGTCCCAGAATCAACACTAATGTGTTGTTTTTAACACATCCGTTCTAAGAGTGTAGTTCTAGTTTTGATTGCTTTGTTTTCACCATAGTTGCCTTGCCTATTTTTAATTTTGCTTGATGACCCAACAAATTCCTGTAGTCTTTTTCTTTCTTAAGGTAAGTAACCTTTATTGAAAATTCTAAATAAACTGTATTGTATAGCATAAACACATTAACTGAATTTCAAGTTTTGTTGTTTAGTAATCTAAAATACTTACTGCATATATTATTTGTATTTTTCCTGGTTGTTACCCCTTTGTTCCCCAAATATTATAAATTGTTCCCTTATAATTACACGTACATACTTCATAAGTTTACTATAATTACAGAAACATACGCTGTAAATTCGCTGTACTTAAGCAGTACTGTACTGCATATATTATTTGTATTTTTCCTGGTTGTTACCCCTTTATTCCCCAAATATTATAAATTGTTCCCTTATAATTACACGTACATACTTTATAAGTAAACTATAATTACAGAAACATACGCTGTAAATTCCCTGTACTTACGCAGTACTTTCCGGGCTGTAATCTAAAGCGTTACCAGTTTTGCAAATGGAAATGTGTTACACTTCATACACTCTTAAAATGAATGTGTTAAAAGAACACATTTGTGTCTATTTTTTGGAATAACACAATTTTTGTTGTTTTAACACATCTTGTGTTGTCCATTTAATTTATTTGAACTCAACACGAAATGACACATAATGTGTTAAAATAACACATGATGTGTTAAATAGTTTAACACAAAACAATGTGTTAAAATTAACACATCTTTTCTTATAGTGTATAGAGATGCATTTTCTGAAGCTCATATGTTAGTCATGATTCATGTTAAAGTGAATGTTTAATGAATCTTACCAGTGAAGCTCAGGTTTGACACCAGAGAGCCCAAAAGGAGCAGAGTGATGATGGTGATCATGATGAAGACGAGTTCTGACTGAGGAAAGAATGTTATAAATACTGTAAGGAGAACTCCAAATTTGTGGTGTCCAAAAGTCCAGACACAGGATCATGTGTACTATTGTTACTCTTATAAATGAATTTATTTGTAATAACTAATAATCTTATAACACGTCTTTAAATTTAAACAAGACCAGGTTCTCGGCAGTTCACTTAAGCAGGGGACACAACACTCTTAAAAACAACACAATCTATAGTTTAGAATAAAGATCTTATTGGAACAACACATTTTGTGTTACGTTTAAAACAGCTTGTTTTATTTTAACACAAAACCAACACAAAATGACACATAATGTGTTAAAAGCATAACATTAACACATTAAAAATTAACACATCCTGTTTTAAAGTACGGAGCCCCTAAGGGGACATGGAGGAAAAAATAAATAAATTATAAATAAATTATATAATACATATATGGAATGACTATTTAGCATTCACATGTATAGTTAATTTTGACTGACATGACATAAGCAAATGATAATGTTATAAAACAGCAGAGAATTGTATGAAAGCAATTGATGCATGTCCAAAAGCATTTGCAATTTGTTCGAAGGAATGTGAAACTTCTACTATGATGTGCACACATGACTAAATGTTGTTGAGGTTCAACTAACTGTTGTCCAAATGTAAATAATGATGTGAGAAATGCACCAAAGCGACTGAGAAAAACTTTAAACATATTTCTATACATTTTCATTAGACATTTTTTTCTAAATCTCTCCTGAATTGGCAAATTGCTCCCAGGTGAATCTTGACTTTCTCTAACAGACAGGAACGACCCCATCAAGCAAAAACTGAGATGTTGAAATGATGGCTAACTATAGACCCAATATAGTCCGGCTATGAGTAACCCACTTCTACCCTAAAAAACCTTGAATGTCATTTTTGCCTAAATAACTTGAAGATGCATGATATTGTGTAAACATGTAAGCAAAGTCAACAGGTGTTCAAGGTGTTTGCTTTCATTTTTTTACATGTTCTAAAAGTATACGCATCGTCTATTCATGGGTTATGGTTAGACCGACGTCTATTAGACTTTCACTGGCAGCCCAAAGCACTGCATGTACAGTTTTTCCTAAGGAGATTGTCCTATGTTCACATATCTACTTTAGTTTTTTATTCTTTGTGATATGCAGTGCTGTCTTTTTACGCATTAACTGTTTTTTACTGTACTGTAATTTGTTGACAGACCATGTTAACAATTTGTAGTTTGCTTTTGTTTTGTTTTAGTTTGCTATTTGTACAAATTGTTTTAAGAAATGCACTTATTGTTTTGCAAATGTCGAGGATGATTCGAGAAATGTACCAAAGCGACTGAGAAAAACTGTAAACACACAAAAAAAATTCTGTCTATATACTAATTACTAAAGGTGGATATTGTTATTAGGTGGAATATAGATATCCACACATTCATCCATCAACAATCCTTCATCTAACCATCCATGTATTATGCATTAATGCATATAAATAGATTTTTTAAAATCATAATTGTGAGTTATTTCCCCTGATATTGTATTAACAGTTATCATTTTGATGAATAGTATTTACATTGTTTTCATTTCATTATTATTGTATACCTGAGGCTTAAATGTAACACTGTGTGACAACTAACCCTGCTGTGTAAAAATGTTTTTTGTCTCAGCTATCAGTTACACTCTTTGAAAGGATTTACACATCTTTGTGCGTTAAGCTTTTAACACATTATGTGTAATTCTTAACACATTATGTGTCATTTTGTGTTGATTTTGTGTAAAAATATTACACAACAAAAATATTATTAAAAGAAACACAACATGTGTTGTTTCAACAGCACAGAGATGGGTGGATTCTCGGACAACGCATTTAGTGTTGTTTTTAACACATTCGTTCTAATGTGAGTGTAGAAGTTGCGAACCCAGTCTCACGGAGTTGCGTATAAATAGCACAAAGTGTGAAAATCGTGCAATACATACGCAAAATTCCACTTTGGCGTGCATATGATACGCCAGTCCTTCCCATTCACTTAAATGGCGCATCTTTTTTTGTCGTTTTATTTATTGGTTTCTCAATGTTTTGCTTTTTTTACCATTTTCGCTTGGGTTTAGGGTTAGAACAATGTTTTGTTAAATAAAAATGACATCCTAACCCAAACCCCAATTCTAACCCCAACTGCAAGCGACCATGGCTTAAATATAGACAAAAACATGGAGAAACCTGTATATTAAATAACCTCCTTAAGCAAATCTGAAATCTAACCCTAAACCCAAGCGAAAATGGTTTAAAAAACAGAAAAAATTGAGAAACCAATAAATAAAACGACGAGTGAATGGGAAGGACTGGTGTATCATATGCATGCCAAATTGGAATTTGGCGTATGTATTACACGATTTTCACACTTCGTGCTATTTAATATTTATACGCATCTACATGACATTGGGTAGAAGTTGCTGACGTTTCAAAACGGTGTTATGTTTTTGGTAACAAGATTAATGTAATATAAGGTTGGATTTGATGATTTACACACCCAACTTAGAAATAGAAAAAAAACATAATAGGAAGAAATTTACTTCCATGGCTCCAAAACACTCTTTGTTCAATATCTTAACCAAAACACACCAAAACTTTTCACAAATTCACAGGAGATCATCTTCTGACAGTAAGAGGAAAAAAACAAAAGCACAGATTGCTCGGCCCTGTATGAATATGTAAAGTAATCATGTTAAAATTAACCCTGCATTAGTTTGTTTCCCCCGCTTCACCCCTACAATTACATACAGTATCTTACCCAATCCAGGCAGTCTGTGTCCAAAATGCAATGCCAGGTGTTCCTTCCTCTCTACGGCTACGGTCTACAGGACCAACTCTTCCTTCACTCAACGCTGCTCTTCAAGAAAGATGACCAAGATATGATTACAACTACTTTTGTGGCTTTATTAGTCTTTTTTATATTGAGTATTAGGGTTGCATTGCACCTTGTCCTGCTATAGGTGACGGTGTTATTTTCATTTGCATCAATGTCATTTCCCGTACGTTGCACCCTTACCCAGTAGCAATGCACATTTTCATAGGCCGACTGTTTGGTACATTTTATATGATTGAGTTATTATTCTCCTAACTCTTACTATGTCGCATTACTTTCGCACTGCTTATTCATAAATGTACTCTAGATGAGAGTTTACATACAAAACAATACAAATCTTTTTATCCAGAGCACAAAATATGCAGTTCACCAAAAGTATCATGTGATACGTGTTATCACACAGGATATGTCAGCTTATAGTTTATCATCTATCAAGAACTTTGTGAAAATATAACCTTGCAATCTTGAAAATTATTAACTATAAGAAAATCAATGAGTGAAATCAAACTTTGATGCTTCTAATCTCTGTTACAACCCTTCTTATAGCTCTTAATAAATCTAGGGGATTATTAAAGGGGAACACTTTAACCAGTTCAGAACATGTCACTACAGAGGTCACTACACTCAATGCTAGGAGTGAGCGAGCTGTCTGTGGTAAGATGGCCGCCAGGCGATGACGTTAGAGACCCCGCCGTAACACATCTAGCCTTTATACATAGCCTATCCATGACCTGCCCTGCGTTCCAGTCGTTTTTTTATGACCTTCCCTCGCTAACTTCTCTCAGTCTCGTTCACTCGGATGTACGTCATTGCTTACGTTGTACGAGAGCCCACAACTGCTGGAACACTTGAAGAAGGTTCAAATGGAACGGCGCATTCACGCGGAGCATAAGCGTTAACGCTTAACGGAAGGCTTGTCTGAAGCGTGGCCAACAGCCAATCACTGTGGCCGCAACACAAGCTCCGGTCTTCCATAAACCTAATTGGCTGGTTCTGCCTAGGTTATTTGCATAAGGCGATATGATTGGCTGACGCACGCTTTGCCGCTTGAAAAGTTGAGAAATGTTCAACTTCTGCCGCGAGCAACGGCACTGACGCGGCACCGACGGATCCACAATTCAGTTCGCCAACGCTTGACGTCACCCATTAAAAGTGAATGGGAAGCGTCAACGCTTACGCCCCGTGTGAATGCGCCGTAAGCCCTTGATCACATGGAAAGTGTAGACCGCCCCCTCCATCATTTGAACTGTGCAAAGCGCGAGCTGCTGAAGTGACGTCACGATTGTGTTGCATTGTGGTATATGTAGCTGCCTGAAGTGTACATTTGAAGTACACTCACTCCCTCTGCCCAAATCAAGGGAGGGAGGGTCTGTCCATATAAACTTCCCTCATTCACTTGACGAAGTGGAACGCACTTCAAAATGGCGACAGGGATTCTCCCGAGGGGAAGTGTTTAGGGAAGTTTGCGAGTGCGTGTCTAAAACTGGAGTGAAACGCACCCCTGGACTATATAAGCTCACTCAGAACTCATCCATAGTGATGGGAGAAACTAAGCTTTTCGAAGCTTTAAATCAATTGAACCAATTGCTTCGCAAATTGATTCAGTTTTTCGAAACATTTGAAACAACATACACACTGGCGACCACGCCCGCCGACAGGGGGGGACAAACGGGTCTGTTGTCCCGGGCCCAGGGTGGGGTGGGGCCCAGAGGGGGGCCCAGAACTGGAACCTATGGAATAATTGATAAAAAATAAAGAAAATATTTGATTCATTTGATTTGAAGTTCAGTACGCTCAAAATGTCCGGTCAGACTCAGCACAAGTCCGGTGCTCAGAAAAGAAAAGAAAAGAAGAAAATATAGGCCTTATAGAGGAAAATAGAATTCCTAATTATCCCCGTTAGGAATCTGTGACCGCAGATATAGTCACTGCATCGCGTGTGTTTAGAAGTCTGTGCTGTTTGCTGTGAGGTTTTTATGAGAGAAAGCACAAACTATTTAATATTTAATATGTAAAACTTGAATTTGAAATAAAACTTACCGCGGAGAAGATAATGAATTCGCTATCGTCTCTATTGCTAAGTGATGCGAAAATTATTTATTCTTTCAAATCCGTTTACAAGATAAATATACATTGTGTTGTTAAACAGATGAAATTATCTTCATTTAGGCTACATTCATTATGAGAAGCCTTTTCTTTTTAATGTTACACTGTAGACAGTAATATATGTAATTTATATTAAACTCTATGGTTGTGACAGCACATTGTCCATTATCTGTTGGTTCATGTTGGTCCAGTTTAATTCAGGGTAATCCTTTAATAAAATGTAATTATAAAATATTTTATTGTTTTGTAATATTCACAGCGCAAATTCTCTCAGATCGTTTTAAAACATTTTTAATTATTCTGCAAAATTCCGCATAGATTTTGCAAAAGAAATCCGCAGAAATAGAAAAAATAACTCCTTACACAGATTCCTTACACAGCTGTACTACTCTTGCAGCAATTAAAGCAGTTCAGATTTGTTTTAAATGGCAAAATAGTTATATTTCTTTTTTTATTTACATTTTAGAGTATTTTTGTTTGTTCCAACAAGCGGTTCGCAGCCGACAGCAAGTTGACGACATGTTTGATGAATTGAACTCTCAAATCAACACTTCACTTGCCTATAATAACAACTGTATAAAATATATATTTTCAGCATATCACAGTGTTAGTTTAAACGTTTATTATGAACACACACTATTTTTAAAAAGCGGAGGCAGGTTGCTCTGCTGCTCGCAGCTGCAACGGGTGCAGAAATAAAAAAATGAAAAGGGCTATAGCTACAAAACGAAACGAAATAAACATGAAACGAATAAACATGCAACCTGCCTTATCTTACAACTTCGCTATGCATATATATATGTATTATAGATTATGTCTTGGATGCTGTTTGCATAGATTATGCGCAGTATCCAAGGTTTTAATCTAGTCCTCCATTAATATTTTTTCCCGGTGAGCTGAAGGTCCTGCTGTTAAATAAGCAACAGCTGCATTGTAAATGTGTGGCTGGCTGTGCTTATATCGGACTCGTGCTATAGTTAAAAGTCTTACTACGTTTGTTTTGCAATCATCGTGTGTCAAAATGTTATTTTATTAAATTGAAAAATATAAAAAGATGGAGACGCCTAAATAAGCCCGAGGTCCGCCCGCGTATCAGCTGTGACGTTAAAATTGGCCGAAACCCGACCTGAGGGGTGTAAAAAGGTCGGGTCGGGCTTGGGCTGAAATGCAGGGCTCTACCCTCAGTCGCATTCATTGAGAAAAATCTAATGCATGCTCATCATGAAAGCTCTTTACAAAATAATATCCCTCTGGGCTTTTGGTTCAAAGGCGTGCATGTTTGGAGAAATATTGATTGAGTTTATATGTTTACTTCAAATTTCTAAAGAGAGGAGTAATATTTATTCAATTTTTAGTCCAAACACAGCATAATATTAGCTGAAGTTGTTTTACTGATATTTCCAATAGTCTGTTCATAATTCATACGTGATTATGATATTTTGTTTCAGTATACAGCGTCAGTACACTGAAAAAAATGATTCATTGAATTTAATCCGTTATTTTTTAAGGTAAGTGGTTGCAATCAATTTATTTAAGCTACATTTAAACAAAAGTTTTATATTTTATTTTACTTTACTAATCTTTTTGTTTAAATGTAGCTTAAATAAATTGATTGCAACCACTTACCTTAAAAAATGTATTAAATTCAATGAATATTTTTTTTCAGTGTACTACATTTAAAGGTGCAGTGTGTAAATTTTAGAAGCATCTAGTGGTGAGGTTGCAAATTGCAACCAACGGCTCAATCCACTGCTCACCCCTCGCTTTTGAAACGCATAGATAAGCTACAGTAAAACATGTAATCGTCAGAGACAACTTAGTAAAAAAAGTTTGTCCGTTAAACGTTTCTGTAGAAACATGGCAGCACAAAATGGCGACCTCCACGTAAGGGGACCCTCTGTGTATGTAGATAAAAACGTCTCATTCTAATGTAATAAAAACATAACGGTTCATTATAAAAAGGTCTTTATACACCCCTGATAATATAGTTTAGTATATTATTTTGCATTTCTGTCAAGAGATCCTTCTAAAAATTACGAAAAGCACCTTTAACTAAATGTTTTATATAATGTATAATATGCAATATTCGTGGGTCCTGAATCTGATAATGCCAAATGTCTTGTTACCAGTAAAAAGTAAGGGGTGGGGGGCCCTCTAAGATTATCTTGTCCCGGGCCCAGGCAAGACTGTCAGCTGGCCTGCTGGCGACACCTGCTGGTAAAAATAGTGTTAAAGCAGCAAGATTTGTCCAAACATTTTACACTTTTTACAAAATAATAGCAAGATTATTCTAAAAATATGTTTTTAAGAAAAATTAATTATTTAATTTAATTAAAGGTGTAGCGGAGGATTTTCTCAAATTTTAGAAAAGAACCGCCTTCTCCACTTTTTTAAAAAAATGCAATTGGGCAACACTCCTGATTGACAACTAGGAGGACCAATAGTCTTAATGATCCACCTGAAAAAAGAAAATCCTCCGCAATACCTTTAAGGCATAATTAAAAGTGTATTCTGTTTTTTTAGTTTTATTTATGGCAAACAAATCATTAATACATACTCCCTCTGCACATTTTTGTCATTAAATCTCTCTATAAAGAAAAAGTAGACAAAATTGTAGTGTTATTTAGTCAGAAGGATGAATGTTTTATGAACTTTTAAAGAGGCCCTTCCACATAAAACCGTTTTTACTTGTATTTTTTTATATGTGTTAGGTCCATATGTGTTTGTGATGTGTCGTGAATGTAAAAATTAACTTCCACCTCCTCTGTCAGCTCTAGCCACTGAAAAGAAATAAGCGGAGAAATCAGGTCAGTTAGAAAAGCTTATCAGTGTGACGTGGAACTGATCGAGGTCATTAATATTCATGAGCTCTTCAACTTGAGACCGCGCCCACATATTACGTGTAGTTGAGTTAGTTTTCATAACAAATTACAGCAAGGATGGCTAAACGTCAACCGTACCGTATTCGGGCCATTGTTTTTGTTGAGAGACATCATTCCTATTAAACGAGGGAATCATAACAGTTGCTACATGTTTGGATGTTCAGAAGAACGCTGGATTTGAAGAGAGACTGCGATTAAAAAGCAATGCTCCTCTATCAATATTGGATCCGGACAGAATGGCGCAGCTTATGTGAGTAAAACACTTAGTCTTATGTGTCACTGTGGCGGCCGGTGTTTTCTCTTCCGAGGGACGCGAATTCATGCTGCACACACGCTGAAAGGGTTTATGATAAAAGACACGCGTGTGTGTGTGAGTAAAACACTTTAGTACTATGTGTCACTGTGGCGGCCGGTGTTTTCTCTTCCGAGGGACGCGAATTCATGCTGTACACACGTTGAAAGGGTTTATGATAAAAGACACGCGTGTGTGTGTGAGTAAAACACTTTAGTACTATATGTGTCACTGTGGCGGCCGGTGTTTTCTCTTCCAAGGGACGCAAATTCATGCTGTACACACGTTAGGTTTATGATAAAAGACACGCGTGTGTGTGTGAGTTAAACACTTTAGTGCTATGTGTCATTGTGGCAGTCGGTGTTTTCTCTTCCGAGGGACGCAAATTCATTCTGCACACGCTTTAAAAGGGTTTATGATAAAAGACACGCGTGTTTGTGTGAGTTAAACACTTTAGTGCTATGTGTCACTGTGGCGGCCGGTGTTTTCTCTTCCGAGGGACGCGAATTCATGCTGCACACGCATCAAATGTGATAAAAGACACGTGTGTGTGTGTGTGTGTGTGTGTATGTTTGTGTGTGTGTGTGTGTGTGTGTGTGTGTGTGTTTGTGCGTTCGTAACACGCGCATCGAAGGGTTTATGTAAAAGACGTGTGTGTGTGTGTGTGTGTGTGTGTGTGTGTGTGTGTGTGTGTGCGTGTGTGTGTGTTTGTGTGTGTGTTTGTGCGTGCGTGCGCTGCTACACGCGCATCGAAAGGGTTTACGATAAAAGACACGTGTCAGTGTTTGTTTGTGTGTGTGTTTTTGTGCGTGGGTTTACGATAAAAGACACGCGTGTGTGTGTCAAAAGGGTTTATGATAAAATATGCGTGTGTAAGAAAGACACTGTGTCTTAAGACACTCACTTAACATTAAACTGATTACACATGAGATTAAATTGAAAGTTAGTTTGAACGAAAAACTGTTATCCAATCATAGCAGTGGGCGTTTACTTCCAAGTCGTCAATGCAGCCCGCCCATTAAAACGGATCATTTCTCTAACCAGCTTCAAAATCAGGGTACAAAATGGCCTATTACTTATTGCTTTTGATGTTTTTGGATGTAAAAACCATGCAAACATCATGAGTAGACCTCAGACAACAGTCTAAAACAATAAAAACGACAGAGGAAGGGCACCTTTAAATCGTAATGCAACGTGACATTACCTTTTTAGTAAAAAAGTTATTGGGCTGTTTACACTGCCACATACAAAAAAGGGTGAGCCTGCACACAGTGACAGGAAATATAAATGAACACAAAAAATAACACTTTTTAAATAGCCCATTAAAGTGTTTATTACAAATAAATTAGGCTATCCTACTAAATACTTAAAATGAATAAATGTAAATTTACAAAATGTTCCTTTACATGTACAATCCTCCAGGGGGGGTGAACTTTTTCACACAACGCAGTGAAGCAGCCCCTGCATGAGTGATTCATTGATTCTCGAGCCGTCGATATAAACCAATTCAGCACCATCGCCACGGACAGCACCTGCTAACGTTGCACGTAAGAATGTAGACACAATGACATATATGCAACGCTTGAAACATTTATGTTGCTTCATGGGTGGTATCCATTTTAGTGAACATGAAACAAATCTACGTAACCAAATCTTTTTTTAAAGACTCATTTCTATATTGGATCGGAATTAAAATTAACTGGAAATTGTCTTTCAACGTTGCATGGAATTGTAGTGGAGTAAAAAGTAATGTATTTGTCTTTCCACTGTAGTGAAGTTAAAGTAACAAGTTTCCAGTAAAAAAACTTTTTTAGAAATTGAAATGCTCCAATGCAATTTTACCTAATACACTTAATTGTACCACTTGTTTGTAAACTGTTACAAGGAAACACACCGATTCATTGATGCTTGAGATGCAATGGTCTATTAGAAAATGCAATTGCGAAACTATTAAGAACAATTAACCATTAAACACTCTCAACATCCTCTCGCATTGTGGGATATTGAAGTATCCATCAAATGCACACTTCATAATCCAATTTTTAAACAAGAACATCTGGGCACTTTTCACCTAAAGGTAATGTGAATTCAGAAATGCTTCTTTTGTTTCTCATCTACTTTATTGTAGGAAAGTATTTGGCTCTGGATCAAGGGATAACCCTAATCTTATTTGACCAAATGTGTTGAACGGGAGAAAAACAAACAACGAAAACTTTAAACATTAGGGTTAATGGTGACCCCGTGTGGTGAGCTTAAGGAATCACATATATTAAAATTATACGTCTTTGTTTTTAAATAATAATATGTTTATTCACAAAGATGATTAAAATTGCTTCTTTCAAATTTCAGTTTTTTTATATAAATTACATTAATTCCAATTTGTGACATGTTTAGCATGGAAGTTGTTATTATTACATTGTGAGAAGGATGCAATGTTAAACATGTTCTTAACAGTGTTATTAACACTTTAACATCTCTGTGTTTTATTGGAATAACACATTTTGTCCCTTTTATTTATTTAAATACAACAGAAACACACAATGTGTAAAAATAACATCATTTCTTACAGTGTATCTGCTTTACACTTAATTTTAAATTGTAAAAGAAACGTTCCCATTAGTTTTTAACATTGCAGTAACAAGCCTATTTTTACAGTATCTTGAAATGTTTTGCTACTGTTCATTTCAAAGAATATACAGTATTTGTTCTGTACATAAAATTTTTGTCCTGTCTTGGTTTAGTTTGGCGTTACCCAATCATTTGATGGTTGTGTGAGTTGCATAAACACAATTTTTAGAGGAATTAAAATAAGTTTTGTGTAATAATGTGTTTGCTTTAGCAAGAGATGTGTGAGGTTTTGCATGTTGACAAGGTTTGTAGTTGTTAAAGGCGGGGTGCATGATTTTTGAAAAACACTTTGGAAAAGGAAGTCAGGCAGAGTACAAAAACACACTTGTAGGCAATCAGCAGTAAGAGGCGTGTCTACTAACCAACATCGTTGCCTGGGTTGAGAATGTGTGGGGCGGGTCTATCAAAAGAAAGTCCAGATTCTATTGGGGTAGGGGCGTGTTTGTTTATGTGATTTCAAATGTCAACATTGGCTTTCAGAGATCATGCACCCCACCTTTAATGTGTGTGTGTGTGTGTGTTTTTGTGGTTTAGACAAAATAAGCTATTGTTTTAACAGTGTGTTAGCTATATAAAAAAAGTAAAAATAATGATCAAATTTTCTTACATTTTCATAATTTACTAAGAAGACAACCTTAATAGTTATTACCGTTGTTTATTACTAAATTGTGTTTCTCTGATCGAGCTCATGAGGTGTTCATCGAGATGCTTTTCATAATTCAATTTAGGGAAACAAGAGAAGTTGCTCAAATCGGTTTAATTTGATGTCATGTTTACACACACGTTTCAGTAGCCAGCAATGTTTTTTTTTTTTTACTAAATAATGTTTATCTGTGTATTTTGTAGTTCCTTTTATTTATATTTTTAGTAATAAGTTATTAAATGCAGCATTTTTGTCAAATCCACATAATATTTTTTATCTTACTTTAACTTACACACCAACCAAAGGACCTCCAAAATCCTCCTTTACCAAACGCACACAGTTTGGTAAGCGCACACCGGCCGTTGTATCAAACTGTTAAGACACAAGAAATCCACCAAAAGTAAACCATAAAGTTTAGGTGTTAACTGTTTACTAATGCGTATCCAAAATTCACATTACAGTATAAGAATGGAGCTAGTTCCCAACAAGTACGGGAACCCCAATAAAATAAAAATAGATAAAAAATAAACAGTCCTAATCCAGTTACAAATATATATAGGCTATATATATATTCTTTCAAATATCTTTTTTTTAATAAAAACATTTTGGTAAAACTTTACAGTAAGGTTCATTAGTTGACATTAGTTAATGTATTAACTAACATGAACAAACCATGAGCAATACATTTGTTGTCATGATCCTGTCTTCAGGTCACAGTTTTCTACTCATAGTGACAGGATCATGGCAGCCCAATGTTTTGTGTGAGAGAACTGGCTTTGTTTTTCCTAGCCATGTGCTTTCTGTCTCGTCTCCTGACCCCGCCACCTTGTTTCCTCGTTAATTATCCCATTATTGTTTGAGTCATGTCACCCCTCTTGATTTGTTCCCCTATTTTATGCCCTTGTGTTTGCTGTCCTGTGCTCGTTCGTTTTGTACCGGTCCTGTTTATAGTTTCTGCTACTGCCTAGTCTTAGTCAAGTGTATTTTTGTCAAGTTTATTGTTAGGTGTAGTCTGTTTAGTGTTAAGTCTAGGTTGAGTAGTGTTTTGTTTGCTAAGGCTGCGTTCACACGGTACAATAATACGGTTGTCAAATCCGTATTTGAGTCCTTAAGGCGGTTCCATTCACACGCATGCTCGGTTATTTACAGGTTTGACAACCGCATTCAATAACCGACCTCACACCCGTAAATTTTCGGGTTTCACAACCGTATTTACAGAAAAGCTGTGGCGTGTGAACGGAATCACACTGGACAACCAGTTGTCTGTCACGTCATCCAGTGCTTTGTCTGCATGATATGACTGCAAACTACGCAGCAGGATTGCTCCATAAGGTTAATGAGATATACATAACCTTCATAGACGCCACAGAGCATATTACATTAAATCGCGTGTATCCCAGTAAGTGAGAGCAAAATAATAAAACCTTAAAAGTGGACGATATAATGTTCGGTGTAATATTAAAGGGATAATTCACCCAAAAATAAAACTTAGCTATTTACTCACCTTTTTCTTCAGTACAGCAATTAAGAAGATATTTTGCAGAAAACCCATCTTCATATGAATGGAAGTCAACCGCCACTTTGAGAGCTCAAAAAGCAGATATATCCAATACAAAAGTAATCCCCATGACTCTTGGTGACATATTGGCTGCTTGTGAAGCGGATCGATCGGTTTTTGCAGGATATTAAACGTTATTTACAACATTATTAGCATTAATGCACATCCTTGGAAACATATAAAGTGCGCATTACGTTCCCGCTCTAGGTGGCGCTAAGAGGATGGTTTTGCCTGCGGTTGGTAAACCATACTCTCAGTGCCACCTACAGAAAGGGAGCGTAAGCGCACTTCCTATGTGACTGCGTTATAAATGCTTTAAATAAACTTCACTTTCTTGCAAAAACAGATCGATTTGCTTCACAAGACGTTAATATATCACCAGTCATTGGGATTACTTTTGTACTGGATATGTCTGCTTTGGTCAAACGTGCAGTTGCTTCATTTTTGCAGAATAAAACTTTAAATATGGAACCACCCTTGTTTATTTTTCTCTGCACAATGGTAAGCGTTACTCACACGCCAGCTGTTTTTGTTAATGACATAATAAAAGTTTTGTCCATTGTATGATACTATACGTTTTTATATTTACGTCCGTCACTATGGTTACAGGCACCGCGTGCGAATAGCATACTGGTTTGAGGTCGGTTACTTGTTCATACAGGCAGGGTTCTATTTGTGTCGTAATGTGCTGTCTGAACATCACACTTCCAGACTCACACCTGTAAGCAAATCCGGTTGTCACTCCCAAAATTCTGTCGTGTAAACGCAGCCTTAGTGTGTTTTGCCCCCTTGTGGTTTTTGTGTTCTTGTTTTTTATAATAAAATTTCTGTTTACTGTCTGCACCTGGGTTCGTGTTCAGTTCCTGACATTTGTTACAGTATTTATTAATCTTTCTTAATGTTAGTTAATAGAAATAAAGCTTTTAATTGTTTGTTCATGTTAGTTCACAGTGCATTAACGTTAACAAGACTTTAATAAAGTATAAGTAATTGTTGAAATTAACATTAACAAAGATTAACTTGTTTGACTCTGTGGACCCTGTACCAGGTCCAGAATTATCTTATTTTGACTTAATATAAAATATTCCTTTAATTTTTAATGGTCTGTCATGGACCCAGTACCACATATGAGATACTGTTTGAAAGCTTAGAGTCTCTACTTTCTGCAGATATGCATCACTTTGAGATATGTTTTACTGTAAGAAAGTTAGTTACACTTAATTTACACTATCACCCCCCCCCCATATTTTTCAATATAATTTAATATTCACATATTTCATATTTTTCAAGTATGACAAACATGGACAAGTCTTATATCAAATGAAAGCTCTCACTCTCAGGAATAAGGCTGCAGTGTTATTTTTGTTCTATTATTATCACATATCCAACAATCGTCGAATGAATAATGATGTAAAAAATGGTCTTTTGTAAACATATGGGAAACTTGAGTGTGGACTGCCTCAGATAGCACATATAGCCACAAATGATAAACCATCTTTTCTCTTAGGTCCTACTCTAAACAATGAGTCCATTCACAGCATTTTCTTTGGTTGTGTGCATAATTGATTCCTTGCTATTTATTATATGTGCAAAACAAAAAATTTATATTTATATGAAAAATGTATTTCCGCACCCTTCAGTAAAATAAGAATATCTTTTGAATGCGACATGCTAAAGAGTTTATTCTTTTTTTTGGTGTTTACTGTCTGCTGCTGGTAACAACCAGAACTGTCTGCAGTCTGCTAGAGCACCCAGAACCAGAGTTATACACTATCAAAGACAGTATTTGCAACATAAAAAAAGAAAATTTGGTGTTTTATCATATGAAAAACCACATAAATAACAATATTTTTCACAAACAGCAGCTTTTTATGTAACTTCAAAGGGTTTTCTGCAAAATGATATAAAGATATTGCATTTATTCCACTGTATGTGGTTATGGTAGCACTTCAAATGTTTTTTGGCAGAAATTGTACACCATAAGCGTATTATTCCTCCCATCAGTTGGAGTAAAATAACTTTTGCATTTATTATGATAGAGAAAAAAATCCTTTTTCCACTGTAAGCTGGCAATTGCTGGAATCAAACAAAACTGTCTGCAGGTTTCGTTACCACTCAGGGCCAGAGTTATACACTTTTAAATACAGACTTTAGAAAAAAACATCCAAAAGCGCCTATTTATTTTTGTGTTTATTAGAGGACTGACAACACACACAACCATGTTGAGCACTTTTAACAGTGTTTTATGTAATTTCAAAGGGTTTCATGTAAAATGATACCAAACTTTTGTATGTGCACCTCTGCTTGTGGGTATGAGAAGCTTTTGAAATTGGGTAGGCCAAATCCAAGCGAAAATCCCCAAAATAGCCTCAGAGTGTAATTAATAGATGTTGTATAAGTGCAGTTCATTATTAGTTCATGTTAACTAATGTAGTTAAATATTGAACCTCATTGTAAAGTATCACCAACATTTTTTTTTAACTTTGTGACATATTTGGCATGAAAGTTGTTATTATTCACTTGTAAAAAGGATGTAAATTATGTTAAATGTATGTTGTCCTTGTTTTAGTAAATGATAATAAAACTGTAATCTAGTTTTACCTGATTATCTCAGTTGTACTAAGTAAAATTAAAGTTGTTTGCTGCAATTTCATGGCAGTGAGACACGTTGACTTATTGATGCTTGATGCTCAATGCTTTATTTAAAATCAGTTTGTGAGAAAATCAGAAATTCATCCATTAAACACACACACGACCACAAAAACATAATGCATAGAGCATAGTTTGTGATGAGTACAGTGCAGTTGTAAATTGTTGTTTAGGTTGTTAAAAAAAAAGATATAAGAAATAAAAGCAAGTATTTCAATCCTTAAATATGCAGAATTCATTAAGTTGTTAATATGCTCTGGATCCATGGAAGAAATGCAGAAATTTTCGTATAAACATTAGGTAGATAAGGATCGTTGCATCTGTTGCTGCTGATGAAGGATGTAACGCCCACCGCAGTGTTGTTACAAACCAAAGGCCCTCCTCCATCCCCCTGTTTAGAATGTAGACACATAATTGCCACTTATCACTATTTATGGCTTCAATAAACCATAAAATAATCTGTAAATAAGATGTAATTGTTTTACGTACGAAACACGATCCTCCACTGCCATATACACACATCATCTGTGAAGCTACATAAACCCAGTCCCATCGAGCAGCACAGTCTGTGTTATTCTTAATCTCCACGTTTGCCTCTTTGAGGGTTGGACTTAAAGGGCCGCTATTAGTTATTCTTCCCCAGCCTGCAACACTGCAAGCAGTGCCCACTCTGATCTCTCTAGGTCTCGTTGGTATGGGGATCATGTTGATGTTGTTGTTTAGTTGGACGTTTGTAACAAGCTGTAATCCAACAACACATTTATCTTTAGTAGACAAAAGTTAGATGAGATAGAACTACATGTGATTATATTGTAATTATGTATTGTGATGCTTGGATAGCAAGTTTTGTTTTTTTACCTTCAGAATCATCAGGTCAGCCATGTAAGGTGCGTTCGGATTGGTGTTGTATTCTGGATGTATGTTATAGGTACTCACATTAATGTGGACATGATTTTCCTGTCTGCTTGTTAAATCATGTACACCTGCCACAACTGTCAGAATCTCAGTGCTGTGGAAACAATTAAATCTTATTAAACAATATATTCAACCTTTATTGGTTTCTTTAAAAAGATCTTTATAAACAGTGTTTAGGGAGCGTGTTAATTTGGTACAGAAGTCATGGCAAACTTTTTTCAGGCAATCCAGGCTAAGGTCCCATAAACTAATAAGATTAGAAGCATCAAAGTTTACTTCACAATCATATCCATATTTTATATTTAGAAATGTTTCTGAAATAAGTGTTGTAGAGAAGTTTTTTATAAGAACATTTGAATATATTTGAGATTATGATTGCTAAATGAAACCTTACTCTTCTCTGCAGCTTGCAGCAGTCATAACAAACTGATCAGAAATGAGGAATCCTCCACAATAATGTTCCCCATACTTCTGAACAGAAACCATGTAAGGTCTGGAGTGAGGTTGTGTTTCATTGCCATTCACTATACGCACATTGACACTGGCTGAGAAAGAAATATCAGTCAACTTAGAAACATCTGAATAATGCATCACCAAAGATGAATCAGATGTTGAGTCTTGCTAACGGAAATGTGTTACACTTTATTCACTCTTAAAATGAATTTGTCAAATGAACACACTTTTATGTTGTTTTAACACATCTTGTGTTGTCCATTTCATTTATTTGAACTCAACACGAAATGACACATAATGTGTTAAAATAACACATGATGTGTTAAATAGTTTAACACAAAACAATGTGTTAAAATTAACACATCCTTTCTTAGAGTGTATAGAAGTGCATTTTCTGAGGCTCATATGTTAGTCATGATCATATTAAAGTGAATGTTTAATGAATCGTACCAGTGAAGCTCAGGTTTGGCAGCAGAGAGCACAACAGGAGCATAGGGATGATGATGATGATCATGATGAAGATGAGATCTTACTGAGGAAACAATGTAATAAATACTGTAAGGGTGTCTGAACTCCAAATTTGTGGTGTCAAAAACTCCAGACACAGGATCATATGTACTGTTGTTACTCTTATAATAAACTCCTTTGTAATAACTAATAAACTTATAACGCCCTCTTTCAAGCAAT
This sequence comes from Misgurnus mizolepis, assembly GCA_025389145.1. Classification (NCBI taxonomy): domain Eukaryota; kingdom Metazoa; phylum Chordata; class Actinopteri; order Cypriniformes; family Cobitidae; genus Misgurnus; species Misgurnus mizolepis. The sequence goes on along the minus strand of JAIFKI010000021.1, from coordinate 16,577,170 downwards.
TTAAAGAAGACCAGGTTCTCGACAGTTTACTTATAATCCAGCATGGGACACAACACTCTTAAAAACAACACAATCAGTGCTAGTTTAGAATAAAATGATGTTACTGGAACAGCATTTTGTGTTACTTTTAAAACAACTTGTGTTTTATTTTACACAAAATAACTACCGTTATCATACAATTACACCGAAAGTGACACCGAGTGCAAACGATACAACTTATCCCACAGGTGGGGTTAAATTTTGATTTTTGTCTGAAAATTCTGTCTATATACTAAAGGTGGATATTGTTATTAGGTGGAATATAGATATCCACACATTCATCCATCCACAATCCTTCATCTAACCATCCATGTATTATGCATTAATGCATAAATAGATTTGAAATCATAATTGTGAGTTATTTCCCCTGATATTGTATGAACAGTTATTTTATAGTATTTACATTGTTTTCATTTCATTATTATTGTATACCTAAGGCTTAAATGTAACACTGTGTGACAACTAACACCGCTGTGTAAAAATGTTTTTAATCTCAGCTATCAGTTACACTTTTAGAAAGGATTAACACATCTTTGTTCGTTAAGCTTTTAACACATTATGTGTAATTTTTAACACATTATGTGTCATTTTGTGTTGATTTTGTGTAAAAATATTACAAAAATATTATTAAAAGAAACACAACATGTGTTGTTTCAATAATAACACAGAGATGGGTGGATTCTGGGACAACGCATTTAGTGTTGTTTTTAACACATTCGTTCTAATGTGAGTGTAGAAGTTGCGAACCCAGTCTCACGGAGTTGCGTATAAATAGCACAAAGTGTGAAAATCGTGCAATACATACGCAAAATTCCACTTTGGCGTGCATATGATACGCCAGTCCTTCCCATTCACTTAAAAGGCGCATCTTTTTTTGTTGTTTTATTTATTGGTTTCTCAATGTTTTTGCTATTTTTTTACCATTTTCGCTTGGGTTTAGGGTTAGAACAACTTTTTGTTATATAAAAATGACATCCTAACCCAAACCCCAACTCCAAGCAACCATGGCTAAAATATAACCTCCTTAAGCAAATCTGAAATCTAACCTTAAAGGGGACAGAGAATGAAAAACCATTTTTACCTTGTCTTTGTTGAATAATGGTAGTCTACCCACATTCACAAACACACAAAAAGTGCTAAACATGTTAAACATCTCAGTCTCATAGAAATTCCTCTTTTAGAAATGTTAGCCAGAAAACGGCCCAATCTGAAAAACTGATGCTTATGACATCACAGGCATCTAACTGCCCCTTCACTTTAAAATAATTGGCTACATTTTTTGAGTGGCAGCAAAGTCAGCCAATCAGTAATGAGATTGCAAGTTAAGCCAGTAGAGGGAGCCAAATAGGCGCAAAACCACTTGTTTAAAATCCCCCACCCTAATAGAGCTATCTGAGAGAGGTTTTTAGGAAGCTTCTAAGGCATTACAGACCCAAACAAAAACATTTTTGTCTACATGTCACATCACAGAACAAGGATAAATACTCCATTCAATCATTCTATGTCACCTTTAAACCCAAGCGAAAATGGTTTAAAAAACAGAAAAAAAATGAGAAACCAATAAATAAAACGACAAAAAAGATGCACCGTTTAAGTGAATGGGAAGGACTGGCGTATCATATGCACGTCAAATTCCACTTTTGTATTGCACGATTTTCACACTTCATACTATTTTTACACATCTATAGAAGTTGCTGACATGTTTCAAAATGGTGTTATGTTTTTGGTAACAAGATTAATGTAATATAAGGTTGGATTTGATTATTTACACACTCAACTCAGAAATAGAAAAAAAACATAAGAGGAAGAAATTTACTTCCATGGCTCCAAAACACTCTTTCTTCAATATCTTAACCAAAACACACCAAAACTTTTCACAAATTCACAAGAGATCATCTTCTGACAGTAAGAGAAAAAGACTAAAAGCATATACAGTATTGCTCGGCCCTGTATGAATATGTGAAGTAATCATGTTAAAATTAACCCTGCATTAGTTTGTGCCCACTCACCCCTACAATTACATACAGTATCTTACCCAATCCAGGCAGTCTGTGTCCAAAATGCAATGCCAGGTGTTCCTTCCTCTCTACGGCTACGGTCTACAGGACCAACTCTTCCTTCACTCACCGCTGCTCTTCAAGAAAGATGACCAAGATATGAGTACAACTACTTTTGTGGCTTTATTAGTCTTTTTTTATATTGAGTATTAGGGTTGCATTGCACCTTGTCCTGTTATAGGTGACGGTGTTATTTTCATTTGCATCAATGTCATTTCCCGTACGTTGCACCCTTACCCAGTTAGCAATGCACATTTTCATAGGCCGACTGTTTGGTACATTTTATATGATTGAGTTATTATTCTCTTAACTCTTACTATGTTGCATTACTTTCACACTGCTTATTCATAAATGTACTCTAGATGAGAGTTTACATACAAAGCAATACAAATCTTTTTACCCAGAGCACAAAATATGCAGTTCACCAAAAGCATCATGTGATACGTGTTATCACACAGGATATGTCAGCTTATAGTTTATCATTTATCAAGAACTTTGTGAAAATATAACCTTGCAATCTTGAAAATTATTAACTATAAGAAAATCAATGAGTGAAATCAAACTTTGATGCTTCTAATCTCTGTTACAACCCTTCTTATAGCTCTTAATAAATCTAGGGGATTATTAAAGGGGAACACTTTAACCAGTTCAGAACATGTCAGAGGTGGAGAGTAACGAGAGACAACAGAAACGAGAATTCAAACTAAATTAAATAAATGTAAGGGAATAATAATAAATGGTGGTAATTACCACCCGCAACATACCGTGTAATTACACGGAATTTACAGTGTACCTATTTGTAACAACAGTACCTGTCGCAGTCATCATGGCTCCCTCTGCTCATAGATGCCTCTGGACTGCAATACCCATGATCCCTTGCACTGACTGGTTCATCACACCTGCATCCTGTTTAATCACCTGGACCTTGTGCTGCGTTCCAGAGCCCATCCAAACCAGTGGGATGAAGGACTTATCCTACCTCCAACTAGGAAAGGTGAACTGGAATGCCTGTCGAAGTGGAACCTCCTACCGGCGAACTCGGGGGAGTTCGACCTACCCCGACTTCAAAAAAGTAAGTCGGAGGACAATGGCGGCGCCCATAGATCGCGTCGTCGTGAGAGGATATCTTCAAGGAATAGACTATAAATTGTACTTCTCTGCTTGTAGGGTCGTTTTAGACACTGTAATTTTAACACAACTTGTTTTTTATAATATGGCGTGAAATTATGTCGTTATTATCTGTTATCATGAAAATACGGTAAAAATATACCAAGTTACTTAGCGACATGCAGCGCTTTTATATAATGGCTCCAGAACACTTTTTAAAGATGTTTAACTTGATGTTTTACTGTAGTGTGAACTGCACAGTTCGGACAGACGTTTAAAAGTTATGTAGTCTGTACGAGCCTTAAGAAGACCGGTCGGACGTCCATGTTTTCTGTTTACGTTCCACTTCAAATTCCTGGAACGCCTTGAAGTAGGAGCTAGGACACTTCAGGAAGGATAAGTCCCACGTCCCACTGGTTTGGATGGGCTCTGGAACGCAGCAATAGATATGTATAAAGGCTAGATGTGTCGCCCGCGCTGCTGGCCAGTTGAGTGGAATTAGACCCCGAAGCCGCCGCCAGGCACCGCCATTTGCGCCATTTAGAAGTTCAGCCGCCATCAGCCAATAATTTCCTAAGCCAAATTGAGCCGCCAGCTGATAAAGTTTGGCTGAGCCGGCTAGAATTATTTGCAATCAAATAATAATTCTATCACATAAAGACATACACACACAAAATATATAAACAATACACGAGATCCATTTTCCGATTGGTTTCATAACAGCACAGTCTTGTGCTCGCTCGTTGCTACAATACAGAGAGGGGTTGCAACCTGTGGAGGTTGCATATGCAGGCTGCAAACGTCATCAAGCCTGGTTTATTTAAGTTAACTGAGCATTACATTCGCAAGCCATACGCATATTACAACAATTTACGATTAACTTATAATAAGAATAAACTTTATAATTGTTGATATTTTGAAATAAGACAGTGTTGATGACGTAGGCAGCGTAAAAATGCGACCTCCGGAGGCTGCAGTCTTCGGATTGGGAAATTAAAATTGCTCGTTTTCCGTACAGAAGAAGTGATGCATTAGTAACGTGCGCGTCACGACAATGCATTTCAAAAATAGACCGTGTTATTTTTATTTTTGACCAATGCGCGCGACCAGCATCCACACAGGAAAAAGCTGCGGGTAAATTGTATGTCTGTTTCCGGGTGCTGTATGCAGCATGTTCATGTTTACTTAATTTTGTATTGAAACTGCGATTTGGAATCGGTGAAGTCAAATATAGACGCGTTTCTTATAAGAGCGTTTCTTCTGGGAAGTCCGTGGCTGTATAACATTGACTAAAGTGGTCGCAATCAGGTCCGGTAGCGTCGCACACGCATAATTCTGCGAATGAGAGCACTAAGTAAAAGCAACAGAAAGTTCTTTCTATCGGTCTCCCATGCTGCTTGAACCCCAGAAGTAAAGAGACTTTTAAAAAGCTTGCCAGTAAAATCCATATCACACCAGCAATGACAAGGTAAGCTAACGTTGCTATGGTTACAGTCCAGATACATAATAGATTGCTAGGCTATTGCTATGCTATCTACAGTTTTATTACAAACAGCAACCAAAACTACAACGTAAAATTAGTGTAGACTTTTAAACATCAATGTTAAAAGTTTTTACCAACCTTTGTATGGGAACCTATATTCATTCATTCATTCAACCCAGTGCATGCCAGGTTTGTGCTGTGAATCTGAATTAAAAGTGAATTAAAGAATTGTAATGAAAAGAGGTTGCGTGTTTTGCCATGTTATTAGTCTATAGGTAGCATTATAGTGGGCTCTAGCTCTATTGTGTTTGGTTATGTGTACCATAATTTACCAGACTTTTACCAGATCATTTGTCTATGTTTATGATTCTGACAGTGATTGTTATTGTATTTTGCCATAAGTCTTCACTGTGCCTATTCAAAGCTCGAGGGCAAACACAAAACTTCTAGATTTATGCAGCAATAAACTACATTTTAACATTTTATAATGCCTAGTCATACTTCTGTTATTTTTATGAAAGTAACTCAAAAGTAATGTATCTCATTACAGTTCAGAGACAGTAATATTGTAGTGTGACTAATTACTTTCAAATTACAGTAATTTGTAATATATAATGTATTACACGTTGTAAGTAATTTTCCCAAGACATCTGTAGACATGTGGCAGCTTCAGCCATTTGCAGCTATGAAAAGTTTGGCGGCTGCAGCAGCCATTTAGGTTTCGGCTGAGCCGGCTAGCCAGCCAATAACTTCATCAGCCAGCCATTATTCTCAAAACAAATGGCTTCGGGGTCTAAGTGGAATGTCTGCATTTGGCAGCCATCTTACCACAGGCAGCTCGCTCATTCGTAGCATTGAGTTGTAATGGTGCAGGTGCATTTAAATGAACATCACTTGCCTAATTTTCTACCGATTTTCAAACGGTTTGGCTTGTTATAAACGTCAATTATGACACTACATTCTTATACAAAAAAAATTCATGAAACATGTTAAATCACACAGAATTATAGCCACGTTAATAATGTTTGTAAGAAACCAAACCATTTGAAAATTGGTAGAGAATTGAGCAAGTTATGGTCATTTAAAACTACCTGCACCATTAAAACTCAATGCTGCGAGTGAGCGAGCTGCCTGTGGTAAGATGGCCGCCAGGTGATGACGTTAGAGACCCTGCCGTAACACATCTATACATATCTTTGACCTGGACTATATAAGCTCACTCAGAACTCATCCATAGTGATGGGAGAAACGAAGCTTTTCGAAGCTTTAAATAAATTGAACCAATTGCTTCGCAAATTGATTTAGTTTTTCAAAACGTTCAAAACACCATACACGCCGGTGACACCTGCTGGTTAAAATAGTGTAAAAGCAGCAACATCTGTCCAAACTTTTGACACTTTTTACAAAATAATAGCAATCTTGTTCTAAAAATATGTTTTTAAGAAAAATAAATTATTTAATTAAATTAAGACATAATTAAAAGAAAAGTGTTTTTAGTTTTATTTATGGCAAACAAATCATTAAAACATACTCCCTTTTTAATTATGCAAATTTTGTCATTAAATCTGTCTATAAAGAAAAAAGTAGACAAAATGGAAGTTATTAGTCAGAAGGATGAATGTTTTATGAACTTTTATAATAAAACAACTGACCCGAGTTCACCTACACTGGTTTGTTATTAACTCCCCCTAGTGGTGAATCGTCGGATTTTCGCAACAGTAATGACGTAATGAGTCCTCGTTTGCTAAAATCACGTGACTTTGGCCAGTTTGAAACAAGCTCCGAACCAATGATTCGATACAAAAGATTCGTAGATGTTTCGAAGCCTCAAGAAGCCTGTTTCGAAATCGCTCATCACACTATCGATACTAACCGGAAGCGCGCATGTAAACAAAGGTGGATTGTTCGGGATTTCCCCCCCAATTTTTGTTGTTTTGGATTAAAATGTGGGATGCATTTTTAAGAGTGGACCCTTACTGGTATTTCTTTGCTTCGTCTGAAATGATGAGAACCATATGAGATGATATGTAAGAAAGTTACTGCCATTCATATTAATATGCGGTCCATCTGCATTATTTAACCCACTCCAGTGTATTGATTGCAACAACAAGATCAGAACATGAACATAAAGTACAGAAACTCATAGATAAGCCCATATGAGCCCGCCCACGGGCCAGTGCAGGTTACGTTTAAATGTGTTCTGTTTCAGTTTAACTTTTTGTGCTGTGAGATTATATTTTAAGATTTTTAAAGTGTATTCTTTACAATACAGTACATTTCCACATCAATTCTGTTGATTCATAAACAAACTCATCACTCTCTTTTACTTATTAGATAATATGAGATGAATCTCAATTTATTATAAATGTGTGTGTAAATACATTGTCATTATTGAGCCAGAAATGTTAATACTTGAGTGATAATGCCCACATGATACAGTAAATGGGTATAACAGATATACATGAACACATGATTCTAAATAAAAATCGATTATTTAATAAGGGATAGAACAGAAGTTATCCCTGCCTGCAGTATTTGATAGGCATGTGAATTTAAAGGGATAGTGCACTAAAATGAAAATTCTGTCATTTACTTAAGTTGTTACAAACCCTCATAAATTTCTTTGTTCTGATGCAAAGGAAGATATTTTAAAGAAAATTTTGTAACCAAACCATATGTGCACCCCAATTACTTCCATAGTAGGAAAAAGAATACTATGGAAGTAAATGGGGCCCACGAATGGTTTGCAAACTATTCTCGAAATATCTTCCTTTGTATTCATCAGAACAAAGACATTTGTGGAGGTTTGTAACAACATGAGGGTGAGTAAATTATAACAGGATTTTTATTTTTGGGTGAACTATCCCTTTAACCCGACCCACACAATGACACAGGTGAAGCATGATTTAACACTGACCCACAAAATGACACAGGTATTTCTTTTCACAGTTCTGATCCTTAGCATCATCTGTAAATTTGACCTATAGTTGGTCTTTTTCTAAAGCTAAAGATATTTGGATATATTAAATGATAAAGGACATATTAGAACATAAAGAACATGTTACTATGGGCACTAATGTAACATTTCCATCCTCCACTTCTGTCACAGCAGATTGTTCAATGCAAATTAATTATTGTTATTAACATTATTAGTGTAGTGTACTGAAAAGCATTGCACAAAATTATTGAAAATCTGTAAGGACTGTAAAGTCTAAAAAAAACAGGTTTTGCTTGTTTTATGCACAAAATCACTTAAATTTGATAGTTTGAAATTGTTGCTCACAATAAAGTACAGTATGTAAGGTGAAATGCTTGCTGTGCCATAAGGAGCTGACATACAGCAGTAATACCTCTTCCATGCTCAGGCATTATCGAGCACTGCATGAGCATGCACGTACACATACTACAGTCCACAGACTAGTCAAAGTAATATATAATCTTATTTCTTACATTTATCTGAAGTTAATCTCACAAGAACCGAGGACCCACTATATGTTAGGCTCAACATAAGCATCAGTACCCACACTTATACCAGCTGGCACTGCATTTTTATGTTGCCCTGCATCCTCCATTCCATGTGAAAGGTTTTTTCCAAGACTGGAGAGGTTTTATCCAAAAAGAGGAATTGTCTTAATCCCAACACACTTCAATATGTTTTTGTTTCTCAATAAAAATCAATAATAAATCCCAAAATTATGTGTTGCAATTTTCTTCATTGTACCCTCAGTCCCATAAGCACTACACAGCACTAAAACTACCAATGGTTCCACTTTACACATATACACAGACACACACAAATTTTATTTTTAAATTTTCCCACCCCAGACTACTGTACAAAACAAAGACGTACTTGTATAGGTCATACTGTCATTATTCAAACAAGTAAATGAATACTTAACTGTATGTATGACATCTCAAGAAAATTCACACAGAAAAATATTTTTTTTTTATTATATAACCAAACAATGAACAAATTTCTGCTTAGGTCACTGCATAAAATGCATTTTATTTATCTGCTATTTGTTTTAGCAGTCGCTAGATGTCACTAGGGAGCAATGTTGAATGAAGCTTTGGGTGCCTTTGGGTGAAGCAATGGGCTGTGAAGTATCAGTGGTTCAGGAAGCCTCATTTTGCCATCACTACCTCTTGATATAAAAAAAATGGGACACACATGTTTAAGACTAAGGGCCCTATTTTGACGATCTTAGCGCATCGTCTAAAGCGCACGGCGCACGGTCTAAATGGGCGTGTCCGATGCCACTTTTGCTATTTTAACAACGGGAAAAATGGTTTGTGCGCCGAGCGCAGGGTCGAAAAGGGTTGTACATATTTTCCTAATGAGTAATGGGTGTGTTTTGGGCGTAACGTGCAGTAAACCAATGAGAGACTCAGCTATCATCCCCTTTAAAAGCCAGTTGCGCTGTCGCTGTGCGTAATCCCTATTTAGATAACGGACCTTGTAAACTGAAGAACTAAGCGGAGGAAGAAGGCCACCAGTTTAAGAATAATGTTAAAAAAGTTTTGTTTTCATTTTTATTGAATTTTTTATTATTAAAACCTTTAAAAGCCTTTTTCTTTTTCTTAGTCATAGAAATACAAATATCAGGCTTTGAATTGCTGTCCTAAATGTATTGATATCTTACATAATCAATGTAATCGCATAAAATGATCATATAAATGATATGCAAGAAAAGGTTTGTATTCTAAAAATACAAACAAAAGATAAAGGATTTACAAACGCGCAGAGAGCCGAAGCGTTTCAGCACTAGAACAGCGCCATATGGCCGGGATTTTTTACAAAGCATTATTTAAAATGTTTATCATCTTACCATATCCACAGGTACAGTGTCATCATGTACAATAAATCCGTAAGATAGCATTTAAAAACGTTTAAAAGTAGATGCATTTGTTTAAAGCAAAGCATTTATTTACTTACCAGACTGCATGTGAAGCAGCTCTTTGTGCCTTCTAACGTCTCATAATCTGTCCTCATTTATGTCCAAGAGACTCAATAATAATCTTTTACATTCAATTCTTTAATCTTTCATATTTAAAAGCGTTTTTGTGCTGCTGCCATTCATGTACTTTGTGATAAGCAAACCCGCATTGTCGTCCCGTTTAGGCGCATATTACTAATGCGCTCTTTAAATAACAAAAAACACATTGCACCCAGGGTGCGATTTGTGAAAAAAACAGAGGGGGGGATGTTTTCATAGGCGTCGAATTCGGCGACGGTGGGCACCCACCATATTTCGTCATGAGTTATTTTGTACCCACCACTAGTTTTTACTTTTTTGACTGTTTTCAGTGGTTAAGAAGAGCAATATGAGAGAGAAATTTGGTAATCATTGTCTGACCTAACAAAAATCCATTATAATATTATTATTATTTTTTTATATATTTCTAATTAAAATATTTCTAATATTCAGAAATGCGCTCTCCGCTCACGAGCTCTGATCGGAACAACCCGAACCTCACTGTCTGCTGAACTTGCGCAGAAACATCAAAATATAACCAGCTTTTTAAAATGGTTTTAAAACTTAACATTTAGACTATTTTAGCGCAAATTATGAGCTTATTGACGATTTTTTATAATTCTTGACATAATGCGTCTCTGTCCACAGCACATTTCAAAACATTTTAATTCATAAAAATAAATAATGAGAACATGAACTCATCACTGCATTTGCAGGAATTGTAAAATATTTTTTCTTATTAACTCATGAAGCAGCCTAACGCAATATTTTTATTCTAATAGCTTATCTTTCCCCACACATATGAACTGTGATCATGCACAACGAAAAACGCGTAAGAATTAAATCTTGAATGGCAAAACTGTATGGCACAATGTAGTGTCAACTTAAATATAAATATGAACAATGTCTTGATTGCAAAGTTAAACCATTACAGTAGAAACAGTTTTACTGCTGCTTTTAAAGTAATAACATTAACTTTACACCGCAATGCGGAGCTACAGTGAAATGATAGAAAAGACAGATGCATTATGTATAGTCACTTAGCCTCATTTGCGCAAACTGGACGCGCCCGCACCTCGCTAAACGCCTCATCTGCGTGTAACTTCGGCCATTCTCAGTGGTGTGACTGGGACACTAACTCTGCTTGTCATCATAAACAGATAATCAGATTGTTATGTTTATTCCCGCTTTATTAATATGCGGATGAATATGCTGCCTTACACCGTTTCGACACACAGCTCCATAACCATCTCGCATGTGTTGATAGGCTACTCGTGAGGTGTAACCGGGTCTGTAACCAATCAGATAGCGCCGTGGGCGGGACATTGAGCAAGTCTGCATGCAGAGTGGTGAATACAGAGAGGCTGCGCGGCAGCTGTATCAGAGCCAGCCAAAGCAGCGCATTTTAAAACAAAATTGACTTTAATCAAACCACGGATCCGTGATAAGTTTTGTGATCCGTCTCGCCACAAGTGTAGTAGCACTGATCACTTTGAGGGGGGGATAAATTTATCCCCACCGGGGATAAAAATAATTAAGCAGAGGCAGGGATACATTGACCAGAAAGGGGGAAATCCCACGCATCCCCCCCGGCAAATCGCACCCTGATTGCACCATTGATTTTAGACTTTAGACCAGGTTTTTGTTGGTCAATGGCGTAGTCTATTTTAGTTGCCTCAAAATAGCAACGCGCCAACAATGCGCCTGAACACACCTCGTTTTCAGACCAGAACGCCCATGGGCGCAAAAGGGTGCGCAAATGCATTTGATATTTAAACAACGTGGCGCTAAACGTGAAAATTATAATTGCGCAGGGTGGAAACTAGCAAAAGACACTTGCGTCGCGCATTGCGCTGCATTGCGCCGGGTGTAAGATAGAGCCCAAAATCACACAAAGAAAAACTAAACGCATAATAAGTCCACCACAAAGCAAAAAGTCTCTCTCGCACAGGCAGTAGCCTCTTTCTTAAAGGGACACTACACTTTTTTGAAATTATTCTCATTTTCCAGTTCCCCTAGAGTTAAACGTTCGATTTTTACCGTTTTGGAATCCATTCAGCCAAACTCCGGGTCTGGTGCTAACATTTTTAGCATTCCTTAGCATAATCCATTGAATCTGATTAGACCAATTAGTATCGCACTCAACAATGTATGATTTTTTAAACTATTTATTTGTATGATACAGCTGCAAATAAGTATATGAACAGAGGTCAAACGTTTCCTGTAGTTTTTCACCAAGTTTGCACACACTGCAAGAGGGATTTTGGCCCACTCCTCCACACAGACCTTCTCTGGATTAGTCAGGTTTCTGGCCTGTCGCTGAGAAACAAGGAGTTTGAGCTCCCTCCAAAGATTCTCTATTGGGTTTAGGTCTGGAGACTGGCTAGGCCACGCCAGAACCTTGATCTGCTTCTTACAGAGCCACTTCTTGGTTATCCTGGCTGTGTGCTTCGGGTCATTGACATGTTGGAAGACCCAGCCTCGACCCATCTTCAATGCTCTAACTGCACTGTAAAACCAAACAGTAAAACTAACTTAAAATAGAAAGTACCTGGTACTCAAAATGTGCCAAAAAGTTTAGCTAACTATTATTTTTGAGTTCATTCAACATCTATCATAGATTTAAGTTAACAGTAAATCTTTTTTTGAGTTTTTACAACTACACCAAAGGTAAAGAGTTTAGGGAACTTGAAAAGTAGATTCAACCATAATTAAATATTTTAAGTCAAAAGCCCTCTAGTGGCGGTTTTTACCAAAAAGTGACATCATCATTGAAAGGGCACTCAGACGTGTTTTAAACGGATGAATTTGCTCTTGGATGCAAATAATTACAAACCTTTGCTGGTTGTGATGAGTTCAATTTGCCAGGTAAGCTAAGAAAGAGTCTGTCACTGCAAATTTACTTCATTTTAAAGTTAAATCAACACCATTGGTTGAGGAGGTTCAGTTCCCAGTGTAGCACATGTGTCAAATAATATTGCACTTGTTACTAATATTATCATAGGCCAATAGGTTCGACTATGGAGATGTAATGAGACAACACTGGTTAAATAAAAGTAAGTATTTGTATTTAAATGAATGATTAGAGAAAATTGCAATTGTTGAAATAGAAATTAAATAAACTGCTTAGTCAACAATGTCACACTGTTGTTCATATGTAAAACACAGTATTTAAAGACTTTCAGTTCAATTGAAGTAAAGTGAATAGAGAGTTATTCTGTTGTGGGTGCACCCTCTAGGCTATATGAATTTCCTAGGACACTCCATCAAGTAATATTCACATTCAAGTAACATTCACGTAACATTCACAAGTTCACAGTTGTAACTTGAACAGTTCACTCAAAATAAAACAAGAAAAATAACAATAAACAAACACTTAATTGAATCAGTTACAAAAAGATTGTTTCTGGAAAGTTCAGTTCTGAAATGTGTGTGTTCAAACAGTTCAGATGGAAAAAACCCGTTCAAAAGATTCGAATCAAGGATTCGGTTCAAAAGATTCGGATCAAAAGATTCAGTTCAAAGATTCGCTTCGGTGAATCGAAAGTTCGTTGAATCGCGGAAAAACTCCAAAACAAAACAAAATCCGTTGGAAGGGAATAACTTGCAACTACTCAAATAAAGCTCACTTCGGTTGAAGAAAACTAGCAGGAAATTAGAACTTTCCTACCAAATCCACAGGTGTTGGTTTGAACTCAACTCTCACAATCAACGTTCAGTTCACTGGAGGCTCGCCATCATTAATCGTCACGCTGAATAGAACACAGTTCCAGCGTAGCACAAAAAAACCTGACCTGCATGTGCAACAGGCAGTATTTAGTTCACAACACACATTAAATTAACTGGTTTTAGTTCAACAGCAATCACATATATTGTGTTTAGCATTTACTGCTATATTTTTATAAAAAGTCAACAGTTTAAATAGCATTGTGCTACATAAACAAACAAAGCAATTCCTTCAATATCATTTGCAACACAATATAAACATTTAGAACTCACATATACGTATTTTAACATGTTAAACATCAGATCTCATCAGCATTTCATTTAGATAAAGAAACACGGTTTCATTCTCTCTCAGTTTTAAACATAAGTACACATTTAAACACATTTATGACAGTTTACACATATCAAAATGTGTACTCACCAAAAATCCAAAGAAAATACTCCATAAAACCTTTTTGGTCTAATCCTCTCTGACGGTTTTATCTTTAACTCAAAGTTACACTGCTGCTCGTTTCATCAGTCACACAGAGAGAACTAAAATGGCGTTCCCCATCCAGCAACTAGCGTGGTGGGGCGGGACTTCAACAGAACACTCACATAATTGGATGGTTACTGACATGTCAATCATCACACTGACATGCATTTATCTCGGATTTTATAATTTTTCCTTTCACTTTTCTACTCATCTGGTTAGTTTATTATTTTAACAAACTCATAAACTATTTTCTCTTAATAATTAATTAATTAAATTATACAGGGTTACATCCTCCCCTCTTAAAGGTAAGCAAGTCTCTTTGCGTTTTTGTCCTTTACTTGACCTTTCATTAACTCCTAGGCAGCATTAAGTCATCAATTTTTGGTACGTTTGCAAGACTCATTGAATTTACCACTGCCTCACTCAAAGACTGGAACAAGTTTTGGACTACTGAGGTAAGGGGGTTACCTAACTGTGGGTAATGGAATTTTCTTGCAGGTTTTGGGACCCTGTTTGAACGTCTTAGGCTATGATCTGTACTGGATCTTGCATTTGCATTAACTTGTTCTGTTCTTTCTTCCAGATCCTGGGATTCCTCTGACAAATCCATTTTCTCATCACTATCTGGATCGTATGATGGTAAGTAGTTGGTAAGTCCTTCAACTTCATTTCCTGATGGTATAATCTCCTCTACTTCAGGATCTGTAGGTTCATTCATTTCTGTCACCTCTCCTAGACTTTCATTCAGTGGAAGAATGTTAGCTGGACTGCTCACAGTCTGAGGTAATTCAGTTTCATGAGGTAGGTCTGGTTCCTGAGGTAGGTCTGGTTCCTGTGGTAAGTCTGGTTCCTGAGGTAAGTACTTCTCTCTTACATTTTTTATTTTCGACTTTGCGATGTCATAGGCATAGGTAATCTTTGTTTCTCCAGCAGGAATTCTACTGAATATGCAGATTTCATCCTCTGAATCAGATTGTCCTTCATTCAATTGTTCCTCATCCAACAGTTCTTTCTTTCTTTGGCTTCGTGTCTTAGGTTTTGAGATGTTTTCCGGATCAGGAACACTTTCCTCAGAAGTACTAAGGAAACCACAAGGTAATAGTAGATCCCTGTGCAACACTCTTACAGGAGCATCTTTATCCTGTGGGTGAACTTTATAAACTGGCAGGTCTCCTACTCGTTCCGCTATTATATGGATAGTAGGCTCCCACTTGTCCGCTAGTTTATGCTTTCCCCTGATTCGTACGTTCCTCACCAAGACCTTATCTCCTACTTCAAGGGTCGATTCCTTCACTCGTCTGTCGAATCTTTCCTTATTCCTCATTGCAGACTTTGAAGCATTTTGAGTGGCAATTCGGTAACTCTCCTCAAGTCGGGCTTTGAGATTTTGGACATATTTGGAATGTGACTCGTGGACAGGTTTTTCTACAGGTAGCCCAAAGGCTAAGTCCACTGGTAATTTGGGTCGTCTTCCAAACATGAGTTCGTATGGCGTAAATCCAGTTACTTCATTCTTTGTGCAATTATAGGCATGCACTAACGGTTTCACAAAGTCGTGCCAATGTGACTTATCCTGCTCCTTTAAGGTTCCCAGCATGTTTAGAAGCGTCCTATTAAAGCGCTCTACGGGATTACCGCGAGGATGATAAGGAGTTGTTCGCACTTTGTGAATTTTTGCCATCTCGCAAAGCTCTTTGATGAGTTTAGATTCAAAGTCGGCACCTTGATCGCTGAGGATCCTCTCCGGGAAACCATAGTGGACAATGAATCCGTCCCAAAGGCACTTTGCTACAGTCCTTGCCTTCTGGTTGTTAGTGGGTATGGCAACTGCATACTTAGTATAATGATCTGTCATGACAAGTACATTCTGGACATTACTTCGGTCTGGTTCGATGGACAGAAAGTCTATACAGAGCAACTCAAGGGGCCGTGTAACCTGGATGTTGACCAAGGGTGCAGATTTTTCTGGCACAGCTTTCCGTTTAACACACCGTTCACAGGTCTTAACCTTCCTCTCGACATCAGCACTCATCTTTGGCCAATAAAAACGGGAACGGACAAGATCGAGGGTACGGTCTACTCCCATGTGGCCCATCTGATCGTGCAGACTCTCTAGTACCATAGCACGGAACTTCACAGGTAGCACCAACTGGTAAGTGGTGTGATCGTCACACTGCCGTCGCCTGTATAGAACTCCATCTCTCAATTCTAAGCGGTTCCACTCCCTCAGCAACAAGGGTATCTCTGGGCACTCATACCTCACTGCCCTGCATGGCATTTGACCTTCTTCTAAGTGATTGATGATTTGGCTTAAGATGACATCTGCTCTTTGTTCTTGCTGCAGGTCTATACCAGTGAAATTGGGTACTCCAGCCTCATCTTCGTTCAGGTCTTGAGCAAAACATCCAGGGATGGCATCCTGCTCCATTGCCAAGGACTCCACTAGAGCAACATAGTCTCCATACTCTTGTTGAACAATGTGCTTATCAATCACAGCTTGAACAACTGCACATTCCACGACTTGACCAACTAGATGTTTTTCAGTGAATTGCTTGATTCGTTCCTGTTCCTTTTGTGATACACCGTCATTGATCAATTCGCCATGGGGACGTCTTGATAGCCCATCAGCATCTTGGTTTTGTTTTCCTGATCTATAGGTCAGATCAAAAGAGAATGAGGCTAACGTTGACAGCCAACGATAACTTATGGCATCAAGCTTTGCAGTAGTTAGAATATAAGTAAGAGGATTACTGTCGGTTATGACAGTGAAGTGGTTGCCGTACAAGTAGTCAGAGAATTTCTCTGTCACTGCCCACTTCAGAGCAAGAAACTCCAACTTATGGGCGGGGTATCGAGACTCACTTCTTGAAAGACCTCTACTGGCGAAAGCTATGACTTTTTTCTCTCCACCTTGCTCCTGATACAATGCGGCGCCAAGACCCGTGGTACTCGCGTCTGTGTGGAGGATGAGAGGTAAGGCCGGGTCTGCAAAACCAAGTACTGGTGCACTGGTAAGTTTGGAGATAATTGTGTTGAACGCTTCATCACAAGCAGCTGTCCATCGGCTCCCAAATGACTCTTTCGGGTTAAGATAATTTCCTTTCAACTCACTGTTTATGGTCCTACGATTCAGTGGGGCATAACCAGCAGTTAAGTCATTTAAGGGTTTTACTATCTTGGAGTAATCACAGATGAACCGTCGATAGTATCCTGAGAATCCCAGGAATGATCTCAACTCTTTTAAGTTCTTTGGTTTTGGCCAGGTTTTTAGAGCACTGATCTTTTCAGGATCTGTCTGGACTCCTGTCTCTGATATTATGTGGCCTAGGTACCGGACTGAAGTTTGGAAAAATTTGCATTTTTCTGGGGACAATTTCAACCCATATTCTCTCAATCTTGTCAACACTTTTAGGAGACGCTCCTCATGCTCCTCAAGAGTTCGGGAAAACACAATCAAATCATCAAGAAACACCAAGACCTCGGAAAGATGTAGATTCTCCATACACTTTTCCATTAATCGTTGGAATGTACTTGGTGCATTGGTTATTCCTTGAGGCATGCGATTAAATTCCCAAAATCCTAAGGGACAAGAGAAAGCGGTTTTGTACTTGTCAGACTCCTCCATTTCTATCTGGTAATAGCCAGACTTCAAGTCCAGGACAGAGAACCACCGGGAACCTGTTAAGGCTGAAAAAGACTCTTCGAGATTCGGCAAAGCATAGGAATCTTTCACAGTTTGTAAATTCAGTTTCCTGTAATCCACACATAGTCTTACATCACCATTCTTCTTACGTACGACTACGATTGGGGACGCGAAAGGAGACTCAGATTCTCGGATAACTCCTGACTCTTTTAAGCCTTGCAAGTGCCGTCTGACTGCAGCCAGATCATGAGGGTGAATAGGACGTGCCCGTTGCTTAAAGGGGGTTTCATCAGAAAGCTTGATGTGATGCTTGACTTTAGATGTTCGACCAAAATCAAGGTCATGTTGTGCAAAAACATCTGACATCTCACTGAGCTTCTTACTGATTTTATCCCTCCACTCTTGGGACAATGGGGAGTCCCCAAAGTTAAAGGTAATCCCTGCATTAGAACGATTCTGACAAGTGGGTACGGATCCCACCCCACATTCTTGAGGGATGATACTTTCAATGGCATGCACTTCGGCCACCACGGCATTTGGCTGCAGTACTACATCCCGATTCAACTCATTCTGTAGCTGGATGGTCAACTTTTGGGATGGAAACGATGGTAATTGAATTACACCACTGGGGAGAAGGACACCCCCAGGAAGAGAGAAAGTTGTTGGGGGCTCCAGAAGAACACATTCTTTAGCAGGTAAGCAATCCACATTTGTTCTTCCACAGAGAGCAACTGTCTGCTGTGCTGGAATGACTACGGGTTCCTTGCTTTGTAGTCTCACAAGTCCAAGACATCCATTGGCATACTGTTTATGCCGTAACTCCAGAGTTTTAAGCACAGCACTGTATCCATATCGTGGAGAATGGTGTTCAAGAAGATTCAAGTCAGAACATTCAGCATACAAAGAATCAAGAGTGTTTGTACCGATCAGGACTTGAGACTGTTTTTCAGGGTTGAAATCAGGAACAACTAGAGCAAGTGTGGAAATTTCAACCTCAGATCCGACCATGTCCTCTGGGAACGTGATTGGAATTTCTACATATCCTTTATATGGAACTGGTTGACCATTTGCACCACTGACTTCAAGCAGAAGATTCAAAGACTTAATTGGATGATTACTCAAGCAAGCTTGGTAAAAGGACCAAGGAACTGTGGTCACCTGCGACCCTGTGTCAAGCAAGCAATGACATTCGGTACCTGAAATCTTGACTTGTGCGGTACACTTGGATCCAACAAGACGTTGAATATGGGATTTGTGGTGTGTGCCTGAGAATTTTCTTGAGGGACCTCCTTTTAGTTCACCAGCTCCAGTTTGTCCCACAACTGGAACTGTTAAGCGTTTAAAGAAGAATTTTCACCAACATGACCGTTCTCTCTGTCCCACTCTTGTTGCTTCAACCTTAGTTTGTTTCTTTTCTCTTCAACTAGCTTGGGGTTTGGAGAATTTTCACAAGTCACAGAAATGTGGCCATCTTCACCACATCTGAAACAGTAGCCAGGACGTGGTCTGAATTTCGTGACAGGATGACCAGCTAACTTGAGCGGTTGTTTAGCAGCAATTTCTGAAGTGGTAGGAGAGAGTGATGTCTTATGCTTGGGTTTGACAGTCTTTCTAGGCTTTGGGAGAGTCAGTGAAGTTAACTGTTCCCTTAGCTCAGCAATCTGCTTTTTCAATTCAGCAGTCTCAGACAACAACTTTGACTCATGAGGGGAATTGCTTGACATGACAGTATCTTGACTGTAAGCATGAGCAGATCTAGGTGATGGCTGCGGTTTTGGTTTAGAAACACCGATATGGCTTCTCATGCGCAGCAATTTCTGTGCACTTTTGTCTTCTCTGGTTCTAAGAGAACGTAATAAGTCTTGGAACTGAATTGGATCATGTCTACTAGTTTCAAGGCGAAGTTCAGAAATAAGAATATCATCCCAGCAGCCTCTGCAAAACTGCCGTAGAAGATGGTGGTTGGCTTCAGATGATTTAATTCCACCTCCTCTGACTGCCTTGCTAAGAGCAACTTGAAGTCTTTGGAGGTAACTGGATGCTTTCTCTCCTTCATTCTGGAAAGTGTTCATGAATTTTGAGAACAATTCATCACCATCGTCGATTGCACCATAAGCTGAATCAAGCATGTTGAGGTAAGCTCTTGGAGATGCACGAGACCCCAAAGACTTAACAATATCAGTGGCAGGGGGCAAAAGACTCTCCATAATTCTCCTCACTCTTTGTAAGTCAGACACAGAAGGATCATCAAAAAGTAATTCAACATTACAACGCCAAGTGTCATAATCAGACTCATTATTGGGTTGGGGGATTCTCCCTGAGAAAGGGCGGAGCTTAACTACAGCAGTGGATGGGATTGCTGCAGCAACTTCACTCTTAACTATATGCTCCACAATAACTTTCTGCACCTCAGCAGGGTTGAGTTGAACATGACTCATAGCACCTGACAGCCGTTTTTCAGAACTTGGTAAGTCATTTTGATCAAGTGTTGGCACATTCAGTATGGAACTAGGTCTCTGGACATTGATATTTGGAACATTCTCTTCTCGGACAGAATTGAGCTCATCAAGCGCGGGCTCATCCTCCTCATCCGCCTCATCTGCAACTAAGGAGCTTGAGATCTGAGAGAGTTCTTCCCGTAACAAAGCGCTGAAGGATTTTCCACTTTGCTTAGCAATGGTTTTCAAGGTGAATAAGTAAGAGGATGTAGCATCAGAACTCTCTTCAAAAGAGTAGACACTACTCAGGGCTCTTATCTGGCATGTTAAACTTGGGTTTTCTTTGACTGTGTGGCTAAGGGGTAGCAAGGGGTTTATTGATTCGATAGCTGATCCAAGTTTGTACTCTACAATGGTGTGATCATGATACTTGGACTCAGGATCATTAATGGGAAGCACTCTTGCGATGGAACCATGACATTTTAAAAGGTCAAGGACTTCTTCACTTTCAAGGGTATTAATTGGTCCACTGATTAGAAGAGCATTTGAAACTTTGATGTTTTCCTTCTGTACTATTTCCATGTTCTTGATGTTGATTTACTTGCCACACAATTAAACTGATTTGAATGTCTCTTTTGTTGACTACTTTTTTTCCTTTTTGAACTGTAAAGTATCAATAAAACTATCAATTACATCTCCTGGCTGGCTCGCCACTTTTTATGTAGCACATGTGTCAAATAATATTGCACTTGTTACTAATATTATCATAGGCCAATAGGTTCGACTATGGAGATGTAATGAGACAACACTGGTTAAATAAAAGTAAGTATTTGTATTTAAATGAATGATTAGAGAAAATTGCAATTGTTGAAATAGAAATTAAATAAACTGCTTAGTCAACAATGTCACACTGTTGTTCATATGTAAAACACAGTATTTAAAGACTTTCAGTTCAATTGAAGTAAAGTGAATAGAGAGTTATTCTGTTGTGGGTGCACCCTCTAGGCTATATGAATTTCCTAGGACACTCCATCAAGTAATATTCACATTCAAGTAACATTCACGTAACATTCACAAGTTCACAGTTGTAACTTGAACAGTTCACTCAAAATAAAACAAGAAAAATAACAATAAACAAACACTTAATTGAATCAGTTACAAAAAGATTGTTTCTGGAAAGTTCAGTTCTGAAATGTGTGTGTTCAAACAGTTCAGATGGAAAAAACCCGTTCAAAAGATTCGAATCAAGGATTCGGTTCAAAAGATTCGGATCAAAAGATTCAGTTCAAAGATTCGCTTCGGTGAATCGAAAGTTCGTTGAATCGCGGAAAAACTCCAAAACAAAACAAAATCCGTTGGAAGGGAATAACTTGCAACTACTCAAATAAAGCTCACTTCGGTTGAAGAAAACTAGCAGGAAATTAGAACTTTCCTACCAAATCCACAGGTGTTGGTTTGAACTCAACTCTCACAATCAACGTTCAGTTCACTGGAGGCTCGCCATCATTAATCGTCACGCTGAATAGAACACAGTTCCAGCGTAGCACAAAAAAACCTGACCTGCATGTGCAACAGGCAGTATTTAGTTCACAACACACATTAAATTAACTGGTTTTAGTTCAACAGCAATCACATATATTGTGTTTAGCATTTACTGCTATATTTTTATAAAAAGTCAACAGTTTAAATAGCATTGTGCTACATAAACAAACAAAGCAATTCCTTCAATATCATTTGCAACACAATATAAACATTTAGAACTCACATATACGTATTTTAACATGTTAAACATCAGATCTCATCAGCATTTCATTTAGATAAAGAAACACGGTTTCATTCTCTCTCAGTTTTAAACATAAGTACACATTTAAACACATTTATGACAGTTTACACATATCAAAATGTGTACTCACCAAAAATCCAAAGAAAATACTCCATAAAACCTTTTTGGTCTAATCCTCTCTGACGGTTTTATCTTTAACTCAAAGTTACACTGCTGCTCGTTTCATCAGTCACACAGAGAGAACTAAAATGGCGTTCCCCATCCAGCAACTAGCGTGGTGGGGCGGGACTTCAACAGAACACTCACATAATTGGATGGTTACTGACATGTCAATCATCACACTGACATGCATTTATCTCGGATTTTATAATTTTTCCTTTCACTTTTCTACTCATCTGGTTAGTTTATTATTTTAACAAACTCATAAACTATTTTCTCTTAATAATTAATTAATTAAATTATACAGGGTTACACCAGCATGCTTTGCATGAGCCCACAAAACGAGAGCATTTTTTGAAATTAAGTGATATTTTATGTGGTTTTAGTAAACAAAAAGACTCAGGAGTGTTAAACATTTATTTATCTTGGAGATTTAGAAAAGTTTGCTATTTTTTTAGTTTTGTGCTTACCATTGTTCAGAAGTGTAGTGCCTGTGCTTAGGCTTTTTTTAGGTCTATAATGTGTTGCTTTATCATATAAACGTATTGTAAGTTAGTTTTACTATGTGAAAGTCAACACTGAGCTCAGTCTCAACACATTTTCACTGGTATCAAATTTTCATGAGTCACATGATATGTTTCTGTGATTTGTGAACAAAATTAATTATTTTGAGTACTCTGAACTTGTCATGTTTTACAGTGTTCTGTTAAGTTGTAAAATGTAGATATTTGAGTAAAGGAAACTTAAGAAAAACAAGGCAAACATTTGCCACAAAATATTTAAGTAAAACAACTACTACTATTTAAGTTACATAAATTATATAATTTCATTTATATAAGACTTTATCTAAGTTTAGATACATATTTTTTTTATTTGAATTGAAGTTGTCAGTACTCAAAACTTTTAAGTTGGCAAACTTAGAAAAATAGAGGCAATCAGTTGCCTCAAATTTTTTGAGTTAGTAGAACTTATCCGGGTTTACAGTGTGAGGGAGGGAGGTTGTTCCCCAAAATCTTGCAATACATGGCCCTGGTCATCCTCTCCTTAATGCAGTGCAGTCGCCCTGTCTCATGTGCAGAAAAACACCCCCAAAGCATGATGCTACCAACCCTATGCTTCATAGTAGGACTGGTGTTCTTGGGATGGTACTCATCATTCTTCTTCCTCCAAACACGTTTAGTGAAATTATGACCAAAAAGTTCTATTTTGGTGTCATCTGACCACATGACTTCCTCCTCTGGATCATCCATATTGTCATTGGCAAACTTAAGACGGGCCTGGACATGTGCTGGTTTAAGCAGGGGAACCTTCCGTGCCATGCATGATTTCAAACCATGACGTCTTAGTGTATTACCAACAGTAACCTTGAAAACGGTGGTCCCAGCTCTTTTCAGGTCATTGACCAGCTCCTACCGTGTAGTTCTGGGCTGATTTCTCACCTTTCTAAAGATTATTGAGACCCTATGAGTTGAGATCTTGCATGGAGCCCCAGTCCAATGGAGATTGACAGTCATGTTTAGCTTCTTACATTTTCTAATGATTGCTCCAACAGTGGACCTTTCTCACCAAGCTGCTTGGCAATTTCCCCGTAGCCCTTTCCAGCCTTGTGAAGGTGTACAATTTTGTCTCTAGTGTCTTTGGACAGCTCTTTGGTCTTGGTCATGTTAGTAGTTGGATTCTTACTGATTGTATGGGGTGGACAGGTGTCTTTATGCAGCTAACGACCTTAAACAGGTGCATCTAATTTAGGATAATAAATGGAGTGGAGGTGGACATTTTAAAGGCAGACTAACAGGTCTTTGAGGGTCAGAATTCTAGCTGATAGACAGGTGTTCAAATACTTATTTGCAGCTGTATAATACAAATAAATAGTTAAAAATCATATATTGTGATTTCTGGATTTTTTTAGGTTATGTCTCTCACAGTGGACATGCACCTACGATGACAATTTCAGACCCCTCCTTGATTTCTAAGTGGGAGAACTTGCAAAATAGCAGGGTGTTCAAATACTTATTTTCCATATAAAGTAGTCATTTAAATAACTTGCACTGGCAATTTGATTATAACTTAAATACAGCTAAATTTCTTTTACAGTGTACATAATACAAATGTACGTAATGAATAAGTGCACTAAATTAACTAACAGAAACCAGAAGTAAAGTTTTGACCAGGCACGTAATCATGTCACGGCACATGCGTCCAATTAAACCGTCTATAAGTTACCTCTCCTTCTGAAACAGGCTTGACCTCACGGGGTCAAATTTGGCCAATGTTAATTGCTGCTACTCAAAATCTTCTTGGGTTCTCCAGGGTTAACATACCTCCCATTCTGAAACGAAAAACCCAGAGTTTCCCTCATTTCAGGGTTAACATACTCAGAGTTTGCACTAAATCTTTGTAAAAAGGGCCCCAGGTGTGATATTCAGTCCTTGGGTAATGAAGAACTTGTTTCAAATAACAATATCCATATGCAAAGATAGTGGAATTGCTTTATTCAAAATAAATAATTGTTTTATTTATAATCAATTTATTTCAAATGAATTCAAATTAGTGACATGTTTGACATGAAAGTTGTTATTATTTACTTGTGAGAAGTATGTAAATTATGTTAAATGTTTGTTTTCCTTATTTTAGGAAATGATTATAAAACTGCAATCTAGTTTTACCTGATTATTTCAGTTGTACTACGTAAAATTTAACTGTGCAATTTCATGGTAGTGCTCCAATTTCATGGCAGTAAGACACATTGACTTATTGATGCTTGATGTGCAATGCTTTATTGAAAATCAGCTTGTGAGAAAATCAGAAATTCAACCATTAAACACACACACGACCACAAAAACATAATGCATAGAGCATAGTTTGTGATGAGTACAGTGCAGTTGTAAATTATTGTTTAACAGGTTATTAAAAGAAGACAGTTTGGAAAAATAAAAGAAATAAAAGCAAGCATTTCAATCCTTTAATATGCAGAATTCATTAAGTTTTTAATATGCTTTTGATCCATGGAAGAAATGCAGAAATTTTTGTATAAACATTATGCAGATAACGATCGTTGCAGCTGTTGTGGCATCCAAAGGATGTAACGCCCACCGCAGTGTTGTCACAAACCAAAGGACCTCCTGAATCCCCCTGTTAAGAATGTAAGCACACATAATTGCCACTTAGCACGATTTCTGAAAAACGCTTTGGGAAAGGGAGTCGGGTCAACTACCAAAACACACTTGTAAGTTGTAGCAATAAGGTGCGTGTAACTGATATTGTTGGCTGGGTTGCGTATGTGTGGGGCGGGTCTATTAAAAGAAGGTCCAGACTCTATTGGGGTAGGGACGTGTTTGTTTAGGTGATTTCAAATATCAACATTGGCTTTCAGAGATCATGGACCCTGCCTTTAACCTAATCTGTAAATCAGATGTAATTCTTTTACCTTACAGGATCCTCCGTGGCCATACACACACATCATCTGTGAAGCTTTATAGTACCGCTGCCATCGAGCAGCACAGACTGTGTTATTCATAATCTTCACGTTTGCCTCTCTGAGGGTTTGACTTATAGGGCCTCTATTAGTTATTCTTCCCCAGCCTGCAACACTGCAAGCAGTGCCCACTCTGATCTGCTTAGCTCTCGACGGTATGGGAATCGTCTTGATGTGGTTGTTTAGTTTGACTTTTTTATTCAGCTGTAATCCGACAACACATTCATCTCTTAGTAGACAGAAGTTAGATGAGATAGAACTGCATGTGATTATATTGTAATTATGTATTGTGGTGCTTGGATAGCAATATTGAGTGTTGTCTTTTACCTTCAGAATCATCAGGTCGGCTATTTTAGGTTTTTTCGAAATGGGTTTGTATTCTGGATGTCTGTTATAGTTTCTCACACTAATGCGGACATGGTTTTCCCTTCGGCTTCTTAAATCATGTACACCTGCCACAACTGTCAGACTCTCAGTGCTGTTGAAAGAAATAAGAAAAAATATATTCAACCTTTATTAGTTTTATTTAGAAAGGTCTTTATAAAGAGTGTTTAGGGAGCACGTTTTTTTGGTAAAAAAAAGTAATGGTGAACTTTATTGATGTAGTTTTTCAGCCATTTATTTTTAACCCAATCCAGGCTAAAGTCTCAAAATCTAATCATGAGATTTGAAGCATCAAAGTTTGATTTCAATCTTTGACATGATCTTACTCAGTCAATATTAAAGATATCAATGTTCTTTACATTATTTTATAGAAAAAAGTAAATCTCAAAAAATAACTTTGGTTTCATTTTTATTTTTGTGAGGATTTGTAAAAGGATGAACCCACTTGCAGACGGCGGATAAATGATAGATGGTTTATTAAGACAAACAAGAAACAAAAACCCACGAGGGGGCAAAACAGAACGAGATGAACACAACAATACTGACACTAAACTAGACACGATACTCATAAACTGCACAGGAAACAGGACAAGGTTAAAGGGGGGGTTTAATGGTATTTCAAGCATTCTGACTTATTAACACGGTTATAGAGTTGTTTACTCATGCTAAACGTAGGCAAAGTGTCAAAAAAGCATTTGGGAGTGTTACAGAGTATTTCTCTGCCGAATGCACTTCGCCAGGGTTCGTACAAGTTTCGGAAAGTTTTTTTGATTACAGGTCCAACTGACGTTTCAGGGGTTTTCTATATGTATCACTTCTTTATATGGGCACTTTCCCCGGAAAACCCCGCCGTCCCGTCAATCAGCGGGAGACGCTAGAGCTTGCAAACATCTTATCACGCGACAGCTTTGTTTAATTTCAAAAGTCAACAATGGCACGAAAGAAGAAGTGTGCTTTTGGATGTAAGGAGACGAAATCCAGCCTTATGAAAACAATGGATATAGTTTATTATCCGGGGTGGCAGCTGAGTTTTGCGTGTGTGTTTGATGCGCTGGATTTTCCCAACCGGCTCATGAGTTGCACGCTGTAAGTAAGACTTCTGTCTTATGTTGGAAATAGGCGCGTGCATATTATATAAATGACACGAACATGTAGTGAATCATAAGTTATACGTGTTTTAGGGTGTTGAATGACTCATACTCACTCCACCCGCGGTAGTAACTCCTCCTCCTTCATTTTTTCGTACGTTATCGGAAAGATTCGGTAAAGCTAATCTTTCTTTTATAAATCTGATTAAACTAAATACTCTTCGGAGATATAAAGGATGTCATACTACTCTATGTGTACTCCAGATTAATATCAGAAATGCAGAAACAGCATGTGTTACGTGATCAAACACAAGGACATTAAATAGGGAGAACTAAATGACATACATCTGAAAAGAATCACAAGTAAGCGATCAGGGAAAAAGTGACGAGACCCGGGAAATGCGTGGTCAGAATAAACCAATACTAAAACCACGCATCTCCCACATAAAACATGGTACTGTCAGAACCCTGTCACAAAGACTAGATATAATTCAAAACAAGATCCTGACAGTACCCCCCCCCCTTGAGGAGCGGCTACCAGACACTCCTCAGGGGGAACACTAAAACCTGGACATGGGTCTGACAAACAGACAAGACCCAAGAAAACATTACAAACATCAGTAAAGGCAGACAGGCATGAACAATAAACGGGTTGGGATTAAATAATAAAAATAACAAATAAGGGAGGGGGGTGGGAATGAGTTCATAGGTGGTGGTCCAGGGTGGGACGGTGGGGAAGGAGTCCTAGGTTTTCTGGGTGCAGCAGAGGAAGTCCGCAGGGGTTTTGTGGAAGACCTGGGAAGGGCATTGCAGGAAGGGGCAAAGTTTGACAAGGGTGGGGATGAAAGGGAGTCCAAAGAGGATGAGGCGGCAGAGGAAGGAAGCCAGGTGGACGGGCATGATGATGCAGGTGAACTGGAGGAAACAACAGACGGGGCAGAAGAAACAGTAGACAGTTGACTAGATACCTGACTGGAATACACACGACTTGGAAACATGAACAATACAAAATGAACCTGCACAGAACTAAGGACAAGATAACATTATATAAGAGAAACTAAACAAGATAACGAGGGGGAACAGGTGATGGGAGAAAACCAATGATTACTAATAAGCAGGAGAATGATGGGGCGGGGACAAGAGACAAGACACCTGAGGCACATGACACAATAAACAAAACATAAGCCTCCACATAAAGCCTGGGACTGCCAGAACCCTGCCACCATCACTAAATACAAATACAACACAAGACTCCTAGGCAGGATCCTGACAATTTTTCATAATGTTTCTGAAATAAGTGTTGTAGAGAGTTATCTATGAGAACATTTGAATATATCTGAGATTATGATTGCAGCTCAGACAAAATGAAACCTTACCTTTTTCTGCAGTGTGCAGCAGTCAAGACAAACTGATCAGAAATGAGGAATCCTCCACAAACATGTGTCTTATTCTTCTGAACAGAAACCATGTAAGGTCTGGAGTGAGGTCGTGCTTCATTGCCATTCACTATATCCACATTCACACTGGCTGAGAGAGAAATATCAGGGACAACACACTTAGAGCCCAACTTACTAAATGAGGAAAATTAGCGTGTGAGCGCTATTTCAAAAAAGCGCTGATGGGAGTGGTACATTCTAAAAAAATTTAGTGCTAAATAGCACTAAAAGCTCGTAATCATAAGGGAACCATTTTTAGCTATTAGCACAGGGTGACATAGCACCTCTTGGGTTCTACAGAGCACAATATGGTTTTACAGAGGCGCTACATATAGGATCTGTATGGGACTGAAAATGGTTCCCTTAGATTACGAGCCAGTGAACCATGTTTAGTGCTATTTGCACCATTTGTTTTTAGAGTGTAATATCTGCGGGTTTTTACTAAAAAAGCCATAGGACACTGAAAACAACTAGAGGACAAAAAATGAAGGTTTACAAGAAGTTTTTTACACGTGAAACATGAACACATGTTAATGTGACGGAATGACTGTGACTGTGTCTGTTGCAACCTATTGCAAATTTATTTCATGCTTTAACAGTTGACTTCAACAGTAAAATTTTCAGCATTTGGGCTAAGCAGTAATGATATTCATCACCTGATAAATAGCTATTTACAATCCTGCATTACCACAGTAAAAGTTTGATTTTGAGTTGATTGCCCCCCCCCCCCCCCTTAATTTTTATAGCACCAATCGACACTGCGCATAATATGTTAAAACCATAACACAAAAAAATGTAAAAATAAACATATCCTTTCTTAGAATGTATTAAAACAAATGTTTGATGAATCTTACCAGAGAAGCTCAGGTTTGGCATCAGAAAGCCCAACAGGAACACAAAGATGATGCTCATGGTGAAGGTGTGAATCAGTGATGTTTTACTGAGGAAACAATGTATTATATACTGTAAGGGAGACTGGACGAAGGTCCAGAAACTGATCTCACAGTATCATGTGTACAGGATATCAATTATTTATTTGTATTAACTAATAAACTTATAACACCCTCTTTACAAAATTTCATAGCTTGCTGTTTTATACAATTCACACTTTTTACATAAAGAGGGAGCCAAAACCCTCTTAATCTCTAGATTCAATGTAAGTTTAGGCCAAACATTGTTTCTTACTGTACATTCATACTGTAGATATAAACATTAGGTGTACAAACCTTGAACAGGAAATAAACTCCAGAAAAGAGATATTTATAAAGAACACACATTGAAGTACAACACCAAATGCATAAAAACTATTTTAACCATGTATCAAGTTTGAATCTGTAACGTGACACATCACAAGACATTAAACATCATTAGAAGAATCGTTTGCCTTCCTTAAAGTGGAAGATTAAGTATATTTGACGTGACATGTTAAAGTACACATACATCTGTGACAAAAGCAGTTGCATAGTAAATTATGGCACCATTATACAAAGCTATCATTGAAGAAGACAGTCAGTTTTGTTTTATGATAGTGGTCGTGAACCTTTGGTTAGAAATAACTAT
The DNA here is from genome assembly GCA_025389145.1 of Misgurnus mizolepis. Classification (NCBI taxonomy): domain Eukaryota; kingdom Metazoa; phylum Chordata; class Actinopteri; order Cypriniformes; family Cobitidae; genus Misgurnus; species Misgurnus mizolepis. Next base: position 16,547,341 of record JAIFKI010000021.1, on the reverse strand, counting down.
TGTAATAATTAAGTTGCACCTCTAAGGAGACAAGTATGTTCAGAGAAGAGCAAGCATAGGGCGGCCTTCTGAGCATATGGTCCAACCTCTAGCAGCGAGCAGGTCTGGTTTGATTGTGATCGTGGGCCCGCATGATTATTAAATATTAATAAACGGCTGGTGCGTGAGTCCAAAGCGACATGTGTAGCCGAACGAACGGATGCAATACCAAGTAGGGCTAAATCAGAATAACCAAACATCCACCCAAATTCTTTAATTAAAGTAATGATCAATCCAATTTGTATTAATTTTATCTTTCAGAGTCAGATAAAACTACCTAAATTACATAATGACAAAATGTCATCAGTAAGCACTGGAAAATACTGGACGCGCTAGAATCCGTCGTGACAGACAAATTGGGAACCGTCAGCGGAGGTTTCCGATAAAGACGAGTGGCCCGTGTTCTACGGTGTCCTCGCCTTCTGCCGGCCCTCCACTGGAGATAATGTCTACCATAACATCGGAGGGGGGGCTGTCCTCACCCCCCCTGGCCTTCTTCCCCAAGGTGCATGAAGAGCTGACGTGGTCATGGAAAACACCGTTTTCCACCTGGAACCGGCCGTTTTCAGCCTTCACCCCTCACCTCTCTGGATGGTTGGGCTGCCAGGGGATATACTGGTATCTCGCCAGTGGAAAGGCCGGTAGCAATGGAACTGTGTCTGGCCGGTGACGCTTCCTCCTGGCAGGACCAGCCTACTCTCCCCTCACGGGCTTGTAAGCAGTCTTCCGGTTTTTAACCAGCAGCCATATGACCTTGTAGCCCAAGACAGCTTGCCCACTGAAGCTAAGAAGGATGGAGCTTTTCAGCTGGCACCCACTCAGTCACAAAAAAAGAAAATTCCTCCTTCATCCCCAGGTCTTCAGAAGACTTCTGGAGTGTCGAGCGGGCTCATAACCCTTCCTCATCCTCTGGCTCTTCACAGGAGTGCTGGAGACACACAAGGGCTCATAACCCACCCTCCGTCTCCAGCTCTCCACAGGAGTCGCGGACCTATGACCGTCTCATAACCAACCATCCTCCCACTTCTCCATCGCCAGTGAGTGCTCCGATCAGCTTGAGACACTCACAAAGTCCCACCTGTTCAGCCTCTCTTCAGCGGACAGTGTTACATTACACAACACTATTGCCGATGTGGCCAAAACGCACACACAGGCACACACAGGTACACTAATCGTGCCCTTAGTCCCTCTCGCACGGTATCTGGGGACATGGAAACAGCTTCCCAGCCCGTTGCGTTGGCTTTTACGGACAAAATGTCATCAGTAAGCACCGGAAAATACTAGACGCGCTAGAATCCGTTGTGAACGACAAATTGGGAACCGTCAGCTGAGGTTCCGATGAAGACGAGTGGCCCGTGTTCTGCGGTGTCCTCGCCTTCTGCCGGGCCTTCACAGGAGACAATGTCTACCGTAACATCGTAGGGGGGGCTGTCAACCTCAGACACTGATCTGGACCCAATCCCTCCTTTTTAGCAGTCTTCCGTTTTTTAACCAGCAGCCATATCACCCTGTAGGCCAAGACAGCTTGCCCAATGAAGCTAAGCAGGGCTGAGCTTTTCAGCCGGCACCCACTCAAACTCTCCGGCAATTGTTTCACTGCGGTGAGAGAGGGGTTTTACAGCCCTTATTGTACCCAAGAAAAGTGGCGGTTTGTGACCGATCTTGGACCTGCGTATGCTGAACCGTGCACTTCACAGAATGCTGTTCAAGCTGCTGATGCCCAAACGCATATTTCCATGCATTCGTCCAAACGATTGGTTCACATCTATCGACCTGAAGGACGCATACTTTCACCTATCAATACTCCCCGGACACAGGCCGTTTTTCCGCTTTGGGTTCGAGGGGCAAGCATACCAGTAGAAAGTCCTCCAATTCGGGCTCTCACTCTCGCCCAGTGTATTCACCAAAGTAGTGGAGGGGACTTTAAAACCTCTGAGAGAGAAAGGTGTGCGCATTCTAGTGTACCTAGACGATTGGCTCATAATAGCTCAATCACGTCGGACGCTGCATGCTCACAGAGACTTAAATCTCAAACACCTCTCTCATTTGGGTCTTTGGGTGAACTGGGAAGAGAGCAAACTTTGCCCCGTGCAGAGGATCTCTTTTCTCGGGATGGAACTGGACTCGTCGATTTGACAGCTCGTCTAACAGATGCGCGTGTACAGTCAATACTGACTTGCCTGAATACATTCAAGAGCGTGGTCCCGCTGAAACAATTTCGGAAGCTCCTGGGGCATATGGCTGCTCCATATGAGACCGCTTCAGTGTTGGCTTCACGACCGAGTCCCGAGGAGAACGTGGCTTCATGGCGTTCACCATTTTATCATTACACCTGCGTTTCGTCGCACTTTCACTCCATGGCTAGACCGTTTTTTCTCCGAGCCGGCATGCCTCTGAGACAAGTCTCCAGGCATGCAAAAGTATGCCCAGATGCCTCCAACATGGGGTGGGGGGCCACGTACGACAGGCTTGTGGCCAGCTACATTGGCACATAAACTGACGAGAAATGTGGGCTGTATATCTTGCGCTCATTCGTTTCAGCAACAAGTTATGGGGCAAAGACATATTAGTTCGCACAGACAACACTGCGACTGTTGCGTATATCAATTGCCAAGGTGGTTTACACTCTCCTCACCTGTCGCATCTCGCCCGTCATCTCCTCCTATGAAGACAGAAGCATCTGAGGTCCCTTCGTGCCATTCACATTCCGGGCTCGCTCAATATAGCAGCAGATGCTAGCAGAAGGTTATGGCACCCGCACCCCGACCTCTGGAGCCTTCATGTGTGGTCTCTGGATGGAGCGTGGAGGTTCTGAGTGATTTACCGCAAGAGGTATCTAACACTATCGCTGCAGCGCGAGTGCTGTCTATGAGACAGGCTTACACGCTTAAATGGAACCTGTTTGTCGACTGGAGTTCTTCTCAACGAGAAAACTCCCGAGAATGCCCGATCAGTGTTGTGCTTTCATATCTCCAGCACTGTTTGGAGAATAGGCTGTCACGATCCACTATTAAATTCAATATCGCTGCGATATCCACTCACCATTCACCCGTAAACGGCAAAACTGTGGGTCAGCACGACCTGGTCATTAGATTTCTCAGAGGCGCACAAAGGCTATTCCGCCTTGGGACCTGTCCTTGGTGCTGAAGTCGCTCCAGGTCGCTCGCTTTGAGCCTCTCCATACTGTGTGTATTACATTTTTCACAATGAAGACTCTAACTCTCCTCGCATTGGCTTCTGTTAAGAGGATAGGGGACCTTCATGCATTTTCGGTCGACGATTCGTGCCTTGCAACTTGCAAGCGCTGCCTTTGGAGGAGGCAGACCCAGCCATGCCTTTGTTGTGCTCTGTTCGTGCACTACATATGTACATAGACAGAACGCAAAGCTTTAGAACCTCAGACCAGCTCTTTGTCTGTTACGGTGGTCAACAGAAAGGGAAAGCTGTCACCAAGCAGAGGATGTCCCATTGGATTGTGGATACTATATTTTGCATACCAAAAGCAAGACGTGCCTTGCACATCTCTCTGGCATACCATGTACTGTTCAGAGAGCTCTATATGAGCAAACTGTTGGTTGTTTTATATTCTAATGTCATCCAGTTAAACCTTCTTAGGGGATGGCTTCCGCAGTGTTCCTAGTCCCGCCATACCAGGGCACTTCCCCAGTTCGCTGGTTCACTATCGCGGATTAAGGAACATGTAGTGACCGGCCTTCTGCACTACGTCTTAGGTTCCGCCCCCTACGTGGAGGGCAGAGGGCTTTTGCAGGCACTGGAAGGGTTCAGCTGCAGTGATGTTTTGGTAGGGTTTCCCAATTCGTTGGTCACGACGTGACGTCGTAGTGACTGACTGAAAGGGAACGTCTCGGTTACGTATGTAACCCTCTTTCCCTGAAGGAAGAGAACGGAGACGTCCCGTCGCAACAGTTTGCTGTTCCATTGCTGTTACCGGCAATAATATAGCTTATTTGGTATTGTGCACCTTATATACGCACCTGACGAGGCGGCACCTGCATTATGCAAATACCTGCAGGCCAAGGTCATTGGCGTTTTGATAGTTTCTCGAAGTAGATGGTCGCTAAGCGGTTCTAAATTCGTCGGTCACGACGTGACGTATCCGTTCCCTTCCTTCACGGAACGAGGGTAACAAACGTAACCGAGACGATTTCCGCCGTTGGGCCAACGGATGGATGGGTATTAATAATTTCCCCCTCACAATTGCATGGACCCTCCAAAACCGTGCACAATGGGAGCAAACATGTAATTTATTCTACAACTAAAAACTAATTTTTGGTTTTCAGAGTCCATTGTCTCATTGGGCACTGAACGGCTGCTCCTGATGTAAAATTCAATGATTTGAGAAGAATGAAAGAATTTCACTAATTTACATCTTGTGATGTGTCATGTTACAGATTCAAACTTGATGCATGTGTTAAAATAGTTTTAATGCATTTGGTGTTGTTACTTCAAAGTCTTTAAAGTGTTATGTTTGTAAATATCTCTGCTCTGGAGTTTTTAAATCAATGCCAACAATAACCCCAATGGTTTACTTTACAAGACTAGCAAACATGCTTGGGACAAAATCATCAGAGTTAAAGGAAAGTCCTCCTCTCCATTTTATTATTTCTTTTAATTGCACTGACTAGAATATACAATTACATGTAAATACCAAGCTTACCCAATCCAGGCAGTGTAAGTCTGTGTCCAAAATGCAATGCCAGGTGTTTTTTCTTCTCTAAGGCTACGATCTAAAGTACAAACGCTTCCTCCACTTGCCTCTGCTCTGTAAGAAAACTAACCAAGATATGAGGAGAACTACTATTGTGGCTTTCTTAGACATTTTATAGTCAATACAAGTGTTGCATTCATGCCCTGCCCTGTCCTGTGTGAAAAACAATTTGAAAAATGAACATATCCTTTCTTAGATGTGTAAAACGAATGTTTGATTAATCTTACCAGTGAAGCTCAGGTTTGGTAACAGAAAGCCCATCAGGAGCATAAATGGGAAAACAGGATGATGCTCATGATGAAGGTGCGAATTAGTTATGTTTTACAAGGGTCCAGAAACTTCAAGAAAATCAACAAAATGTTCGTGTTATTTCACAATCCTTCACGATTTAAGCACAGATTCACTTAAATTGTAGTTTTTTTTGTCTATAAACTAGACGTATTTTCTTTTGTCATTTTGCTCATCAAGAAAAAGCATTTTAATTTAAGAATTTTTAGATATTTCTACTGAAAACAACACGAGACAAAATTTCAATATATATATTGTTTAATAGCGACGGTATGATTTCTGAACAATTTTCGATTTTACGATACATTACAGCGTTTTTGGACGTTAGCAGCTTTCCAAGGCAGGAAGGCATCAAAGCATGTCCGAATCCATTGTTATGTTTATTTCCTGACTCCTGAGATCTTGTCTTGTGTTGTTTTCAGTAGAAATATCAAAAAATTCTTAAATTAAAATGCTTTTTCTTGATGAGCAAAATGACCTAAGAAAATAAGTCTAGTTTATAGACAAAAAAATTTACAATTTAAGTGAATCTGTGCTTAAAACAAGCAAAAATATGGGGTGAGAAATATGGGGTTTTTCTTAAACACTTAATTTAAGCAAAATTTTCTCACCCCATTGGCCAATAATTTTGTTTGTTTTAAGCACAAATTCACTTAAATTGTATAGTTTTTTTTCTAAAAACTAGACTTATTTTCTTAGCTAATTTTGCTCATCAAGAAAATGCATCTTGATTTAAGAATTTTTAGATATTTCTACTGAAAACAAGACAAAAATGCTAAGTAAGAAAGTCATTTTTTGCAGTGTAAAAATTACAAATGCAGAAAAATCCCTTCTTTCGGCTTAGAAAGGGGACAGTGAAAATGAACGCTAAACAAACTGTTGAACATCATGGGCAAATTTGTTTTTGCTTTCCTTGAAATTTCTAATTGAATCTGACATGTTACAGTACATCTGTGAGAAAAGCAGTGTTGGGTTGCAATTTAACTTGTGCTGGGTTGTTTAACCCATTGTTTGATCCAAATATAAATATTTTCTCGGCTGGGTTTGTCCCTTTCTGACCCAAAGCTGGGTTGAAAATGGTCTGGATTTCTGTACTGTATGTGTTATTGTTTATTAGCAATGCACATTCTGACATTCAATTACTATCTGTTTTATTCATGCACTGTATGTGGCACTTTACATACAAAGCAATATAAGTCAGTTTACCTAGAGCACAAAATATTTGCATGATGTGCATTAAATGTGTTATTACACAGGATATGTCAGCCTACGCCCCATCTACACTACTGACATTTGTGGCCTCCACAGTTTCTTTCATTTTATTTATTCCCTTTCTAACTTTTTCATATGTTTTCTATCACTTACGTCCCAACACTGGATCAGAAATGATGACAGACTTGGACAGTTGAAGCTGCTACCTGATTGGTTAGTGCAGGGGCTTTCAAACCTGTCCTGGAGGAACACTAGTACTGCACATTTTGCATGTTTCCCTTTTGTGACACACCACATTCAGTTACCTTACACACCCAGTTCAGGTCTTGCAATCTCTACTAATGAGCAGAAGATTTAAACAGGGTGTGTCTAATGAGGGAGACATGCAAATTGTGCAGTACTAGTGGTCCTCCAGGACAGGTTTGAAAACCCCTGGGTTAGTGCACCCTGTGAGTCTGAAACTAACCCAAAAGATGGAGTCCAAAGTAAAGCCCCCGGTCACAGCTAGACAATGCCACACTTGCATACTCTCTTGAGTAGGTGTCAGGATCCTGTCAGATTGTACTCTTGTTTTAGTGTCTTAAATTGACAGGGTTCTGACAGTATCATGTTCTGTGTGAGAACACGAGGCCATGGTTTGTTGATATCAGGCCACGTGTTTTCCTTGTCTTGTCTCTTTTACCCCGCTCCCTTGTCATTGTCATTGGTTTGATTGTTTGATCCCTATAGCACCTGTTCCCCTCTTGAGTTACTCCCTTATTTAAAGCCCTTGTGTTTCTTGTCCTGTGCTCTTTCGTTTTGTGTTTGCTGTTGAAAGTCAAGTGTTCTAGTCTAGTGTCAAGTCTAGTTTTGTGTTAAGTCTGTCCAGTGTATCATATCCTGTTTACTGTTGTTTGCCCCCTCGTGGGCCTTTGTTTTGTCATTTATTAAAGTCTTTTTGTTCACCCCGACATCGCTTGCTTTTGGGTTTATCTGTCCCTTGTTCCTGACAGTAGGTACTTATTTAAATTAATAAATTCTTAACATAAATATGTTTATATGAATGTATGTATATTAAATCACCGGTCACTGTTGTCATTGTCATGTGACCTACCAGCGTAGGTTGCATCACATCATCTTTGTTTCCAAATCCTCTCCTATGGCCTTGTGGGATAGTAAAGTGCACATTGATTCCATTGTCCAAAGTATGACATCCGGATACTTTTCGCCTGTGTATTAGGACATGCTTTTCTTGTTTCTCGCCTACTGAATAGTAGGAAAGTATGTGGTTTCGGATGCAGGGCTAACCCTAATCTTATTTAACCTAGTGTGTTGGACGGGAGAAAAGAAAATCTAACTTAAAACATTAAGTGGAAAATGCCAAAAAAAACCTCTTGCGTAACCTGTCAGTGCAAAGTTTCTCCTTAGAAAATACTGCAACACAGATGGTGACAAAAGACAGAATCTGTCTTACCAAACAGAAACCTTTCTCTCCTATATACACACAACAGCTGTACAGCGAGGGCAAGACAGACAGACAGAGGTTTGGCATGCTTGAGAATTTGCGTGAACCCAACCTGTCTCATGTCTTTTCCAGCCTTTCGAAAGCCAAAGACAATCTCGCAATGTCGACTGGGACCGCAGCCAATACGTAGCTCGTTCGGCCGCTCAAAACCTGTAACAATGGACAGCAGCCCGGCTCTTCTCCCCCTCCTCGTGGCAGTCTGCTCAACCCACTCGCCAGTATTTGGCCTACCCGCAGGCATTCTGGGAATGCCAAAACGGTGCCTAGGTCTGGGGAGACTTTGTGGTTGCGGCACATACCGCGACAGCACCCCGTCGGGGGTTTACGAGGGCCAGGAGGCACGCACACCACTCCGGGATTCACATACACCCGGTCGCTTCAGACGGTCGACACGCACTAATCCTCAACGTGATGACAATCGACGCCACGATGAATCTCGTCTCCCAAGGTTGACAGAAAAACAGCAACCGCAAGGGGGAAAAGGAACGAGAGGATTATTTTTTCAACCTGAAAGTAATGCAACAACTCATTTTAACTGCTGTACTAAATTCTCTCAGACAGATTCAATGGTACAATACCGGCCTCATTGACAGATTTTGTGCTATATATATATATATATGTGTGTGTGTGTTAAAAATATTGGCTTCAAACTAAATGTACTAGGGCCAAAATGAAATGCAAAATTTAAGCCAGAGACGTAGGGGTAAAGAAATTTTGCATTAAATAGATCAATTTCAATTTCCAAGCATATTGAGCAGATTCATATTCATTGTTTGTGAATCAGTGAGCTCTTTATGAAACTTTGTTTACATTGAAAACAATGAACAGGCTCAATGGTTATTAGTTGCAAATGTTGATCTTACAGATCTTGTTTTATTTGACATTTAAGACATTTATAAATGTATGTAGAAAATAATGATAATAACTGCAAAATAATACTTCGATTATACTGTATCTGTTTTATACTTGAATTGTATAAATTAGATAATATTTCACATTGAGTGTATCTTTCAGACTTTATTGACCGTAATTGACCACCACAGTTGAACAGTTTGAAAATTTAACATACACACGACAACGCTGTTTAAAAGATCTGCGTTTACAACTAAAAACGCTGTATTATGTGTGCCAGGCCAGTAGATGGCGATGTTACCTACACTACACACACGTGCATGTATGCTTTCTTCCTCAGAGCGATGAATACAAATAATCAAGATGGCACGAAAGCACAGAGCGGTTTTGTTTAAACAAAGAGATAGGTAGCAAAATTTTGTAAACTTTTTTGAGAGAAGCGTTAGTTTTACAACCTCTAGGCTGTTATTGCTGTTGTGGACTGAATTAACACGTACACATTTCACTGTTATCACAGATTGGCATTGCCAAAGTTTACACAGGAACGACAAGGGGTCGTTCTTAAAACATGCACTTTGAATCCTGTCTTCAAAAGTTAGCATTTTCGGGAACCTCAAATTGTGCAGTCAAACTTTCCCAGTGACAGGTTGTCATGTAAAAGGCCCCAAGACTTTTATCATTTCATCTATTATATCAAGACGTTTATCCATCACTGTTTAACAATCAAAGACCCAAAACCTGAACAATCAAACTGCAGATCCAGAGAAAGACAGAAGATGTCCTCGCCAAGCTTTCCAGTGTCCCGTCCTCTTTTTTTCTCAGGCATTCCATCCTGATTTTCCAAAGGAACGTTTTCGGGCTGTTTTACTATAGATCAAAGGTCCACAGCTTTGATCTTTCGTCCCAGTGCTGCCAAAAGATCACTCCGGTCTCGCTGGCGAACGAACTGACAGGACAGTAGACCAGCAATGATAATTACAGACGCTTCATTTATGTGTCTTTCTGTGTCTTTCAAGCGAAAAACTGGCATAAACACACACTGAACTACAGACTGAATTCCTGCGCTGAAGTGCAGGGAAAGACAGAAAAGTAAAGAGCTTTTACTTGTAAATGTTGAAGAGAATTGAACGCTGGATTAAAGTAGGATATAAAGCATCTGCGTGAAAGAATCAAAAGGATTTTTTTATTGGTCAGATGCCTTTGAAAGCCCAAAATTTTAAAGCTTTTAAAAGCTTATAGAACATCAATCTTGTAAAATTCAAAGCTTTATAAAAACTTAATTTATGAAGTTTGGATGTTTCAGTATATTGTTTGTCTCATAAACGGCCAAAATTACACAAACTCTTGACATGCATTAAAAATATTGGGCTATAACATTTGAAAGACAGCTTATATAATTTGGGCCTGAAGAAATTTGATGGGACTTTTATTAAATTGAGGAGTAGTATCTCATTACAAACCGATAAGTATGCGTGCCTTTTTTTTAACACTAACTCATGGCAATTCGTACATATTTTACGATGTGGTAATTTGTATTAGACCACATTTGTAAATTTTTTACAATTTCATTTTCCCTCTGTGACGTTTTGGTGGGCTGGGGTTTCATTATTGTATTTTTTTTATCTATCACTATCGTACATTTTTGTACAATTCACTTCATACGAATGAATACAAATTAGCCAACTCGTAAAATACGTACAAATTCTCATGAGATCAGGCATAGTCACGTAACTTTTTGATTCTTTTTTTCGTGATATTGTCACGAATTTCCGCGTTTTTCATGATCGTATCACAAATTTCTGTTTACGTGTAATTGTCATGTCTTGGTTACTCAACTGCTTTTTTCTATTTTCAAACCATTGTCGCCTCAGTTTAGGGTTAGATTTGGTGTTTGCATTAGGATGTCATTTGATGTAAATCTAACCCTAAACTGAAGCGACAAGAAAATAGAACAAAACAGTTGAGTAACCAATACATGATACGATCACAAAAAAAATTGGAAATATGTGACAATGTCACAAAAAAATTAAAAAGTTACGTGACTATATCACGATACTTCGTGGAGAAATATCTGAGAAGCTGGAGTCTTCTCCATTTGATCTCCACTGAAGTCGCTTTTTCTTGCTTATAATAAATAGAAAGGTCTGTATAAACCACCCTGATCTCATGAGAATTCACACATATTTTACGAGTTATCTAGTTTGTGTGAATTCAAACGAAGTTAATCGTGCAAAAACGTACGATTATCATAAAAAAGTCACAGGGGTGACAAAAATGTACGAATGTGGTGGTATAAATTAATACGACTTAGCCACCTTGTAAAATACGTGCGTATTGCCATGAGATAGCGTTGATATAAACCTTTACATTGTCATATACACTCACCTAAAGGATTATTAGGAACACCTGTTCAATTTCTCATTAATGCAATTATCTAATCAACCAATCACATGGCAGTTGCTTCAATGCATTTAGGGGTTTGGTCCTGGTCAAGAGAATCTCCTGAACTCCAAACTGAATGTCAGAATGGGAAAGAAAGGGGATTTAAGCAATTTTCAGCGTGACATGGTTGTTGGTGCCAGAGTATTTCACAATCTGCTTCACAATCTGCGCAATCTGCAGTTACTGGGATTTTCACGCACAACCATTTTTAGGGTTTACAAAGAATGGTGTGAAAAGGGAAAAACATCCAGAATGCGGCAGACCTGTGGGAAAAAATGCCTTGTTGATGCTAGAGGTCAGAGGAGAATCGGCCGACTGATTCAAGCTGATAGAAGAGCAACTTTGACTGAAATAACCACTTGTTACAACCGAGGTATGCAGCAAAGCATTTGTGAAGCCACAACACGAACAACCTTGAGGTGTGTGGGCTACAACTTCAGAAGACCCCACCGGGTACCACTCATCTCCACTACAAATAGGAAAAGAGGCTACAATTTGCATGGGCTCACCAAATTGGACAGTTGAAGACTGGAAAAATGTTGCCTGATCTGATGAGTCTCGATTTCTGTTGAGACTTTCAGATGGTAGAGTCAGAATTTTGGGTAAACAGAATGAGAACATGGATCCATCATGCCTTGTTACCACTGTGCAGGCTGCTGGTGGTGGTGTAATGGTGTGGGGGATGTTTTCTTGGCACACTTTATGCCCCTTAGTGCCAATTGGGCATCGTTTAAATGCCACGGCCTACCTGAGCATTGTTTCTGACCATGTCCATCCCTTTATGACCACCATGTACCCATCCTCTGATGGCTACTTCCAGCAGGATAATGCACCATGTCACAAAGCTTGAATCATTTTAAATTGGTTTCTTGAACATGACAATGAGTTCACTGTACTAAAATGGCCCCCACAGTCACCAGATCTCAACCCAATAGAGCATCTTTGGGATTTGGTGGAACGGAAACTTCGAGCTCTGGATGTGCATCCCACAAATCTCCATCAACTACAAGATGCTATCCAATCAATATGGGCCAACATTTTTAAAGAATGCTATCAGCACCTTGTTGAATCAATGCCATGTAGAATCAAGGCAGTTCTGAAGGCGAAAGGGGGTCAAACACAGTATTAATATGGTGTTCCTAATAATCCTTTAGGTGAGTGTATAATAGTATAATTTCTTTATAGATTTCAAATAGTTTGAACATTTACAAATGATCTACAAAATGTCTTATCTTTTATATCTAAAATCAGATGCATCCTGAAATTACTTCAACACAAATCAAAATCAATGTTTATTGAAACAAACACAAACTGCAAATACCCAAAAACTCAATTAAACCATGCAATGTTGCATTTTTTTTTATTTATACACCTGAAGCAGTCTTTATTGTGCTGTTCATTCAGTTTTAGGCAAATATCCTTTGGAACTCATGGGATTTTCCTTCTGAATTGGGCTTTTCAACTGAAACATCATGAAGATTGAATTATGTCAGGAACAGTGGCATTTGGGATTTTCGTGGTTGTTCAACGCACACATGAGCTGAAAATCAATGAGGCTTACAAATCCACCGCAGGACTCTTGTAATGTATGCGCACATACCTTCACATACCCCATTAGTTTCAACACCTCTCTCAAACGCGTGTAGCTATACAAAATATGTGAATCGGCATTTCACACAGTGAATAAAATCCTATGTTCCTTTAACTAACAGGTGAGATGGCCGTAAAGCATATACAGACTGCCAGGAAAGTAGCACAGGTCCTGTTTCAAGCAAAGGCTTCCATTAGTGCGGATACAATTCTGCCTTTTTGGACGGCGCTTTTGGACTTTCCGCTAACCGCTCAACAGGTGATGCTCATCATTAGTAAGAAGAACATGCAGTTGTGGTCGGTGGCACGTGGATGAAGCCAGATTCTCACCGGTGTGTGGACCAGACTGCGGTTTCGAGGATACAGACAAAAACATTGCGTCCAAGCAGAGGTTGAAAAATATTAAATGTTCTATTGCGCGACAGGCTGAGAAAAATAATGTTAATGTGACACATTAGAAAGATATGTGGGTATAAAAACACCTTTGACATGACCTTACTCAGCCAATATTAAAGATATCAAGGTTATATTTTCAATGAACGTTCTTTACATTACATATGATGATTTTATGCAGTAAAATGTAAGTCTTTAGCTGGGTTTTAACAGACTGGGTCACATGTCATTTAGTGATCTGTACACCATAATGGATGCTTAACAATAACATTAATACATAACCTGTATATACAGAACTTGCATTAAACTGTACTGGGATTTAAGCTGAGTAATAAGTTAATGTACTGTGGGGAAAAAACAGCTTAATAGCATTCAAATGGGGTGGAGGATTTCAAATGACGATGTCCGAGCATTGCTCATGGATGAGAGTCCAGCTACGTGGGGAGCATAGGGAGGAAGTGGGTGGACGGATGTCTTCGTCGAGCTTTGTGTCCTCTCCGCGGTTTCCCTCTGCCGTTGAGAGACACAAACATCTGCCTTCCCTTGTGTTTCCAGCGCAGGGAGGCGTACGTGTTGTAGCCGTTTTCCTCGATGCGCTCCTTAAACTTGCAGCTTGGGTTGTATCTGACCTGCAGCGAGAGTAAGATCGCCATCATTTATTAAAATATCTTCTATAAAGAAACACATACACTACAAAAATAAAGATTTGTTGGTTCAACTTAAAAAAAGTAAGTTACCCGATTGCTTTAAAATTTTAATTCAACTTTAAAATGTTAGTTAAATCTAAATATGCTAATATTAACTGATATTTTTAAGTTGAATCAACTCAAAATTTTAAAGGGGACATTTCACAAGAATTTTTTAAGATGTCAAATAATCTTTGATGTCTCCAGAGTACATATGTGAAGTTCCAGCCTAAAATACCATATAGATAATTTATTATAACATGTTAAAATTGCCACTTTGTAGATGTGAGCAAAAATGTGTCATTTTTGGGTGTGTCCTTTTAAATGCAAATGAGCTGATCTCTGCACTAAATGACAGCGCCATGGTTGGATAGTGCAGGTTAAGGGGCGGTATTATCCCTTTCTGACATCACAAGTATCCAAATTTCAACAAACAATTTTTTCGCATGCTTGCAGCAAATGGTTTACCAAAACTAAGTTACTGGGTTGATCTTTGTCACATTTTATAGGTTGATAGAAGCACTGGGGTCCCAATAATAGCACTTACATATGGAAAAAGTTTGATTTTCATGTTATGTCCCCTTTAAGGCAACCAGCTAACTTACTTTATTAAGTTGAAACAACTTTCTACTTTTTACAGTGTAATGTTGTGTATAGCTGGATTATGTGACAGCCAATAAAAGCAAATAGTTAATATCTAAAATGACAGGGAACTACAAGTGATTCACTTTCTGTTTTAGAGTAAAGGGCCGTTCACATTGTAACGATAATTGTAACGTTACCTATAACGATTAAATTATTAGCGTCCATATTCAACTGAATTTTATTTATATAGCACTTGTAGTAATTGTTTAATTGTTTTAAAGCCACTTTACATGAATAAAAGCAGAAGAAAACAGAGAACAATCGGTGGAAAACATAGGAAGTAGCAGAGTACAGCGACTAACATTAAACCGCGAGTGTAGTAATAATGTAATGTAGAAATAGGTTAAGCTAATTTCAGCTGATTCCCTAGGGGTTGAAAAAACTCCTAGGAGAAAATCCCACCTGACTTTTTAGTCAGAAGGAAAGAGTCCTAGGATGAAAACGGACGATATCCTCGGACGATAACGATAAACAATTTATGCTAATGCAGGTGGCAAATCACTTGCCTTTAATGGTTTTATAGATGCAATTTGATTTTGTGAAGGATGTACGCACTTTTTTTGGACTTGAAGGTTGTGGACCCCGTAACATTACATTTAATTAACTGAAAGATCTAAACATTTTCTGAAATATCCGAAAATGTGTTTGTCTGAAAAACGATGGACATATGCAACTCAGACAGCTTGGGGGTGAGTAAATCATGAGTTTAATATCATTTTTGGCCAAACTATCCCTTTAATGGCCATAAGCGGTTGAGTTAAAGACTACAAATCCCATAATTCCAGGCTGCTTCACGTCATTAATCTACGTCATTTGTTGTTATTGCCGTTTTGGCGCCATCTAGTGGCGAATTCTACGTATTCCACCTTTAACTACAGTAATATTGCATATTTCTTGTAAAAAAAAAAAAAGTTTGCAATTGTTTATGTCACTGAATATTTAAATATGCTGTTCTTGTTGCATTTACATAGCTGGTAACCAGCAGATGTCCTCAACACGCTGCGTAGATTTCAAGTGCGTGTGTACTAGAACTTCAAATTTGATTGGTTGTCAATGGTTTATCGTTCATTAGGTAGAGAAAAAAATCTTCCAGAAAGTGATCCCAATGATATCATTCATTGTATCTTTATCGTTATAGTTATGGTGTGAAATTCTCTTGAACGATTTTTAAAACTATATTTTTATAGTTACATTTATGTGAACGGCCCTTTACCCTTTCTGTTTGAAGTTACTGGTACACTGTAAAAAACAGATTTGTTGGTTCAACTTAAAAAATTGTTACCTGGTTGCTTTGAAATTCTTGAGTTAATACAACTTAAAAATATTTGCTAACTCTCAATATCCTGTGTAAGCTAATATTTTAACCCTGGAGAACCCACAGGTCAAATTTGGCTAATGTTTATTGCTGCCAAGAGAAGGATTTTTTGGGTTCTCCATGGTTAAAGTTGAATTAACTCAAAATTTTCAAGGAACCAGGTAACTTACTTTTTTAAGTTAAACCAGGCTTTTTTACAGTGTACAAGTTTAGATCAACATGAGGGTGATCGAGTAAATGATGACAGGATTTTCATTTTTGGTTGAACTTTCCCTTTAACTTCAAAATTAGAGTCAGATTGCAGTCTGATAAGATCACTTTAGAATGACTCAATGTGACTAATAATCATTTCTGTGTAATTCTGAAAGGGTAAGGGTGCTTTAGTCTTGAGTGATTCCCAAGGTTTTTCATGTTTATTCTGGGGATCGGAGGACAGATATAGCCATCTGTAAGCCATCTTATCATGGCTGGATGACAGATTGCCAGGTTGAGATTTCGCAGAGCAGTTAAAGCACTCAGACACCATGCAAATAGGCGTCTTTATTAAACAAGCCACAAACAACTGTCTGATGGCACGCACTAACTTGGGACACAAGGCACAATCTGCTTAGACCCTGCAGTTATGGTAAATTATTGTATGTGACTGCCTGTGCAAACCAATCACAGTTTTTTTGTGTTTAACTGTTTTCTACATAATGTAAACTTAAAATATAAGGAGACATATCATGAAAATCAGATTTTTTATGTTTAAGTGCTATAATTGGGTCCCCAGTGCTTTTATCAACCTAGAAAATGTGAAAAAGATCAACCCAGTAACTTAGTTTTGGTAAACCATTCTCTGCAAGCATGTGAAAAAATAGGTCATTGAAATTTGGCTCCCCTTGTGATGTCAGAAGGGGATAATACGGCGCCTTAATCTGCACTATCCAACCACGACACTGCCATTTCGTGCATTCAGCTCATTTGCATTTTAAAGGACACACCCTACA
The DNA here is from genome assembly GCA_025389145.1 of Misgurnus mizolepis. Lineage (NCBI taxonomy): Eukaryota > Metazoa > Chordata > Actinopteri > Cypriniformes > Cobitidae > Misgurnus > Misgurnus mizolepis. The sequence continues at coordinate 16,530,657 of JAIFKI010000021.1, read as the reverse complement.
AAGTGGCAATTTTAACATGCTATGATAAATTACCTGTGAGGTAATTTGAGCTAGAACTTCACATATGTACTCTAGGAACACCAAAGATTTATTTGACATCTTAAAAAGTTTTGTTGTGAAATGTCCACGTCAAATAATGACATAGTAAGGTCATGTCAAAGATTGAAATCAATAAGTGAAATCAAACTTTTATGCTTCTAATCTCAAAATTAAATTATGAGGTCACATATTTTATCAGTTCCCATTTGGATTGACCCAAAGTTTTTTTTTTGCAGTTGTACAGGTTGAGCTTCATCCACTGGAAGAAAAACAACTCTTTGATTTGCTCAATTCTAGTACCGGTTCCCTTTCATCCCCACTGGTTTTGTTATGCGATGTACCTACCGATCCGAAGAGCGTGCCTTTTTTGGACATGGCTAGGTACAGACCGGTGCTGACAGATTTGATGGCAACAACTCCCACACTGACAGATCGGATTTCCATCAGACCTGAAGAGCAGAAAACAAGGAACAGAAGTCTGGTTTAGAAAGGGGGAGTTTCTCCATGAAAAGCCTTTCTATCATTACCGATTAGAAAATCCATATGCTCAAGGGATGGGCTTTCAGGACAAGAAAAAACAGGACACTCATAATAGACCATTTTGAATGATGTTCATTGTAAGATCATCAATAACAGCTTAGTTTTCATTGGAACTTTGTATGCTTTTAAAAGAAATAGCATACTAAAGCAATATATCATATTCTTTGTATGTATTTTAGCTTGTTAAAAATATCTAAAAAAATCTTCAAAACAAGGTCAATATACATGTATGTTTTCAAAAAATATATCTTCAAAATAAGTGCATTTTGTCCTACTGCACTGGAAGATCTTCACTTGTTTCACTTGCCAGTGCAGTGAGCCAAAATACATTTATATTTAAGATATATCTTTTAAAAAAAACACTTACCTGATTTAGTTTTTTTAGATATTCTACTTGAAAACAAGTAAACATATACACTTATAAGTTAACATATAAAAAATAATGAATTTATAATGAATAAATGACTGATCCTTAGCTGTCACTAGGTAAAGGTCCTATATAAAATAAAGGTCTTTATACATTTGGTACCAATATGTACTTTTAAGGTACTAATGTGCACTCTTTAGGTGCAAATGTGTTTTTGAGAAAAGGAACTGCCCTAGTGACAGCTAAGGACCATTTTTTCTGACAGTGCATGCTTCTCGTAAAACCAATCTTAAAAGAAAAATGACTGGGAACCGTTCTGTACTGTCAGCCTCTCTATAATACTGCATGGCGCGAAATGGTGCAGACAAATCAGCTGTTGGCTTTGGAGGACAACTGTAAACACAGTAACACATTGAGGTGCTGAATGAGATGTTGACCGAGCGCCAGTTGGGAAATGAAGGCAGAAAACACATGAACCACAGGAAGTGGCTGCAGCTGAACACATGCAGCGCAGGTGTCAGACGAAACGAACTCCGAGCTGGAATTTTTCTCTCTCTCTCTTTGAGCAGGTGTAGGCTTTGAACTCCTGGATTAAATATTGTTTACATTTCTCCATGTCTTTTTCATGGATGTATTTGAATAATGCAGTCTGAGTGTCATGGCTTGCAGATCACACAGTCAACTAATGCCATAGAAGAACCATTACTGGTTTCTCAAAGAACCTTAAAGAACCATTTCTTTTATACAAATTTAAATCATCTAAAAAAATGTTTTGCCACTTAAAATCTTTTGTAAAACAGAAAGGTTATTTGGACGTTAAAGGACCTTTAAAGGCTGTATGGTTCCATAAAAAAACTTTAACATCTTAAGAACCATAGGCTACTGTTACTGTCCTTTGGGGTGATAAAAGGTTCTTAAATATTCTTGTGGAATATAAAGGAAATGTAAAATGTTTCTTCTATGAAGCTTTGATTGAAAGGTTTATGGGGAACCAAAAATGGTTCTTCTATGCCAGTGGTTCCCCACCTGGGTTCCGGTCCCCCTTAAAGGATTAGTCAATTTTCTTAAACAAATTCCAGATAATTTACTCACCACCATGTCATCGAAAATGTTGATGTCTTTCTTTGTTCAGTCGAGAAGAAATTATGTTTTTTGAGGAAAACATTCCAGTATTTTTGTAATTTTAATGGACCTTAATGGACCCCAACACTTAACACTAACTCAACACTTAACAGTTTTTCAACAGAGTTTCAAGGGACTATAAACGATCCCAAACGAGGCATAAGGGTCTTATCTAGCTAAACAATTGTCATTTTTGACAATAAAAAAAATGCACTTTTAAACCACAACTTCTCGTCTATCTCCGGTCCTGTGATGCGCCAGCACGATTTCACGCAATACGTCATCACGTCAAGAGGTCGGGGATATATGCGAAACTACGCCCCAGTGTTTACAAGTGTGGAGAAAGAGGACCGTTCAGACGTTGTTGTATGTCGAATGATAATTAATGTCTTTGTGTCAGTTTATTGTTTAAAATGGTCCGCAAATGTGTGTTTCATATATGTACTTTTTTACGTCATTACGCAATTATGTGAGGTGGCGCCGGCGCGTCACAGGACTGGAGATAGACGAGAAGTTGTGGTTTAAAAGTGCATATTTTTAATTTTTACTGTCAAAAATGACAATCGTTTCGCTAGACCCTTATGCCTTGTTTGGGATCGTTTAGAGTCCTTTGAAACTCCGTTGAAAAAAACTGTTAAGTGTTGAGTTAAGTGTTTAGTGTTGGGGTCCATTAAAGTCCATTAAAATGAGAAAAATCCTGCAATGTTTTCCTTAAAAAAAATAATAATAATTCTCGACTGAACAAAGAAAGACATCAACATTTTCGATGACATGGTGGTGAGTAAATTATCTGGTTTGTTTGTTTTTTAAGAAAATTGACTAATCCTTTAAGGGCGCAGGATCCAATGTGCTTAAGTAAAGATATCCTCTCAATTTTGCTCACTCCATCTCAACGTGCTTGCCAACGTCAGCCGTATTGCCATAGCTTATCTTTCTTTAGATGCCTTTTCTCTAATTTATAATGTAATTTTTGTGTTAAGATTAAAAGATGTGTCAGCCCCATTCATTCCATTAGGATCCAAACAGGGATGAATTTAGAAGCCACTAAACACTTCCGTTTTCCCCATTTAAAGACTGTTACATGAGTAGTTACACGAGTAAGTATGGTGGCACAAAATAAAATGTGGTGATTTTTTTAAGCAGGAAAAATGAGAACTATATTGTATCGCAGAAGAGCACTTAGTTTGCAGCACCTCGACCCCTGTTCCACCATACTTACTCTTGTTGAAATAGGGTAAACATGAACGTTTTTAATGGCTTCTAAATTCATCCCTGTTTGGATCCTAAGGAATAAATGGGGCTATCTAAATGCTAACACTTTCACAACGCGCTGTACAAAGATTAAGTGCGTACATTGAAAAAAGATAGGTATGTATTAATTCATCGATGTTGAGGTAAGAACATAGTAAAATATTAAAAATGGTGCTGTTTTCCTTTAAAGTAACTTAGTTTTTCTTCTGTCGCCATTATTTAAACCAGCCGATCTACCACAGTTGAGAAAATCCTGAGGATATGCAGCAAGGATTTGTCAAGCCGAAATGATTCAAGCTTTTGATGCTTGACCAAACACCAATAAAGACGAATAAAGGCAGGTTAGACCTTTATTGTTCTTTATTCCTATTGAAACTGTCCTCTTTTGTTTCTTAATCTTCTGGTGGTCTCTTGTATTAAATAGTTCGAGGAAACGTCCAGCTCAGCCCATTGGAGGTAGGAAAAATCCCAGAATTTTCACAGACAACAAATTATGAGGCTTTAAGAATGATTGTTACATCCTTGCTTGAATGAGTTTTAAATATGTGGATTGAAAAATGATGGGCGGATGGTGAAACAATGGCACGTTTTCTTGACGTGCAGCTGTCAATAATCTTTTTGAGCCATTACAAGCAAAATCCTACAGACTTAGTCAAGTGTAAAGTCTGGCCATTCTCTTCATCTCATCTGTAACTTCTGAAAGCCCTTCGCATGGTCTTTTACTCTTTCAGATTTGCCCTTAATCTCCCAGCCTTTACTTTTTGGAAGTCAGCCCACCTTCAGATCATTCGGCCTTTTTTGACACCGAAAGCAGGATGGAGCTCTTAAAATGATTCCTTTGTCCGAACTTTTCTTGTGAGGTGAGGAGGGAGTTGGATGTAGATTCTGGAAACCAGCATGGATGTCCCCAAAATTATGCTTTAACTGGCCCTTTGCTCCCAAAAGGCTTTTGTTACCTACCTGAGATCTGGAAGCTGACAAGCTCTTAAATAATGACCCGGCTTTTGTCGCAGAGAGCAAAGATCCACCCACATCAATTAAAAGCAAGGGAGGGGGAGACGGAGTGAAAGATGGAGCTAAATTTCCTCCCTTATGTGCTTTTTAAAGAGGGTCTTTAATTTCCCAGGTTGCCCCCTCTCTGGCCTGACGCCCCTCTCAGAAGAAGGCCTGGGAATCTCTTGTGTCCAGCCGGGTGCTTGTAGTTGATTGACGTACCTTTTCAAATTTTCCACAGTTTGCTTTTTCCTTTAAACTTAGAGGGTACTGATGTTGGTTTTTTTCGTATTCTTTCTTTCCTTTTTCTGCAACCTTTTCAAATCACAACCTTTTCATGCTGGGTCCTCATTGCTGTGCCTAATAGCCGTGACCAGCACCTTTGATCAAACCAGACTCCTCCAAGGTGCTTTTGAGTGCACTGAACTCCAGTGCTATGTGTGTGGTGAGCGTTTAGATCGTAAGCCCACCCTGGTCACCCCTACTTTATACAGCTTGAGTTTCAAGGTGAGAAAGCCCTCTACCCTACATATTGACCACAACTCTCATTTTCATGACCACGCTAATTCAATTATAATTTATGTTTATAATTTAAGCTAATCATTTTTCTCTCCAATTTTTCAATCAAGCTTTTTGAAAATGCTCATCAAAGTGAATACATTTGTAAACGGGTCAATGACATGACGTTAATTATTTTCTGTCCGTATGGTTCAATTAAATGTAAAAAAGTTTAAAATTATGGATGCATAACGATTAATTTCGATTAATCTATAGCAAAATAAAAGTTTTTGTTTACATGTGTGTGAACTGTGTATAATAACTTTGTATAAATAAATGCACACACATGCATGTATATATTTAAGAAATGTTTACATGTGTATATACATTTGTATATTTATGTATAATTTATATTATATATAAATATAAATACTTAATATATAGATAAATATTTTTCCTAAAATTATACATGCATGTGTGGATATTTATATGCACACATGCAGGGAAGTAATTATGTATATTATACATATTTATTATACACAGTTTGCACACATATATGATGTAAACAAAAAACTTTTATTCTGCTATAGATTAATCGCGATTAATCGTTATGCATCCCTAGTTAAAAATTCAAAATAAATTTGCAGATTACTTGCATACATTCTCTTTTTTGAGGACCAAGTCTAAAATTAGTGGTTTTATTTTATTTTGCAATAATATTTGGGGGATAATTGCAAAAATGTCAATGTGGTGTAACCAGTCTGTGTCAATTGGTGTAACTAGTATTTTTTTTTTTTTTTTTTTGAATGAAAGTACAAATTTAAAAAGATGTGTTTTTATTTATGTGACGCAGTTATGTAAAGCCCGGAGTATAATTTGTTTTTACCGTGTACGTGCACAGCCTTGCAAAGCATTTTTTATTTGACTCATGCACGTCAACAAAATGCAATGCATCTCCTATGCTACTGTACATACCACATTCTCCTGTACGCGCATGTGTACGCGTACAAAATACACACGAATCCGATTGCGCACATACTATTCTGATGATGAAATTTGCGTCACAGGCACTGTACGCAGACCCTCGCGCATGTGGAAACTGAACTATACTGCTTGTTTTACCCATTCAGCCCAAAACAAAATGCTGGACACAGTGTACAATGGTTGTTTTTGCAAAAGTAAATAAACATGTGATGTAAATTACACATGTAGAAACATTTTACTCATGTACAGTCCTCGGTACTGGGACGTAAGCATTTTTAATGTGGATAAACAACTTATGGAAAATGCCAATGTGGACAAAAAGCGTTTTTAACACATGAATCTGGATTAGTGTAAACGAAGCCTTGGGAAAATGGCTTTCATCGGATGGTATCACAATCTGTCCATCTGAGATATACACTCCAAACTTAATATTTTACAGTAATACATAGATTTTATATCAAAATCATTTTGGCATTATTGTAAGTTTACCAAAATGATGCCACTTAAAGAAATAAAAACATTATAAAACAAGAAAATCTTCTTACTGTAAGTACAGCTCGGTTTGGTTGAACTTGCATTCTTGTGATGTTCATTCATAATGTTTTTTTAATAAGGAAATAAATGTTTACGATCAAAATGTTTTTAACTTTTATTTCCTAATTTGAACCTAATACCGTTTTATGTTTTTGGCAAAGTCCATATTGACCCTACGCGTGTTCAAACATCCTCACCTGTGTGTGCGGGATTATGAAATTTACAACCTTATTAAAAGCCGAATGACCAGCTACCCATGGCCAGCTGTGGAGCTCTGGACTGAGTTTTTAGACATGCATCATAACTATAAAGTATCCAAAAGTGGGGTTATTCATTAAAGCCAACAGGCTATGACACATGTCCTCCCTACCCTCACATACAGTGCTTTAAAATTGCCCTCTCCCACGCTTGGAAAACTCTCTGTATGTACTGTATGTACGCACACACATATATAAGGTCGGATTGTGAAAATGACCCCGTGACCTCGGCGATACTCTCCTAGCGTGCTTATGTCACCTGTTCGTGCGCCAGCATTTAATGCAGCTTTCCGGCTTGGCTTCGTGTTCTGTTTTTCGAATGACGCAAGTCATTCATCCACTTTGAATGATTCTCATGTCATTGATCCCACGAGACTCTACGCGGCCATAAACGTAACTTATGGTTGTTATTGATGTAATGAATGTGAACAGTTAAGCTGTTTCTAATAGCACTTCCTGCAAAGACGTCTCAAAGCAAATGAATCGCGTAGAAAGAAATGCATGGAAAACAAAATAGCAGCTCATAGCGCAAAGTAAAGTGCTACAGCGCTGGATAAACTATTCATCAAGTTACCTTATTGAAAAATTTGTTGAGTTGTTGGCTGCAACTTGCTAACTAACTGTAAAAATCTGGCTTGTTTCAACCCATGGTTGGGTAAAATATGGACCAACCGAACTAATGGATTTAAATTAACCTATGCTAAGTTGGGTTTGTCCATATTTTACCCAAAACAGACCCTTTTTAGGGAGAAAAGCTTTTCAGCCTGATCTAACTGTAATTCGTACATATTTACGAATTGGCTAATTCATGTATGAATTCGTACAAAATGAATCCTACAAAAACTTACGATTATTATTAAAACCAATAATGAAACCCCACCCCTAACCCCAACGTCACGGGGCAGAAGCAGATCGTACAAGCACATACAAATGTTGGCGTATGCATTAATACGAATTAGCCACCTCGTAAAAAACTTACAAATTGCTATAAGATTGTGTTGAACTATTAGACAATATTATTGTGTAACTATACCTAGAATCTAAATTAGCGTAAATTGCAAATAAAATATATATTTGTATAGTCTTTATATATGCAAAATGTAAAAGTAATGAACACAAGTATTGAAATAAATATTCTGCTTTAGAAAAGAAGCATAATTAAATCTGTGAATCATTTATTTGATCTGAATCATGCAAATAAACAATGACTCACTAAAATGAGCCTAACTTTCCGGTATTACATAAGAAAGTGATATTTGCTTGGGCGTGCATGTACTTTATGAATATATATATATACCAAAAAAATCCTGGGTTACTTTCAACCTAGCACTGGGTCAAAAAGGGATGAACCTAGCAGGTTGAGTTGTAATTGTACCTAGTATGCTGCGTTGTTTTAACCCATTGTTCAGTCAAATACAGTGGCGGCCGGTAACGTCTTTTTTCGAGGGCGCTAGATGCGAAGTTCGTCACAACATGTATGTAGCCTGTCGTATGTGGGGTTCGTAATTTCAAAATATGTGTTCTGCGCGTCGAGTGAATCTATGTGCATCACGTGTCTTGTCAAAATAAGTGCCTGCTGCAGACGCGTCTAAAGGGTTTATGATAAAAGAGACGCTCGTGTTTGCAAGATACTCGCATAATCTCATGCGTAATCAGAGTTTACTGTTAAGGGGGTGTCTTGCGTTAGAGGTCTACACGGGTCCAAAAATTCCTACCCGAACCCGATCAGACCCGCAAATGTGCTACACTGAACCGACCCGGACCCGTCTGTTGTTTTGAAAGCTGGACCCGGACCCGACCCGGACCCGTCTATTATTTAAAAGCTGGACCCGGATCCGACGACACAGACCCGACCGGCAAATATTCTTAGCTAAATGTTATTAATGAGTCAATAAACAAGTAGCGAAAATTAAACTTTTTGTCTTACCCATAGAAGTTAGTCTTCTCCCTCCTTGTACCTGCCTGTGTGATGCACAATCCTTATTTCCAAGAAAGTTCCATCCATGTTACAGTATTCCTCTCTTGACGATTGAAATGTTTAATGCTTATTCCAGCTTTTAAAGTCCACTTTACAGTCATGGTGATTAATAACGCAGTTTTACATTGGGTCAACTTGCTTAATAATGTTTGCCCATTTGGATTATAATAACGATTGCTCGTTCAGTGCCATGGCTGCTTTCGTTGCTTCTTTGCTATCATCTCTGTGCTCTTTGAGTCGCGAAAACTTTAGATATAACAGCAAGACGGTCAATTTATAATATTATTATCAAAATTAGAGAAGTCAGTGCAAAATGCGCGGTACGCGGAATAGGTCCCGCCTTCTAAATAAAAGAGCCAATAGTCAAAGGTAAAGTCATTGCGTCTCACTGCAGAAGTTCCTGACTGGTAGCCAGAGACACATTAAAAGAGCACATGCGCGTTAGCTGCCTGGTTGGAGCAACCAAATATAAACTTTTTAACGCAATTTTAGCGTCATAGAAAAAATGTATGCGACAGTTCATCTAAGTTTTTGTTGCTGATTTTGAAATATTTTATTTAAATGTGAGTGTGTGTTCTCCGAGTCCGATTGACCTTGGGTATTACCCACAATGTTAAACAGACCCGGGACCCGAAGTAATAGATTGAGACCCGACCCTGACCCGGGTGATCATTTGAAATATAGACCCAAACCCGTACGGGTCTCGGGTCTTCCGTGTAGACCTCTATCTTGCGTGTATTTTGTGAACGTAGGCGTCTCTTTTATCATAAACGGTTTTGACGCGTGTGCAGCAGGCACTTATTTTGACAAAACACATGATGCACATGGTTCACATGACGCAACATATTTTGAAAGCACGAGCAACGCACATGACACTCCGAATACTTATTTTGAATTTGCGCCCCTCGGATGAGCAGTCACGAGCCACCACTGGTCAAATAGAACCAGGTTAGAGTTAATTTAACCTGACAGCTTTTTTGGAGGGTACCATTTGTTTGCATGGCTGTAAATATGTGTGTGCGCAAAGCAATGCCAAACTACTATTTACTGGAAACAGTAGTTTGTATGTTTAAAGGGACACTCCACTTTTTTTGAAAATATGCTCATTTTACAGCTCTCCTAGAGTTAAACATTCAATTTTTGCAGTTTTGTAATCCATTCAGCCGATCTCTGGGTCTGGCGGTACCACTTTTAGCATAGCTTAGCATAATCTGAATAGACCATTAGCATTGCCCAAAAAAAATAATGGTATTACGCAGCGCCTAAAAATAGTCCCCTTGGTAACTTTCAATGACAGGGGACTATTTCAGACACTGCGTAATATCATTGCGCCTCCTGCAGCCATGTTACGGCAGCAAAGTACTTGATTATTACGCCAGAATAAGAGTATAGTTCATAGCCATATCTGCCTAGAAAATCACAACTTTTAATTTCCGTCAGTCTTAGTACACGATGTACCTACAGAAGAGTCAAGTTTTAAATAGGAAAAATATCCAAACTCTTTGTGAACCTAAGCGATGCTAATGGTCTAATCAGACTCAATGGATTATGCTAAGCTATGCTAAAAGTGGTAGGCTACCGCCAGACCCGGAGATCGGCTGAATGGATTCCAAAACGGTAAAAATCTAATGTTTAACTCTAGGGGAGCTGGAAAATGAGCATATTTTCAAAAAAACAAAACAAATTTGGGTCGAAAAGAGACGAAGCCAACCCATCGGTTGGAATTTAACCTATGCTGGGTTGTTTCAACCCCAAATGTTATGTTGTTTTAACATTATTGGTTCAAATATAAACATTTTCTGGGGTAATTTAACACAATTGCTGGACTCGTCACTTTTTTTACCTTTGCTGCGTTGAAAATAACCCAGTATTTTTCAGTGTGTATGATGTAGCATATAATGCAGTACGTACACTACCATGTTTGACATTTAGTAACAGCACAATTGTTTGTTGTGTCGTACTTTGTTGCGTTTAAGAAATGCTGAGCACATCCGCAAAGAAAGGACATCTCTGCAATTCTTTGCCTGGCCTGATTTCTTGTTTCGTTCCCACATTCTTGCCATCTCAAGGGGCCGGGGTGGTTGTGTTCAACTACGCTTTTCTTTGATAACATCTTTCTCATCCTATTAGTCTGCTATCCATTGCACCAGAGGCCTGCGTGTGAGGTAAACATGCTCTTTTTCACAATTAAATTGGTCGTTAAATGGATTTTTCGGCAATAATAGGCCTCAGCAAGATGCATTGTGGCTTTGGTGCAAGTAATACTACACAAGACCCAACTACTTTTTCTAAGGGGTTTTTTACGATTTTAAAAATTTTGTTTGGTTTAGTATTATATTGTCACATATGTACTTTGTTGGTGTGCTGCAGCATGACACGAACATGGATGTGTTTTTATTCCATGTGTACCTTTGGTCGTATTTCAGATAGTATATAGTTCAAGAATATATAATACACCATAAGGGTGATAAAATCTGCACCGTGTTTAGAAAAATAAACTCAAATAAAATTGAATTTTTACCATATCACACACGTTGAAGTAAAATAACTCTGCCAGGTATTTACTGTACTGTCCAGTCTCATAAATGTCCATTGGTTATAATGTAAAACATCTGTTCTTCTCACCACGTCTTTTATACGGCTCCGGTATTATAAAGCACATGTCATATTCGCTCAAGCTACACTGAACGAAAGAAAAACAAACAACGTTTCAGGTACCAAAGGGTCATGCTTGGAAAACTACAGTACATTTACACTAAATACTGAAACTGATCTCTACGTATGCATACAAAGCCACATATGAATACTTGCGTGCTAAAGCCACAAATACAGAAGCCCAATGCCATCACAGTGGTGAGTGAGGTTGTATAAATTCAAACCTCCAGCGTCTGCTGAGTTGAATGCATTATCGCACTCATTCGCCAGGACTGCACACTTGGGTGACGTTTCCTCTCGCACAATTCAGAGCTGTTACAGTTTCGGCCTCAATCTGCCTTTATGGCTCTCTGAATGCAAGCTCTGGGGATTAGCCAGGTCCTTCAAAGGCCATAAGAGCCAATGACAGGTATCCCATTACCCCCCGCACACAGAGAGACGGTCCAGGTGAGAGGCACAGAGGCCATGGAGGAGAGCAGAGGTCAGGCGGGGACAAAGAGAGACTCAGCCAGGGCCCCAATCTCTCTCTGTCTGTGTCTGCCAGATCTAAATTTACAGGCAGCTCTTTCTCATACAGAGGTTTCATGTTGAAAACGTGGGAAGATAAAGACGTATTTTACGAGGTCGCTAATTCGTTTGAATTAGTACTAAGCGAATCGTACAATTATCGTAAAAAACATCACAGGAGCGAAAGTGTGGTCGTACGAATTAGCCACCTCATAAAATACGTACAAATGCCATGAGATTGCGTTGGACAGGAATATGTACGAATCTTTTTTCGACAGAGCCAGCCCAAACTACTACCATACTGTAAGTAGCACCCTGCTATTCATAAAAAAAAAATTTAAATGGTGTTCTACCATTTAGATTAGAAACTCTGATCTCTTTCTATAGGAGCTAAGAGATAAGAGTTTCATCCCTGCACCACAGTCAGTAAAAGATTCTCACACGGAAAAGGAAGTCTTTCATTAGTCAATTACTGTCCCAGATAAAGAGACCACTTCCAGAGTCAATGGACCCGGGGTCAGAGGCCAGATGACATCATCAAGCCCTAAAACAAGATCATGGAATGTCCGATTTATCCACTCGATGGTTCACAAAAGAGTAAAGTGAGACTCTTCGAGTCAGACAGTTCACTTCATTAGCTTATCGGAGGCCTCTTTAATAGCAGATGAAAGGACTGGGTACGCAATGAAATACTAGCTTGCTGAATACTGCGCTGTATACACTATGTCTATAAGTATGTGAACCGTCTAGTGTAGTTGTCAGCTTCAAAATAAAAAGGTTATTGCACATTTTTAATTAAATGTATTTAATAATATATTATTAATTTAACATTCTTTTATTTAAAAAAGTTTGTTAGTCATATTAAAGGAAAACACCACCGTTTTCAATATTTTACTATGTTCTTACTTCAACGTAGAAGAATTAATACATACTAATCTTTTTTCAATGCGTGCACTTAATCTTTGTGTAGCGCATCTTGAATGTGTAAGCACTTAGCCTAGCCTCATTCATTTCTTAGGATCCAGAACAGGTATGAATTTAGAAGCCACCAAACACTTCCATGTTTTCCCTACTTAAAGACTATTACATGAGTGTAACAACAAAAAACGTGGTTATTTTTTAAGTGGATAAAAAATGAAAACTATATTTCATGGTGGAAGAGCACTTAGTGTGCAGCATTCGACCTCGGCACGCAGTAACATCATCACTCCTGACTACTCCCCCTGTCGCACAAACTTCCATCGATATTACTGCACCCGAGGCCGATATTATTACCCCCAATTTCCACCGACTGCGGAAAGGATGCGGATCCGCTGCGGAACAGCAGCGGAGTCAATCGGTTTCCATTCAAGTCAATGTGTGTATTTCCAATGACTGCGCTCCGAATCCGTCTCAGCTCCGGCCATCCGCAGCCCTCCGGCACAAATATGCAGAGCTTCTATTTTTGACGGATGCCGGACAGCTCCGCAGGGCGGAGCCATGACTTTATCGCATGATCATACCTGAATTTGCGAGAACTCGTGTTTTTTTTAATTAAATCTTTGCAACACAAACATTACAAACACACACAAATAAAGTCATTAATACAGAAACAACAAATAATAGACAAGAACAGAGCCAGGGGGAGTTTCAAATAAATACATTAAAGTAGGGATGCACCGATAGGATTTTTTTGGGCCGATACCGATACTGGTTTAAACAGACAACTTCTGGCAGATACCGATACCGATATTAAACACTTGTATACAATACTATTCAGTTGGTCTATTAGCTAGTTTATTTCTGCATCAAATTATTTTTACTGAACATGGATTGGATCCAATTAACATTCAACTGACCAACATAATAAGAGAGGCACAAATTAAGCTAAAACAAATATAATAAGACAGCATGACAACCTTCAAAGGTCGTTTTTGCTATTCAGCATTTATTTTAACAACATTAACTCATTTTTTTTTTACATATAATGGATTTCTTTATGCAGTTAATTAATAAACAATCGGTATCGACCTTTCTCGTGCTATTGCCGATATGCCGATGGTTTCAAATTCATCAAAAATCGGACAATAAATATCGGCGGCTGATACATCGGTGCATCACTACATTAAAGATAGAGCATGAATAAATGGTTTTAGCAACCTTCTTATTTTTTTGAATTTTGGATGTATTTTATGTACTGCTCTGTCTACGTGAGATTTCGTGTTGTGATCGGGGATGGTTTGTAAAAACGCATAATTTAACGGCATAATGGGCAGAGACAGAACTAGGTATCGCGCGATCATCACGTGAATTTGCGAGACCTCATGGGTCCTCGTCACTTCAGCACGCAGCTGCTCTGCAAGAAATACGGAACTGGTGGTATTGGCGGACGGCGGAGTGCGGAGCCCTAACGTAGCGGAGCGATCTGCAGTCGCTCCCCAGTTGGTGGAAATCCGGCGTTATGATGTCGAAGTGCTGCAATCTAATATCTCTTCCGCCATACAATATAGTTCTCATTTTTATCAGCTTAAAAAAATCATCACGTTTTATTTTGTGCCACAATACTTACTTGTGCAACTACTCATGTAACAGTCTTTAAATATGGAAAACATGGAAGTGTGCCTTCTAAATTCATCCCTGTTTGGATCCTAAGGAATGAATGGGGCTAGGCTAAATGCTAACACATTCACGACGGGCGGTACAAAGATTAAGTGCACGCATTGAATAAAGATAGGTATGTATTAATTTGTCTAAGTCAGTGTTTCTCAAACTTTTTCAGCCCAAGGACCACTTTATCTTCCAATTTTTTTCTGAGGACCACCTAACAGAATCCCACTCTAACACTCCCCGAAAAAAAAAACAAAATAGGAAGGATAAGCTAAGTTTAAGTTTAATATGCAACTGTTTAAAGTCAAAAACTACTTTTTTTAAACACAAATGCAATGCTATGTTCAGAAATTATAATATGAATTTTATTTCATTTGAACAAGTAAATGTGAAATGAGTTGCAGCTTAATACGAACAACAAACTGCACATGTGAAAAAAAAAATGCCTATCAACATAGTATAACAGCCTAGGTCCCACATAATGTCATTCCAAAGAGCCATTAGTTTCAAACTGAGGTGGTGGGTATATGAAGTCTATGGTTGTAACTATGGTAACAATAAAATACTGAAAAAAATGTTCGCCTTTATGTCCAAAATCTCTGAAATTACAGGGATTTTACACATGAAACAAAAACTAGTACATTACAAAACTAATAGATCTGTGGATTTCAGCTGTATTCAGTTGACGCTTGATCTTTTATTTTGACTCCTCTTTGGTTTAGCCAACCGATCCATTTTTACGTTAGTAAAACCGAAGGGCAAGAACTATCACAGTTTCGCAAGTGCATTAAAAATCTACTTAAATAAGTGACGATTGTATAAACACTTGCCTAGTTTAGGTCATCTTTTGGCGGACCACTGGGGTGGTTTGGCGGACCACTAGTGGTCCCCGGACCACACTTTGAGAATTACTGGTCTAAGTTGAGGTAAAAACATAGTAAAATATAGAAAAACGGTGGTGTTTTCCTTTAATCAAAACTGCCTCTCTATCTCCACCTCTGTTTGAACTATAAAATTGCAGGTTTTTGCTGAGTCATTTTCTGTACGTGCGTTGTGCTTTGCACCATTGACAGAAGTACATCATGAAAGTCATATATCCGAAAAAATCAACCAATCTCTGAACAAGTAATATATATGCCATGTTTGCTCTTCTTTCTATTAAGGACGTGACATAATTACGCAAAAATAAAAACATTTCCAAACTCACTTTTCCCGTGAAAACAGACCTGGACACTTATCATCATTATAAGCGTACCATTGTGAATTGAGGTAAGGTAAAGAGACAGATTTTTTTCTACTTACTCAATAACTGTTTTTTATTCATTTTTAACTCAGATCCTTGCACCATTAAAAAAATTGATCATGTGACCTCTCATCATGTTTCCTGTCAGTCGTAGAGGCAATCATTGGTGTCACAGGGCGACGGAGTTCAGCACAGAGCAATGTAAAACAACTTTATCCAGCCTTCCAGTTTTAACGTATATGCTAGGATCCACGTACGTACAGTGACACACATTTCATCATCAGAATAGTATCCACTGTAGTATTATGTAACCAGGAGACGCATTGCATTTTGTCGCAATGCGCATGCGTCAAACGTCTGTGTATACGAACTAGGCTGTGTGTTTGACTGTGCACGTACGTTGCGTACACGTAAAAAAGCAAACTATACTCTGGTCTTAAGGCTGCATTTCTCAATGTTTGATCTGACCACTCTTCTTCCAAGTGAAATTCACAAATTAAAATAAAAATGTTCATTATTTAAAACCTTCAAATGCTAGTTATTTAAGCGAAAGTTGAATGAATGACCTTTTGCGCTCAAGGCAAGAAATATTTCTTTGAGCCACATCAGTTCATTTTGAGGTTGAGTGCTAAACCCTCCTAAGCCTGCAAGCCTAATATCCTCTCCGCTCTGCCGTGAAGACCCCGGAGGTGCGAGAGGTTAACAAGGACATGATCTGGTGTCTGTTCCCGTGAGGTGCTTAAATGAAAGAGGTGGCACGGATATAAAGCAGACCCCATAAATGGGCTTTTCTTTAATCAAGGCGAAGGGTGTGCAGCAATGCCTCCAAATCACGCATCGCTTCCTTTGCCAGTAAGCGGCGGAGCTGTTAATGACCCGAACAGATAGTTACAAGCAGATTCAAGGGCTACTCTGTGACTCAAGGCTGCTGTTGTTTTACAAAAAAGCCCCAGGATTAAGACTGAGGTCATTGTCGAAAGGCTGCTAATTGCACCAAGTTGCATGAGAAGAGATCCATTCGCTTGCCAAGATGCAGATATGCTTGTTCTGACTTAAAACAGGCGAATGTGTATGTATGGTTATTATTACTCCATCACACCCATGAAACTAGATGCAGTGCTCATTCAAGTTTAAGTTATCCAGAATCTGGATGGTTTAATTTCCTTTGTGACCCCAAACAACGGCAATTACCCAAATCTAGCACACAAATCTAAAAATGTTAAATTATAAACGGCATCTAGGCTGTAAAGGTTGTGTTGCAGTGACAACAGAGGACAGAGGATTTGAAATGGGGCGACTGAGCATGGACGAGGAGTTCCACTTGGTCAATCCGAAGCAATATGGTTTTCCATGGTTGGAGTTTGCTCTGTGTTTCAAAGCACTGAAATGAGACGAACCGAACAGGAAGCTGACAGGCGGCACAAAGGGGGCATCAGGTTTTTGTCAGATCTGTCAAATCACTCAGCTTGCGAGAGAGGCCTTGACCTTAACATGATCCTACACTGGGGATTTCTGGCCCTCGTCCACTCAACCTTGCTCACCTGAAACTTTGCAATCGAAATGAGTAGAGCGAAGTATTAAGCAGGGGTCCAAAATAAACACCTGCCAAATGCGAGTAAAGGTTGGCTTCGGCGAGTAAATAAACCATTAAATGCGGTTCTTTATAAAGTCACCGGCCAATTTGTATGTGGGAAAAATCGCATACTCGGGTTAGGCCACAAAAATAAATGAGAATATTAATTTGTTAAAAAATAATAATTTATTATAAAAACTATTTAAATTAAATGTTTTAAAACGACAAAATTCACAATCATCACAGCGGGGAGAAAAAAGTCTGGATTTACAATAAAATCACATTTAAATCAGTATGCTAAACTCTTATGTTGCACTTTTTTACAAGCAAAGATACGTTTATAAATATAAATGTATTATATATTTACGTCTCGGATAAAATTCCTGAGATGCAGAAGATTTAAATGTAAACACCACCGTTATTTCTATATTTTACTATGTTTTTACCTCAACTTAGATTAATTAATACATACCTATCTTTTTTCAATGCGTGCACTTTTAATCTTTGCACAGCACTTCGTGAATGTGTTAGCATTTAGCTTAGCCCCATTCATTCCTATGGCTCCAAACAAAAGTTTTATTTTGTGCCACCATACTTACTCGTGTAACTACTCGTGTAACAGTCTTTAAATATGGAAAATATGGAAGTGTTTAATGGCTTTTAAATTCATCCCTGTTTGGATCCTAAGGAATGAATGGGGCTAGGCTAAATGCTAACACATTCAGACACGCTGTACAAAGATTAAAAGTGCACGCATTGAAAAAAGATAGGGATGTATTAATATATCTAAGTTGAGGTAAGAACATAATAAAATATTGAACAACGGTGGTGTTTTCCTTTAAAGAGGAACATTTCGGATATTTTATTGATTAATATCTTTATTGTGTACCAGCCACCAAAGGGTTTGCGACTATACAGTCGTATTTTGTTACATAGTTACACATTACCGTTTTTGTAATTGATCTACTATGTTACAGTAAATACCGTAATATAGATAATTATCACTCAAACTAGGAGTCAAGCTTTGACAGTCACTTCCTTTACAAACAATCACCATAATTAATATATGCCATTGCATTGCACAGTACCAACTATCAGTAAATACCTGTATGAGCACACACATACAATAAATACAGTTTATGGGCCAATCCCGAGATGATTCCTTGTGTTGAATACCCGCGATGACAGTGTCCTCGTGTCACATTAGGACAGCAGATTTCAGCAGATCTTAATTACTTTATTTCTTTAGGTGGTGAGATAAAGCTGTTGAAATAACCTTCAGAGCAGCCTGCGCCTGTTGTTATTGTCACATGATTTTATGCAAACAAACCAACTGTGATGGTGCATTATAGTTAATGTTTGTCTGCATCTCCCCGTGGACTATTAAATATGCGGTAAGATGGTCAGTTTTGCGGAAAGAGTATGATTTTATCACAATAAAATTGATATCTGTTATTATCAAACATTTTGAGATATAGTCACGCCATTACCATGGTGATAGATGTTTGCTTCTTGTTTGTTTTTATGCTGTTTCTCTGACAGCAGATGACGACGGCCCAGAGCTGCTGACCTCGGCGCGGATCCGGCCCAGAGTCTTCTGCTGTCTGGGCTGTCAGAAATTACGAAACATTTCCTAAAGTATGACATGTTTGTTTCAATGGGGTTTTCAAAATAAATGAGCAAATCAGTAGTCACAGTGTGTGCATTTCTGCCTTTAAAGGGACACTCCACTTTTTTTGAAAATATGCTCATTTTCCAGCTCCCCTAGAGTTAAACATTTGATTTTTACGATTTTGGAATCCATTCAGCCGATCTCCGGGTCTGGCTCTAGCACTTTTAGCATAGCTTAGCATAATCTATTGAATCAGATTAGACCGTTAGCATCGGGCTCAAAAATGACCAAAGAGTTTCGACATTTTTCCTATTTAAAACTTGACTCTTCTGTAGTTACATTGTGTACTAAGATCAACTGAAAATTAAAAGTTGCGATTTTCTAGGCAGATATGGCTAGGAACGATACTCTAATTCTGGCGTAATAATCAAGGACTTTGCTGCCGTTCCATGGCTGCAGGAGACGCAATGATATTACGCACTGCCCAAAAATAGTCTCTACTATTGAAAGTTACCAAGGGGACTATTTTCGAGCGCTGCGTAATATCATTGCACCTCCTGCAGCCATGGTACGGCAGCAAAGTCCTTGATTATTGCGCCAGATATGAGAGCACAGTTCCCAGCCATATCAGCCTAAAATCGCAACTTTTAATTTTCCATCGGTCTTAGTACACAATGTATCTAAAAAAGTCAAGTTTTAAATAGGAAAAATATCGAAATTCTTTGGTCATTTTTGAGCGCGATGCTAATGGTCTAATCAGATTCAATGGATTATGCTAAGCTATGCTAAAAGTGGTAGTGCCAGACCCGGAGATCGGCTAAATGGATTCCAAAAAGGTACAAATCAAATAAGCCTATATTCAAAAAAAGTGGAGTGTCCCTTTAAAATAAATTAATGCGTGAACTAATGACGAAGTACACTATACTTATCTTATACTATATTTTAAGTGATCAAAGTTCTTCTATGACAAACTAAGGATACAAACCTCGGCAGATGAAGGTACAGTAGGGCGCGCCTGCCTTCGGTGACTAAGACTATGACTGTTTATTGCTGTTTTTACAAGTCAGTCAGCTGTGTAACAGTGTAATCCCAATGGAAAAGTTCACAATGGGTGTGCCACATTCTTACCATGCCATATTTTAGGGAGCTATCTTAAATTTAAGGCCTGATCGGGGATTTAACACGACGTTGTAATACCTCAGGGCTCACTTTTAATGACCGATTAATAGACAACTGATAGATAGTAAGCCGAGTAAATGGGAGAACCTGTCACTAATAAATACAATAAACTTAAATAGCCTATATTAAATTTGCAAAGAAACCCAATGGGAGTCTTTTAAGTCCGTATTCCCTGTATCATGTCAGACTATGAGAAATCAGTGTAATAATAACCCGTTGTTTCCACTTTGGGTATTATCCCAAAATATCATTAATTTTACAACATTATAATGGGGACAGGTAAAGAATGTGTCACAAATGCATACAGAGGAATATTAGTCAAGTCTCCGAAATACACTATCTGCGTAAAGTTAAGCATGATGAGATCCCTTTCAAGTCAGCACTGCCCAGTGCTTGAACCAGGTCACAATGAGACCAAGTCTGTCTGACTGTTTCATTCGCCTCCGAGCAGAGAGAGGTGGACCGTGTTGCCTTTGGCAGATGTTAGTCAGCATATGGAGCTCTATGAGTGAGCCAAGCTGTGGGTTCCCAACTGATCTAATTAATACTTGTTTTACATCCCTCACAAAAACATATAATAATAATAACAGTGCTAATGACTTCTCATTTAGGATAAAATGGCCTCGGGTCGATTTTCTTTAAACATTACCCAAGCTGAGTGATACATTTTAAACCGTAAGTAAATATAAATTTTGCATGAGTTGGGGCATAGACACTCTTTTATGTATTTAGTAGTGATTGGCTATGGCAGTTTGTTACTAAAGATCGAATTTACATTTCACGTAGAATTAATGAATTAGTTTACCAACAAATGAAAAAATGTGCCAAATGGGGCAGTACCATTTAAAAAGGTAATATGTAGCATTTAGGTAAACATATACATTTGATGCCAATACGTACCACCGAGGTAATAATATTCACTCTTTGGTACCAATATGTAACTCTTCGGGTGCAAAGGTTTTCAATTTTTTCTGACAGTGTACAGAGGAAGTTACCAAGCCCCTAAGGTGACATCGGAGTAATAAAATCTAAAGTGTAGTTTCATGTGCTCACCGGAAACTTTCATGTGCTCACACGAAACCTTCATGTGCAGAATTTTTGAGTAAGTTTAGTTTTGCATGCTAACGTGAAACTTTCGCATGCGCACGTGAAACTATCGTATGGGCACATGAAAGCGAAAGTTTCACGTGTGCACGCGAAAGTTTCACGTGAGCATGTGAAACTAAACGCGGTGGTTTTATGTGGGCACGTGATAGTTTCACGTGAGCACGCGGTAGTTTCGCGTGAGCACGTGATAGTTTCGCGTGAGCCGCGATAGTTTCACGTGAGCATGCGATAGTTTCACGTGCGCACGTGAAACTATCGCATGGGCACACGAAAGCGAAAGTTTCACGTGTGCACGTGAAAGTTTCACGTGAGCATGTGAAACTAAACGCGGTGGTTTTATGTGGGCACGTGATAGTTTCACGTGAGCACGCGATAGTTTCACGTGAGCACGCGATAGTTTCACGTGAGCACGCGATAGTTTCACGTGAGCACGCGATAGTTTCACGTGAGCACGCGATAGTTTCACGTGCGCATGCGAAACTAAACTTTATTTCATTTTTGCTCCATGTCCCCTTAGGGGCTCCGTAGCAAGTCAAACCAAGGAGAAAAGTCAGACTGAATAAACGTACAGGTGAACCCTGTAAAACTATGCAAGAAGATGGTGGCACATGAGCTTCACTGTGCATTTTTCTGAAAGAAGTCAGAAAACTCACAGGGTTTTCGTTAATTTGTGTCTTTTTCATTTCCCCAGGGCTTGAAAAACCTGGCAAGAGACAAACTTTTCTCACCATACTCTGGACCACTGTCCATCGGAAGGATTAAAAATGCTGGATTTGTACGATTTCTTTCCTGGCACCAAAACCTCTAAGAGGCCCCCATAGTCTAATGTAAGCAACATTCCTAGACTTTCCAGAAGTGTCTGGAATCACCTAGCACCCCTGTGCCCTTTACCGCTCCAGCTGTCATTTAATGACTAGGATCTTCTTCCACGCTCCCTCACTCGATCCCTTAATGCATTTACGATTTCATCTAATTTTGGATGACCGTCAAGACAATCATTTAATCCCTTTTCTTCAGCAGTCTGTAAATCGGACCCATGTGGTTAATAATAGGCATAAATTGAAAATGGTTATTGAAAACATTTTTCAAAACTGGCATATAAGAGCACTCCATTGATGATGAATATGACATTATGTGAATTCATGTTCTACATAAGCTTATGCGCAAGCATTCAGTCGTACACAATCTGTCCTCTGTGGCATCTAGGCGTTCATGGACCGACAGTGAAATATGTTTTAAATAATTCCACAATATATTTAGAACGGGTGGATGATTTTCTTCCCGTGACTTGGGTCCAAACCCAACACACCTATGAAATCACGGTAACATCTAAAGTGAGATGGAGAAAAGCAAGAGGAAAACTTTGTAAACATGACACAACTCAGCCGAATACAGCCGGAATGGAAGAAGGAGCGCGGGAGAAAATGGGAGATGGAGGAAAAGGCCTGGCAAACTGCAAAGTGGCCATATTTTAGCAAAAGTGACTTTTCTGATTATCCCCGTCACATGACTTTATTTCCTTAAGGGCGATGTTGTTGCTTGGACTCAAGTCAAGCATTTGATGTCCTCAACCATATACGCCCAAGACTTCAACAGCGTTCTGTTTAAAGCCAAATGTTAAGGGAAAAAAGAGCTAAGCTGGTTGCGTCTGCCAGCAAAAATGTAAAAGTACCTGCAACATTAAAAGTCAAAAAGAAAACAACGTATGTTAAAGGTGTAGCGGAGGATTTTCTCGAATTTTAGAAAAGAACCGCCTTCCTCACCAAAAAAAAAATGCAATTGCGCAACACTCCTGATTGACAACTAGGAGTACCAATAGTCTTGATGATCCACCTGAAAAAAGAAAATCCTCCGCAATACCTTTAAGCTAAATTTGGTGTTACCAGAAATAAAAGGGTTAAAATTTATTTATTTTCTCATTCACCAATCCACTATTGATATTAAAGGGATAGTTACCTGTCATCATTAAGTCACCATGAAGTTGTTTCAAACCTGTATATACTGTATGTCTTTGTTTTGAACACAAATGTAGATTCACAACCAAGCAGATCTGGGGCACCATTGACTTCCATAGTAAGAAAAATAATACGATGGAAGTCAATGGTGCCCCAGATCTGTTACAAGCATTATTCAAAAAATCTTCATTTGTGTTCAGCAAAACAAAGAAATGTATACAGGTTTGGGAAAAACTAAGAGTTTACTTAATGATGTTTAAAGGAATAGTTCACTTAAAAAGGAAAACTGTGTTATCATTTACTCACTCTCATACTGTTACAAACCTGTATAAAAAGTCAAACCGTTTGTGAGCCCCATTCACTTCTATAGTATTCTTTTTTCCAACTTGGAAGTGAATGGGGCTCATAAACAGTTTGGTTACAAATGTTTCTCAAAATATCTTCCTTAGTGTTTATCAGAACAAAGAAATATATACAGGTTTGTAACAACATGAGAATCAGTAATTGATGACAGAATTTTCATTTTTGGGTGAACTATCCCTTTAAGTATTGACTACATTGACAGACAAATAAATGGCTGATAACTGTGAAAGATAAAAATCAATTTCAGTCGATTGACATCCATATAATTTTAATCCTGAAGTACCGAGTTCCATTCAGCATAAGTTTTGAAACCATTCACACAATTATGCAAGCCATTTCCTCCGGGATTTTAAATGTTGTCCTGAGTCATTGTCCGGAATATTTTTATCTAAAATCAGCATGCAATCAAACAAAACTTGGGCTAAGACAGTAGGTTTTTCTTCTACAAGAAGGTACAAAAGTTGTCACTGCAGCGGTACCTTTTCAAAAAGTATACACTTGTATCTAAAAGCTGCATATTGGTACCTCAAAGGAACATATTGGTACCACAAAGGTACACATCTGTACCAAAATGGTGACCAAAACTTTTGTACCTTTCTTTTTGAGATTGTACAATTAATACAGTAGAAACCTAAGAAGAAAATAAAAGAAGTAAAAGTACTGACAATGTGTATTATTGCAAGGAATAATGGCATACAATAAAAATGCTTTTCGCTGCAAAAATGAGATTTTAATTTTCAGTAACCATATTTTCTTTTCTTTAAAAGCAAGACCGCTTTATCTGTGTACTGTAATATATTTTGTGTTGCTGCACTTGTGTTTTAAGTATGAACTTTTCTTACACTACAGTATTGCATCTTTAGTAAATGTATCTTCAAGTTTTAGATACTTTAAAATAAGACAAAATTGCAATAGTTTACGTTTTGGGTTCAATCAAACTCCATCCCACCCCATTTATCCTTCCCCCCTTAAGTCTTTTACATGGAAGCCCTTCTCCCCTCAGCTGTTCCAGTCTGGATTTTGCTGGGATTGATACAATATTTTCCTACCTCAATTAGCCAAGTGCCCGTTGACTAATTCCAACTGTTTTTGCACCTGAGAGTTTGGGAACGGGAGTTGGAAAAAGTGAGAGGGAGAGTCAGCGCGGAGCTGTTTGGGCAACGCGGCAGTGTTGACGGACATTGAGGGCTACGGAGAGGGCAAGGCGGGCGGCAGCAAAGCAATATCAACATGATCGATGCATGTGAAGAGAACATGCAGGGAAATGCTAAAAAGCGGCCTGGCCTTTGTTCACAAACTCAAAATTATTTTTATGTTAAGGTCTGTTTTGAAATTTGGAATTGATACATGCAATCCTATTTTTTTTATCAAGAAAGAGTTGAAATAACTGTACTAACACGAATCATGAAGGCCTTAGCCAATATTGGGAAATTCAGTGAGACTCATTAATGCAGGATATCTTTACTAAAAGGAACTTAATTCAGGGACAGGAAATGAGAGGATGGTTAAGTAAATGTAAAAGCAAATTGCCTCTGAGCGCTGCACAACTTCACCCGTCTGTACCAAGCAGAAGCGTGCTAAGCTGATCTGACACAAGCACAACTTGGAAAGCATGAGTTTTTCATGCAACAGTTAAAATATGCGCAGTGGCAGACCACTTTTTTACATTAACGCACGCATACACAATAGGACATCTCACTGTGATCTCTACAACTCCAAAAAGTTAAATAAACAGACAAAAGTAACAATAATGCAAATGCAATGGGGGTTTAGTGTTAATCAAAATTCTGGGAGCAGTTTTTTATTTTTGGTGAAATATGGGATCACCATCTAGACAAAATTATTGTATGCTTTGTAGAGTCCAACTGCACCTGCTATTTCAAGATGTCCTGTTCTTGCACATTTCACATTATACATTTTAAATCACTTTGAGACCAAACTTACACCTCAAACTCATCCTTTATTTGATAGGCCAGCAGTAGTAGGCCAAACTACCACAATTTAAAGTTTTATGGGCTTTCACCTTTCTATAAAGTGATTATTTCACATCTTCAGTATCCCATATTCTACCTAGCAAAACTTTTTCAGAACTACAAGCAGAAATCCTAAACAATAAAACTGCCATAAAAAGTGAAATGATAAAGAAGTCGATGGAAAGTCATAAAACATAAGCTCCACGCCCTTGCAGCAGGTACACATAAATAGAAACAAACACTAGACTTTTACTCACTGTCAGCGTAATTCTTCCGGCGGGTGCCGTCGACCTTCCCCGTCTTGTCGATGCAGAGAAAGAACTTATTGGCGGAATAGAGGCGACGCAGGCGGACGTCACCCTCGAGATGGTTGTAGCTTCTGGTGTGCCGCTCCAGAGTCCAGGAGCAGTTCGTGCCCTGTGCCAGAGCTTGAAGAGGGTCATGCCCCTGCGCAGGTGGGCAACCTCCAAAAGCAGAGCAAGCTAGAAACAGCAGGTACAGGCATATCAGGGGAAAAGGGAGAGCTGACCCAGTGGAGGTAAGGTCGGAGAAGAGACCAAAGGTGGTGCGTGTCCATCTGCACATGATGGGTCAGACTCCCAAGGTGCACCTTGCACAAGTATTCGACATGATGCTGGTCTTCGTTGGGCAATCTGCCTCACGCAGACCCTGTTAGCGGGAACATGGGGTAAGAGATCCTTGGACCAGGAACCGTGTAAACAAAGCAAAGTGACCAGCTTCAAATGATTAAAGAGTATTACTCTTTGATCTTGTAACCAGATGTCTGTGTTTACTGCTGCCAGTCTTGCTCTTCAGAATGAATGAGAACTTTCCAATTCCATCCCGTCTTTTCCTGGAGCGAAACCCAAACTTGTGTCCTGTGTGATGGCTGCACCTTGCAGAGCTCTTTCCTCTCAGCCAGGGGCAGAACAAGGTGAAATGTGAGGCTGCCTGACCCGTGCCTGTGAATGAGCTGAATGAATGAGAGTGTATTTAAATGAGAGAGAGAGAAAGGTTCAAAGAGGGAGAGAGAAAGAGAGATAGAGGTGGCCGTGAGAGCAAATCTGACAAAGTGAACGAGGCAGTAAAGCTGTAAATGGGTGTCTTTCTCTCTCTCTCTCACTCACTCTCTGTACCTTGGTGTCTGCGTGCTATTTGGTGGGGTGGCTCAGTTCTTTCCTGCATTTTATTCAGGGCAGGGCTTGCATCTGGGGGACTGGGTGGGACCTGGATTATTCATAATCACTTTAAATGTCACTCTCAATATTGTTCGACTATGCTGTTATTCCCTTTAGGAAAATTTATCATTGTTAGATGTGCCAATGTGGGGAATGTACTGGAATATAGCACAAACAGAGCCATATCAGTTTCATACCCTGTCTTTATTTTGGCAAGCGAACCAAGGGATAAACAACAGCTCTGTCTTTGGAGGGGTTAAACATCAAGTAAGTGACGGGTGATAAATCAACTCGACGTAAAAGCAGGGAAATAAAGTTAGGGTCTTTACGACCACTTTAAAAATGGATCAATTTAAGTGACAAGTCTTTTCTATACTGTGGTCATTTATGACCGATAAGGACATGCGTTGGCATTGCCGACTCAAGTTTTTTTAATATGACTCTCAAATATCCTTTAGGTACGGCTAAAAGTCGAAAAAGTGCAACTTCTCCTCACTCCTGCAGATCGGTGTGGGACGCAGGAAATACTAAAACCTGTACATGGCAGTCGTGTTTCATGTAGGCCATACTGACGACAATATGTAGCACTACTATAGCCAGCCCAGTCACACGAAATTACGTACCTATAGACCGTTTCAATGGACGCATGTGCGCTGACGCGATACATGTCTGGATCCGAACTTTTTCTTCCGGTTTTGTTTTTTTATGGTCTGACTAGTTGCTAAACTGATCTCTGAAACAAATGCCTCGTCGAAAATAACAAATGTTTTGGTTTCCTAGATAATCCTTGTTGTTTTTTTGCTTGTTATATAAATAAACTACGTTTAAAGAACTTTGTTGTTATTTATTCTAAGCGGAGTTTACCGGAAGTTACGTGCACACCACGACAGCCGCTTGTTTATGTTGTTACTGCTGAAACTGTCTATAGTCACGTAATTATTTGATTCTTTTTCGTGATACTGTCACGGATTTCCGCGTTTTTTTGTGATTGTATCACGAATTTCTGTTTATGTTTCATTGTCACGTATTGGTTACTCAACTGTTTTGTCCTATTTTCTTACCATTGTCGCTTCGGTTTAGGGTTAGATTTACATAAAATGACATCCTTACCCAAACCCAACTCTAACTCTAACGCCAGGCGACAATGTTTTAAAATGTAGAAAATATAAAAAATAAATCTGAAAAAATTGTATAAACCAATACTTAAAGTGACATCCTAACGCAAACATCAAATCTAACCCTAAACCGAAGCGAAAATGGTTTGAAAATAGGAAAAAGCAGTTGAGTAACCAATAAGTGACAATGACACACAAAATTTGTGATACGTTCACAAAAAAATGCGGAAAATCGTTACAGTGTCACAAAAAAGAAACAAAATTATGTGACTATAGGTATATAATTTTCTGAGACTGGGTAGCTATAGCACCAGGTATGGTTCTATAGCACATTAGGGGCACTTAAAATGGTTCCCCTATGATTACTTTTAGTGCTATTTAACACCGTTTGTTTATAGAATGCTCATCTGAATTTATAATGTTATGCTTTACGGCAACAAGTAACACTCTAGTCAAAATTTGTCTAGAGCCCAAAACCTAATTTGTTTAGTGATTCCACGTCATTGTAGTGCATCAACCGCCTGTGTTTGTGCACACTATTACATGAGGTATCTTCGAAGGGCTAAGGCTTTTACACAAAACAAATGTATACTTGCGAAGCTCGGTCTTGAAGAAGCCCTAACAACCTTTTAAAAGGATCACGGTTTTAATGATGTGTGCCGCCTAGGGCAGAGTAGGGTTTTCAGGGAGTAAAAATGATGTTGAGGTGTGTGTTTTACAAGACTCACGGTCACTTCACACTTTGTTGCTAGTTAACTAACGGGTCTCTGAAGCTTTAGCACTCATTGATGGCCTATAAAAGCACGTGGAGACAGAAGTCTGCGGTCTGTCAGCTTCCCGTAGTCGTTCCCATCTGCTTGGTCATACGGGTTTCTTGCTTATGTAAACTCTCTCGCATCATCAATTTGGGCTACATACATCATAGTCTATCACCCCCAAATAAAGCTAACTAAACTGGACACTCGCCTATGCCACACACACAACAATGTCTACTGTATACTATTCCGTTATGTATTGTATCATATTCCTAACAGCTTATTTATTGTTGGGCCTTCTTAAGGGTGCCCCTCCAGCGCACCCAACCACCCCGGAAGTCCACAACATCAAAATCCCACACCCTGCTTCCTTGGAAATTGATGGTAATTAGACTCCTTTGGGCAATGTAAGATGTTTCACTTAGAAGTTTGTCTGCCCCAAGACCAAGAACAAAGTTGTGTCCCCATATGAATGTCAGATGTGCTGATAAACTCGCTCGGTCTAACATGTGGATGCAGTGCATGCAGTGGTTACTGGATCTTTCTGTCAAACATAAACTAAAGGAATTTTTTGATGTGACTCACTCTGTGAAAAGTCATTTTTTGTGATGTCACTGTTTTCTACATAAAATCACCCTAATGTTAAGAAAAATATTACCTTGATATCTTTAATATTGTCTAGGTCCATGTCAAATGTTAAATCAATTATCAACACATCGCTGGCCGTCAACAGGCCTCTACATAGCTCCCATGATGCCGTGTTATGTCTGTTGCGCCTTGAGCTGAGAAAATCTGTGCTGCCGTGTGGGATGTTCACTTGCGAAAGGAACCTAATCTTTCCCAGCAGGGCTCCCATCAACTGTGTAAGTGTATGAATGGAGATAATATCTCAGTAATGAGGCCTGTTTTGTACCATCAAAGTTCTCCAAAAGGGCCTGAAACCCGACCTCCCTCTTTGCGCTGACGATCTCCCCCTAATAGCTCCCATTATTAATTGTTTTCTGTCTCTTGCTAACATACGGACTCTCCTCCAATGCTCCTCAATCATGACCAACACACACCCTGTTTCTACTACTATGACAGTTAACCAATGATCAATGCCAATATCATTATATAAATGTACAATTTATTCATTTCACAACAACACATACGCTGTGGCCTGGTCAATGTTCCTGTACAGTTCACTGTAAAAATAATTTGTTGGTTTTACTTTAAAAGAGTAAGTTACCTGGGGCCTTATTTATAAAATGCTGCGTAAAAAACAATCCTACATTTGATCTTAAAATAACGGTTTGTTTTTTATATTTATATCAATTAATCATAAAATGGCCCTGATATGTCACTAGACATTAAGAAATAATTTTCATTTCAATACTACAGTACATCACTCACAACAGTGGTCTGGCCAGGATATTGTCATTAAAAAAGTAGAGGTGCTGCCCTCAACTGATGTTTATGTTGTCATGTTGTGTATTGGCCACCAGTTGTGTGATTGCAGTACCAGTTTTGGCCACAATCCTACATACTGTTCCTTTAAGATAATTTATCAAAAATGAGTATGAGTGATTCATAAACCGAATGTAAGCGCAGAAAACGCGTAGCCGTTTCTTTCAGATGTGAAATTTATAAATTGCAAATGATCTTGAACTTTTGCACAGCTGAGTAGTTTCAGATCTCCGCCTTTAAATGATGCCTTATTAATGTCATAGACATATAAAAGAGCGCTTCTCAATGTTTAAACCCAATTTCCAACAGCAAGAATGGCTTATATTTCCAAAAACCTGCAGCAATCAGACAAGCAAAAGTGTGCACGTCTGCTTAGACCCTGACGTGGCGCTAAGCACTTTTCCATGTCAAAGACATTTATACATATTTGGACTTTGCCGTGGATTTCTGCGTATGTACACTTTACGATCAAATCTGTGCGTATGCATGCTTTATAATGAAGCCCCTGGTCACCTTAAAATTTTGAGTAAATACAACAAAAAAAAGTTTATGAATATTTTTAAATTCTATTAACTCAACATTTTAAGGAAACCACACACTCTAAAAAAATTGTGCTATAATGCACTAAAAGCTCTTAATCATAAGCACTGTGAAGAACCATCCGGGGATGATTTAGCACCACTATAGCACCGGATATGGTTCTATTTAGCACATTATGGTTCTACACAGGTACTACAGAGGTGCTATATGGCACTTAAAATGGTTCCCCTATGATAACGAGCCAGTGAAGCAATTTTAGTGCTATTTAGCAACGTTTGTTTTTAGAGTGCACTGTAAAAATTCTTTGCTGCCTTAAAGTCAGTTTAATTAATATTATTTATCTTGACTAGAGTTAAGTTGTTAGAACTCATAAAATATATAAAACATTTTAGAAGTTAACTCTATTGTCAAGATAAATAATAGTAAATTGAATGACTTGTAAATCTGAGTAGATTAAACAAAAAAATTTAAGGCGGTAACACATTTTTTTTTATAGTGCAGGTAACTTACTTTTATAAGTTAAACCAACTTTTTTTATTACATGTGTTGACTAAATGGCATCATCTCATAGCTTACTACAGTTATGCAACCGTTCGTTAAAACTCTCAGGTCAACCACAGACTTCTCGCTAGTTTGTCCGACGCAGGTGGCCAAGATAACCAGTGTGCCACACTGTGCGGTCGTCCGCATAAACATCCGTTTCTAATTCGGGATCTGTCTGTTGCCGCCACAACTAGAGATCCATCTACAACAAGCCAATTTGCATTTCCTGCTTCGTGACCATTGTCCATTGTAGCTTAAATCAGTGATAAGTTAGCAGTCTATCTGATCGACAGCTTCGGTCTTTTATCCTTTCGGGATAGTTGATTGAGATTCAAAAGAGAAAAGACAAGCTGTTACTTTAAAAAAAAAAAAGTGATGGTGTGCTTTGTGGATATCTATCATGCAAACGCTCCCGATAATCTAAAAAGCGATAACCTTGGAGATACAGATCACAGTTGTGTGAACTCGAGCAAATCTGTATTATATAAATCTATATTTATCACCACTGTGTTTTTCAGACGTTTATGCATACTGACTGTGAATTATTGGTATTGACAGGTGTGGAGAGATTTTTGCAAAATAGCTCGCACAAGGGTTTTCTGAACTACTGTGTGGTGTACTAAAAATGGACTAAATTCTGAGTCAGATGTTTTCCCCTTTCCAGAATTTTTTTATGTACCATTTACATAAACCTCAGCTCACTCTTACGACCAAGTCACACAATGCATTGTCTGATCAGGTGAACATTTTGAAAGCAGTAGCATTTCCAAAAAAACTAAAAATACCCCATTTCCCTATAGATGTGCAAAGAGATCTGAATATCAGAGTTCCAGAGAATGGTAGCCTTGTTTAGGTTGGAGTTAAATTGAGGGTCTTGAATTGCTCTCCTCTCTCCTTTTGTTGACAGGCAGTTACCAAGTAATGACTGTCACACCAGGGTTTGAAACATCAGATGGGTCAATGTAAAATCAGTCTATTTAGACTGTATAGCTGACTGTACATTATACCACTTATTACTTGAATATTTACTACAATGCTGTGAATGACCAATCAGAATTAAGAAATATAAAAGTATACAGAGTCATATAATGTACTTTATGATGTGATGGAATGTATTGTAAAAGTGATTTAGTTGCTAAACACGTTTTGTTGGGGTTGTTTATGGGTTTGTCACTGTAATGTCAACTTTATTTAAGCTTAACTCTCAATATTAATATGTATTTAAATGCATTTATTTCACAAAATTACACTGCAGACAAAATAGGCATAGTCACAAACATTCAAAGGCACTTATACCAACATAAAAACACTGTAGTAACTACAGTAAATTGCAGTATACTGTAGTAGTATAATAATACTACATTACTACACGCTGTAGTATTATAAATATTTATAGTAAATGGTAGTAAATACTTTAATACACTTTAATATTTACTTAAACATTTTACTACAGTTTAATAGTAAATACTAAAATGGTTGGTAAAAATATGAAAGGTTTATTAACTTATTAAATGTTCATATACTGTACATAACAAAAAGTAATCTATTAAAAGTAAAATTTGTATCAACAATGCCTGCATTACAACTAATATTGGCTACTTACCACAATGTTGTTCTCTAAGAATAATTACCTC
Source organism: Misgurnus mizolepis (assembly GCA_025389145.1). NCBI lineage: Eukaryota > Metazoa > Chordata > Actinopteri > Cypriniformes > Cobitidae > Misgurnus > Misgurnus mizolepis. The sequence goes on along the minus strand of JAIFKI010000021.1, from coordinate 16,498,130 downwards.
AGAAAAATGTACTCATCAGTCTGAGCTTCCGCAAATATATACACACAAACTTGACCACATTCAAAAGATAAAATAATATACAGTATCAAATAAAAAGGCAAAGCTGAGGCACACATTTGTGAACCTGCAGCTTTAGGTAAAAAAGTAACAGTGGCTGTTTCTCAATCGGAAGGCTGCAGCCTCCGGATGTCGCATATGCAGGCTACATACACTACGTCATCAAGCCTGATTTATTTAAGTTAACTGCGCGCTAAATTCGCAAGTCATACGCATATTAGAACAATTTACGATTTACTTAAATTAATAGTTTACTTTATAATTGTTAGTATATTGAAATAAGGCAGTCTTTATGACGTATGCAGCCTGCAAATGCGACCCTTCGGAGGCTGCAGCCTTCAGGCTGCTCGCGTGACCTTGCTGGGTCGCGTGACGTGAGCTGGCAAAGACCGCCATCTAGAGTTTCTGGCCAATACAAAACTTTTATTAAATTAAAATAATACATCTATATTTTTAGAAATTAACTCCACAAGTCTAGTTGTTATAATTCAAAATTAATATAACTGAGATTTCAAATACATCTGTACACACTAGCTAATACAAATTCGATTTATTTTCCTTTTCAGTTTCCTTTCACCACCTTTCGTCAAGAACATTAGAACCTTTCTTAAAGTTTACTTAAAATTAAAGTTATAACATGGCAGGTGTTTCATGGTACTTCAAAATGAATTTTGATCGATTTTATCGCTACTCTTTTGAGCAGGTCTATCTCAATTGTATCGTCTATGAGCTAGTCAGGTCTCAACCAACATGGCGGCCCTCAGCACGGAGTAACGCGGTGGTTGAGAACTACCATGTCAACATGTCACTGTTGAGACTGTGTGCCTTTTCAAAGGGTTTAACGCGCAGTTTTGCGGTTGACAGATGTGTGCGACTCCTGGATGCGGATTATTGCCGCCCGTGTCTTAAAATACGGAACAATGGAGGGAGGCAAATACAAGGTAATGATAAAACTGTCTTATTCGTGACATGAACAACATGCTGTCATGTGTCATGTCCTTCAGTTCATATTAGATGTAACCTTTTAAGTTTTAATTGAAACAAATTATACAATATATAAGTGTTTGAGGAGGCATATTATATATGCTAAACGTTAGCCGCAAAGATGAGTAACGTTAAACTTAAAGAATGTTTCAAGACCTTTGTTTACATGTCAAAGTTATTCACATTATTGGTGTCGATAAGATGTTATACTGTAACTGTCTGTCACCACAAACGATAACAGACTAGATATATTTGAGTTTTAGCAATATGTTAAACCTTTGTATTTTATCTATTTTTCCTTTACAAGGCAAACCATGGGCATCAATTTACCAAAGAAACTATTCTGCCATCCCTAAGAAGGAAGATGGGAAAAAAAGATTGTGGGAACAGTCTCAATTAGTGGATGGTATGGTTGTTTTTCCTTTTATTTTCTCCTAATATTTCCATACATTTACAGAGGTTTAAATTAATGTACAGTGTTATAATCCTATTGTTGCATTGTCTATTAAAGTACTTGGTTTTGCAAGAAAATTATTAAATTTTGTTTGGATTTGTTTGGATACATCTGCGATATGTTATTTCTCAGTTAACATTATTGACAGTTTTGCATTAAAGTAACTTGATATTAAGAAATAAAAGGTTTATGGTGGCAGTAGCTGGTTTAAGCCGGTCCTCCCAGCCTGGCAAAGTGACAAAAAGTTACCAAAACATAGCAAAACCAGCTTGCTACACCAGATAAAACCCGCTCACCAGCTTATGTTAGTTTTTTTTTAAGCTGACATATTCTCTCATTTTTTTCTCACAGTTCTGGAGGCCAGAATCCAGCAGCTGCAATGCGACGTCGTTGTAGACGTCAAACATTCAAAGGTTCAACTTGTCAAAGCCCAGCAAAAAGGAAGGGGTATTTCACATGGAAACAGTCCGAAGAATTTGCCGCCTGCTAAAAAGGGAACCGGCGAAAGTGGCTTGTCTTTAAAAACCCACGCGAGCCGCTGGATGGAGAAACTCAAGCGTGAAAAATGGAATCAATCCAAAAAACAAACTGCACACAAGCCAGCTGCGGGTAAAAGCGGCAAAGGGAGTTTGATGCTTCCTGCTACATCGACAAAGACCATCACAACAGTTAACAAAACTAAGAAGAAACCTAAAGTAGAAGATTCAAAACCTCCAGTAACATCTTCCAAAGGTAAAGAAAGAGGCCTCCAGAAAAAGTCTAAACAGAAGTTTTCAGGAATGCAGAAGGTCTCAAACATCTCCGGCAGTAAAGTTGGTGGCATTTCGGAGATGTCCACAAAGAAAGAACTAGCATTGCCTGTCGATAAAGAATCGTCGGTTGAGGAGGAGATAGATTTAAATAAAGAGCACCAGCAACATAGTGGAACGACTGCTCCAGAAAAGCTCCTGGAGGACAAGGAGGGGAACCGCTATGGAGATCCCCAGCTCAGAGTGCGCTGTTACTTAGAGGCTTGCGTGTTCATTGATGATGTCGCTCGAGCTCAGAACTGTCTTTTGTCTCATCACCGACACCTATCAAGACGCAAGCAACTGTCGATCGGAGCCTACAACATCGTTATGAGGATGTGGGCCAAAAAAGTACGTACCTGTATGCAAATCTCTGTATACTTGTATATAGCAGATACAGCTCACTTTTCTTAAATTATGAATATGTTTCATTTGAACAAAAAACTTTAACTGATTTATTTAGGCAATAGATATTTTGAGTGATGTCTATCAACCAGAATATCATAGATATACCCTTAAAAGGTCAACATTTTTCTCTATAATGGAATTTTATTTCTATTTGCGCTTTGCAGGGTTCCATCAACCACATCCGTCGCTTGTTCATTCTAATCGAAGAAGCAGGTCTCAAACCCAACGTCGCATCTTACTGTGCGGTGCTGGAGTGTATGGGTCGCATGCACGAGTGCTCATCATTGATCATTAACAGGTGACCATAATTTTTATCCTTTTAGTCATAAGCAAGTGTGGGTGGAGTCACCAGATGATGCCCTCAGTCCTCACTCGGATGTATATATGAAGGAGGTTTCAACTTAGATTTGTGTCTTGTTTTCTGTGTTATTGATGAAAGGCGGGGTGCATGATCTCTGTAAGCCAATGTCGACATTTGAAATCACCTAAACAAACACACCCCTACCCCAATAGAATCTGGACCTTCTTTTTATAAATCTGCCCCACACATACACAACCCAGGGAATGATGTCGGTTAGCAGACACGCCTCTTACTGCTGATTGGCTACAAGTGTGTTTTGGTAGTCGGCTCGACTCCCTTTTCCCAAAATCCTGTTTTTCAAAAATTAGGCACCCCACCTTTAATATCACTATACAGTCACTTACAAATTTACATCTCACTTAATAAGCATTTAAGTGTTAAGCCAAATCATGACAGCCTTTAATGTACTAAGGAGGTTTATGCGCAGCATTTAGAAATGTGCATTATGACAAACATTTGGTTTTCATGTGTTAATCTTTACTTGATGAGTGTCACACTGGTTATTGTATTGTCGCTCTTTTGGCACAATTTCAGGACATATCACTAGATGTCAGTGTTGCAGCATCACTAGAACAAAGACTGCCTTGGTTTTTTGTTATGGTATTGTCACTCACTGTAAAGTCCATATAAAAATGTAGTTTAACTCATAAACATGCAAATGTGTGATGGCACTCGCATAAAAGTCTTTCGGTGAATACATTTCTTGTGCTAATTCTTTCCTGCATAAGATTATTCTAGGCCAGCCTTGACCGTATCTAAAAATAGAAAATGAAATTGTGGTCATTCATCTAAATAGCATTAACTCTGTGCCCTGCCAGTTTCTCTCTGGTCATCTATTTGTTTTGTGAGCTGCTCATCTTTTGTTCGAAGAATTTAGCTTTGCACCTCATCTTGCATTCGATAAGAGCTTGACAGAATGAGGTCAGATCAAACCAACATTATTTTGACTACTTTTATATCCTTGTAGCTTCATCTTTTGTGGTGCTATGGGCATACTGTATTTAAATTTTCCCAATTATAGAATAGGAGTTTTTGCATTAAAAAATTATCTTGGTGCTTTTCTGTACACAACTCACTTGCATGATGCTAAGGCGTTTTTTGGTCTGGTTAGTAAGGCAATGTAATACTGTTGCTAAGGTATTTTGAGGGGCTGCTACCCCATTGGCAAGTGGTTGCTAGGATGTTGCTAAGATATTCCAAAGATATTCCGGGCAGTTGCTTGCTTACTGGTACAACCCCCAGAGTCTAAGTCTTTTCAATATTTTGGTTCGTAATTAGGGCTGGGTATCGATTCAGATGTTCCAGATCGATTCAATTTCGATTCACAAGCTATCAAATTGATTCGATTCCGATTCTCGATTCAATTTTCGATTCCGGTTCTCGGGATGCTTCCATACCTCTTACTTTTTATGTTTAGGTGGCATCAACGTCGATGAAGCACCTAAAACCGCCATTTTAAGCACTGAATGAAAGAATGATAGGCTCCTTGGTAACATCGCGCAAGGCAAAAAAGAAGGTGACATCTAGTGAAGAAGACTAGTAATTTGATTAACGTTAATCTTACGTTCATTTTTTGCAGGAAAAAAATCGATTCTGCTCTTTGAGAATCGATTCTGAATCGACCACGTAAAAAAAACGATTAATCGAAAAATCGATTTTTTTGCCCAGCCCTATTCGTAATAATAATTTAAGGTGCTTTTCACTGCAAATAATGATTTTCAAGAAAACATTTCTTAGTATTTTTGTCTTGTTTTCAGTAAAAATATCAAAAAAATTCTTAAATTAAATTAAGATGCTTTTTCTCGATGAGCAAAATGACCCAAGAAAATAAGTCTAGTTTTTAGACCAAAAATATCAAATGTAAGTGATTTTGTGCATAAAACAAGCAAAAAATCTGCCAATGGGGTAAGCAAAAAATCTTGAACATTTTTCTTAAACACTAAATTCAAGAAAAATTCGAGAAAAATGTTCTCATCCCATTGGCAGATTTTGCTTGTTTTATTCACAAAATCACTTAAATTTGATATTTTTGGTCTAAAAACTAGACTTTGGGTCGTTTTGCTCATCAAGAAAATACATCTTAATTTAAGAATTAAATAAGAATTTACTGAAAACAAGAAAAAAAATACTAAGAAAATTTGTTCTTAAATCATTTTTTGCAGTGTAGGTCATTTTGGAACCCCAGTCCCCATTCGCTTTGGTGATATAGAATAGACAAGACCAAGATTTTCATAAAAAAAATCCCCTTTTGTGTTCCATTGCATAAAAAGTCATACATGTTGGAAGCAAGGGTTAAATAATGACAGCATTTTCTTTTTGGATTTTTGGGGTGAAATATTTATTTAAATTCATTGGTCTGTCTGTTGGTAACACTTTACAATAAGGTTGTATTTGTTGACAACATTCTGGCATCATTTCCTCCTCACCCTGAAGTTGTTTCAAACCTGTATAAATGTCTTGTTCGGCTGAAGATATTCTGAAAATTTTTGTAACCAAGCAAATCTGGGGCACCATTGACTTCCATAGTAGGAAGAAATAATATTATGTAAGTCAATGGTGCCTCAGATCTGTTTGGTTGCATACTTTAAAATGTCTGCAGCAGAACAAAACATTTATTTGTAACCACATGAGAGTGAGTAAATGATGACAGAATTTTAATTTTTGGGTGAACATTAAAACATAAACAATTGTCTCGCTCATTGTTAGTTTGTGATAGCTAATGCATTTACTAATATTATACAACCTTACTGTAAAGTGTTACCTGATTGTTTGTAAGCCTGTATATGTGCTTCAGTAAATGCTAAAGGCAGCTTTTATGGCAGATGTGGCAGATGGCTGGGAGATCGATCACTGTAAGCTGATGCTGTAAGCTGCAGTAAAAATCGTCTTTTTACAACCCTAATGGAGTCGTCTTTTTGACCCATCTGTCTCTTACTGTCTCTTACTGTTTTCCAGCCCTTGTCCTATTTTTCCGGTTTGTAAGACTACCATGACTACTTACTGAATAGTCATGGAATGTCTAAAACGTTTCGGTCTGTAGGAAGGCAGGTTTACCTGACCCGATCATACGGCGGGTTTTGGAGGCGAGCAGCTGTCAATGTGGAAAGGGAAGCTCAAAAAGCAGTCAAAACTGGAAATTTTGACTTCTCATGTAATACATGTGCTGTGTCTCAACTTGGGACAGACACCATATTTATTTACAAATTAATTTTACAAATTAAAATGACGTTGTGTCTATATTATTTCTATTGTACTCTTAAGTTGAAAATACATTTTTCGATTAGAAATAATACTAGCATTTAGGAACTTAATATAACCTAACAAACTACTTTATGTTGATCCATCACATTGTATTTTAGTTTTTCATCCTCATCTGTATTTGTCTCCTAGAATGCTTCAGGTTTACCATGCTTACAAAATTATATGTATGCTACATATCCTATCTCCAAGTGAGGTAGAGATGTATTTGTACCTTAACGATATCCTTACAAGGTCTCCTAACCAACCTGAATGAATTCATCAGCTTGTTATGCATCCACTAGAGGGCACAAAGGATTCATTGTCTGTATGTTTTATTGCCAAAAGAGCCTGTTGCTTGGGACAACCATTGAGACATCACTTACCATTGAGACATACAAGCCTTAGGAAAAACCCTCTGTCTTGCAGCCATTCAGAAATATAAAATATATCTGCCGGTTATGATAAATAAAGAGGACTGTTCGCAATGGACTGTTCTGTCAGGCTTTGTATTAAAGAATACACTGGCTTTCTTGAATCCTTGATTCTGATTGGTCGACTGCACAGCTTTGAAATAGGTGCAGGTTTGTTGATTGCATTACAATTTCATGTCATGGAGTAGTCATGGTGGTTTGTTTTATGCAAAATAATTGATTTGTTGCATAAGGAGTTTTACACAGTAGACTAGAAGGATTGTCAAATAGTCATCCAACAGCTAAGGTGGACGACTAGTTTGTCAGGGTTTTTTGTTTTGGAATTAATTAATTAAACTGATGTTTAAAAATATCACATCTCAACGCTGGATATGGCAATTAATATGGTGGTTCAATTCTTATTTATGTTTTTGATTTGATATCAATTCGTTGTGGGCATTTCATAAAAAAAGAAAAAAGATTGCACTAGAAATCAAATCAAGGATTTTCTGAATCGATATTGTTTCGTTAAATAAAAAAATTGCACATTAGTTATCAATTCAAGGATTTCTCAAATCAAAATTGTTTTGTTAAATGAAAAAAAATTACACATAAAAATATATAAAATTACTAATGTTCGCAAAATATATAAAATCGCGAACATTAGTAATCAATTCAAGGATTTCCTGAATTGATATTGTTTTGTTAAATGAAAAAAATATATAAAATCGCACATTAGTATGCATTTCAAGGATTTCTCGAATCAATATTGTTACGTTAAATTAAAACAATATAAAATTTTCACATAAGTAATCAATTCAAGGATTTCCTGAATCGATAGTGTTTTCGTTAATTAAAAATATATAAAATTGCGCATTAGTACTCAATTCAAGGATATGCTGAATTGATATTGTTTATGTAATTAAAAAAATATTAAAATTGCACATTGGTATTCAATTCAAAGATTTCCCAAATCAATATTGTTTCGTTAAAATATATATATAAAAATTGCACATTGGTAAGGATTTCTCGAAATGATATTGCACATTAGTAATCAATTCAAGGATTTCCCAAAACTGTATTGTTTTGTTAAATTTAAAAAGCATAAAAATTACACATAAGTAATCAATTCAAGGATTTCCAAAATCGAAATTGTTTTGTAAAAAAAAAAAATATTTAAAATTGCACATTAGTAATCAATTCAAGGATTTCCCAGAACTGTATTGTTTTGTTAAATTTAAAAAGCATAAAAATTCCACATAAGTAATCAATTCAAGGATTTCCAAAATCGATATTGTTTTGTAAAAAAAAAATATTTAAAATTGCACATTAGTAATCAATTCAAGGATTTCCTGAATCAATATTGTTTTTGCTAAATAAAAATATATAAAATTGCACATTGGTATTCAATTCAAGGATTTCCCGAATTGATATTGTTTTGTTAAATTAAAACATTATAAAAATTTCACATGTAGTCAGTTCAAGTATTTCCTGAATCAATATTGTTTTCGTTAAATAAAAATATATAAAATTGCACATTGGAATTCAATTCAAGGATTTCCTGAACCGATAGTGTTTCATTAAATTAAAGCAAAATAAAAATTGCACATTAGTAATCAATTCAAGGGTTTACCGAATCTGTATTGTTTCGTTAAATTAAAAAGCATAAAAATTACACATAAGTAATCAATTCAAGGATTTCCTGAATCGATTTTGTTTAGTTAAATAAAAATATCTAAAATTTCACATAAGTAGTCAATTCAAGGATTTCCTGAATCGATATGGTTTTTCGTTAAATAAAAATTTATAAAATTGCACATAATTAATCAATCCAAGGATTTCTTGAATCAATATTGTTTTCATTAAATAAAAATATATAAAATTGCACATAAATAGTAAATTCAAAGACTTCCTGAATCAATATTGTTTTCTTTAATATAAATATATAAAATTGCACATAAGTAATCAAAGGATTTTCTAAATCGATATTGTTTTATTCAATTAAAAAATATATAAAAATTGCACATTAGTAATCAATTCGAGGATTTCCTTTATTTATTATGTGTAACCTAATATTGTGCTGTGCAATAAAAGTGCTTTTTTATTGAATATCTGTCAGTGAAGGCGGGCCAACATCAATTATTTTTTATTCGCACCAACTACACCTCTCTTTTTCTTTCGTTCCAAGTGATTTAATTTATATTCTGCCCACAACTGGAACATAGCTTTACTCCACAACACCCAGCAGTCCAACTGCATGGGTATCTGACTTTATATACTTTTTAGTTTGAGTAAACACAGACTTGTAATTCTTGGATATATGGCCATGGCCTATCTGACAAGACCAGAGGTAGCAGAACGTTCTGTTCAAAATTGCTCCATGTCAATGCAAATATTTGATATTCCACTCCTGCACCCTGCCAGTCTCAATGCTGTGAGCCCAGGTGCTGCGGCCGTGGACGTTTTATAATGTTTTCCTCTGCATTTGGATTATCAATGTCACCATTTTTTTTCAACAAATGACTTACTGTATTTGCCTACTGTTGCACTTCGTCCTACAATTGAGACGAACTTGAAATGAAGTGGCTTCACGGTCCAAGAAGACCACGGGAATCTTAAGTGCCCTTTGTGAAGGTTAAATAATCACCACACATGATAAAGCTTAGAGTGAGCTGCGTACTAAGTCATTTAAGATTCAAGACTATCTGAGCATAAAAGTGAAGGAATGGCTTTTATCTACAGTACAGTATATTAAAGCTGAAGTGTGGCATTTCTGTGGCACTGACATTACCAATTAATACTGCCAGCTTTGTTTTCAGGCAGATTTCCTAAAGTCACATGATTTGTTAAGCTGGTTAATGCTCACACAAACAAAACAATGTTTTGAAAGCATAATAATCCATAGCACACTTAGCCCACAGCTTTAATTATTGTTGACCAAATGATGTCTGTTCTGGTCCATATAGGTGCCTGGAGCAGATGGCGATGGACGGCATATCTGTGGATGACGTGTTCAGAGAGTGTGTGTTCAAACAGGATGAGAGAGATATGGTTCTGAGAGCAGTTCGATTGGTGCAACCCGAATACCAACCCCAGTTATCCAAAGATCAGCCGCTCTGTTCCCTACCACTGGTGAAACAGTTCTATGCTAAGGTAACACTTTCTTTGTTTCCTCCATTCTGTCTGTTTTATTCTGTTGCTGTCTATTCTGTTCTGTTTTTAATTTTGTCTGTTTTACTCTACTCTGTTTTTTACTGTTTTCAGTTCTCTCCTCTTCCATTTTTCTATTCTGTTTTACTGTATTCTGTTTAACTCTATTATGTTGTATTCATTAAGTCTATTCTATTCTATAATATTCTATTTGTTTTATCTATCCAGTTATATTCTGTTGTTTTCAATTCTCTCCTCTTCTATTCTTCTGTTCCTCTATTCTATTCTATTCTGTTATATTCTATTCTATTCTACTGTATTGTATTCTACTGTATTGTTTTCGGTTGTGTTCATTTTGTCACTTCTCTACTCTACTCTACACTATTGTATTCGGTTAAACTCTATTATTTTGTGTTAATTTTGTCACTTCTACTCTACTCTACTCTACTCTACTCTACTCTACTCTACTCTACTCTACTCTATTGTATTCGGTTAAACTCTATTATTTTGTGTTAATTTTGTCACTTCTACTCTACTCTACTCTACTCTACTCTACTCTACTCTACTCTATTGTATTCGGTTAAACTCTATTATTTTGTGTTAATTTTGTCACTTCTACTCTACTCTACTCTACTCTACTCTACTCTACTCTACTCTATTGTATTCGGTTAAACTCTATTATTTTGTGTTAATTTTGTCACTTCTACTCTACTATATTTTGTCACTTCTACTCTACTCTACTCTACTCTACTCTACTCTACTCTACTCTACTCTACTCTACTCTACTCTACTCTACTCTACTCTACTCTACTCTACTCTATTGTATTTCTACTCTACTATACTCTACTCTACTCTACTCTATTGTATTGGGTTAAACTCTATTATTTTGTGTTAATTTTGTCACTTCTACTCTACTATACTCTACTCTACTCTACTCTACTCTATTGTATTCGGTTAAACTCTATTATTTTGTGTTAATTTTGTCACTTCTACTCTACTCTACTTTAATCTACTCTACTCTACTCTACTGTATTGTATTCAGTTAAACTTTGTTCTGTTTTGTTCATTTTGTCAATTCTACTCTATTCTACTCTACTCTACTCTACTCTACTCTACTCTACTCTACTCTACTCTACTCTACTCTACTCTACTCTACTCTACTCTACTCTTCTGTACTCTTCTCTACCCTACTTTACTCTACTCTACTGTATTGCCTTCAGTTAAACTCTGTTCTGTCGTGTTCTATTCTTTTCTATTTTATTTTGTTTTACTGTATTATTTTAACTCAGTTATGTTTTGTTCATTAGTCTATTCAATTCTATTTGTTTTATCTGTTCAGTTCTCTTCTGCTGTTCTCTATTCTCCCCTCTTCTATTTTTCTGTTCTGTTGTGTTCTATTCTTTTCTATTCTATTTTGTTTTACTGTATTATTTTAACTCAGTTATGTTGTGTTTATTTAGCGTATTCTATTCTGTAATATTCTATTTGTTTTATCTGTCAAGTTCTCTTCTGCTGTTCTTTATTCTCCCCTCTTCTATTTTTCTGTTCTGCTGTGTTCTATTCTTTTCTATTCCATTCTGTTTTACTGTATTCTGTTTAACTCTATTATGTTGTATTAATTTATTCTATTCTATTTTATTCTATTCTATTCTATTTGTTTTATCTATCCAGTTATCTTCTGTTGCTCTCAATTCTCTCCTCTTCTATTCTTCTGTTCCTCTATTCTATTCTATTCTATTCTATTCTACTGTATTGTATTCGGTTGTGTTCATTTTGTCACTTCTACTCTACTCTACTCTACTCTACTCTACTCTACTCTACTCTATTGTTATTCGGTTAAACTCTATTTTGTTTTGTTCATTCTGTTCTATTCTGTTTAACTGTATTCTATTCTGTTTAACTGTATTCTATTCTGTTTTATTGTATTCTTTTATCTCTATTATGTTGTATTAATTCTATTTGTTTTATCTATCTATCTCCTCTGTTGTTCTCTATTCTCTCCTCTTCTATTTTTTGTTCTGTTGTGTTCTATTCTTTTCTATATCTATTTTGTTTTACTGTATTCTGTTTAACTCTATTATGTTGTATTCATTTATTCTATTCTATTCTATAATATTCTATTTGTTTTATCTGTCCAGTTCTCTTCTGCTGTTCTCTATTCTCCCCTCTTCTATTTTTCTGTTCTGTTGTGTTCTATTCTTTTCTATTCCATTCTGTTTTACTGTATTCTGTTTAACTCTATTATGTTGTATTAATTTATTCTATTCTGTTCTGTTCTGTTCTGTTCTGTTCTGTTCTGTTCTGTTCTGTTCTGTTCTATTCTATTCTATTTGTTTTATCTATCCAGTTATCTTCTGTTGCTCTCAATTCTCTCCTCTTCTATTCCTCTATTCCTCTGTTCCTCTATTCTATTCTACTGTATTGTATTCTGCTGTATTGTATTCGGTTGCGTTAATTTTGTCACTTCTACTCTTCTCTACTCTATTGTTATTCGGTTAAACTCTATTTGTTGTGTTCATTCTGTTCTATTCTGTTTACTGTATTCTATTCTGTTTTATTGTATTCTTTTATCTCTATTATGTTGTATTAATTTATTTTATTTTATTCTATTTGTTTTATCTATCTATCTCCTCTGTTTTTCTCTATTCTCTCCTCTTCTATTTTTCTGTTCTGTTGTGTTCTATTCTTTTCTTTTCTATTCTATTTTGGTTTTACTGTATTATTTTAACTCAGTTATGTTGTGTTTATTTAGTCTATTCTATTCTGTAATAGTCTATTTGTTTAATCTTTCAAGTTCTCTTCTGCTGTTCTCTATTCTCCCCTCTTCTATTTTTCTGTTCTGTTGTGTTCTATTCTTTTCTATTCCATTCTGTTTTACTGTATTCTGTTTAACTCTAATATGTTGTATTCATTTAATCTATTCTATTCTATTCTATTCTATTCTATTTGTTTTATTTATCCAGCTATCTTCTGTTGCTCTCAATTCTCTACTCTTCTATTGTTCTGTTCCTCTATTCTATTCTATTCTACTGTATTGTATTCTGTTGTGTTCATTTTGTCACTTCTACTCTTCTCTACTCTACTCTACTCTATTGTTATTCGGTTAAACTATATTTTGTTGTGTTCATTCTGTTCTATTCTGTTTTACTCTATTCTATTCTATTCTATTCTATTCTATTCTATCTTATTCAGTTCTGCTGGACTGTATTCTATTCTGCTAAACTCCTATTCTGTTGGGGTCACTTTGTCAATTCTATTCTATTCTGATGCTGTCTAATTTATTCTATTCTATTCTGTAATATTCTATTTGTTTTATCTATTCAGTTCTCTTCTGTTCTTCTCATTCTCACCTCTTCTATTTTTTGTTCTTATATTCTATTCTGTGATATTGTATTATTTTCTTTCAAATTCTTATTTTGTTGTGTCCATTTGATGTGTAGTATTCAGATGCTTCTATTCTATTCTCTCATGTCATGTATTTTATGCGTCTACTGTTCTGCCCTGTTCTATTTTGGTTTGTGCTGTGATTTTGTATTTCCTTTTATATGAATTTCTATTTATGCGTTCAGTCATTTAACTGGAGCTGTTTATGCTCTACATATATCACCCAAATATCCTTAGACCTCGCACATTTTATTACTCATAAAAGACCTCGTTCTTATTCACATACTGTTCTTTTGGGAAAATAAATCCTGTCTTACACAAACACCATCATCTTTATCATTCAATTACTGTAATTACTTTGTTAGTGAGCCGGTCATAAAATAACGTAATTGGACCGCAAAAATGTCGAAACGAAGACCAGGGAAATAAAACACCAGATGCTTGTCACCTGTCATCTTGGGTTGCATTAAAATACCTGCCTGAACATGTCTGTGTGACAAAAAGCCGAGTCTTACAACCACGGCAGCTGTCATCTGGTATGAAATTCCTCCAGACAGAAGTATCCAGACTATTTTTGTCCCCACCACGTATTGTTATAAAGCCAGTCTACCCCAAAACCAATTTCCCACTATGCCCTTTTTCCCTGTTGATTCATTACCACAGGTGCACATGAGCCCATTTGTAACCCACACCTACAACTTTTTTATTTGAATAGAAACTTCCTGGGAAGTTGGCAGAAATTGGGTCATCTGAAGGTCTGAGCTGAAAGTGACCAAGCTAGTTGATGTGATATTAGTTTATCACAGTCTCTTCGTCTGTTAGTAATGCCCAGTTAGTAATGCAACACTTTTTAACACTTTGCTGTATAGGCATTTGCATAATATAGTACAGAATATCGTTACAAATAACACATTGCCCTTTCATGACCCTTAGACTTACAGAAGCCCACAGAAGCATCTGCCTCTACATTGCACATGGGCTCAAAATGACACAGAGGTCTCCGCACGTGTTCCTGTCAGGCGGCAGTTTTGTGGAAATATGGGCTTTTGCCTAGCCGTCCCTGTACACAACACTGAACCTTGTGTTCCTCCTGGCCGGGTTGTAGTAGTCATCGCCGCCGGCATGATTTATCCTGCCATAACCTTTTGCTTACTTTGGCCGCCGTCCATGTGATCTCTGTCGAGGACAGATTTAGCAGTCTTCCTCTCCGTTCCTGCTTCCCTGGCGAATATTAATGCCCAGACCGAGTTGTCCTATCGAAAGTCTTCCATGATTTGTTTGACTAATTTCCAGATGTCTGTGCGAACCGCTGACTCAAATAATAAACGGCTCTACATGTCGGCGTGCGGCTCGCGTTGACGTATTCTCCGCATTGCTTTGCAGGCTGTTGCAGTAATATATGCCTTAGTTACATATACGACCACCCATTTGGCTGTCAGCCAGACCGTTCCACGAGTTCATGAGATCATATCACGAGTCCAGGGCCGCCACTAGAATTCATAGGGCCCAAATGTGTTTAATCACCCAGGAAAGCTTTACAAGTTACTAGCAATGCTATGGTTATGTTAACTCATATGTGCACTTGCTCTGCTCGTATTTCCTCTAGGCCTGGAGCACTTTCATATTTTTATTTATTAATGAAGTGTAAATAGTATCTGCATTAGTCATTTGTATGTTTGTGTTAATGAGTTTTAAAGCCTTGTAGGCTTCACATGCAGTTATGCGTAAGCAGGCAGTAATATTCAGTATAAAGCCTCTGGCTGTTATCATTCCCATGCTCATTATTTAGCGAATCGTCTAGGGTTCACTTATAGTATCAATACACACGCACAGCTCACTTGATCTGCCAGGAAACGTCAAAGGATTTGCTTTTCTCATAATGTTATGCAATCTGATACAATACTAATAGCAGATCAGATAAAATACACGTCAGTGCATGGTCATAGCAAACGTATTCAATTAAAACTGTATCTTGAAAATACTGCCAATTCATGGGATTTTTTTTGTTAATATAGATTTCGCTAACTGTGGTATTCAAATCGAATTTAACTCTTTCCCTGCCAGCATTAAAAAAAAAGTTGCCAGCCAGCGCCAGCATTTTTTATATTTTAACAAAAGTTTAAAGGTCACGTTCTTCCTGATCCCATTTTTTAAACCCTAGTTAGTGTGTAATGTTGCTATAATAGCGTAAATAATAGCTGTAAAATTATAAAGCTCAAAGTTCACTGCCAGGCGATATATTTTTGCCTTTCAAAGCGTACAGCGAACGGCCGGTTTGGACTTCAGTCCTCTACTTCCTGCTTTAATGACGTCAGTAAAACAGTTTTTTGACCAAACTCCGCCCACAGGAATACGTCAGTCGCCAGCTAAGCTAACGGCAAGCTCTAAGCTGCTATCGAATCACAACACACTAAACAAACTACACAATCAGAACCCGATATGTATTTCTGAAGGAGGGACTTCATAGAACAAGGAAGACATCAGCCCGTTTTTAGGACTGTAAAAACCGCGGTATACAGATAAGTAAATTGTGTGAAAAATACTGCGGGTTTTTTTCGCACGTGAAACACGAACACATGTTATATTGCGCACTGTACAAAGCTTCAAAGCTTCAAAAACACAGAAAGAATAGGACCTTTAATGATTTAAAGAAATTTCTTGCGCCACCAGTGTTTGGGGTAACGCATTACAAGTAACGCGCATTACGTAATAATATTACTTTTCTTAAGTAACGAGTAAAGTAACGCATTACTTTATAAATGTACACTTTAATATTTGAGTTATTTTTGTTTTGTTTAATTCATTCAATTTAAAAATAAAACAACGTACTGAATTAAACTAAACATATTAACGTAGAATTACGCACTCTGTGCGCCTGAGCGGGAACAGTTTGAGTCAGAAACCGAGATGGCAGGCCAGAAAAAGTAACATAAAAGTAACTTAAAAGTAACGTAAGCATTACTTAACATGAAAAGTAACTTAAGTAACGCAATTAGTTACTTTTTTGGGGAGTAACTTAATATTGTAATGCATTACTTTTAAAAGTAACTTTCCCCAACACTGAGCACCAACTAGTGGATAATAGCGAAAATGGATTGCTGTAAAAACTCGTCATTGGCTGGGAAGCGTTTTGTCACAATTTACAAAATAACTCGTCAATGGCGGGGAAAGAGTCAAAGGTGCACTGGGTAGATTTTAGCGGCATCTAGTGGTGAGGTTGCGAATTGTAGCCAACGGCTCAGTCCACAGCTCACCCCTCCCTTTCGAAGCACATAGAGAAGCTACGGTAGACGTCACAATTGTCTGAGACAACATAGTGCCATCTGTAGAGCAATTTGTCTGTTTAGGGCTACTGTAGAAACATAATGGCACAAAATAGCGGCTCACATGTAAGGATGTATGTAGATAAAAATGGCTCATTCTATGGTAATTAAAACATAGTTGTGTATATTACATTGCATTTCTGTCAATATATCATCCTAAGACTTACACATGGTACCTTTAAATCTCACATTTGATTCTAATGGCTTTCCTCCATCCTGTTGTCCACCTCACCCTCCAACCCTTTGTTTTATAGAGGGAAGGGGTCACGTATCCTAAGTTGGACTTCAGCCTGGCAGAGCTGCAGGATCGGTTCAATCATCAGCTGGCTATGGAGTCGGCAAACACTGTCACCATCGACTCCGTGGAAGCCATAAAGCCCGTCACCAGCCACATGGCCAAAATGGTACGAAACCAAGATGCAGCAAACAATTTGCATGTTTGTGATCTGATGTGATTTAAAGAGCAAAAGCACAGGCACCAAATATTATATACTGTATGTAGACTATATAGTAGTTAGTTTTGTTTTTATATGATAGAGTATTGTGCAAGTTTTAGGCCACTACCAGCCTTGTTGTTTTAGCAGAATGTCCGTCTACATGTGCTTTTCGCATACTTTATTTAGATACAAACAGAAAATACAGGATTTTAAAATTCCTGCTATTTTGCTGTGATTTCTGAGACTGATAAAAAATTGTGTATGGTCAGTATACTATTTCAAAAACAACAAATCTACTGGTGGCACGGTGGCCTAAGACTTTTGCACAGTACTGTACCTTTATATATTAGTGACTGTTAGTTTTGGTTTTTATATTGTATGATTAATGCTGGTTCATGAGCCAGCATTAATATTTGGTGTGACATGAACTGAAATATACGTGGCGTGAATCCTTAAACATAGGAAACTATTATAAAAAGGCATTTAAAGGTCTCATACACGCGTGGTGACTCCCAGATGTTTCTTGCAGTAGTCAACACATCGTATTTTTTCAAACATGCACCTACGCTGTCATATTGTACGTTGTCTAAATGCAGACATGTGTGAAAGTTTCCACCTTGTGCGTTGGCATATTCACACGGTCCAGTTTTTTTCTGCGTTGGCATTTACCTCCAATACCGTCCTCCGCCTGTGTTTTTTTTTTACTGTAAAGAGAGAAAGGTCCCCGGCGGTCCTGCAACATTTGCAGTAGACTCTAATGAAATCGAAATGCATTGTAATGCGTCCCATTTGAGCCTGGTGAAAGCGTCACCCTTGCTTTGCCGGGTCATCATGTCTGATCTGTGTCATTTCTGAGGGAAAGAGAAAAGCACCCCATTTAAGAGATGGCCCACTTTCAGCTGGGCGGGAACGGCTGCATGCTAGATCCAAAAAATTTTTTGCATCTACATATACATGAGATTTTAATTTAAAGTCGTAATTTGTATGAATGGAGAGTATGTAGTGTAATAAATATGCCGCAGACAGCAGCTGCGTAGAGTAAATAGAGTAAAATATTAAAGGGCACCTATTATGGTCTTTTTGCAAGATGTGATATAAGTGCCCAGAAAGTGTCTGTGAAGTTTCAGCTCAATATACACCACAGATCATTTATTATAGCATGTCAAAAATGGCCCTATTGGAGCGGGAGCAAAAATCTGCTGTTTTAATGTCTGTACCTTTAAAGCTCCTCACTCCCTTACAAACAGACAGTAAGCACTTTCAGTTCAAATAGATCAGATTAATACAGTCTGAGACAATAGTATCTCACTATTGAGATATTGTGGACAGCGTACAACTCACTGAGGGTGGAAACTATGGTAATGCAGGACTGTAAGTGGGCGGGGCTTTATCAATGTGACCTCACATTGATAAGAGAATCAAAAAAGCATGTCTACTGAGATTGCTTTGGTTTAATGAGGTTTAAAAAAAACAAGGTCGAAGGGTGGTTGTGTTCACACACTGCTAACACACATTATGTCCAAGCACCTTGTAAAAGTGGAATTTTCACAAAAGGTGTCCTTTAAAAAATATCTGGGTTGCATTTTACATTAAAATGCAATTTAAACACATTCCCACCCTAATTTTAAATTGTTATGTAAAAATTTTTTTCTTCTGTTGTGCTACAAAAGATATATTTTTTAAATATATAGTATTTATTATTTTATTTTTTTATTAATTTTTTTATTTATTTATTATTTTATTTTTTATATATATATATATAAATATTAGAAATTTTTTTTTTATTTTTTTATATATTAATTTATTTATATATATATATTTATTTATTTATATTCATATATAATATATGTCTATTTTTAATGTCTTCTGTGCTCAGTGATGTTTTTAATGGTACTTAAAAAAGACTTATTTTTTATGCAAAATACTATTTTCCAATTTAACCACCCATCCATTGCACACATTCAAACCTCTTTTTCCAAATCCCTGTGCAAGTCCAAATGATGCAAGGCCTATGAATTTTTTACTTTTGAATGATGTTACACGTATGCAATAAAGCACAGAAGATCAATGTATATTTACTTGTATATTTGTACAGAGAGAATTATTAGCCACGCAGCGGACGCATTGGGAAAAAGTTCTGCTTCAGGCTCTGAAAGACAGGAAACAGATATTAGCCAATAACAGCCAGAGGTGCTGGAGTACCTGTATATACCCTTACATGTCTATCCTGGATGACAAGGAGTATGTGAACATCATGCTGCAGGTATTTTCAAACTCTTATTCAGTATGATATTAAAGATGCATAGTAATATTGTTGACTCATGTGGGTGTACATAACTTAAAATATATTTGTCAAGAATTTCTTTACCCTGTTCATAAATTATTCATTGCAACTTTTAGACAATTCTTTACAAAGTACCATTAGTGCTATTTCATAACAATAAGTATTCAAGCGACTAAAGCTTATAATCCTATGTGTGTTAAATAGTGTTATACTGAAATTTCCAGACTATAAGTCACTCCAGAGTATAAGTCGCATCAGTCAAAAATGCTTTTTGAAGAGGAAAAACATATATATGTCGCACTGGACTATACGTTGCGTTTATTTAGTAAATGATTTCACAAAATCCAAGCCGGAGAACAGACATTTAATCTGGAAAGGCAAGTTATTCAACTAAACAATAGCACAGCAGACTGAATAGGTGTCTGTACATGTTAAAGTAACATAAACAGTTATTTACATGATACACAATATCATAAGAACATACCTGAGAGGCTGAATAGGCTAAATTAACATGATAAGCCAAATCAAGTTCAAAAAGGTCCTGAAGTCATTGCCCAACACTGAATCCATTGAATTACATAAATACAGGAGCAGCATAGAGCGGACTCTCGCGGCTGTAGACGTTAATGTTTTTTCTTGGATTCCTTGGTTTTTCTTGAAGTTCCAGGACCTGCCAAACTATAAAAAAGTGTGACTTATAGTCCGGAAAATACGGTAATGGTTGTATGTTAAGTTATTAAAGGGATACTCCAGTCAAATATCCAAATTACCCCATGATTTTCTTACCGTCAAGCAATCTGAGATACATGTCTATCGTCTTTCAGACGAGCACATTTGAAGTAATTTTAGGAAATTTCCTTGCTCTTCCAAGCTTTATAATGGTAGAAAACAGGGATCATGGAACAACTTCTGACTTAAAGCTGCAAAAAAGTGGATTCATCCTTCAAGAGATAATCCACACGTGTAATCGATGTGATTTTGTAAAAGAAAATCCATATTTTATACTTTGAAAACTAAATAATTATAAAATAATTAGCTTCATGTAACGCCGCCATTTTGGATTAAGACACTGAACAAATTACCTATGGCAACAAACGCTCGCTACACTAAAATTCTCGTGAATCACATGAGTCCAAGATCGCATGAGTCCAAGTATTACAGTTTATAAAGTTTGAAATATGGATATTTTTCTTTAAAAATTGCATCGATTACCCTTTATTAACCCCTTGGAGTCGTGTGGATTACTTCTGTGAAGGATAGATGCACTATTTTGGGGTTTAAAGTCAGAAGTTGTTCCCTGATCCTTGTTTTCTACCATTTATAAGATTGGAAGAGCAAGGACATTAACTAAAATAACTCCAAATGGGCTTGTCTTAAAGATGATGGACATGTGTATCATTGCTTGAGGGTGAGTAAATCATGGGGTAATTTTGATATTTGGCTGGAGTATCCCTTTAAACATTATTCTGAACAGTTGGTTTATGGAGATCCACTTACTTCTCTGTTTTTAATTAATCGTCCTGTTTAGACTTTAGTCAAGCTGTCACCCAGCGGTGAATCTTTACTTGTCATGGCTGAGGAGATGGGAACCAGAGTTCACAATATGTACTGCATCCGTCAAAAGAGCCATAGCCAGATGACAGAGAAACTCAGGAACATCTACAGCTCGTATGCTGAGCTCCTGGCAAACGATTCCAAGGTACAAGCTTCACAATCGGTTTGATCGAAAAATGCATACTGATTTTTAGTGTAGCTTGAATGGACGGTCATTTTGCTTGTGTCTACTCCAGCATCAAATATCACTTTATATCGATATGTACGTGCGTTTTCTCTTATACGTTGTCATTACAGATCAATCACCTCTTGCCACGGGAACTTTGGGAAAGTCTGGAGATGGAGATGTCCAATGGCCCGTCCCTTTTAAATGACGACACCCCTTGGCCACAGATGCTGATGGTACAGTTGGGAGGCTTACTGGTTGACATTATGGTGCGTGAGCTCAAAATCCAGTCCAGTATCCTCAACTCCACTCCAGAGGAGAGGCTCATTCCAGTCCTCTATCACATGTACACATTTCGCAGCAGTCGTAAGGTAAGTGCATCTTGGTACGGTTCACATTTCGCATCTAAAAACGCAACCGCGCTGCTTCCCCTCATTCTTTCTAATGACGCACCATTCTGAAAAGTTTAAGTATTTTAAAGAGCTCGTCTCATTGTGTGTGGTCATGACTGCATCGCTCTAAATTTGAGCGTGCTTGCCACGCGGCTACATTTAAAATAACGTATTTGTGTACTCAAAAGACGCAAAATGCAAATGGCCCCTTAAAGTGTCTAACATCTGCCTACTAAATCAAAGCCTCTGACTGACATTAAAAGTGACCAGTGATGCAAGTTTTTATTTTTATGTGCGATTTGGGGGCAGGGTTATCAGACATATAAGATGGATAGATAAATAGATAGAACGGTCGATAGATGAATGGATGGGTTGACAGATAGATATATGGATGGATAGATCGATAAGATAGGTGTATACAGTAGATGGGCGGATAGATGGGTGGGTAGATGGATAGATAGGTAGGTAGGTAGATGGATAGATAGGTAGGTAGGTAGATGGATAGATTGGTAGGTAGTAGGGGTGGGTGATATGACCAAAATCTTCTATCACGATAGGATTAATTTTATATCATGATAACGATATGTATCACGGTAGAGTTTTTTATGTTTTAATAAGGTTTAAATCTTTAATACCATAGAAATGTTCATAATTCTCACAAAAAACATATACAAGCATAGAAAGAAGATAAAAACAAACAAAACTCAAGCTCTCTGAAGATACACAGTCAATAAGAATGATAATAAATAATTATGCATGTATGTATAGGCCTATATATATTTTTATTTAAGGTAGAAAAGTGATTTAATCAGGAGCGAGAGATTTTTTTCTCAATGCTGTTTGATTAACACGAGTGACAGACAGGAGCAAAATTAGGTAACTTCCCCTTTAAGACCAAAGTCCGGATCCAATACACTGTTACACATGCGCTTTCTCTTTTAGCTGTTTACTTTCTCTTAAGACCTTACTGGTCGTGTTTATGATGATGCTTGCAAAGACGGGAATTTTGACGCATATGTGTATTTAAGGCCAATAAAGCGGGAAAAATGCTCACGAGCTTAATAAGCAGAGGTCGCGCGACTTGCGCGCTCCTCACAGACAGAAAGAGCAGCGGTTGCGCGACTTGTCCGCTCCTGACACAGAGAAAGAACGCACGCATACAGATCTGTTGTCTGTGTTTCAATGGCTTAAAATAACTTGTTTTAAAACTGCAGTGCTGAAATACGTGTACAAACGTTACGTTTTCGCGACCACACGCACAGGAGCGTGACGTGGGCACGTAACCTCGATAGAAACGATAGTCCAAAATCTCTACCGGTTGACAAATTTCTACCGGTTAATTTTGTCTACCGGTTTATCGCCCACCCCTAGTAGGTAGGTAGGCAGGCGGGCAGACGGGTAGACAAACGGATAGATAGATAGATAGATAGATAGATAGATAGATAGATAGATAGATAGATAGATAGATAGATAGATAGATAGATAGATAGATAGATAGATAGATAGATAGATAGATAGATAGATAGAGATTTAGATAGATAGAGATTTAGATAGATAGAGATTTAGATAGATAGAGATAGATAGAGATATAGATATAGAGAGATAGAGATATAGATATAGAGAGATAGAGATATAGAGAGATAGAGATAGAGATATAGAGATATAGATAGATAGAGATAGAGAGATAGATAGATAGAGATGACGTCGACATATCCCACAAGGACAGAGATAACACCACGCAGCCACAACAACCACTGCTCATGGACACAATCTCAGCTGAGTCATGCCCACAGAGCTCACCACAGTCAGAGTGTGTCAGATTAGAACGGCTCCAAGATTCAGCACCCAAGGACGACTCTCTGGAAAACAGCCAGGGAAACCAGGACAACATATCACAGCCTCCGGTCACATCAGAACAACAGGACTCCTCACTAGATATGTCATTCCTCTCTCCAGCATCTCCGCTTTTGACCTTCTCTGGAAAAATGGAGGAACTGGTTTATGCTGGAACTAAACTATCCCACTCTATTGCTGCGAGCCCCCAGCTTTCAACCAGAAAACGGCAAGCCCCACAACCACCAAAGCCAGTGGGCCCAGTTCCCCCTCCTCGCCCTATGAGAGCTCTTCGGTCTCAGACGCAACGCCAAGACACACACCCTCCTCCATCTACTGTAGGTGAACCAAAAACAACTGATAATGGCTCTCAGTGATGTGTGTCGAGTTCCTGCTATGAAAATACTAATACTTTTATCAAATGTTTACAAAAGCAGGAACTCAGTGTGCCTATATCTTTCTCTATTTCTGTTTTAGTACATGATAGAAAGTGTAAGGCTAGATCAAATCGTGTGGCAAATCAATCTAATCTGCTGCCTGTGACTTGTCAAACTAAGATCTCTGTTAGGGAAAAAAATTGTACTGTTAAGTTAGCACTTTTAAATATCTGTTCACTTAAAAACAAATCACTTCTAGTCAGCGACTTAATAGCCACAAACAACCTGGATTTTATGTTTCTAAATGAAACATGGCTAGAAGAAAGCTACAGTGCAACAGTCCTTAATGAAACAGCCCCTCCTAACTTTACTTTTTTGAGTTTCTGCAGAACTGCTAGGAGAGGTGGAGGTCTAGCTGCTCTTTTTAAAGATGTCTATCAATGTAAGCAAGTGTCATTTGGAAATTACCCGTCTTTTGAACATCTAGGTATTGTGTTGAAAGGTACCCCACGCATTCTACTGATCATTATTTACAGGCCCCCAAAATACTCTCCAGCATTTGTTGAGGACTTTACAGAACTGTTATCAATGATTTCCTCAGAGTTTGACTGTTTTGCTATTGCTGGAGATTTTAACATTCACATAGATAAGCCAGAAAGCATTATGACAAAAGATGTCACAGCTGTTTTAAATACTTTTGATCTGACTCAACATGTACATGGACCCACACACAATCGTGGACACACTCTAGATTTAATTATCAGTAAGGGTGTAAACATTTCATCAATTGTTATTAAGGATGTGGCACTGTCTGATCATTTCTGTATTTTCTTTGATATATTAATCTCTCCTACTATTGAAACTAGATCTGTGTCTGTCAAAAAGAGATCCTTAAATGAGAACACCAGTGTGCTATTTATGAAGGCTATATCTTTAACACCAAGCATATCTGCAGACTCTGTTGATTTTCTCCTTGATTCCTTTAATTCGAAAGTTAAGAGTGCAATCGATGATATTGCTCCTGTAAAAGTCATGAAGAAGAATGGCAGGCAAAAATCACCTTGGAGAAATTCAACAGCGGTCCAGAATATGAAGAGACAATGCAGAAAAGCTGAGCGCATGTGGCGGAAGACAAAACTTGTAGTCCATTATAATATCTATAAAGACAGCCTTCGTGCTTTCAGTGTGGAACTAGGCAAAGCTAGACAGACTTTCTTTTCAAATATTATAAACAAAAACATAAATAACACACGCACTCTTTTTGCTACTATAGAGAGACTAACAACCCCCCCAAGTCACATTCCAAGTGAAATGCTCTCAGACAGCAAATGTAGTGAGTTTGCTAACTTCTTCTCTGAGAAAATCAATAATATCAGAAAGGTGATCAGCACATCCTTGAGCTGCGCCGGGGTCAGACAAATCAGACCACAACATCAGAAAGTAGTTACGATGTCTGATTTCGAAGCAGTTGATGGTAAAATTTTGGAAGAAACAGTACAGCATCTTAAAACATCAACCTGCGCCCTTGACACACTCCCAACATCTTTTTTCAAAAGTGTCTTTAACTGTTTAGAAGCAGATCTCCTAAAAGTAGTAAATTCATCACTTATCTCTGGGACTTTTCCAAAGTCCCTGAAAACTGCAGTTATTAAGCCCCTCCTGAAAAAGAGCAACCTAGATAACACTGTATTGAGCAACTACAGACCAATCTCAAATCTTCCTTTCATAGGCAAGATCATTGAAAAAGTTGTTTTCAATCAGCTGAACAAATTCTTAATTTCTAATGATTACTTTGACATTTTTCAATCTGGTTTTCGACCACACCACAGTACAGAGACAGCACTCATAAAGATAATAAATGATATTCGCCTCAATACAGACACAGGCAAACTATCAGTGCTGGTGCTACTCGACCTCAGGGCTGCTTTTGACACTGTTGATCACAACATACTTCTTGACCGGCTGGAAAACTGGGTCGGGCTTTCTGGGATGGTCCTAAAATGGTTCAGGTCATACTTAGAAGGGAGAGGTTATTATGTAAGTATAGGTGGCCATAAATCTGAGTGGACATCCATGACATGCGGAGTCCCGCAAGGCTCAATTCTAGCGCCACTCCTGTTCAACCTGTATATGCTCCCACTAAGCCAAATAATGAGAGAGAACCAAATTGCCTACCACAGTTATGCAGACGACACTCAGATCTACTTAGCTCTATCCCCTAATGACTACAGCCCCATTGACTCCCTGTGCAAATGCATTGATGAAGTTAACAGTTGGATGTGCCAAAACTTTCGTCAGTTAAACAAAGAGAAAACTGAAGTCATTGCGTTTGGAAACAAAGATGAAGTGCTCAAGGTGAATGCATACCTTGACACTAGGGGTCAAACAACTAAAAATCAAGTCAGGAATCTTGGTGTGATTCTGGAGTCTGACCTTAGTTTCAGTAGTCATGTCAAAGCAATAACTAAATCAGCATACTATCATCTCAAAAATATCGCAAGAATTAGATGCTTTGTTTCCAGACAAGACTTGGAGAAACTTGTGCATGCTTTCATCACCAGCAGGGTGGATTATTGTAATGGCCTCCTCACTGGCCTCCCCAAAAAGACCATTAGACAGCTTCAGCTCATTCAGAACGCTGCTGCCAGGATTCTGAGCAGAACAAGAAAATATGAACATATCACACCAGTCCTCAGGTCTCTACACTGGCTACCAGTTACATTTAGGATTGATTTTAAAGTATTATTAATGGTATATAAATCACTCAGTGGACTAGGACCTCAATACATTGCTGATATGCTCATTGAATATAAACCCATCAGATCACTCAGATCATTAGGATCACATCAGCTAGAAATACCAAGGGTTCACTCAAAGCAAGGAGAGTCAGCTTTTAGCTATTATGCCAGTCGCAGCTGGAACCAGCTTCCAGAAGAGATCAGATGTGCTCCAACAGTAGTCACATTCAAATCCAGACTCAAAACACATCTGTTTAGCTATGCATTTACTGAATGAGCACTATGCTGCGTCCGAACTGATTGCACTATATTATATATGCACTATTTTAATTATTTTTCTCTTGATTTTATTCTTAATTTTTAACTGTTTTATACTTTTATTCCTGTTTTATTCTTTTTCACACATTTAAACAGTTTTTATTAAAATCACATTTATTTTCTTTTAATTGATATTTTAAATTCATGTATCTTTGATTTTTGTTTTCTCATTTCTATGTAAAGCACTTTGAATGACCTTTGTGTATGAAATGTGCTATACAAATAAACTTGCCTTGCCTTGCCTTGCCTTGCCTAGATAGATAGATAGAGATATAGATAGATAGATAGAGATATAGATAGAGATATATAGACAGACAGGTAGATAGATCGATAGATGGGTAGACAGATAGATGGGTAGATTGATAGATGGGTAAATGGATAGATGGGTAAATGGATAGATGGGTAAATGGGTAGATGGATAGACGGGAAGATGGATAGACGGGTAGATGGATAGACGGGTAGATGGATAGACGGGTAGATGGATAGACGGGTAGATGGATAGACGGGTAGATGGATAGAGAGGTAGATGGATAGACGGGTAGATGGATAGATGGGTAGACTGACGGGAGACTGACGGGTAGATAGATAAGTAGATAGAAGACAGACGGTAAGATAGATTGATAGATGGGTAGACAGATAGATAAATAGATGGGTAGACAGATAGACAGACAGACGGGTAGATGGATGGATGGATAGGTAGATGGGTAGATAGGAAGATGGGTAGATGAGTAGATAGATGGGTAGACAGATGGACAGACAGACGGGTAATAATAATAATATTAATAATAATAATTCCTTACATTTATATAGCGCTTTTCTCAGTACTCAAAGCGCTTTACATTTGAACAGGGGAATCTCCTCATCCACCACCAATGTGCAGCATCCACCTGGATGATGCGACGGCAGCCATATTGCGCCAGAACGCCCACCACACACCAGCTTATTAGTGGAGAGGAGACAGAGTGATATAGCCAATTAGTATGAGGGATGATTAGTAGGCCAACGGGCAAGTTTGACCAGGATGCCAGGGCACACCCCTACTCTTTTCGTAGGACATCCTGGGATTTTTTATGACCACAGAGAGTCAGGACCTCGGTTTAACATCTCATCCGAAGGATGGTGCTTTTTTTGACAGTATAGTGTCCCCATCACTATACTGGGGTGTTAGGACCCACACAGACCACAGGGTGAGCACTAACACCACTACCAGCAGCAACCCGGTTTTTCCCAGGTGGTCTCCCATCCAAGTACTGACCAGGCTCAGCCCTACACTCTAAAAAACAAACGGTGCTATATAGCACCAAAACAGTTGCTTTGGATCGTAACGATAGAAGAACCATTTTTAGTGCCATATAGCACCGGTGAAGAACCAGTGAAGCACCAGTGTAGCACCTGTGTAGAACCATATAGTGCTATGTAGAACCATATGTGGTGCTATATGGCCCCTATATGGTTCTACACAGGTGCTTCACTGGTGCTTCACTGGTTCTTCACCGGTGCTATATGGCACTAAAATGGTTCTTCTATCGTTACGATCCAAAGCAATTGTTTTGGTGCTATATAGCACCGTTTGTTTTTTTAGAGTGTACAGGGTGATATGGCTGCTGGATAGATAGATGGATGGATGGATGGATGGATGGATGGATAGGTAGATGGGTAGATAGATGGGTAGATAGATAGACATACAGACCAACGGATGGATAGGTTGATAGACAGTCAGACAGACCAATCGACCGATCAGTCAATACACTGTCAAAAAAATTGACAAGTAATAGTCCTTTGCTTTCACTGGGGCAGCACCCTTTAAGAAGGTACCTTATAGGTGCAAATATGTATACATTTGGTACCATTTTGTACTTCTGAGGTACTAAAATGAACTCTTTAGTTTTGTGCAAAGGTGTACTTTTTAACAACTAGGGAGATTTTTTTGACAATTTTTCCTGACAATATATGGTGTATCTAGATTCTAGAATCACCGAGCAATCAGATTGGTGGTTACAATAACGAAAAGACGTTTTTCAGGTTTCTATGTGATATGAATGAAAAGGTAAGCAAACTGACCGCTGGTGGTGTCTTAAATCGTTCAACTCCCCTCACTCTACTCCCATAACCTCTCACAGTCACAAATGTTTTCATGAATTATAAAATCACTTTTCTTGCGTGAGCGGTCGCAGGCCAACAGAGGAAGAATAATTACTCTGAAACTAATCTCTTTTTTAGTGTTCCCTCAATTGCCCGGTAGATTAACCTCCAAGGGATATGGAGTGTGAGATTTTTTCCATTTTGTCTCATTCCAGATATTACCGTGTAGTCTCGGCATAGCCATGCTCTCAGAAAGTCATGCGCATCTCCTCAGTAAGGCCAGTTCCTTGATTAGTAGTAAATTTTTCTTGAATTTTTCTTGAATTTAGTGTTTAAGAAAAATTTTCAAGATTTTTTTGCTTACCCCATTGGAAGATTTTTTTTTGCTTGTTTTATGCACAAAATCACTTAAAGGCGCTCTAAGTGAATTGACGCGTTTTAGACCATAAAATT
Source organism: Misgurnus mizolepis (assembly GCA_025389145.1). Taxonomy (NCBI): domain Eukaryota; kingdom Metazoa; phylum Chordata; class Actinopteri; order Cypriniformes; family Cobitidae; genus Misgurnus; species Misgurnus mizolepis. Next base: position 16,468,937 of record JAIFKI010000021.1, on the reverse strand, counting down.
TTTTTTGTTACATACCGGAAACATCTCCTCACTAACTGCTTGCTGCCTGTCCGCTGATCAAACTTTAAAAAACGCGATCTCTGTAGACAGCCCAGGGTTTACAAACGGCAATATCAACATAGTGGCCAAACCTAGCACCACAAAACAAAACGAAGTATTACAGCCAATAAACGACAAAAAAGGATTTGGGGGTGGGGGTTGGGCGCGTTCATGAAAGCACGGAAGGGAGGGGGAGGAGTTAGCTACGCTCCGTCTGTTTGAAAACAGTTCAAACGTCAACAAAAACTAACGTCTCGCAGATTCGCTTAGAGAGCCTTTAAATTTGATATTTTTGGTCTTAAAACTAGACTTACTTTCTTGTGTCGTTTTGCTCATCAAGAAAATGCATCTTAATTTAAGAATTTTTAGATATTTTTACTGAAAACAAGACAAAAATACTAAGAACATATTTTCTTGAAAATCATTTTTTGCAGTGTGTGGCTTGGCATCCTCCTTTATGGGATCGTTTTTTCCTATTTATCCTCTGCTAGACAGAAATCTATAATTACAATTGCTTAGAAATGAATAACACAGAAGTTTACTCCTCTAATCTGCCCTACAAAGGCACAGTGCAGTTACTACGCAAACACTAAATCTGAGCAATTTAGACACCCTCAATTCTCTGAAATGGGACATAACTGAACCTGGAGACTTTATTCACAAGACAGAACAGATGTCGCAAAGCCCATTTCAAACCTTACCTAAATTTTGGATAAATGTGTTGTTACTGCGCTTTGCCTTTGTAGAGCAATAATGTTGTAGACCATTTGTGCCATTAGTGTGGGGATATTTGCATTTTGTGTCTTTGTGTCTAAGTCCCTTTGGATAAAAGTGTCTGCCAAATTCATAAATGAAATGTGAATGTTATCTGGCTGTCTAATCACACATCCATCACCTTTATTGTGTTTTTAAACTGGCATCACAGGGCTGATTGAGAGAGCTATTGACAGAATATGGTTATAAGCATAGATCTGTCACGCCATGTGCTATTCAATCATCTGTTCATTGTGCATTTTACAACTTGCCTGTAAGGTAAACTTTAAAAATGTAATCAAGAAGTCATCTTAAAACACAGGTTGATGGCCAATGACTATGCCTTTGAAGGTTTACTAGAGCTTCTTTCATGGGTTTCTCTAGTGTATCATCTGGGGAACAATTTTAAGGATGTAAGATTTGATTTTATCTCCTTTCATATTCACATCAGATCGGCTTTATCAAGCCGCACCCTATTGTGACCCAAATGCAGAGGGAGGCGATGGAAACCACACTTACATTCGACTCCTACGTCATGCCCATGTTGTGTCCGCCTGTACCCTGGACCTCTCCTAAAAGTGGCGCGTACCTCTTATCGCCCACAAAGCTGATGCGTTCAACCGAAGGAGCCATCCAGCACCAGCTTCTTCTGGAGAAGAGCCGATCAGAAGATCTCCACGCGGTGCTGGACTCCCTCAACCAGGTGGGCAACTGCCCCTGGAAGATCAACAAGCCCCTCCTGGACATCATCATTTCGATCTTCAACGACAAGGGGAGCGACAAGCTCTGTATTCCTCCGCCGTTGTCCGAAGCACCCGAGATTCCACGCTTCAGCCCTCACGACCCTTCCTACACCCAAGCGGAGAAGGCGTACATGAAGCGGGAAGGCATTAAAGCCAAAAAGAAGGTGGCGGAGATGCACAGCCTCCGAATGGATGCACTTTATAAGCTGTCTATCGCTAATCACGTGAGGGACGAGATCTTCTGGTTTCCTCACAATATGGATTTCCGTGGTCGTACGTACCCTCGGCCGCCATATTTTAACCACCTGGGTAGTGACGTGACCAGGGCCTTGCTGCTGTTTGCCGAGGGAAGACCCCTCGGTCCTACAGGCCTTGACTGGTTGAAGATCCACCTGGTGAATCTTACTGGTTTGAAGAAGCGTAGTTCACTAGCGGGAAGGCTGGAGTATGCAGAGAGTATCATGGAGGACATCCTGGACTCAGCAGACCATCCTCTTGATGTAAGTTGTTACGTCACGAGACACGAGCATTGGTTTATTATACGCTACAATGGTCACAATATAATGGAGCATGTTTGCCTCTGTAAAGTGTATTTATTGAAACCAATTTAGTCCCATTTGTATTATCTAGTAGATAATCTGTTTCAGATGTAGCAGGCTTTCAGTTATAACTAAGGCATATTTTGTGTTTCGTTAAAATGTTTGTCACACCACAAGGCCCCTAAGAGTCATAACTCTTTTTTTTACAGGGTCGCAAATGGTGGATGAATGCAGATGAGCCGTGGCAGGCACTGGGTTGCTGTATGGAGATAGCAAATGCCTCACGCGCACCCGACCACACTAAATACATCTCCTATTTCCCCGTACACCAGGTAGGAACTGTCTCACAAATCATTGGGTATTGAATAAATGCTTTCTTTATAACGGCGTCTTCTGTCTCTGCTGGTAAATTATGAGCATTAAACATTAACGTTTTATTTGCCAATCCAATAAAACCCGGCTGCGGTTGCCAGCGCGGTCACTATAAAACATCTTGCCATCTTTTATGCTTTTTAATAATACTCAAATGATGGTTTAAAGTCCCCGATGGACTTTAAAATCAAGATTAAAATTTGTGCCTGTTTGTATTTGTCTTCGTGATTAATGCTCACATGAGAATAATCGTTCTTGTATTCTGCGTCCCTTCAGGACGGTTCCTGCAACGGTCTACAGCACTATGCTGCCCTCGGGCGGGACGTGATAGGCGCGACTTCGGTGAACCTCATGCCATGTGAAATACCTCAGGACGTCTACAGCGGTGTAGCTCAGCAGGTCAGTCGCACTGTGGCACCAGGGGGCAGCAGTGCCAATTAAACAGATGTTTTCAACCTTGTTTATCTTATGTACCACAACAGACCCTTCAGTGGACTCAAGAATCATTGATTTTATGTAGAAATCAAAAATAATGAGCTGTTTTCACAGACTGGGTCACATATTTGTGACCCTGTCTGGACCACAAAACCAGTCATAAGTCACATGGGTATTTTTGTGGGTTTGTATGGGTCAAAACATTTTTAATGCCAAAAATCATTAGGATATTAAGTAAAGATCATGTTCCATGAAGATACTTTTGTACATTTCCCTCTGTAAATATGTAAAAAAAATTATTTATCATTAGCAATATGTGTTGTTAAGTTAAAGGATTAGTTTATTTTCTTAAAAAAAAATTCCAGATAATTTAGTCACCACTATGTCATCCAAACTGTTAATGTCTTTCTTTGTTCAGTCGAGTAGAAATTGTTTTTTGAGGAAAAGATTCCAAGATTTTTCTAATTTTAATGGACTTTAATGGACCCCAACACTTAACAGTGTTAATGCAGTTTAAAATTGCAGTTTCAAAGTAGTCTAACGTTCCCAAACATTGTATAAGTGTCTTATTTAGTGAAACGATTGTCATTTTTGGCAAGAAAAATTTAAAATATGCACTTTTAAAGCACAACTGACAAGCCAGCGCGACCTCACGTAATTGCGTTATGACGTCGAAAGGTCACGTGTTACATATATGAAACGCACATTTGCGGACCATTTTAAACAATAAACTGACACAAAGACATTAATTAGTATCATTCGACATACAACAACGTCGGAACGGTCCTCTTTCTCCACACTTGTAAACACTGGGGCGTAGTTTTGTATACGTACTTCGTGACCTCTTGACGTGACGACGTATTACGTGAGGTCCCACTGGTGCATCACAGGAAGGGAGGAAGACGAGAAGTTGTGGTTTAAAAGTGCATATTTTTTATTTTTCTTGTCAAAAATTACAATTGTTTCGCTAGATAAGACCCTTATGCCTCGTTTGAGATCGTTTTGAAACTGCAATTTTAAACTGCATTAAAACTGTTAAGTGTTGGGGTCCATTAAAGTCCATTAAAATGAGAAAAATCCTGGAATGTTTTCCTCAAAAAACATGATTTCTTCTTGACTGAACAAAGAAAGACATCAACATTTTGGATGACATGGTGGTGAGTAAATTATCTGGATTTTTTTTAAGAAAATGGACTATTCCTTTAAAGGGATAGTTTACCCAAAAATTAAAATTCTGTCAATATTTACTCACCCTCATGTTGTTACAAACCCGTCTAAATTTCTTTGCTCTAATGAAGACGAATGAAGATATTTTGAGGAATGTTTGTAAGCAAACCAATCGCGGACCCCATTTACTTTCATAGTTTACTTTTTTTCCTACTATGGAAGTGAATGGGGTCCACAAACGGTTTGGTTAAAAACATTTGTCAAAATATCTTCCTTTGTGTTGGTGAACTAGTAAATGGTGAACTATCCCTTTAAGGCCTTTATTTGAACAACTTTAAAGACTATTTTCTCAATATTTTTTAATTTTTTTGCACCCTCAGATTCCAGATATTCAAATAGTGTCCTTTTCTAACAAACCGTGCATCAATTATTTAGCTTTCAATTGATGTATAAATCCAAATTTAATGTTCCCTTACGGCTGGTTTTGTGGTCCACGGTCACATATATCATTTTTGGTGATCACACGTAAATACAGGTGTAAACAAGGGTTTGTACTGTAATGGGATTGTAACCACGTTCCGAAGCGAGCCAAAAAAATCCTTTGGTCACAGGAGACGCCTTTGCGATGAGGATTATTTATCAGTCTTCAGTGTATAGTTCTGGGAAGACTGTGTATTTTTAATAGATACCATGACCTAGCTATCGATTTCTCTACATTTGGGAATATAATGTAAGCAAGTAAACACTCATTGCTTTGATCCTAGCACAGTGCTGAAGTTGTAAAGTTGCAAAGTTTGGCCTCATTGTTCTTGAGCCCTTCAGGAGGGCTGTTTCACCGGATAAGCTCTCCAGAGTCCCAGTGAGACCATCAACAACTTCTGCAACTCGTGTGTGATTAATGATGCTGCTCTGTCCTTTCGTGCAAATGAAAGTTCTGTTCATTCATGCCCTTGTGTTCGTGTAGCTCAACTGGTAGGGCGTGGTGGTAGAGCAGCACAAAGGTTGTGGGTTTGATCCCCAGGGAACATGCATACTGATAATGTATACCCCAGTAGATGCTTTGGATGAAAGCATCAGTTAATGTAATGCTTGTAAACCCTGATCTTTTGACTTTGTCTCATAGGTGGAGGAGTTCAGGGTTCGAGATGCAGAGAAGGGTCTGAAGATCGCTCAAGTGCTGGAGGGCTTCATCAGCAGGAAGGTGGTGAAGCAGACGGTGATGACCGTGGTCTATGGCGTCACCCGCTATGGGGGTCGTCTACAAATCGAAAAGCGGCTGAAGGAAATCGATGACTTTCCCAAGGTGAGGCTTCTCACGCTTCAATGAAATTTCCATAGATGTAGTAACAAACTCCAGGTGTTTGAAAGTTGGCTCAGTTTTCAACTTGACATGAACCTTGTCTTGTTTGATGTTTGGATGAAGGTGGTCTGTACTTTTGTTCTTGGTCTGTAACACAGTCTGGTTAGCTTTGACAGTATGAACGCTCTGTACGGTTCTTATGGTGCATTCATAGTGCATTCAGACACATCATGTGCTTTAGCCATATAAAACATCGGATTACATTTTTTTTTCTTATCAAAATTTGAAAGTTATCACAGGATGTGATTTTTGTAGTAGATGTAGTAAATATATACTATTTTTATTAATAAATATGTTATTAATTTAATGTTATGTATATAATTAAAGGATTAGTCCATTTTCTTAAAAAAATCCAGATAATATACTCACCACCATGTCATCCAAAATGTTGATGTCTTTCTTTGTTCAGTCGAGAAGAAATTATGTTTTTTGAGGAAAAGATTCCAGGATTTTTCTCATTTGAATGGACTTTAATGGACCCCAACACTTATTAGTTTTAATGCAGTTTAAAATTGCAGTTTCAAAGGACTCTAAACGATCTCAAACGAGGCATAAGGGTCTTATCTAAACAATTGTCATTTTTGGCAAGAAAAATTAAAAATATGCACTTTGAAACCACAACTTCTCGTCTTCTTCCGGTCCTGTGATACGCCAGCGCGACCTCGCATAATACGTCATCAGGTCAAGAGGTCACGGATGACGTATGCAAAACTACGCCCCAGTGTTTACAAGTGTGGAGAAAGAGGACTGTTCTGACGTTGTTGTATGTTGAATGATACTAATTAAAGTCTTTGTGTCAGTTTATTGTTTAAAATGGTCCACAAATGTGCGTTTCATATATGTTAAACGTTACCTTTCGACGTCATTACGCAATTACGTGAGGTCGCGCTGGTGCGTCACAGCAACGGAGGAAGATGAGAAGTTGTGGTTTAAAAGTAAAAGTTATTTTTCTTGGCAAAAATGACAATCGTTTTGCTAGAAAAGACCCTTATGCCTTGTTTGAGATCGTTTAGAGTCCTTTGAAACTGCAATTTTAAACTGCATTAAAACTAATAAGTGTTGGGGTCCATTAAAGTCCATTAAAATGAGAAAAATCCTGGAATCTTTTCCTCAAAAAATATAATTTCTTCTTGACTGAACAAAGAAAGACATCAACATTTTGGATGACATGGTGGTGAGTAAATCATCTGAATTTTTTTTAAGAAAATGGACTAATCAAAAATGAACCTGAGGATCAAATTAGTGGCCATTCTGACCAGGCCATGATCAAGCTCCCTATTTATTTAATATTAAAGGGACACTCCACTTTTTTTTTAAATAGGGTAATTTTCCAGCTCCCCTGAAGTGAAACATTTGATTTTTACAGTTTTAGAATCCATTCAGCCGATCTCGGGGTCTGGCGGTACCACTTTTAGCATAGCTTAGCATAATCCATTGAGTCTGATTAGACCATTAGCATTGCGCTCAAAAATAACCAAAGAGTTTTGATATTTTTCCTATTTAAAACTTTAAATCTTCTGTAGTTACATTGTATACTAAGAACGACGAAAAATTAAAAGTTGTCATTTTTCTATATGGCTAGGAACTATACTCTCATTCTGATGTAACAATCAAGCTCTTTGCTGCCGTACCATGGCTGCAGCAGGTGCAATGATATTACGTAGCGCCCAAAAATAGTCCCCTTGGTAACTTTTATTTACCCAGGACTATTTTCTGCCACAGGATTATGCTAAAAGTGGCACCGCCAGACCCGGAGATCGGCTGAATGGATTCCAAACCAGTAAAAATCAAATGTTTAACTCTAAGGGAGCTGGAAAATGAGCATATTTTCAAAAAAAGTGGAGTGTTCCTTTAAGTAAATGATGCGTGGCTTTGCAAAATAAACTTTGCATTTTTATGTGGGCAGGATTACATTTCTCAGAAGTAATTTGCTTAAAGATTTTCAGGAAAAAAACAAATGTGTTTTATTTAGACAGGTTTACAATCACAGATTACACTTTTAAGACCCAGGTGACCTCCTCAGGTCACAATTCCATTTAAAAAACCATGTCCTGTTTTCTTCCTTGATTGTTTCTTTTAAAAATACCATCTGTCTGGTGTTTTCCTCGAGATAGATTTAGAGCTAGATTAAAGATTTAGGTAGATTATAAGATCAGAAAGTCAACTTTTTTTTTGGTCCATCATATGGCCTGCTTTGCTTAAGATGTCTCTGCACATGACGACGTGAACTATAAGGATTTAGTTTCCCTGCGCGTGCGTCAGTCTTGATTTCCCAAGTGTGTTCCTCTGTGGGCAACCATAGGAACAAGTGATGCTCCTATCCTTTTTTCCATAGGGATTACAAAAGTGTATTATCACCTGTAGTGTCAAGGGATCTAATCTGCATACATTGCTTGGTAAAGCAAAACCAATGTTGATCATTTGGGATTATTCGTTGTTTTTGAGGTCTTTCTGTTGATGTTTCTATTATTAAACTCTTTATGGGTGACGTAATTGTAGACTCAACCCATGTTGGCTATGGCTGAATGCCGCTGTCATGTCTTTGACAATGTGTCTCTCCGGACTGCAGGTCTTACCCAGAGTCTCATCCTTTTTTCACTTCTGAATTTAAAATCTAAGCATAGTTTCAAAGCTAAATTGTTCCCATGTTTCCATTTGAAATACGGTACTTCTGTCTATCCCTGGGTGATGTCTAGAGGCAGTAATTTGGTAGGAGAGTTCCAAATATATTGATCTTTGTCTGGGTGGTCTTGCAGCTCAATTGGTAGAGCATTGCATTGACAACCCAAAGGAAGGAAGGATGAAATACTGATGAAAATGTGTAGCTTAAATCCACTGTAAAAGTAACACCGTTTTTCAATATTTTACTGTGTTCTTACCTCAACTTAGATGAATGAATACATACCTATCATTTTTCAATGCGTGCACTTTTAATCTTTGTACAGCGCTTCTTAAAGGTGTTAGCATTTAGCCTAGCCCCATTCATTCCTATGGCTCCAAACAATAGTTTTATTTTGTGCCACCATACTTTCTCATGTAGCTACTCAACTAACAGTCTTTAAATAGGGAAAACATGGAAGTGTTTGGTGGCTTCTAAATTCATTCCTGTTTGGAGCCATAGGAATGAATGGGGCTAGGCTAAATGCTAACACATTCACAATGCGCTGCACATAGATTAAAAGTGCACGCATTTAAAAAAGATAGATATGTATTAATTCATCTAAGTTGAGGTAAGAACATAGTAAAATATTGAAAAATGCTGTTGTTTTCCTTTAATGCATAAATGTAAATGTGTTAACGTGAAGATGTCTGTTATCTATCCACAGGAGTACATATGGGATGCTTCACATTACCTGGTGCATCAGGTTTTTAGCAGCCTGAAGGAAATGTTTACTGGGACAAGGGAAATTCAGGTATATAATATCACAATATATACTAATATATGACATAATATATATGAAACTGCTGGTGTTTTCTATGTATTTTTTATGTCAGCCATGTGCCCACCTCGTGAATTATAGCTGCAGGGAACTGAGAAACAAAAATTGCAACAGATCAAGAGCCATCCGTTCATCGTCTCCTGTTGCACCCCCCTGGGACACAACCAGACAGGCAAAGCGAATGTGAAATATCCCCCGCCTCACCTACAGACGCAACCAGCGTCCTATATAGGTCAGGTCCTAGAGAACGAGATAAAGTGACTCGAGTTCAGGCCGTTTATCATTCCAGAAACAACCCCACCCTCTCGGCCGGGCAGGGCATGGTGGTTGCTTTGGGCCCAAGCTGTTGGTGAACAGTCTGATGAATGGATCCACTTCAGGCCCGGCCTGCTTCCAAAAAAACTGGGAAATTTATCTCCCACAAAGCGTTTCCGGAAAACACCGGGGACCTTGCGACTGCGTCTGCCAACCTGCAGAGCCAGCACTGGTGCTGTTGATCAGCAGGCTCTCTGCAACAACTTTCCACCTGTGCATCTGGTTATTTACAAATACCTGTAGCTGAGCTAAAGACTTTTTGGCTGCCATTTTAATGTGTTATTTTTTACACAAAGTTAGCACAGCGGACAAATAACATCTGTTTTTTAATCACGGTTGGGGTTTTCAATTTCGTTTTTAGTATGGTAGATTGGTTCAATCTGTTGTGCAAACTTGGTCCAATGTGTAGTCTAGTGCAGTTTTTAATATATGCAAACTGACTTGGGTTGATGCTGTGTAACTCTTAATCTTCGGTTCTCAGGATTGGCTGACGGAGAGCGCTCGGCTAATAGCAAAGTCTGGGCGAACGGTGGAGTGGGTGACGCCGCTGGGACTTCCTATCGTTCAGCCTTACCACAGAATGAAGAACCAAATGGTAAGTGTCAACAACGAAACATATTTGAAGATTAAGATTCATTCATCACAACTTAAGGCCCTTGTAGTATACAATTTCTTTCCTTTAGACGCTACACTTTACCTTCTAACCAGAATTCAGTAGGGTATCTGTCCTCCCTCCGTCCCTGCTTGCTAAGGGATGTAAGAAAGGTCGGGAGTGAAACGATGGACAAAAATGCGGGGTTTTGCACGCAGACGACCCGTGCTGTTGTCAGATAGCATCAGCCACATAGCTGAGGTGGCACAGCGGTGGTCCATAGCGTGTGGGGAATCCAGTAGAGAGCATCTGGCAAGGCGTCTGTTTCACAGTCATTGAGCATTTGCTGCTGCTGCTGTTGATGGGTGTGGCCTAATACCACATTTTTACCAGATAAATAGATATTTGGTTTTAATAAAACTCGTTTAATAAAAGTTTGAAAAGCGATTTGCTATTGAATTATGATTATGAAATTAAAATTTCATCGTTGTTTGCTCACCCTCATGTCATTTCAATTTTGTTAGCTATTGTTTGGTGAAACACAGCAGGAATCATTTTTGCACTTTGGTTGCCTTTAAAAAGTATTTTTAGACAGTGTCTATCATAAAATTTGTCCAAGTAAGTCAGGCTCTGGATTCATGCAGGCAAGCAAATAAAATGTGGTAAAAAAAATCTTGCAATAAGTTTACTTTTTTCGTAAACACTTCAAAATCAATAAAAATGTTCTTATCCACCGCAAAAAATGACTTTCTTACTTAGTATTTTTGTCTTGTTTTCAGTAGAAATATCTAAAAATTCTTAAATCAAGATGTACTTTCTTGATGAGCAAAATTACCTAAGAAAATATGTCTAGTTTTTAGGCAAAAACTATCAAATTTAAGTGAATTTATGCTTAAAACAAGCAAAATTATCTGCCAATGGGGAGAGAAAATTTCGCATTAATTAAGTGTTTAAGAAAAAAAAGGAAACAATTTTTTTCTCACCCCATTGGCAGATATTGTTGCTTGTTTTAAGTTTAAATTGACTTAAATTGTATATTTTTTGTCTTATTTTCTTTGGTCATTTTCCTCATCAAGAAAAGGCATCATAGTTTAAGAATTTGTAAATGTTTCTACTGAAAACAAAACAAAAATACTAAGTAAGAAAAGCATTTTTGCAGTGTCCCATTGGCAGATTTAAATGTTTTTTTTTTTTTTTTTGCTTGTTTAAAGCTAAAAAGTTTTTTTTTGTCAAAAAACTAGACCTATTTTCTTAGGTTATTTAGCTCATCAAGAAAATACATCTTGTTTTAAGTAGGAATATCTAAATATTCGCAAATCAAGACAAAAATACTAAGTAAAAAAGTCATTTGCATTGTCCCATTGGCAGATTTTTTTGTTGTTGTTGTTTTAAGCAAAAAAGTGTTGTTGTTTTTTTTGTCAAAAAACTAGACCTATTTTCTTAGGTTATTTAGCTCATCAAGAAAATACATCTTGTTTTAAGTATGAATATCTAAACATTCGCAAATCAAGACAAAAATACTAAGTAAGAAAGTCATCTTTGCAGTGTCCATTGGCAGATTTAATTTTTTTTTTATTAAGCAAAAAAGTGTTTTTGTTTTATTTTTGTTTTGTAAAAACTAGACCTATTTTCTTATGTTATTTTGCTCGTCAAGAAAATACATCTTGTTTTAAGTACAAATATCCAAAAAATCTTAAATCAAGACAAAAATACTAAGTAAGAAAGTCATTTTTGCAGTGTCCATTGGCAGATTAAATTTTTTTTTATTAAGCAAAAAAGTGTTTTTGTTTTTTTTGTTTTGTAAAAACTAGACCTATTTTCTTATGTTATTTTGCTCGTCAAGAAAATACATCTTGTTTTAAGTACAAGTATCTAAAAAGTTCTTAAATCAAGGCAAAAATACTAAGTAAGAAAGTCATTTTTGCAGTGTCCCATTGGCAGATTAAATTTTTTTTTAAGCAAAAAAGTGTTTTTGTTTTTTTTTTGTCTAAAAACTAGACCTATTTTCTTATGTTATTTTGCTTATCAAGAAAATACATCTTGTTTTAAGTACAAATATCTAAAAAGTTCTTAAATCAAGACAAAAATACTAAATTAGAAAGTTTTCAAGAAAAAAATTCTTAGTATTTTTGTTTTGTTTTCAGTAAAAATATCAAAATAATCTTAATTTAAATTCTTGATGAGCAAAACGACCCAAGAAAATAAGAATAGTTTTTAAACCAAAAATATCAAATTTCTGTGATTTTGTGCATAAAACAAGAAAATAAAATCTGCCAATGGCGTAAGCAGAAAATCTTGAACATTTTTCTTAAACACTAAATACAAGACAAATTCATTTTTTTGCTTGTTTTATGCACGAAAGCATATTAATTTAATATTTTTTAGATATTTTTACTGAAAACAAAACAAAAATACTAAGACATTTTTTCTTGAAAATCGTTTTTTGCAGTGTAATCAATCAAAAATATGTCAGTTTACTTATTATTATCCTGTAAACAGGAATCATCTGGCTTTGAATTGTTTAGTCCCCAACACAATAACCAAGACCTATCAATGTAGGTCATTACATTTTTATGGTATTTTTTATGGGTCGTTAATCAAAGGCCGGTGCTCCATTTAAAATTCTTCACAGTTTAAGCTCTTTAGCTGTGCAAGAGCTATGAAGGTCTTCTCATCTAACCACATAACGTGATATAACTAATGCTTAGCTCTTATGTTTCAGCTTAATTATCATTAGCTTCTAATTGTAATGGTCCACGTGCTAAATTTAGCATGAAAACATCAGCTTAGCTGAAAATTTATGCCGCGTGACCCTTTGTAGGCAGCTTTTCATATCCAAATCCCGCTACAGTCCCCGATTTCATACTCTACTTCCATGGAGATAAAGATGTATCATAGCAGCTGAAGGTAGTTGATATTGTGATGTATTACATCGACCTGCTCTGTTTCACCTTCCTCAGAATAGTTCCTTGATGTGGGAACAGGCAGCTTGTCGGCATCGCTAGGCATGAATCGCACGCCCCTTTGGGTCAAGGTCAGAGGTCAATGATGTGCAACACCATTTAGAGCATAAACCTCGGTACAGCTAATCTATATTTATTTCGCCCAGTGATGAAGACAACCCTTGCTTAGGCAGTCACACCAGGGGCTTGCGGTTCTCCTGTAAATGTCACGCTGGCGAGATTAATGTAGCACCATTAAGACCTCTATTAATCACCATGGAGCCCCAGCTCTACCTTCACCTGTTTCCCGCACACGGATGAACCGGCACGATGGATCTTAATGATCTGTAATGATGTCACGTAAGGGATTTTTATAGACCTTTTTATATAAACTGTATCTGTTAAGATGTCTTTATTGCAATTTTTGTTCTATTATCATTTTGGGTTATTTATGTCTGGGGGTTCCCAAAGTAGACTGTTGGATTGTGAACGTTGAGGTTTTCAGGTGTTTCTCACAATGTGCAGTTTGATCATGAGCAATCTGGTAGATGAGGAGCAGTAAGCTTAGCAAGGCCAAAAAAAGACGTTCACCCAAATAAGTTTTTCACATAATTTATTGCTTGACGTCCTGTAAACACAAAGCTATACACAAAGTTTTTTTTATAACATTATCCAGCAATTTATTTACATACAGTGGCCCTGTGTGAAAAAGTGTTTGCCCCCTAAACCTAATAACTGGTTGGGCCACCCTTAGCAGCAACAACTGCAATCAAGCGTTTGCAATAACTTGCAAACTTACAGTGCTGTGGAGGAATTTTGACCCACTTATCTTTGCAGAATTGTTGTAATTCAGCCACAATGAAGGTTTTTGAGCATTATTTATAGGATTGAGTTCAGGACTTTGACTAGGCCACTCCAAAGTCTTCATTTTTTTTCTTCAGCCATTCAGAGGTGGACTTGCTGATGTGTTTTGGATCATTGTCCTGCTGCAGAACCCAAGTTCGCTTCAGCTTGAGGTCACAAACAGATGGCCGTACATTGTCCTTCAGGATTTTTTGGTAGACAGCTGAATTCATGGTTCCATTTATCACAGCAAGTCTTCCAGGTCCTGGGGCCTCATTTATCAAGCGTGCGTACGAACAGAAGTGTGCATAAAGTGTGCGTAGGAACAGTTTTACGCAAAGTGTGGAATTTATCAAATTGTACTTATACGTAGAAATGTGTGTAAATATACGCACACCTCGGAGTATGCGTACGCAGAGAATCTAGTGGTAGAATAGCGATACTACACAGGACCGTCCATCCCCAGCGTTAAAAGGACACTTTGCCTATTTATTATCCACCCCAAGGTGTTAAAAATGATTACTGTTAATAAAGTAAATCAGTGTTGAAGTTAATTAATGAAATTAGAGTCTAACCCTATATTAGAAAGCTTCGTCAAATGCTTGACACAGTGGCTTATCTTGCATTATTGGAAGACTTGGCAAATCATCCATTCCGCCAGGAGCGCGTTTTCAGAGATCGCGCCGATGATGCTGGTAATGCGGCTGTCCAAGGAAAGTTCTGTCATTGTCTGTCCTCCTACAGATTTCACGTCGGTGTGCTGTGACGCGTTTTTTTTTTCTTTGGCTGATAATTTAATGTCAAACCACTTTTTTATTTCTAGAAGTGTTCTCATACCCAACGGAATTAAACTCACTGGTAACATGTTCCCATGCAGATTTGTTTTCTTTTGTTAGTCATTCCCCCCGTACTAAGTGAACCAAACAGATGTGTTATTAACCTCATCCACCAGTAACTCAATTTCTGTGTCTGTAAAGTTCCTCTTTTTCACTCTCTTTGCCATTATTGCGATGAGGGGAAAAAGCACAACCACGTGACTTATAACGGGAGGTGTTGTCACCATATATGGTTCATTGGAGGCGTTTCGGAATGCAAATGACCATGAACGTGCACGAGCATGGTGCTTAAGAACAAGTGGGATTTATCATCAAGGATTACTTAATGATGTGCGTACGAACCCCGTGCACACGTTTGATAAATCCCGATTTTTTTTTACTTGGGCACATTCTAAATTTCATTCGTAGGTACAAATATAGAACATTTTCTACGCACTGTTGATAAATGAGGCCCCTGGAGTAGCAAAACATCCCCAGACCGTCACACTACCACCACCATATTTTACTGTTTGTATGATGTTTTTTTCTGAAATGCTGTGTTACTTTTACGCCAGATATAATGGGACACACATCTTTCAAAAAGTTCAACTTTTGTCTCGTCAAGAGTATTTTCCCAAAAGTCTTGGGGATCATCAAGATGTTTTCTGGCAAAACTGAGACAAGCCTTTATGTTCTTTTTGCTCAGCAGCGGTTTTCATCTTGGAGCTCATTTTTGCCCAGTTTATTTCTTATGGTGGAGTCATGAACACTGATCTTAACTGAGGCAAGTGAAGCCTTCAGTTCTTTGGATGTTGTTGTGGGGTCTTTTGTGACCTCGTGGATGAGTTGTCGCTGGTAATAGTTGTTGCTGGTAATTTTGGTCGGACAGCCACTCCTGGGAAGGTTCACCACTGTTCTGGGCTTTCGCCATTTACATGATAATGGCTATTACTGTGGTTTGCTGGAGTCCCAAAGCTTTAGAAATGGCTTTTCTCATTTGTTCCAGAATTTCTTTGGATCTCAACATGATGAGTAGCTTTTGAGGATGTTTTGGTCTAGTTCACTTTGTCAGGCAGGTCCTATTTAAGTGATTTCTTGATTGCGAACAGGTGTGGCAATAATCAGGCCTGGGTATGGCTAGAGAAACTGTGGGGGGGCACTGAGACATGCAGAACCAATGAGATTTTAAGTTATTGACATGTTCCTATATTTAGCTCTTAAATGTGACCCTGGACCACAAAACCTCATAAGGGTCAATTTTTTATATTGAAAACTGAATAAATTAGCTTTTTGAAAATCTAGAATCTGAGGGTGCAAAAATTTAAATATTGAGAAAATCGTCTTTAAAGTTGTCAAAATTAAGTCCTTAGCGACACATATAAATATGTTTTTAAATACTTATGGTAGGAAATGTATAAATATCTTAATGGAACTTAATCCTTATTTAAACCCTAATGATTTTTGACATTAAAAAATGTATTATTTTACCCATATAATGTCTTGTTGGCTATTGCTACAAATACCCGTCCGACTTATGACTGGTTTGTGATCCATGTTCACATTTCTAATTAAATAATACACTCACCTAAAGGATTATTAGGAACACCATACTTATACTGTGTTTGACCCCCTTTCGCCTTCAGAACTGCCTTGATTCTACATGGCATTGATTCAACAAGGTGCTGAAAGCATTCTTTAGAAACGTTGGCCCATATTGATAGGAAAGCATCTTGCAGTTGATGGAGATTTGTGGGATGCACATCCAGGGCACGAAGCTCCCATTCCACCACATCCCAAAAGATGCTCTATTGGGTTGAGATCTGGTGACTGTGGGGGCCATTTTTGTACAGTGAACTCATTGTCATGTTCAAGAAACCAATGTGAAATGATTTGAGCTTTGTGACATGGTGCATTATCCTGCTGGAAGTAGCCATCAGAGGATGGGTACATGGTGGTCATAAAGGAACGGACATGGTCAGAAACAATGCTCAGGTAGGCTGTGGCATTTAAAGATGCCCAATTGGCACTAAGGGGCCTAAATTGTGCCAAGAAAACATCCCCCACACCTTTACACCACCACCAGCAGCCTGCACAGTGGTAACAAGGCATGATGGATTCATGTTCTCATTCTGTTTATGTCAAATTCTGACAGAAATCGAGACTCATCAGACCAGGCAACATTTTTCAAGTCTTCAACTGTCCATTTTTGGTGAGCTTGTGCAAATTGTAGCCTCTTTTTCCTATTGATAGTGGAGATGAGTGGTACCCGGTGGGGTCTTCTGCTGTTGTAGCCCATCCACCTCAAGGTTGTGCGTGTTATGGCTAGCATCAGCAAGGCATTTTCGCCCACAGGACTGCCGCATACTGGATATTTTTCCCTTTTCACACCATTCTTTGTAAACCCTAGAAATGGTTGTGCGTGAAAATCCCAGTAACTGAGCAGATTGTGAAATACTTAGACCGGATCATCTGGCACCAACAACCATGCCAGGCTCAAAATTGCTTAAATCACCTTTCTTTCCCATTCTGACATTCAGTTTGGAGTTCAGGAGATTGTCTTGACCAGGACCACACCCATAAATGCATTGAAGCAACTGCCATGTGATTGGTTGATTGGCTAATTGCATTAATGAGAAATTGAACAGGTGTTCCTAATAATCCTTTAGGTGAGTGTATCATGTTTCACTTGGAAATACGTTGCATTCCAAAAGTGAATTGGTTGTGAATACCGTTAAATCTGTCTTCAAGGTGTTCCCCATTACGATCTGATGTTTTTCAAGAAAAGTCCTGTTGTCTTTTTATCTTTTTTGTAATGCAATTTTACACAATGCTTACCCAGATTCAATCATCTCAAAGTCATATAAACCCGCATAACCTCTCAAGTTTCCTTCTGACGCAAATCCAAATCAGTATTAATCTCATCCCCCTACTTCAAATGTAATAAAGCCGGCGTTTTATCACGCCGCACCGATGCAACTCCTCAATCGAGGTCACGTCTCTGTGATTTCATCTCGTCCAACCCACCATTGATCTTTCTTTACATGGGAAATGGCATATTAATTAGATGCCGAGGAAATGGGAGCGCGACACAGTCGTAACAAAGTCAAATAAATAAACTGGGGTATATTTATTCACTCACCGTGGTCTCTTGATAGGAGCAAAGGAAATTGCACTTGGGAAGGAACCAGACTGTGGATATGCATCGGTTACGCTAACTAATGTCATTGTTTACCGCTAATCACTTTAGGGGTCACTTTTGGATGCCGAAATGTTTCTTTCACAGGCCATACATCATTCAGAGATAACATGGGTCTGTTCATACCGTAAGGACGACGGCCGGCGGGGGTGAAAGCCGTGGGGAATGGTGGCGCCTGTGCTTTGGTGGACAAACGCTCGAGGTGCCCTTGAAAAGAGTTAATGTTATTTCGCTCAGGGGTTCTGCGGTAGGCCCTGTTTACAGTTTGATCCCTGAAGTATATAAAGCCCTGCTGAAATTAAGTGCTAATGCTCTTATGATCCAAAATGTTACTTTTTGACACCCACATCATGTTAATTGGCTGAGGCTGACGTTTTGTCTGGACTGAAAGATAGATCAAAAGCTGGGTGCTTTAGCATGCACGCTGCGCGATAATGATTTTGGGAAGATAGGGCCCTGGCCTTCACTGCGATACATGATGAATCATCCATTTTAATTGATCTTGTAGTAAAACATGCTCTTGTTTTTGTAAAAAGATTGAAAACTGCAATGCATGCTTGCCTTGAAACTTTTCCTACAGTAGTTAATTTACGTTGCTGTCAAGATGGTTTTGATAAGGCTTTACTGTATACTGCGAATTTATTTTACATTTCATTTATGCATTTGGCAGATGCCTTTATCCAGTGCATTCAAGTCATACATTTTTATTAGTATGTGTTTACCAGAAATCGAACCCACAGCCTTTGCTTTGCTAATGCACTACCAATGAGTTACAGAAAGGAGCTACAAGTTTATGCAAGTTTGCTGGTCGTATTTTAGTTCAGGATTAAAGGGCACTACAGAATAAGTGAGGAACATACTGTCCCGCTTTTCCAAAGTGTGTCCTGATCAAGAGAAGGGTGTACACAGAACCAGGAATTATCACATTATAGATAGGAATCCCTTCTTCGCTACCCGGGCATCACACCCCCTTTAATGTGAGTTTTAGTTACTCAGTGCAAACAAAAAGAAACAGATCAGGAGTATATAACACAGATCACAGATAATTTTAGTTTTTGATGTCGATTGGTTAATAACTTACTTGATTGGTTACTTTGGTTTATACCTAGCAGCTGTATTAGACTGTATCTTTACAATTACTTTACAAATATATTTACTTTTTAAAGGCGGAGTCCATGATGTTTGAAAGCCAATGTTGATATTTGAAATCACCTAAACAAACACGCCCCTGCCCCAATAGAATCTGGACCTTCTGTTGATAGACCCGCCCCACACATACGCAACCCGGCATTTGATTTGATTTGATTGGCTATAAGTGTGTTTTGGTAGTCGGCCCGTCTCCTTTTCCAAACCGTTTTTCAAACATCGTGGACTCCGCCTTTAAAAGGATTGTTTAAAATTACTTTGTATTGCTGAACAAAATATTTTGAAAAAAAGTTTGTAACAAAGCAGATCTGGGGCACCATTGACTTCAATAGTAGGAAAAAATAATACTATGGAAGTTAATGGTGCCCCAGATTTTTTTATTAATTACTTTTTTTAGGCAATTTTTTGGGCCAAAAAGTAAATAATAAAAAATCTGCGGCTAATACAGCTGCTAGGTATAAACCAAAGTAACCAATCAAGTAAGTTAATAACCAATCGACATTAACAACTAAAATTATCGGTGATCTGTGTTATATACTCCTGGGGCCGTATTCACAAAGAATTTTAAGGCTAAAAGTAGCTCCTAACTGGCGAATTTAGGAGCAACTCCTAAAAATAATGGGCGTGTCACTCCTAAATTTAGGACTCCTAATTTTTTTCACTAAGAGTAATTCACAAAGCATTTTAGCCCTAAAAGTAGCACCTAAGTCTGGGACAGCTTAAAAGAAGTCGAGAGGACTCCTAACTCACTAAGACCTATTCACAAAAGATCTTAAAATGTCTTAGGTGCTGATCCTCCTTAACATGGACAGTTTCACCAACTCAAAAGCATTGCACATAGGCTACTTAAAAGCACACTTTAATGTAATCATATTGTTTATAACATTTGTTTCATAATTCATTACATTCATGACAAGCAGGAAGTTTTTTAGAATTACATGAAACAATAATGATATTAAATATTAAATATTATAGGCATACCTGTTGCCATGCTAGTCTGTTTAAAGGCTGCAATCTCAACCCTCTACTGCGATTGTAATGCATATACCACCGCCTCTCGCATCCGTCCGGGGTCCGCGACATAAGCGGGAATGCTGCATTGATCTGCAACAAATCCTCTCCCCAGTGATGCGCGGGTTGATCCGAAATGAGCGGATGCATGCGGCACCCGCGGTCACGAGTCATCCAAAAATATTTTTTATGATATTCGGGTCGCGTTCGGTCGGGTCGTTTGAAATAAAGATGGCAATTAACTATTAAACAATTACTACTTGCAAAAAAAATGCTGGCCAGGGAGCGGGTCGGGTACACTATTTATTTTTTATTTTTTGCGGTCCGAGTTGCGAGCGGGTTAGTTGAAAACGTTGGTCGGGTGCCAGTTGTTTTGTACATTGACCCGCGCATCACTTTCTCGCATGTCTCACGCTTAGTTTTGCTTGATATCTCAGTGCCGAATTTCCCTTTTATTACGTTTCTTTTGTCCAGCACCAACTGGGCCAGTAGCAGTAACTGATCCTGCATCCATTTGGGCTTTCTTTTTCGTTTTGGCGAGTTCCACCATCATTTATTTATTACATTAGGCAGGCTTCTTTAATATGGGCAACATTTCCTTGCTTTAAGTAGTCTATTTAGGCTAATAGGATGTACATTAATCAAGCAAGTGTTCATGTAATGTCGTTTTATTATTAGGCAATTGGCGGTTTTCATTTGTATTAGGCTTGATTTAATTTAATTTAATTCACGACTTTTCTTTTATATGTGCATTTCGATGGCATTACTATAATTATTATTTTGTATAGGACACAGACATATTTCGATATTGTAATTCCATGATTTGGTGCGTCTGTGTTATGTTCCGCATGACAGCCCTGTCATCTAACAACCAATCACCGTGGTCATTGCGAGGCAGCTCGTGCATGAGAATTGACGTCATCCGTAGCAACGAAGACTCACTCTTAGTTTAGGAGTTATCATTTTTCCTTACTAAAAGTAGGTCTGAAAGGCGTTGTGAATAACTTTTAAGAGAAAACTCCTAGCTAAAATCTTTTAGTGCGATTTAGGAGTACTCTTAGTGATAAGATAAAATGCTTTGTGAATACGGCCCCTGATTTGTTTCTTTTGGTTGCACTGAGTAACTAAAACTCACATTAAAGGGGGGGCGAACCTCGAGACCAAAGCGAGCTGTCCTGCTACGTTGGCGTGATGCTATGGAAGTGAATGGTGCCCCAGATTTTTTTTTTCTTATTTACTTTTTTTGTTATTTTTTGGGCCAATACCATGGAAGTGAATGGTGCCCCAGATTTTTTTATTATTAACTTTTTTTAGTTAATTTTTTGGGTCAAAAAGTAAATAATAAAAAAAATCTGGGGCAACATTCACTTCCATAGTATTGGCCCAAAAAAAGTAAATTATAAAAAAAAATCTGGGGCACCATTCACTTCCATAGTATTATTTTTTGGCCCTTTTATTGATAGACAGTAAGTAATTGAGAGGCGACAGGAAATTACAGGGTGGAGAGAGAGGTATAGGAACGGCAAAGGACCTCTAGCCGGGACTCGCACTCGAGTCGCCAGAAGTGTGTTTGCACCATATATCGGAGCACTGTCCACTACACCATCGCCTCCGACATTATGAACATTTTTAAAAAGTACCCTTTCAAAAAGTACAGCTTTGCATCTAAGGATTTCATTTTAGTACCTCAGAGGTACATACTGGGACCAAAGAAAGCTTAGTAGTACCTCAAAAATACATATTAGTATTTCAAAGGTACATATTGGTACTAAATGTTTACATATCTGTACCTAATGGTCCATTCAATTACCTTCTTAAAGGGTGCTTCCCCACTGACAGCTAGGGTACATATGTTGACTTTTTTCAAACACTGTAGGTCTTTAAGGTACGGTAATCTATCCAAAATTGTATTCTGTTTTGTATTTCTGTAAAGGTATCAAACAAAAACTTAGAGTACAGCCCCAGTGACAAAAAAAGGTACAGTTTTGTACCTTTATTTCTGACAGTGAAGGGTGCTGCCCCACTGACAACTAGGGTACATATTCTGACTTTTTTCTAACAATGTAGGTCCTTAAGGTACGGTAATCTACCCAAACTGTATTCTGTTTTTTATATCTGTAAAGGTACCAAACAGAAACTTAGGGTACAGCCCCAGTGACAGAAAAGGTACAGTTTTGTACCTTTATTTCTTACAGTGTAGAACAAAAAAGTTCATAAAGTTTTGGAACAACATGAGTGTGCGTAAATGATGAATTTTCATTAAACTATCCCTTTAACGTAAGGGAGGTGGTGCTGCTGAGCTTTGCCTTCATATCTTTCTCTGCCGTCAACTTTTTTTTTAAAACTCATGTGAATTTTGTTGTTAATGAGCTTTAATAGTCATAAATCTTTGTAATTGAAAGGCCCCGTCTGGTTTCACCCTACACCGTTCCAAAAATCCAGGTTGCACAAATAAACCCAAAGGTTCACAACCATAGGTCAGCATAGATGTAAGTTTTTTCGAACTTAGAAAATTTCTCATATATTCAGCAGTCCTGGTGTAAATTTGGTTTATAGTGATAGCAAATATCCAAAATTGATGCTGACTGACGTAGTCCCAGTATGCTTTTGTGCTCAGTGACCCAATTTTGGATGTGATGCACTCAGGTCACAGCGACCCCTGTGGTTTGTCGATGAAATCTTATATCTCACCTTCTCAATCATCACTTTTTTTGTTGTTTCACTTTTCTAATTCAAAAGTGAATGAAGCTCCAAGGTCTCTGACAGCTCCTGTACTAAGAGAAGTCATTCGTCTTTCTTACGATTATGTGCCAAAAGTAGCAGCTAGTGTGGGTTTATGGGAAAATCTTATTTGTTTGTTTGCTGACTTTGTGCACAGCACTCTGATCATTTTCTGTTTGGAAGTCTCCTTCTCAAATTCCTGTCCAATGTCTTTGAGGAAGATCAATAGGAAATTCAAGGGCGCATTTAGAAAGAGAGGAGACTGACATTTGTATGCTTCAGTTCATACTAGAGGTCAAAGTAGGTTTGTTGTATTTAACCCAGTTCAGTTTTATCAGCATTGTAACTGATACAGTAATTCTTTGCTTATTTCATAGCGTAAAACTCTCATCTCCATTGTTTTCCACAGCTCAAGAGCACCATGCAGAATCTGAACATCCACATCGGCCATGATGCCAATGAGTAAGTCTTTCCATCACACCATTGATGCTGCCCTGAACTCTCTCCATATTTTAATGGACTCCTGTTAATGTGTTGGGTTTCAACATTCATTATAAAGGACAAAATAGGGCACTTGCTTTGCAGGTTTTGTTCAGTTTCTTTAAAGTCCCCTTGTAGGCATTAATTTTATACCTTAAAGAGGTAGTTCACCCAAAAATGAAAGTTTTGTCATCATTTACTTACCCTCATGTTGTTTCAAACATGTACACATTTTTTGTTTTGCACAGAATGTTTGCAACCAAGCAGATCCTGGGGCACCAGTGACTTTCATAGTACTTTCTATATAAATGGTTATTTATTTCTGAATGATGCGTATTTGAGCGATTATTATTATTTATGCGTGATTTCTTTTGCTTTTATTTTGTATCTCTTCTGACTGAGTGGCACAGCTGTCAATCTGAGTGAGCCGGTGCCACCCTGGCCCTTATGTAGCCTCGCCAATGCGTGCCCCATATCTTTTTGGTTATTAACTTTTGGTTCAGCAAAACAAAGACATTTATAGAGGTTTGAAAGAACTTGAGGGTTAGAAAACAATGACAGACTTCAAATTTTTCTGTGAACTATTCTTTTAAAAGGGACATTTCACAATACTTTTTTAAGATGTCAAATAAATGTTTGGTGTCCCCAGAGTACATATGTGAAGTTCTAGCTCAAGATATCATATAGATAATTTATTATAGCATGTTAAAATTGCCACTTTGTAAGTGTGAGCAAAAATGTGCTGTTTTTGGGTGTGTCCTTTAACATGCAAATGAGCTGATCTTTGCACTAAAGATTTATGACATCACAAGGGGAGGCAAATTTCAAGACCTTTTTACATGCTTGCAGAGAATAGTTTACCAAAACTAAGTTACTGGGTTGATCTTTTTCACATTTTCTAGGTTTATACAAGCACTGGGGACCCAATTATTGCACTTAAACATGGAAAAGTCAGATTTTCCATCAAAACATTTTACTTGCAAAAGTAATTAGTTTATGCCTAATAATAGCTTGCATGCAACTCTATACCACTGCTTCATTTACTGTACATGTATTCATGAATATGCAAATTACTCCCCACCTCCATTTGATCACACCAGATCGGACAAACTAATCTATTTAGTCAAAAACATTGCTCCACAGGTGGACTTATATTTTCATAAAAGTGCCAGTTCAAAAAAATATTTGTTTTTCAAATCGTGATTAAAAGGGTCCTATTTTTAATAGAAAGGGAATTAGATTCACGTAGTTTTGACTTAAACAGCATCCTTTGTCATACTGGTATAGCGAAACATTATAATACTATAATTCAGTGAAAAACAAGTCGAAGCCATACATCAGGCTAATTATGTTTTCTGGTCTTAAGGGATCTGAAGAGCTCGTGTATCATTGCAACAAACCCCACAGAGTCCGAACCATTATACAGTCCAGAATTGATGTCTGTTAAAAATGTTAAGTGTTAGGTTTATAGACTGGATATATAGTCTTTTCACGAAAATATAGGGGCAGTTTCCCGGACTGGGTTTAGATTAATCCAGGACTAGGCCTTAGTTATATTAGGACAATTAAGTCATTTTTATAAACAACCCCCTGTGTCCATCTTGAGACAAAACAATGGCACTGATATATGATAAGATATGTCACTGCAAGATGTTTTTAAATTAAGGCACCTCAAACTTGCATTTTAGCCTGGGACTATGAAATAAGCACTGTCTGGAAAACGTTTTGTCCAAGTTAATTGAGGTTTATTATTTAATATTTAACAACAATACCACCCCCTTAACTTGACTCATATCAGTGTGCAGAATTCACATAGTTTGACTTGTTTTAAAAGGGAACGCTTAAATGGCAAACGCTCTGGTGCCATCAGTAGCTGGGCAGCATTCATTATAATATATGGAAGACCCCGGAGACTATGACACAAGCAGAAAGACCCTCACATGAGACGAGTGGCATTTCGTGTTGAAATGTCACCGCAGCACATTCTCTATGTCATTTATTGAATGGAGGTCTACACCGCATGAACAATGAATTAACATCAGCTGTGGTTTTATAATTCTGTAAACACATGTTTGCATCAGAGACCGAGTATGAATTTGTGTATTTGAGTTAGAGTTTACATGCATTGGCATAAGCTATAGTTTTCGATTCATTGTTATTACATGGAAAGTATGACCGGAAAGTACTTTGCAAAGAAGAAAGTCACATGGGTTTTGAAAACCATAATGGTGCATTCACATCAGCCACGGTAGAGGTGGCAAAAACGCTTGAACATTTGAGTTTACATTAGCACGTGAAAGCCGTGCGTGAAAGTCTAGTAATTCGCGCCATGGGCTTCTGCGACTCCACTGAGACTCCGCTCGCTTCCTGTAATCACGTCACTACTACAGCAAGGTCCTGATTGGTTAACGTGGTGCAGAAATCTGCCGAAGTTCAGATTTGTCAATGTGCGCGTTTCCCGCGGCAACGCTCATTTCTCGCGAATAGCTAATCATGTCTTTGCATTGACTTAACATGTAAATCACTCGTTCTTGCCACCTCTACCTCGTCTGGTGTGAACCCTGCATTAGGGTGAATAAATGATGACAGAATTTTCATTTTTTGCTGAATTATGCTACGTACACACCGAACACCGCATTGCGTTACTCGCTTTAGATTATTTGCGGGATTTTATTTCATGTCATGCAAATTTTTTGCTCGAGTTGAATATTTTCAACTTGGTCGAAGATGTGTTTGAGGCGAATAGCGCATGTTTTTGTGGCAAACGCGCCGCCCATATCGCGTCATTTGCATTGCCCGCTCTAGATTACTCGCGAGATTAAATTTTGTGTGATGCAAATTTTTCGCACAAGTTGAATATTTTCAACTTAATCGAAGAGGTGTTTGAGGCGAATAGCGCATGTTTTTGCGGCAAATACTTCCCCCATATTGCGCCATTCACATCACCCCGCTCTAGATTACTCGCGGGATTTAATTTTGTGTCGTGAATTTTTTCAATCGAGTTGAATAATTTCAACTTGGTCAAAGACGCGTTTGAGGCGAATAGCGCGTGTTTTTACTGCAAATGCCCCACCCATATCGCGTCATTCGCATCACCCTGCTCTAGATTACTCGCGGGATTTAATGTCGTGTAATGCGAATTTTTCGCTCAAGTTGAATATTTTGAGGCGAATAGCGTGAATAGAGTTGTATATTTTCAACTTGGTCGAAGATGCGTTTGAGGCGAATATTGTGTTAATTTCGTGTAATTTGAATTTTTGCTCAAGTTGAATATTTTGAGGCGAATAGCGTGAATAGAGTTGTATATTTTCAACTTGGTCGAAGATGCGTTTGAGGCGAATAGCGTGTTAATTTTGTGTAATGCAAATTTTTGCTCAAGTTGAATATTTTGAGGCGAATAGCGCGAATAGAGTTGTATATTTTCAACTTGGACGAAGATACGTTTGAGGCGAATATCGTGTGTTTTTGTGGCAAATGTGCCGCCCAAATCATGTCATTCACATCACCCCGCTCTAGATTACTCGTGGGATTTAATTTTGTGTCATGTGAATTTTTTCAATCAAGTTTTAGGCGAATAGGGCGTGTTTTTGCGGCAAATGCCCCGCCCATATCGCGTCATTCGCATCACCCTGCTCTTGATTACTCGTGGGATTAAATTTCGTGTAATGCGTTTGAAGCGAATAGCGAGTGTTTTCGCGGCAAACATGCCGCCCATACTGATTGACTTCGGATGTAATCTTCTCGCACAAATCGTTGAACTCGAGTCAATTGGTGTGAACCCACAGTTATTCATTTGAGCATCATTGGCCATTCAATTCAAAGGCTGTCTGTCAAGTAATGTCCACCACCATTATATGTTCACAAGAATTGAATCAAACTGTTCTGTACTTCCAGTTGAAACAACAAACGCTCAGTCCGTTCACAAGAATCTGGTGTACTTTTTAGTTGTCCTTTAACAGCTTACGTCTCTAATACCACACCTTAGAAATATCCACCAAGCCTCCCCTGCCTGCGTTAGATGGAAGCTATATCCGTAACCTTCCCCCAGAAGCTGCGAGGACACGATTACAAACCACTTACAATGGGCCTCGCTTTCGTGCACTCATACTTCCCCTATCGCTACCTCTGATAGACGTTCCCAGCAGAACTGGCTATGACAGGAATCACATTAGCAGAAGCTCGGGTGCCGAAAGGGATCCCCGGCACCACCCGCCCCAGACGGCCTCGCCGGCCAAAAGTGCTCACAGCTAGACCGATAGCCGCCCCTGCAATCGTTCATCTCTCGGAGGCTTTGAGAAATAACAGAGAGCCTGCAGAGAACAGACACAACCATATGGTTTTACTCGAAACATAGCTGTCCTCCTGTCAAAGCTCTAAAGTAATACTTTATTACAATATACCAGCCTTCAGATGTCAGATGTGCTTTGAGGTGATATAAAAAAATGATATAAAAGAAGTTACATGATTTCCCAGAGGACTTTCACGGGAAGGATGCAGATGAAATGGTAACCAATATAAAGTGAAGCCCAGTTTAACATCCATGCATAGACATAAACCATGCACTCGAGGAGTCAGATGTCCCTCAAGTGCTCTAATGAAAGTCTGAATAGACTCTTATTAGCAAGAAGACCTGAATAAATGCTGAAATTAACGGGTAACGGCACTCCTCTTGCAGCATTGACCTAAAGTCATCTCTAAAACCAAATTTATTTATTTATTTAAGGCGCATTATGAAGCAGCTGTAGATATATTCATTTAAATTTACATGGATGTATTTGGCAGATGCTTTTATCCAAAGTGACAAAGTATAGAATATTCAGGGTAAACATTTTGTCAGTATGTGTGTTCTCTGGGAATCAAACCCATTACTTTTGCACTTCTAATGCAATGCTCGACATGTCTCTGGGGAGCAAAACTGACCTCTGGATTTGTGCTGGTGCATCCGAAGCACATCCCAAATAATTAACTCCATCCAGTGTCCATTCATCTCACCTCCCTGAGGAGTGAGAAACTGGTCTGGACGGACCCTGATGCCTTAATGAGTTTGTGCCTTATTGGCTCTGTATTAGCATTTGAAAGACTTCCTACTGACATTATTTACATTTTACAGGTTTTGGGTTTGGGGGCCACAACCTCCATTGTTTGTAGACCTTAAAACCATGCGAATGCCTAACCATGTAACTTCTTATAGCCTTATAATGCCCAAACAAGCATCAGCAGTTGTTTTTAATATTACATTTTTATAACTCTTAGTGGTTTGGGAATCACCTTGTTTTTAGGAGTTTGTTTATATATATATATAGGACAGTGTAATGTAATGGCTTGAGCCAGAATAAGCACGCACATTACTCTCAGACTCTCAAGCAGGTGCCTTACTTCTATATGTGTCTGTGTCCTGGACGATAATTAGGACTGACCTACCTGTTCAGTGATGTATGTCCTCTGGTGCTACAGGTGTTGGTATAGCCTGTTGAGGACACCGTGACAGTGGCATTAATTACCCAAGTGTGCATGTGTGAGATTGAGAGAAAATGAGACTAACGCCAAGTCTTTTTTCTTGTACCTTATTTAGGAAACCAGACAGCATGAAGCAGAAAAACGCCTTCCCTCCTAATTTCATCCACTCCCTGGACTCCACTCACATGATGCTGACTTCACTGCATTGTTATAGGTGATGAGACAACTGTTGTTTTACAACACATACTCAAAAAGACTTGCTGTGTATTAATAATGAATTAAAGGGATAGTGCACCCTGAAATTTTGTCATTTACTCGTAATGACTTAAAGGGATAGTACACATTGAAATTCTGTCATGAACTCGTCATAAATTAAAGGGGTAGCGCACCTTGAAATTTCGTCATGTTCCCGTAACGAATTAAAGGGATAGCACACCTCGAAGTCCGTCATGTACTCGTCATTAATTAAAGTGATAGCGCACATTGAAATTCCGTCATGAACTCGTCATAAATTAAAGGGGTAGCGCACCTCGAAAATTTCGTCATGTACTCGTAACGAATTAAAAGGATAGCGCACATTGAAATTCCGTCATAAACTCATCATAAATTAAAGGGGTAGCGCACCTCGAAGATCCGTCATGTACTCATCATGAATTAAAGGAGTAGCGCACCTCGAAATTTCGTCATGTACTCATAATGATTTAAAGAGGTAGCCCCCCTCAAAATTCCATCATGTGCTCTTAATGAATTAAAGAAGTAGCGCAGCTCAAAATTCTGCCATGTACTTGTCATGTGCTCGTAATGAATTAAAGGGATTGCGCCCCTTGAAATTCCGTCATGTACTCGTCATGAATTAAAGGGGGTAGCGCCCCTCGAAATTCTGTCATGTGCTCGTAACGAATTAAAGGGATAGCGCACATTGAAATTCCGTCGTGAAATTGTCATAAATTAAAGGGGTAGCGCCCCTCGAAATTCTGTCATGTGCTCGTAACGAATTAAAGGGATAGCGCACATTGAAATTCCGTCGTGAAATTGTCATAAATTAAAGGGGTAGCGCACCTCGAAATTACGTCATGTACTCGTAACGAATTAAAGGGATAGCGCACCTCAAAATTCCGTCATGTACTTGTAACGAATTAACAGGATAGCAAGCATTGAAATTCTACATGAACTCGTCATAAATTAAAGGGGTAGCGCACCTCAAAGTTCCGTCCTGTACTCGTAACTAATTAAATTGATAGTGCACATTGAAATTCCGTCATAAATTAAAGGGGTAGCGCACCTCGAAGATCCGTCATGTACTCATAACGAATTAAAGGGATAGTGCACCTCGAAAGTCTGTCATGTACTTGTCATGAATAAAAGGAGTAGCACACCATCGAAATTCCGTCATGTACTCATAATGACTTAAAGAGGTAGCTCACCTCAAAATTCCATCATGTGCTCGTAATGACTTAAAGAGGTAGCGCACCTCAAAATTCTGTCATGTACTTGTCATATGCCTGTAGCGAATTAAATGGATTGCGCACCTCGAAAGTCCGTCATGTACTCGTCGTGAATTAAAGGAGTAGCAAACCTCGAACTTCGGTCATGTGCTCGTAATGACTTAAAGAGGTAGCGCACCTCGAAATTCTGTCATGTACTCGTAACGAATTAAAGGGATAGCGCACCTCGAAAGTCTGTCACGTACTAGTCATGCACTTGTTACGAATTAAAGGGGTAGCGCACCTCGAAATTCCGTCATGTACTCGTAACGAATTAAAGGGATAGTGCACATTGAAATTCTGTCATGTACTCATCATAAATTTAAGGGGTAGTGCACCTCGAAATTCCGTCATGTACTCGTAACGAGGTAGCTGATATTAAAATTCCGTCATGAACTTGTCATGAATTGAAGTGGTAGTGCACCTTGAAATTCCGTCATGTACGCGTAAAGACTTAAAGGGGTAGCGCACCTCGAAATTCCGTCACATACTCGTAACGAATTAAAGGGATAGCACACCTCAAAATTCCGTCATGTACTCGTAATAACTTAAAGGGGTAGCGCACCTCAAAATTCTGTCATGTACTCGTCATGAATTAAAGGGGTAGCCCACCTTGAAATTCCATCATGCACTCGTAACAAATTAAAGGGGTAGCGCACCTCGAAATGCCGTCACGTACTCGTAACAAATTAAAGGGGTAGCGCACCTTGAAATGCCGTCACGTACTCGTAACAAATGAACTCTTTCGCTGCCATTGATGAGATAACTCGTCAATTGAGAGAAAACGCTTCCCTGCCAATGACAAGAATTCCCGGCTTTCACAATACCGCTATTATGCACCAGGTGGCACACTTCCGCAACTTATACAACCCGGAAGTAGCGCCTCATGTGAAAAAGAAAGAACTCCTTGTATGTTTTAAAGATCTGATGTCTATCAAAAGTCCTTCACAAAAATTTAATTATCTCAGCTTTTTGTTTAACATTTTGTGTTTTTGAAGAAACCTACCCATATTTGAGAGTTGATAAAAAGAGAACTAATGAAGGTAGGATGAAACGGGTTTTTTGTTTGAAAGCAGAGGGTCTGTTCTTTCCTTTTATATATTGTTTGTTTATATATTTAAAGAAAAACATAATGAATGAAAACTCATAATGAATTAAAGGTATAGTTCACCCCAAAAGTTTGTCATTTACGCAATCTTTGTCTAAACCTGTATGACTTTTCTTTCTTCTGTAAAACAAAGTAGAATGTTTATAATATCTAAACTTTGTTTCTGCCTAACAATAAAAATAAAGGGGGACACAGGAAAAATGATTTATTGGGGCTTTAAGTCATCTTCCTGAGATGTTTTTTTTTTTTAAATGTTAGGTGCAAGTTCTCTCAATTTTCTTTAACCCATCACTGTCTTTGTGTTACAGGGCTGGTCTCACGTTTGTATCCGTTCATGACTGTTATTGGACCCACGCTCTAACTGTGGACATTATGAATAAGGTGTGTAAGAATGACAGCATTTATTTCAGGATATGTTTTCAGTGAATATTCTTTCAACAGCTTCGGTTGAGCGATCCAACCCCGTCAGATTAACTGCCAGATGTTAGCATGCAGGGTCCACCATATGTTTAATAACTAGCCCTGTCAGTGCAGGTTATTTCGGTATTGAATGGCCTAACCTCTGATCCAGTCTACTGAAGCAGTTATTGGACCGTTGCCATCAAACAGACTTGTCTTTATTAAAACTTTTTTTTTTACGGTGTTCATAATTAAACAAATTTGTAATTTTGGAAATTTCACATTGCGTACTGTAATTATAGTTTTAGTGTATACTGTTAAAATCAGTATGAAATCAAAACTTACCCTGTGTCTAAATACATGCTTTTGGGTTTATGTGAACTATTCATCAAGGTACCTTATTTATTTGATCAAAAAACAGCATATTCCCAAACCACACTGTTGTTTTCTCTTTTTCATTTTTTTTTATCTTTTACTGCCCTTTCTGCTTCTGTGAGTGGTATATTGTCTGCAAGTATTTTACTAACATGCTTTATAGCCACAGACCCTTTCTAAAATGGGACAGTTTAAAAAAGAGAGGGCTGAAACTCTGAAAGGAGATGCGAGACTGAGATAAAATTCAAGTATGCATAATGATTCTCGAGTGCCCTTTGTCATCCTCAGGTGTGTCGTGAGCAGTTTGTGGCTCTGCATAGTGAACCCATATTAGACGAACTGTCCAAATTTCTTGTGCAGAAGTATTGCAGCAGGCCTCCGTAAGTCCCTTTGCACATCTGCGCCTTTATTTGCTAAAACACAGTGTATATAGATACTGCACTGCAGTTGTTAGAAAAAGGGAAAGTTGTGATGATGAAAATACTTTATACACCATGGTCCCATATATGGTGCCCATCAGGCCAGTTCATCCATAAAAAAATTAACAAAAGTATTGTGAAGAAGTGCATATGTACATAACAGCATACCGTACGTTGCAGTAAAATACAATGCGTTTTCCTAACGTAGCATACCATGTGTTGCCGTAACATAGAGTACAATGCGTTGATGTAACGTATTGTACCATGCACAGCCGTAACGTAGCATACCATCTGTTGCCGTGACATAGCATAGCGTACCATGCGCTGCCGTAACGTAGCATACCATGCATTTCCCTAACATAGTGTTGACGTAACAACCATGTGTTGCCCAAACGTAGCATACCATGTGTTGCCGTAACATAGCGTACAATGCGTTGACATAACGTACCATGCGCTGCCGTAACGTAGCATACCATGCTTTTCACTTACGTAGCATACCATGTGCTGCCGTAACATAGCGTACAATGCGTTGGCTTAACATACAATACGCTGCCGTAACGAAGTGTACCATGCGTTTCTCTAACGTAGCGTACCATGTGTTGTTGTACTGTAACACACCATGCGTTTCCCTAATGTAGCATACCATGTGTTGCCGCAACATAGTGTACAAATAGTTTCTCTAACAAAGCATACCATGCGCTGCCATAACATAGTGTACCATGCGTTTCCCTAACGTAACATACCATGTGTTGTCATAAAGGGCTCGTTATAGTCGTGCGTAGGTTCCGCATCGGTTTTCATTTATACTTTTGCGTCGTCGTCCGCGTCGACGTGCAAACACACGCCCAGACCGCTGGTAGGCAGTAACCAGGCGTGTAACCACAGTAGCAGCGCAAACATCAAAGAAGAAGAAGCTTTGCTAAGTTAACCCCCAAACGAAGAAGAAACACCAACTTGTTGTGTATAATTTGAGAAGACCAGCAATGATGGAAGTAAATAAACAATGACTTTTGATGCAGTTTGAGTTAAATCACTCCTCAACTTGGCTCATCTTTGTTTTTACCGTGACAAACGGAAATACCTATGATGCAGTTTTTTTACCTGACGGGAGGGGTTCTGGTGGAGCAATCACAGCGCTTGCGGTCCGCGTAGATCTGACACGCTGTTTTTTTGCGAGGTGCACGTCAGGCTACGCAGAGCTACGCATGTAGAACCTACGCACGACTATAAATCGGGCTTTACATAGCGTACAATGCGTTGGCGTAATGGACCATGCTCTGCCATAACGTACCGTACCATGCGTTTCCCTAACGTAGCATACCAGGTGTTGCCGCAACATAGCGTACAATGTGTTTCTCTAACAAAGCATACCATGTGTTGACATAACAGCGTACCATGCGTTTCCCTAACGTAGCATACCATGCGTTGCCACAACATAGCGTACAATGCGTTTCCCTAACGTAGCATATGATATGTTGACATAACAGCGTACAATGCGTTTCTCTAACGTAGCATACCAGGTGTTGCCGCAACATAGCGTACAATGTGTTTCTCTAACAAAGCATACCATGTGTTGACATAACAGCGTACCATGCGTTTCCCTAACGTAGCATACCATGCGTTGCCACAACATAGCGTACAATGCGTTTCCCTAACGTAGCATACCATGTGTTGCCGTAACATAGCGTACAATGAGTTTCCCTAACGTAGCATATGATATGTTGACATAACAGCGTACAATGCGTTTCTCTAACGTAGCATACCATGTGTTGCCGTAACATAGCGTACAATGCATTTCCCTAACGTTAACATACCGTGTATTTGTGCAACGTGACATACCATGCGGTGCCCTAAAGTAGCGTACCGTGCATTGCCGTAACGTAGCGTACCGTGCGTTGCCGTAACGTAGCGTACCATGTGTTGCCATAACATAGCATACAATGTGTTTCCCTAACGTAGCATACCATGTGTTGCCGTAACATAGCGTACAATGAGTTTCCCTAACGTAGCATATGATATGTTGACATAATAGCGTACAATGCGTTTCTCTAACGTAGCATACCATGTGTTGCCGTAACATAGCGTACAATGCATTTCCCTAACGTTAACATACCGTGTATTTGTGCAACGTGACATACCATGCGGTGCCCTAAAGTAGCGTACCGTGCGTTGCCGTAACGTAGCGTACCATGCGTTTCCGAAACGTAGCGTACCGTGCATTGCAGTAACGTAGCCTTCCGTGCTTTGCCGTAACGTAGTTTACTGTGTGTTGCCATAATGTAATGTACAATGCGTTTCCCTAACGTAGCATACCATGAGTTGCCGTAACATAGCGTACCGTACGTTGTCGTAATGTAGCGTACCGTGCATTGCAGTAACGTAGCATACCGTGCTTTGCCGTAACGTAGTTTACTGTGTGTTGCCGTAATGTAATGTACAATGCGTTTCCCTAACGTAGCATACCATGAGTTGCCGTAACATAGCGTACAATTAGTTTCCCTAACGTAGCATACCATGAGTTGCCGTAACATAGCGTACAATGCGTTTCCCTAACGTAGCATACCATGTGTTGCCGTAACAAAGCGTACAATTCGTTTCCCTAACGTAGCATACCATGCGTTGCCATAACATAGCGTACAATGCGTTTCCCTAACGTAGCATACCATGCGTTGCCGTAACGTAGCGTACAATGCGTTTCACTATCGTTAACATACCGTGCTTTGGTACAATGTGACATACCAAGCGTTGCCCTAATGTGACGTACCATACGTTGCCCTAACATACATAGCGTACCGTGCGTTGTCGTAATGTAGCGTACCGTGCATTGCAGTAACGTAGCCTACCGTGCTTTGCCGTAACGTAGTTTACCGTGTGTTGCCGTAATGTAATGTACAATGCGTTTCCCTAACGTAGCATACCATGAGTTGCCGTAACATAGCGTACCGTACGTTGTCGTAATGTAGCGTACCGTGCATTGCAGTAACGTAGCCTACCGTGCTTTGCCGTAACGTAGTTTACTGTGTGTTGCCGTAATGTAATGTACAATGCGTTTCCCTAACGTAGCATACCATGAGTTGCCGTAACATAGCGTACAATGTTTCCCTAACGTAGCATACCATGTGTTGATGTAACATAGCGTACAATTAGTTTCCCTAACGTAGCATACCATGAGTTGCCGTAACATAGCGTACAATGCGTTTCCCTAACGTAGCATACCATGCGTTGCCGCAACAAAGCGTACAATTTGTTTCCCTAACGTAGCATACCATGAGTTGCCGTAAAATAGCGTACAATGCGTTTCCCTAACGTAGCATACCATGCGTTGCCGCAACAAAGCGTACAATTCGTTTCCCTAACGTAGCATACCATGCGTTGCCATAAGATAGCGTACAATGCGTTTCCCTAACGTAGCATACCATGCGTTGCCGTAACGTAGCGTACAATGCGTTTCACTATCGTTAACATACCGTGCTTTGGTACAATGTGACATACCAAGCGTTGCCCTAATGTGACGTACCATACGTTGCCCTAACATACATAGCGTACCGTGCGTTGCCGTAATGTAGCGTACTCTGCATGGCTGTAACCTAGTGTAGTGTAGCGTGCGTTGCCGTAACGTACCGTGCGTTGCCGTAACGTACCGTGCGTTGCAGTAACGTACCGTGCGTTGCCGTAACGTACCGTGCGTTGCAGCAACATACCATACATTACTTCATCTGCTTTTAACTGTGTAGTGTTGCATATTTACTATGTAGATTCTACATCTATTCTAACTATTATAGTTATTTCGACTTATCTGTTTTAAATCCCACAGGGATCTATCAAAGCCAAAGAAGTTTCAAGAATATTGGAAGATGGCTGAGGTTTTAGCCAAGGTTCCTCAGACAGGTGAGTCAAATCACAGCCTTCGGGAACCACAGATCATCAGCTCGACCTCATGTTATCGACAGCTCACCAGCTTTAGGCTCTTGCATAATGATGCGTCTTTTTGCAAAACCGCACGTGTGCTTTTACTCTATGTTAATTAACGAAATAGATCTCATTAAACTGATGAGAGTTAATTCTGTCAACTGGTTAATCCGTTTACATAACGCAACCCAGGAGGAAACCCACTGGACAGCATAGGCAAAGAGCACACATCTGTCGTATTACAATGGAAACCTGGAAAATCAAGCTGAGGAAGGTCAGGTTAAAGACTGAAATTAATGTTAAATGAATGAATAAAATTCAAATTTGATGCTCATTAATTGATTATGGGACTTTAGAGATTAGGTCACATTTTAAATTCAGATTTCCAAAACTGGTTAAGATACATAAAATCTTAAAAAGTCACGGGAAAAGTCATTTCCATAGGAAATATTAATATTAAAAAGCTTGGAAACCCTGGTTGAGGATCAAAACAATCAATAAAGTATCAACTACATTTATTCACTTTTACATTTATCAGTTTTGAAACGTAGTAATTACAGCTGAGTCAGAAGGATCTATTCGATTCAGGCATGTTTCGGAGAAACCCAGAGTTGCTCAGTCACTCGCTCAGTGTTTTTCCAGGATCTCTTCTTATTATCACTAATGAAATTGGCTATCTCAGGGGACAGCTGAAGACTGTGTGTGTGTGTGGCTCCCACAGGCCTGATTTCCTCTCATCTGTTCTTCAGTACAAGGTGACATCTTGTGATCTGATGAACAAGCACCCACAATTCCATGCACGAATCGGTCATCGTTAAAAGCGTTTCATCTATATTTATATATCCTATGGGGTCCATTTAATATCATTAAGTATGAATTGAGTAGATATGAATAGGTTAATTAAATGGAGTGACTTGGTGTCTGTTTAATGCAGGATTTATTGATTATGGGCTCTGATGATTTTAAAAGACGTTAAATGCGTAAAGTAAGATATAGTTTTACCTTTCAGTGTCGTTTTGGATCAAAACAGGACTTTAAATGTGTTTAATGAGTTTTCGAAAATGGGGCGGTGAGGGGGGGGGTCCGTGAGGTCAGGGTCGCGGTGAATGAAATGATGAAAATTTATAGTCACTTTTTTCTAAAACTAAGTGTTGTGTTGCAGGTGATTTCGATCTGGAGAAGGTAAAAGAATCTGTGTATTTCTTCAGCTGAGAGGAGCACATCGTACAGCTGATGGACAGGTTTCATCAGGAAGCCAAGGGCTCTTCACAGACCTCATCAAAATAGATTGCTGCTTTTTTACACCGCCGAGAGCGCGCGTGACTGAGATGGGATGATACGGTAGGCAAGTCTGTCTGTGAGCGCACATATCCCGTATATCTCGTCGTATTTTCATATAAGAAGCACTGAAGAAGAGTTCTGGCCACACGAGTCGCCCGTGTGCGTGTCTACAAGAGTCCTTTCCCAGTATGGAGTGAGAACGCTCTCAGCAGGCCTGGGTTTATTAACTTGCTCATATCGATTTCAGGGCAACCCATCTGAATGGTCCTCTTTGACATTTTCACCTGCCAGCATCCCCACAGATTTAGAGCTTGAGATGTTTAATCTCACAACGTTCTGTATGTTTTAGATATGTATGACCCATGTGGAGCTCTTTTAAGGACTCGTAAGCTCTGAAATGTGTGTTTTGTAAATAAAGCTTTTTGATGGACTTTCTATACAAGAGCGATGTATTATGAATAAATCAGTCAGAGGATGTACACTTGGCATTCGCTGAGAAATAAAGTCGATACGTTTTGCACAATGGGACTGGAAAAGGTTAATTGCTATTGAAATTTCAAGACCCGATACATTGCTTTCCTTTTCTGAATTTCGAATTCTTGTTATTAAAAGGGCAAAGTGAAACAAAACGAATTATACAGAGAGCTACACTTGATTACACAACGCATTGACAACAATCATCCTACTCATTGGTTGACATCTTGGACTGCCTCCATGAAGGAAGTTACCATACAAAATGAATATGTAATAGTTGCATTTGTCGTTGCTGTGATGCTAACAAATCAATCAATATTAAAATGCCTGTCTAAATATGCCCTGCTTATTGCGTGAAGAAATCAGGTCCAGGATTGAATTATACAGCGCTCTAATGGTGGAAAAGCTGCTAATCTAAATGATTTTGATGCACTCAAACAGAAGATTGATCAAAGGTGTCACCACAACACGCCTTCAGAGAGAAATAGTCCTGTGAAAACACCATGAGTCCAATATCTCACTGCAAGCTGAATATGCTGACTCACCGTTAAGTTGAAGATGTGAACAAACATAATGGAGTGCTTGGCAAAATTTGGAACACTGCAAAAAATGACTTTCTTACTTAGCATTTTTGTCTTGTTTTTGGTAAAAATATCTAAAAATTCTTAAATTTAGATGTTTTTTCTTGATGAACAAAGTGACTGAGGAAAATAAGTCTAGTTTTTAGACAAAAATGTACAATTTAAGCAAATTTGTGCTTAAACCAAGATCACAAATCTGACAATGGAATAAGACATTTTTTCTTGAATTAAGAGTTTATAAAAAAAGTAAACTTATTTCAAGAAAATTTTTCTTATTCCATTTGCAGATATTTTTTCTTGGTTTAAGCACTAATTTACTTAAAAGTTTATATTTTTATCTACACTGCAAAAATAAGGCTAGGTTTTAGACCAAAAATATCAAATTGAAGTGATTTTGTGCATAAAACAAGCAAAAAAATCTGTCAATGGGGTATGCAAAACAATCTTGAACATTTTTCTTAAACACTAAATTCAAGAAAAGTTTGCTTACCCCATTGGCAGATTTTGTTTTGCTTGTTTTATGCACAAAATCACTTAAATTTAATATTTTTGGTCTAAAAACTAGACTTGTTTTCTTGGGTCGTTTGCTTTTCAAGAAAAAGCATCTTAATTTAAGAATTTTGAGATATTTTTATTGAAAACATACTACACTGCAAAAAATTATTTTCAAGAAAAACAATTCTTAGTATTTTTGTCTTGTTTTCATTAAAAATATCTAAAAAAAAAATCTTAAATTAAGATGCTTTTTCTTGATGAGCAAATTGACCCAAGACCAAAAATATCCAATTTAAGGGATTTTGTGCATAAAACAAGCAAACAAATCTGCCAATGGGGAAAGCAAAAAAAATCTTGAAAATATTTTTTAAACACTAAATTCAAGAAAAATTTGCTTACCCCATTGG
The DNA here is from genome assembly GCA_025389145.1 of Misgurnus mizolepis. Classification (NCBI taxonomy): domain Eukaryota; kingdom Metazoa; phylum Chordata; class Actinopteri; order Cypriniformes; family Cobitidae; genus Misgurnus; species Misgurnus mizolepis. The sequence continues at coordinate 16,429,639 of JAIFKI010000021.1, read as the reverse complement.
CAGATTTTTTTTTTGGCTTGTTTTAAGCACAAATTCGATTAAATTTTATATGTTTTGTCTAAAAACTAGATTTATTTTCTTGGGTCATTTGGTCATCAAGATAAAGCATCTTAATTTAAGAATTTTTAGATATTTCTACTAAAAACAAGACAAAAATCCTAAGTAAGAAAGTAATTTTTTTGCAGTGTAAGAACATTTTTTATTGAATTTTTTTTGCAGTATAGACTTATTTTCTTAGGTCATTTTGCTAATCAAGAAAATACATCTTAATTTAAGAATTTTTAGATATTTTTACTGAAAACAAGACAAAAATTCTAAGTAATGAAGTATTTTTTGCAGTGAAGGCTTGATTTCCATGCACTGCAAAAGATGATTTTAAAGAAATAAAATACTTAGTATTTTTGTCTTGTTTTTAATAAAAATATTTTTCTTTTTCTTGATGAGCAAAACGTAACAGCAAATTTTTTGTGATTTTTTTTTATTTAGTTTTTAAGAAAAATGTTCAAGATTTTTTGCTTACCCATTGGCAGATTTTTTGCTTGTTTTATGCACAAAATCACTTAAATTTGATATTTTTGGTCTAAAAACTAGACTTATTTTCTTGGGGCGTTTTGCTCATCAAGAAAAAGCATCTACATTTAAGAATTAAAAAAAAATCCTGAAAACAAGACAAAAACAAAACTACACTGCAAAAAATTACTTTCTACTTAGTATTGGTGTCTTGTTTTCAGTAGAAATATCTAAAAATTCTTAAATTAAGATGCTTTATCTTGATGAGCAAGATGACCTTAAAATATGTCTAGTTTATAGACAAAAAATATACAATTCAAGTATATTTAAACTTAATTTAAACAAAAATATCTGCCAATGGCCCTATTGGCAGATAATTTTGCTTGTTTTAAGTACAAATTCAATTAAAAAGAATAGTTATTGTCTAAAAACGAAACTTATTTTTCTAGGTCATTTTGCTCATCAAGAAAATACATCCGGATTTAAGAATTTTTAGATATTTGTACTGAAAACAAGACAAAAATACTAAGTAAGAAAGTCATTTTTTGCAGTGTAAACATCTAGTTTGGATATCACTGAGGTTCTCAGGGGTAATGTTGATGAAAAAAACACAATGGATCCTTAAACCTTTTCTAAATGTAAAAATGTTTGGAAGGAATAATACTTGTTGCACCAAATGTGAGAAAATTTCGACTTTTTTTTTTAAATGTGTTGAACTGGGTTTTTTAACATCATCTTATTGATCAAAACACTTTTAAGTATGTTTACTAGATGTTTTGAAAATTTCATGTCTCTGCAAAAACATAGCTTTTTACTCAAGAAAAAAATGCATATGCTACTGCCAAACTAAGAAAGATCAAACTACAGTATTGCGGTAAGAATGTTTTTACACAAACAGTTTTAGTAACAGTATATAATATAATAAAAATTATTATTATGTATGTACAGCAAAATGTATTGGTGCTTTGTGAAACATAAATGTTATGGGTAAATACAACTGAAGCAAATATTCCTTTCTGATGGAAAATTTATTTAAAATGTATTGCATCAGATAGTAGTAGAAAAGTAACACTTACCACAAGTTGTATTATATCAATCTCTGTTTTTGGTCAAACAAAAATTGGAGCCTTTATACATCATTAAATGTAAGCTATAAGATTTTTTTTTAATGAGCAATTGTGGGGACATTGTGTCCTGGGCTAGTGTCCAGACCTTATTTACCCCACTGCAAAAAATGACTTTCTTACTTAGTATTTTTATCTTGTTTTCAGTAGAAACATCTAAAAAAAATTAACGAAACAAGTCAAATTTAAGTGCTTTTGTGCTTAAAACAAGGCACAAGGAATAAGAATTTTTTTCTTGAATTTACTTAATACAAAAGAATTCCGCAAAAAAAATTCTTATTCCATTGGCAGATTTTTTTTTTGCTTGTTTTAAGCACAAATTCGCTTAAATTTTATATGTTTTGTCTAAAAACTTAAACTTATTTCCTTAGGTGATTTGCTCATCAACAAAATAAATCTTGATTTAAGAATTTTGAGATATTTCTACTGAAAACCAAGACAAAAATACTAAGTAAGAAATTCATTTGCAGTGCAGACTGTTTTTGTAGGGTTAAAACATTATAAACAGTTGCATACAAACAGTTTGATATAATTTTTTTAAACATAAACTACCAAATACACACTTGCCTTTGTCCTACATCAGGATTTTAATACTTAACAGTATAAAAAGCTACAACAGAGCTTATAGTGCATCACTTTAAAGCAGTGAAGCGATATGTGCTGTAACATTGGAATATAAATAGGTTTTCAAAGATTCACAGACCAAGAGGATCTCGGCGCCTAATTACGTAGCCATGGCGAGCAAGTTATTTAGCTGTGCAAAACAATAGATAGTAAAGAGTCTTGTTGCCTGATGGATGCTGTCACAATTCAAAAGCGAGGGTGTAATCACTGGCAATGTACATCTAAGAAGTGTGATACTACTGAGCAAAGGACATTGCCACAGTTCTTTAAAAATGTGTCACCGATTACAGAAACCTTACTTTTGTACGGATACTTCCTGTAAGACCATAAGAAGTCGCACTCACAATGTTAATCAAGGCAGTGAAATTATTTTTGCTTTTATACTTCCATTTCATTTAACACACCTTTACATGTCATCTCATGATGACATTTTCTTTTGGCCAAACTTTGGTTAATAAGAAATATAAAAAAACCATTACAGTTCCATTCCAGTAAGAATCACAATTACTAGCGGCTAAGAACTGAATTCAGCAGCCATTTATTACACCATTTTTCTATAACAATAATGTGCATAATAGGTTAAATATCTATCGTCTAGCCGGTTTGTGTTAAGAGGAGAGAATAAGCTCCTACATTGTGATCAGAAGCGAACAGCTATTCCCCGGTATTTAGACTCACAACAGTTTGCATCGTTGTACTACTGTATATAAAAGGAGGTGAGTATATTTGTAATCTTTGTGAACAGCTACAACAAAGAAAACCATTTCAAAGAGGCATATTGTGTGGAAGCTACATTAATGTTTATATCATGGGTACGATGTAAAAGTCCCGATCAAATTGTACAGACACGTTCTTAGTCAAGTCAAGTCTGAGGGCCCTGCGGCCAGCCACATCGCACACTATGAGAGTCAAATCCAAGGCGTGACTTGGAATGGGAAACGTTCTTGGTGAAGGAAAGTACAGATGTTCCCAACAACAGAAAGTGCCCACCAGCTCCATCGTGGTCACAAATTTGACGATAATCTAGATCTGATGTGATGTTCTGTTTCTGGGAGGCTTATTATTGAATCCTTCTTGGGCCGTCCTGAATCCAGGCTGGATCTCATTTGGGGGAGAGAAGCAGGAGGAAATGCGCCGACGGACATTTGGTGCGGCAGCACCATTCTTGAAGGGATGCCACTTCTAAAACCTGCAGGACCTGGGAGATTCTGCAAAGGACCGATGGAAGTAGAGGAAACTCGGGTGGATTGGGGAGGGCTTGGGGCAGCTGGCTGCAGCACATCTTGAGGCAAGGATGGCTGTGAGGCGGACAGAGCTCGGGCATCCTGACCCAAAGAGCTCCTTGGAGGGCCTGGTAGTCGATGTGTGGGGCTTGGAACATGTTGTTGCACTAGGGATAGCTGCGACCCTGTGGGTGCACCTGGGGGGCTGGAGCCGTACTGAAATATTCGACCGGCAGTTGGCAGGGGGCTATGGACAGGTGTGCTGGCAAGAGCTGAAGCGAGGGCTAGGGTGGAGTACTGGGACCCTGGAGGTGTCTGGCTCTGGACCACTTGGAAGCGCCTCACCATGCGGGGAGACTGAATGGCCCCAGAACCCACCAGAGGGTTTCCCATCTGGGGGCAGAAGCTCATGGCCACAGCATGTTGGAGGGATGCAATGGCAGAGCTGGTGGAAGGTTGGCTGGAAGGTGCAAACATTCCCCCATGACTTGAAGGGGTCACAGACATGGACCTGGGTCTCTGCGTGTCCCCTTGTTTGACCAGTTGGACCATTTCCCGATCGTACTTTACAATCTCCTGGATCATCTCGTTCTCACGGTTGTTGAAGACACCAGAGTTAAGATCGTGCTGTACCTTGTGCATCAGGATGGAGTTTTTCTTGCCTGAAAGAAGTAAAGATGTTGGACAATTATAGCGAAATATTATTTAAGCTTTATTTAAAACGTTCAAAACAAGGATGCATTGGCTAACATGAACTAGCAATGAGCAATATAGTTAATGTTCTTGAATGCCAATAAAGTTGTCCATGTCAGTTCACTTAGCTCTGCTGAGACCTAATAAAAAGAAGCTATGATCTCTGTCTCTGGTGTCAGTCTGCTGAGTCACAGCACTCCTAACTCGATTCTCGGCACGTGCCTATCACCTGCACCCTGCTGCTAACAGAGTCCAATTTGCAGCTAAAATGACATCCTTCGCACAGCTCCCGCCGGCAGGGCTTCATCATCACCTTTATTTTCTTTCACCTTCGTGTCCAGAACCACACACAAGTAATACTCTCAGTCCCACTAGGTCACTAGCCATCTTTCAGATCCACAGCTTCTTCGTGGATAAAAAAAGATGTGCAGTGCAGGTGTCGTTCATAATGTTATCGAACACATCTTGTTTTAGGTGTCTTTTTGAATTTTTATACAAATTAGGCACTGTTTACTTCGTGCATGACACAGGAAATATTTTGTGAAGCAGATGCAATTGTGAAAGCGGATGTTTTTCTGCAAAGAAGCCCTCCATGAGCCGAAGTGATCATTTATGGAAACTGGCTGCCATGGCAACAGCAGTGGAGTGGGATGTGTGCATGGCCCATGTGTAAACAACCAAGGTGTTCACGTGACAAGGAGTGACATCATCGGCACACTGACCTTGGAAGATAAGGAAAGGATCCTCAATGGATGCAGAGTGGGGTGGGCGGATAGCCTGCCTTTCGTGGCATATTACATTACGTGAAGCCAAGAATGGCGTTGAAGACAAAAAAAATTCAGATTTGTCTATGTGACCAGTGGATGAAACATGAAATATCTGCATGTGTGGAGTTGTAAGCTGCGTACCAATCACATTTGTGACCACGGCCCTATGTTGAAACCCTACTGAAAATGCTACAAAACAATCACAGAAATTCTAATGGATTTAATGGTTATAATGGGAATTGTATTGTTTCATATTGGTTTCCATATTGGTAAATGTATGCTGTATGTTATCTGGAGGATGGAAACCAATAGGACCAATATTAAATCCTACTGGAATAAGACACTACATAAAGAATTTTGTAATGGTTTTAATAGTAAACAGCTGGATGTTTCATTGTGGTATTGATAATAGAAACCATTCAAATTTGCATCTTTTTTTTTAAGAAGGGAACTATCATAATAAAAAATGTGTTATTTTAGATAACGGACATACCTATTCTGTCAAGGCGGTCAATGGCTACCGTCTCAAATGCTCTTCTCATCATCGGATACTCTTCCAGGACTTCATTGAAGTTGTCCACAGACAGCGAGTACAGCCGGCAGTAGGTGTCTGCTCGCACGCTTGCAGTACGTCTTCCACGCGTCAACAGGCAGATCTCTGTAATAGAAATGAGACATGATTGTGTTTTGGTGCCAAAGAACCAACATTATTTACATTCAGTATGTGTGATACTTGATATCTGTGTCACTTTAACATAAAATATTAAGTTAATGATATCTAGTCAATTTTTTATTTTTTTTTATTTTTTTACTGTAGATGATCTCCCAACCTGACTAGCCAAACTCTTTTTGCACCGAATGTTCAGCAATCAAAACTATTTTGCCGCAAATAGCATAAAAATCCAGCAGAATAAGTGTGAATGTGAAATAAGTGATCAAGTGTCAGAGGAAGATGCAAATAGTTCAAAATAAACTTAAAAATTTAAGTGCAAAAAAGAAGTTTTACAGTGTAGGCTACCTCAAACCCATCAAAAAACACCAAAACAGACCACTTTGACCAGGATAGACAATTGTAAAAGACCTTAAGAAGTTGTCTCAGCAGGATGATTTAGCTTTAGTAGAGATCTTAAATGAGTTGTTATTGTTTTTGTCCACATTTCTCTTTGCTTTTCAAAGAACACATCCATGAAATATCTCCTCATTGTATTTCTCTAAGAGGAAACAAGGTCAGAACAGTCAGTATTTCTGTAATATAAGATCTCGGTCACAGAATGGGCTCCGTATACACACACACACACACACACACACACAGTCAAAAGGATGCCAGGCAATTGAGATCTACCCAGCTGGAATATGGCCACACTTCAAAGTGAATGTTGGCACAGCTCTCTCTCTCTCTCTTTATCATTGATGTCGTTGTTACCACCATGACCAAAATGAGTAAAGGGAGTAAACTCCACAGTGCATTCAAGTAAAACTTGCTTGTTGTAATAAATATGAATAAGGCTTTAATCATGAGTAACATTTGCAAATAAATAAAGGCATATTAGATGAAAGTGGGCTTCAAATTTGATCAATCAGCTGCATTAATCCTCAATGGCCAAAAACATAAATTCATCCATTTTAAAGAGTAAATAAATTTTTTTAAAGATCCTTGAGATACCGTTTGGTTTTTATAAATGCCATACTGGAGAACCCCCAGAAGAATAATTTGAAGTACCAGAATATCTTATTAATATACTCAATGAATGCGACCTACATGTACAAATGTACGCGGGGTTTCAAAAATCTGGCGGTGCATGTACAGTATGCGCGCACTTTTCTAATGATGAAAATAAGGTAAAAAATGAGACATACTTCAAGCTTTAGTTGTTTTCTAAAACCTAACAGTAGACATAACTCAAACCATTTAAGGAAACCGGTTGCCTTAAACCATTTAAGTTTTAAAACACATACATTTGAGTACTGTGAACTTGAGTCGTGTGCAATTATAGACTTATATTTAAGTTCACACTACTAAAGTTCACAGTACTCAAATGTATATGTTTTAAAACTTAAATGGTTTAATGCAACCGGTTTACTTAAATGGTTTGAGTTGAGTTAAAGGAATAGTCCATTTTCTTAAAAGAAAAATCCAGATAATTTACTCACCACCATGTCATCCAAAATGTTGATGTCTTTCTTTGTTCAGTCGAAAAGAAATTATATTTTTTGAGGGAAACATTGCAAGATTTTTCTCATTTTAATGGACTTTAATAGAGCCCAACACTTAACACTTAACTCAACACTTAAAAGTTTTTTTCAACGGAGTTTCAAAGGACTCTAAACAATCCCAAACGAGGGAAAGGGTCTTATCTAGCAAACGATTGTCATTTTTGACAAGAAAAATAAAAAATATGCACTTTTAAACCACAACTTTTCGTCTAGGTCGGTCCTGCGCGACCTAACGTAAATGCGTTGTGACGTATGGAGGTCACGTGTTACATATATAAAAACGCACATTTGCGAACCATTTTAAACAATAAACTGACACAAAGACTTTAATTAGTATCATTCCACATACAACAACGTCTGAACGGTCCTCTTTCAACACACTTGTAAACACTGGGGCGTAGTTTCGCGTTCGTCCTCTGTGACCTCTTGACGTCATGACGCATTGCGTGGGGTCAGCTGGCGCATCACGACCGGATCTAGACGAGAAATTGTGGTTAAAAAGTGTATATTTGTTATTTTTCTTGTCAAAAATGACAATCGTTTTGCTAGATAAGACCCTTATGCCTCGTTTGGGATCATTTAGAGTCCTTTGAAACTCCGTTGAAAAAAAACTGTTAAGTGTTGAGTTAAGTATTAAATGTTGGGCTCTATTAAAGTCCATTAAAATTAGAAAAATCCTGCAATGTTTTCCTCAAAAAACATAATTTCTACTCGACTGAACAAAGAAAGACATCAACATTTTGGATGACATGGTGGTGAGTAAATTATCTGGATTTTTCTTTTAAGAAAATGGAATATTCCTTTAACTTTTAGGTTTTACAGTGTAGAGGGTTCTCCCAGTGTGGTGCCTTTGAGAAATTCTTTATTTTTACAGCTATTGAACAATTGGATGTTTGGAAACTGCAACTGTATCTCAGAATGAAAACTTTAGCAATAACATTAAGTTGTATAATAAGAAATGAGTTGCTACCCACTGGGTTTAAAGGAAAATTATCTGGTCAGCATGACTCCAAACAACCTACTTTCCTGCTATGGAGGCATTTTGAATAGGGGGATGTTTTCTTACATCACTGGCAATTAAAAAAAAAAAGTTTCAAGCCTAAATCGAAAAAAATCTAGTTATTGAAGAAAAAATTCCCAAATTCCCAGGGTATAAGAGGTAAACTTTAATTCAATATGTATGCAAAGAAAAATAAAGTCTTGATATCTTGTTAACAAGATTTGGCTTCTCATATATTATTTTCAGTATCTTAGGGCTCAAAAACTAATCTCAAGTGTTTGTATATTTAATAAAATAAATCTGTGCACATCTAATACATAAAGTACCATGTGATGCAAGAAACTGAAAAGTCTAAATTTAATAATACATTTTATACCAAACAAGACTCTAAAATCTAGCACCGGCCTTGCACCAAATCTCCTCAGATTTGTACCTCCAATAATAACCCTGCAAAAACAGCAGCCTGCCAAATATCACAACATGCCCAGTTTGGGTTGATGTGCAAAACAGAACTGTCAAATATTTGATGAAGTGAATCTTTAAATTTAGCTTCAGCTCTCACTTCTGCATCACAGCTGCACACATGTGATACATTACATGCCGACAGTACGTAATGTTTTCATGACCCAAAAGAAAAATTTAAGAATTTGGAATTACTATTCAGAGAGATGATCTAAAACATTAGCAGTATAACCTTGAATCTCCAATTAAAATGTAATATTTCTTTATTTCATATGTTGTAAAAGGAATGTGTCAATTTTTTTATGTTCCACTTCTCTTTGCTATCTACGAAGAACAAAATTGCCTGTAAGGCATTGTGAACATATGCTCAAAAATCTTTCTCTATGCAGCCTTACATTAATTTACGAACAGCAGGTGTTGAGGATGACGCATAAAAATAATAGAAGACAGTAAACATTCAGATTTACTTTTGTGCCTGAAGCTATTAATCTTTATTATAAGAATAACTGATAAGGTTTTTATTGCATGTATATGAAGAGTTCAGGTGCATTGCAAAACCCTGTGCATCTGACATTTTCTTGTAAATATTTTTTTTATCAGGCTATTATGTTTACATTTAGTCATTTCACTTTAATGGCAATGAAAAGGTTATTAGTCGGTAATTAAAATGCCTTATTCTCACAAATGTCACTTTTGTCAATTTATTGCTACACTAAAAAAAAATTATTCATTCAATTTACTCGATTTTTTGGGTAAGTGGTTGCAATCAATTTATTTAAGCTAAATTTAAACAAAAAAGATTAGTAAAATACAATAAAAAACTTTTGTTTAAATGTAGCTTAAATAAATTTATCGCAACCACTTACCTAAAAAAATTAGTAAATTGAATTAATTTTTTTTTTTAGTGTATTTAACAAATATGACTGCAAATATTATTATTATGTTTTAGATTTGGACCAAGAGACAACTGTCCGATCTCTATTGTAAAGCCAACACAAAAGTGACTTAAAGAGCACCTATTTCATTGCTAAAAAACAACGTTATTTTGTGTATTTGATATTATATAATGTGTTTGTGTGGTTTGTGGTTCAAAAAACATTATTTTCCACATACCGTAAATTTTTGTTGCTCCAGATATCCCTTTCTTCCTCAAACGCACTGATTATGTACAAAGCTCATTGATTTAAAAAGCATCGTGTCCCTGATTGGCCAGCTAATCTGTACATTGTGATTGACCTGAATACCTCTTACGTCAGCCAGAAATGTGACGCTCCTTACCATGTTTGAAGGATTTAGCCACATGCAATGCAAGGAAGAAATTAAATTGCAAGTTGTGAGTCTGAAGCGGGAGGAATTATGATAATGTAGGTCTTGTCTACATCACCAATCCCAGGAAGTAAACTGTTGCCTACAATCCGTCTGTTTGTTGTAGTCCAAGAAAAGGGATTTCCGTTGGAGATGATAACTCGCGTCATTGTATACTTTGGGGTTTGTACCTTTTGCATATTGTTAACATGTACTAATGCACACCTAACACACCAAAGTAAATGTAAAATCGTAAATCGGACCATAGGTGCTCTTTAAACTGCAATTCATTGATGGGCCGCTAGAGCCAGGAGTCAGGGAGTCAATCCCCATAGACCCAAAGGTTAAAATGGCCAACTTTACAGCAGGAAATAATATGCTTACAGCCTGCTACAAAAAGTGTTTTATGTCTATATAGCTGATATTGCCCTTCATGACAACTGTGATGGGGTGAATTTTTTTGTAACTCATCCGTTTAAATTATATTAAACCTTAAAGTTCTGCATAATTAAGGGCGTGGCCACTTGAGTGATGGGTGAACTGCCATTTCTGTCACTAGAGTTGAGCTAGGTGGGCGCGGTTTCAGCAACCAGCCACCTCAGCTTTACCCACGTCACGCCTTTTTATCTATATATGGTTATCCGCGAGTGATGCACGATGCCAAGATGGCATCAACCATTGACTTCAGAAAAGCTCTTCACAAACCTATGGATGACGTCACAGACAATACGTCCATATTTTTATCCTGAACTACAGGAATTGCTGGATGCTCACTTGGGATGTTTATACTGTGTAGAAAAGATGTCTTGTAGTTGTCTATGCATATTAATAGAAGCATTTTAACCTCAGAAAATTACATAAAAAGCTTCACATTGTGTTCCTACTACAACAGAGAACCATTACTCAGTCTGGCAAAATAAATAAACCATCTGTAATCTCTGCATGGTAAAAACAACGTAATTGTTTTGGCCAGGGAAGCGACGTTAAAAATGACTCTGTCATTGCTGTTTTGCTTCACTATTTAGGCGTTATTTATTGATTTGTCTTCATTGTTTTTTATCTGTGGCTCTCCGTTATATCGTTCATATGGTCAGCGAACTCTGGTCCTCGCCCGACTGTGGCCCACCCAGACCGTACCCCACAGACTCTGGCTTTTTCTGGATCACCAGCACCTGGCCCTCGGTGGTTGCGGGATCTTAAATGGGACAAAGCTCGCTGGAGGGAGAAACTAAGGCGTCGTGTTCAAATGTCAGTGATATTTATCATTGTATTCTCAGTGCGAGGTAGCTGTTGGGGTTTAATAGGGAGCAAAGATACAATGCAATAATGTACGAGACTGTAAACATTAAGCATTTTTCATGCTTTGAATTTAATAAGCCTTTCGAAGCTGTTGATTAAACACTTGACGTTGGCATACAGTAAAACATGCATAAGGACTGGTCACAAATGATAAAAAATTCCCTTAGGATTTTTCAAACAGGAAGTGTAGAGGTTTAAAATTAATATTTGTGAACCTAAACCACAAAACCAATCCTAAGGGTGAAATTTATTTTTGATAAATGGTTTGTTAGGATAGGACAATATTTTGCTGAGATACAACTATTTGAAAATCTGGAATCAGAGGGAGCAAAAAAAAAAATCGAAATATTGAGAAAATCGCCTTTAAAGTTGTCCAAATTAAGTTTTTAGCAACACATATTACAAATGATACATACATTTTTATATAATTGTTTTTGTAGGAAATCTTCAAGGAACATGATCTTTACTTCATACCCTCATAATTTTTTTAGATAAAAGAACATTTTTACCCATGCAGTGTATTGTTGGCTATTGCTACACATATACCCATGTGAATTAAGACTTGTTTTGTGGTCCAGGGTCACATTTATGTAAAGTTCAACACTAATACACTTCTAGCAAGATGCATGTGGTCCTTACCCCCAAAATAGGAGCCGTCTGAAAGCTTCATGCCTATATTCCCTTTGGTCAAAATGCTGACAACACCATGCTGAATGAAGTACATCTTCTTGCCGATGGTTCCCTCGCGAACAATGTAATCTCCGGGTTGGAAGACCTCGAAGCGGAGCTTGGTTAACATGGCTGTCACAAAGTTGGGATCCGCGTTGGCAAAGAGAGGCATGGACGCCACCAGCTTCCGACAGTTAAAGTTGACTATTTCCTAAAGGTGGATACATTTATTAGAGTCAATTTATAATCAGATTAAAGAAAATGGGTATCAGTTAGTTGGTTCATTTACGCTTTTGGCAGATGTTTTAAAGAAGACATATCATGAAAATCTTTTTCATGTTTTAGTGCTATGATTGGGTCCCCGGTGCTTCTATCAATCTAGAAAATGTGAAAAAGATCAACCCAGTAACTTAGTTTTGGTAAACCATTCTCTGCAAGCATGTGAAAAAATAGCTCATTAAAATTTGGACCCCTTGTGGTGTCAGAAGGGGATAATACCACCCCTTAATCTGTACTATCCAACCACGCCCTGCCATTTAGTGCAGAGATTAACTAATTTGCATTTTAAAGTACACACCGAAAAACGGCACATTTTTGCTCACACCTACAAAGTGGCAATTTTAACATGCTATAATAAATTATCTATATGGTATTTTGAGCTAAAACTTCACATACGTGGTCTGGGGACACCAAATATTTATTTGACATCTTAAAAAAAGGTCTTGTGAAATGTCCCCTTTCAGCCAAAGCAATTTACAGTGCATACATTTTATCAGTGAACCCAAGAATACAATGCTCTACCAATTGAGCTACAGGTACCTCTCGTAATGGCTCATTCAACTCCTCTAAAATGCTTTCCTCGTCAAACATCTTTCCCTGGTATCGATGCTCGTAGTAGTCATGGATCTTCTGCCGGAAATCAGCCGGAAGTTTATGGAACGACATGTACTGTTCAACTTGTTTGTACTGAAAAGACATAAAACACAATATAAATGGTAATGTTAAAAAAACATTGTTATGCACCAGATAACCGAATAAAAAAAAACTACACAAGATCCACATTATGATGAACCATAAGAGTTTACATGCACTAAAAAAATGCAACCTACTTTTTAAATTTTCCACTTGCGATAAGTTGAAATAACTTATAAAAACAAGTTGAAATTGTTTAACTTAATTTATACTACGGGTCCGTTGAATGCTTGAATCTGATTGGCTGATGAACGTTCTGAGGTGTGCAATTATTTTTTGGGAAACGCACTGCGAACGTCGTGGCCACATCACCACCTCAGGTGTGCATTATTTTCTAATAATGCAATGGACCGTCGTCAATAATTGCGGAATAATTGACTCCGGTTCTTTGAATTATTTGAAAATAATGCACATCCGCTTCGCGCCGTGCCGCATTACCACCTTGTGTGTGCATTATTTTCTTATAATTCAATGGCCCGTCATCAATTATTCCTTATATATAAATACATGTTGATATGATATCATTTTTTACAGTGTGTGGTGTATAAAAAGCAAATATTTTAGTCTCTAAAGGACTGTTCTCGGTGCCGAGCAACATTTCACAACCACCAACGATTAACTTGCCATGTCAATCCAACATGCCCCCTTCTTTTGAGATGTGCACGCTGAGATTTAATTGGAAAATTTTGGGCTTTCCTGCTATTTTGGGAAACATCAAAGCGAGTTATTTACAGTGGATGTGATCCACTCAAGACCATATGATAATGTAATGTTCCCATAGCAGTGGTGCAATGAAATAGAAGAGAAACTCGATATATAAAACAGTCTGTGTAGTTAATCGTTATCATTGTCATCCTGAAATGTCTGTGTTGTGATGGCTTACTGTGTATATTACAAGAATATAAATATAACTCAGTCTGTGAAAAGTAATTTATTGTTTTCTACATAAAATCATCCCACATAATGTAAAGAACATTGTGTAAAATATAACCCTGATATCTTTAATATCAACCGAATAAGGTCATGTCACAACGATTGAAATCAATGTGAAATTGGATTATGAGACTATAGCCTGGATTTCACAGACATGGTTACACATATGTGATACTGGACCACAAAACCAGTGATAAGGGTCATTTTTTCATAGAGATTTATACAAGTATACCATTAATGTTTGGACAGGACAATATTTGGCTGATATAAAACTTTTTGAAAATCTAGAATCTGAGGTTGCAAAAAATCTAAATATAGAGAAAATCATTTTAACTCTTTCCCCGCCAGTGTGGGTCATACAGCAGAATAATAAAAGTGGGGGAAGGTGACGCTCTTTAGAGACCTCTTTGCTGGTTAGATGGTGTTGGATGAAGAAGGTATGTGGATAATGAGTGTCAGTATGTGCGGCATGACATATGTTCAGCTTGAAATGCCTTAGGCAGCTACTAACAAAGTGTGAACTGATGTGGAAGCAATAATAGAAATGAGAACATCAGAGCAGTTTGGTGGCAAGACACCTCTCAGAACGCCTCGGCAACACCCTAGCAACCACAAAAACCACCTTAGCAACACCTTGATCGTACTGGAGGGGTTCTGAAAATATAGGCTCCCAAATGGCATACTTCATGTGGACTTACAAGTGTCCTTCCTTTTAGGAAGACCGTGAGTGTTTAGGGTGCCATTTAGGACAGGGCCATAAATATCTATTTAAAACACTTGGCCTTGATGCCATGTTCCTTTTCATATTCTCATTTTTAAAGTCGAAGAATAAAGGAGGGAAGAAAACTATATGTAGGACCACTAAACAAAATGTTTTGAGATCACATTTGGTTTTCCCTTTCGAGGAAATGAGAAGAAAATAAGAAACAACAGGTTTCATGTACTTATACTTGTAATAGCAACAGATCTTATTAAGTCTTACACATCCTGACAGATACCGTCGCTACATACAACAGACACTACAGCGTGCGTGTGCACGGACACTATTACTCATCAACGCTTTCGGCAGTGGGTGGGGAATCATGGGAAGAGATGTGACTGACTTTAATTAGCTCAGAGAGGAAATCCCATCATGAAGCCATTTCATAAAAACCTTTTGTTTTTGTAATCTGCCCAAAATCCTAACCTAATTCTATTCTTAATTAAATATAAGTGGATAAGGGAATTAAACAAACACACGCCACTGAAAAGAACAGCCGGGGGCGCCGTGTTTCATTTGTTACCCCGTATAGTAAAAGAGAGTTCAACAAAAAATTGTC